>CM062810.1:209560606-210196733 GCA_031772625.1 Pinus tabuliformis | reverse complement strand
TCCAAGAGTTTGGACACCTCAAGGATCCTGCCCCTAGTATGTTGTCCTCCTGACTACAACTCGACGTCTCCCCACCTCTTCTCTAGAGGTGCATGAGCACTCATGGCACAATCATCATCAATCTCGACCTCTTTCTCCTCCTTAGCTGGAGCTGCCTTTGAATCGAAAGCCCCTCCCTTGTTTTTCTTCCTGTGACACTGGGATGCATAATGTCTGAGCTCCCCACAATGGAAGCACTTAACCTTGGAGATGTCCTTCTTCTTCCTCTTCCCTTGTTGTTCCGTAGATGCTAGAGAGCCGCATCCTCCCCCTCCTCTTTCTTGATTTGACCTCCCTTGCCACTACTCCCCACCTTGGTCATCCTCCTAATCTCTTCCTGGTGAAGAGATGCCCACATCTCCTCCCAACTGGGAAAAGTAGCCCCACCCAAAATACTATGGACAAATGTCTCCCACTCCTCAGAGACTGCATTCAGGGCAGTTCTTACCATAAACTCTAGATCCGATGTAGACCCCATGGAAGTAAGCTGGTCTCGAATCTCCTGCAATCTTATAAGGAATTGATCTATCTGCTCTCCCTTTTGCATCTGATATGATCGCAACTGATTCTCCAATAACATCATCCTCTGCATGGAAGAGCTTTGGTATAAGGTGGTCAGCGCCTCCCACATCTCTCTTGCTGTGTTCTTCTCAGCAATATGTGGTATGACATGATCTTTTGACCTCGTCTAGGATCAAGCATTTTGCCTTCGCCTCGGCCTCCTCATACTTCTCATTAGTAGCTGGGTCAACTGGGATAGCTACGATTTTCCAGGCAAAGTCCTTCATGCGATGTCTGTCCAGTATTGCCAGGATCCTGGCCTTCCAGATGACAAAATTGGAAGCTCTGTCCAATCTGTCTTGATCCCTCAATCCATTGACTGCCATCTCAGCTTCTCTTCTCGATTCCCTCTGAGTCTTCGACTCCCCTCCTAGAAATCTCCCTCTAAGTCTTGATTTCCCTCCCGGAAATCCTCTAGCTACTGTTGAACTACTCCTCTCCAATCCTCCTTTGCCGCTGCAACACAGATCTGGATTTATTGGCTAGAATTCCGTCGAGGTAGTGATTCCCTCTACCTTGGTTCTGTCTCCTTAGACATTGTTCTGTATCAACAGAAATAACGTCCCACCAGCTCCTCAAATCACAATTTGCCCACAGCTCCCCAAGCCCCGACAACTGAAGAAACTGAGTCTTTCAGGCTCTGCGCAATCCCGACAAAGGTTGAATCTACTCGTCCTGGCCACAGCATCGATCCTTCCTGGTTGAGAAAGATGAACGAGCACTATGTAGGTCTGATTTTCCCCTCTCTGCCTCTGCGCTGGCCCTCCTCCTGGCTCGAAATGATGATGCAGGCTTTGCGTGACTTCTTCTCTAGTTGCATTTGCTCTAGAACAGTGTTGTCTCTCGGGACAACTACTACTGTCGCAAATTTCAGATTCCTACTAGTGCCTTCAGTCCTCCTGTGATCTGCAATGCTCCAATGCCATCTGGAAATTTCTAAGTCTGACACATCAGAAATTCCTACTGCATTATTTGGTTTTTTATCTCCTACTTGTTTTTTCAATTAACAAGTTATTTATTAAAATAAATACCGAAATAAACACAAATGCAACCTTCACACATATACAGATCAACAACTGAAATAACTGAGACAATCACACAAGGGACACCGTTATTTTTGGACAATCGTCCCCGGAAAAACCCAATGCGGGAAAACCGGTGCAACAGATATGAGGGTTTTATTATTATGCAGTTTTCTGAATACAACTAGGGTGCCAGAAATGGCTCACCCTTCAGAGAATTTCCTTGGCAGAAGTACCTCTCCTTGGAGACAGATATTCTGGCTGATCAACAATCGGATGATTGATCCCACAACAACTTCGACAGTTCCTTAGCTGGACAACGAAAGCTGCTCCAAGCTTCTCTCTGGAACTGCGTCACCCTCTAGGGATTGTGTCACACTCTTCTGCTCTGCGTCTGCTTCTCAGCTCTCAGTTTGCCCCGTGAAAATCCCTCAGCATTGCCTCTTTAGCCCAGCGTCAGCTTTGCTAGCCTCTGCCGCAACCTCTGCTACTTCTGCGTCAGCCTCTTGGCCCTTTGCGTCACCTACGTTGGCCTCCTTAGCCTCTGTGTTAGTTTTGGCTGCCTCTGCGTCAGTTCTGGCTGCCTTTGCATCAACCTTCCAAGGCTCTGCGCTGTCTCTCCGACACTTTCTCTGTGTATTCTCGACCTTTTGCCGAACTACCCCTCGCTGCAACAGATCATTAACTCGATTTCTCAGCAAACTCTGCCCCAAAAAATCGAATTCCTGATCAACTTGATGTGTCTCCAACTGACCCTCAAGCCTCCTCTTATACCTTTCTTGTTGAGTCTTCATCGATTGAGATTAAGTTCTTAATCAAAGGCTAAGATTAGATTTGACTTGATCCTCGTTATTTAAAACTTTTTCACCCATATTATAATAATACACATTAATATTTTAATTTTCGTAAGTTTATACTTAGGATTAGGAACCCCATTAAAAGTATAAATTGTTTTGATATCTCTCCATCTGGGTAGAATTTCCCCAAACGATTTCTGGGTCTTGGAGATCTTATGTGCCTTGGCCTCTCCACCAATTTTCATGGCTAGAGCACATCCGTTGCTACCACAAATAAACACTTTAGTGAACCTAAAACTCAATTGACTTTGTTGGAGATGTTAGTACTATCATAGAATTTTCAAATGAGCACAATATCACTAATTTTTGTAAGTGGTTTAAAAGATATTAAATTTGCAATACAACTACCCTGAAATAAGCCCACAAATTTGAGGTTTGAAAATTGACTTGGTCAAAAACAATAATTTGACTTGCAAATCGTTTTGGACAACCAATATATGATTTAATAGTAATAATTAGTCAGTTAGATCAATTTCAATGGGTACAAAATATTGTATCTTGGTTTTCACATATCCCGAGGGAAGGGTTGGCCTCCAATCACTTCCCATTTCTATTTCCAGAACCTATAATCCGTCTTAATACACTTGGAAATACAATTAGTACAAAAATACAAGGCAAATCAATGGGGGTTGTACAACCTTATGGCTTAGGGCTTCCCAAAATTGCAAATTTTGTGGTGGTTTTACCAATGATATAACCAATAAATACAATGTAAATCATAGTTGAGTGAATATATTCATTATTATAACAATTTTTGGAATTTTTTTATAAGGATAATTTGATTTTTGAGATATATAATTTTTTTAGGGTGTTTATATATAAAACCAATTATAAATTTACAAAAAAGATAAGAGATTTTGATATATAATTTTGTAAATAAAATGATTGCAAATTGTTGGAATAAGGATATGATCTTTCTTCCACGGGAGTTAAAGACATGGAATTATGTCCTCTGTTGATTTGGTATCTCAATGCTTGAGGTTTTGGAATATTAGGTGGAACACCAAGGATACAACCCTAGCATCCAAGATTGCAATAGTGAATTAATCTTTATTTGTCGTAATTTTCTGAAGACAAATACATTGTATAAGTTAGAAGATTAATACCCAGTTGCTGCAATCATGGAAATTTCACATGGGGGTGAGGTACTTGAAGCAGTGGTACCATATTTTTATTCAAAGATCGAGATCATCATCCATCAACTATTTCGTCATTGTAAACCCATTTTGCAACTTTGTAATGTAAATGATACAAGTAAGACTGTGTATGTATGTAACAACTTAGGTAAGCTTATTATTTTGGCGGTGGGTTTCATCCTAGGAGGTTTTTTGTCTCATTGATTTCGCTGTGTTTCTAAACACGGATGATCGACAGAGTTTTTCCCTCCAGCCTCACCCCAAAGCTAGGGTGGAATTTATCGTCAGGTAAGTTTCGTTACCCACCATTTTGTGGGTGATATTCCATGGAGAAAATTTTCTCCATGATGGTCCTCAGCCGGCAGCCAACAGCCCCTTGTAGCCACCAACTAGCTCGTTGTGCCATTTCTCTGCCACCTGAGCCAACCATGTGGCCCCTCACCCATTTGTCATGATCGTATGTTTGAAGGTGGGCCTCCCAAACCTAAAGGTATGCCTTGTCATTTGGTAATTGAGTATTTTATTGTACTTATCATGGAAACTCTTAGGTATGGACTAATGGGGGGATTTGGCGGGAAGAGTGGACTAGGCCTGTGCTCTTGTCCCCCAGGTCTCTTTTAGGATGTTAACCTTGAACCCTAGTCTCGTGGGATCTCTTTTAGTGGCCTTTGGGCTTCTGGGATGGTATTACATGGGAAACCTCGATTTTGGATGTGTGGTCCTGCTCCTCGAATCACATATATCACTCCCCTTCCACTCATTATAGCCCCTCTCATCACTTCTCCCACCTGGGCCCACATACCTCCACTGGGTCCACATAGGGTCAGCCACCCCCCCCTTGCTCACATCTTGGGTCAGGCCTAGAACGATGCTCCGGAGGTTGATGCAGCTAAAAAGAAAAGAAAAAGATATAATTGGCCACATTCGACAGGAAATTGTAACACAAAATGCAAAAGATGCCTGGGACAAACACATTTAGCACGTGGGAAAAATCCATTACATGAGCTCTACCCCATTCCTTGACCATCACCCTGGTTCCTATAGGCCCTAGATGAGCCTCCTTTATCATTCAAAACCCATGTTTGTCCCAACCCCTGGTGGGCGATGAACTGCCCCACCTTAAAAGGGGGTATCCAGTGCTATACTTTGCACATCATGCTCTCATTCCTTTGAGCCCCGAGCAGTTAACCAAAGAAAATCATAAAATGAAAAAGGCATACGAAGAAGGGTGGAAAAATCAAGGCCGGGATAAATCATGTACCACGATTGCCCCCTCCTACACATCATTTACCCAAGTGTGGGCTTCCCTTCTATTAGTTATCCTTGTACCATGGCATGTGACCCAAGTTGTTCCCCTTCATTCCCTATTCCGTTCCATTATTTGATCACATGCCACCACCATTTGAAGGATGTACCATAACATACCGTCCCCTTTAGAATCATAAACCATCTAATAGGATGCTTGGTTAACCCCACTTAGAGCTTGGACACATTACCACATGCCAAAGCTCGATATGGAAGGGCATACCATTATGAAGTGCCCACTTGTTTTCCATGGTTTGTAAATTCTTTTACTTGATTTCTTTAATGACTTGGTATGTTGGAAGGCATGTGGACGCATTGGATTTGATGTAGGATTGTAGATGGTCTCCATTTTGGGTTTGGTCTCTCTATACAGGGTCCTAACCCTCCAGAGGGCTACATTGGCACATGTACGGTTTGTGTAGAGAGCCATGGGCCTCCACAACAACAGACAACATTCCATGGATCCCGAGAGTCATTTAGAGATTACTCGTGGTTCACCTATTGGGCGAGGAAGATGCACCTAGGTCACCATGCTCAGCCGACCCCATAGTTACATCTGTTAAGAAATTTACCCAAGAACACAAATTAATTACTGAGAATTACTGAGAGAAACAAATATAAACATTAACCAGCAGCAACCATAAACACATAAACACACATGTTTATCTGGGAAAACCCCAAATCCGGGGAAAAACCCAATCATAATGAAATTTCATTATCCTTGGCCAAAACCTTGGCCAATCTGACCAAATGAGCCTTCACCGCTCACCTCCAGGTCTTGCATTACAATAAAGTCCTTCCCGCCTTTTATAAGCTCCATTACATATAATACCACAGGCAGAATACTATGGGTGCACAATACCATGTGCACCAAAACCATCACTGTTTAACCTGGTTAACTTTGGCTCTATCCTGAGTCAAGTTTATCTAACAATTCCCCCCTTAAACTTGACTTGGGGTTCCTTGACTAACTCCAGCCAAACCTGCTAAGTGAGACAATCCCGCTCACTCTAGCTCTCACCCCCCTTAGTTTTTTACCCGGGGTATTGTTAACCCGACATCGCCCCTATCACCTAGGTATAACCAAGACTTTACCGGTGATTACCCAGGGGTACACATGCCTTACCAGGTCTTACAGTAATATGCTCATTTACATGCAATAATTTTGACTTCATTAATTAATTTTATTTTTTTTGTTTATTGCTGCTGCTATTCTGACCCATCTTCTCTCAATTGCGGGCATCCTTGTGTTGTTTCTTTGATGCCTTCTTGCCAAGTTTAACTGCCTTTAAATTCTTAGATGAATGTGTTGTTTCTTTGATGCCTTCTTGCCAAGTTTAACTGCCTTTAAATTCTTAGATGAATCCTTAAAACCCTCACCTGGGGTGACTTCACCAGGAGGCCTTGATCTGGATCTCGAACATGCTATGTTTCTTGTTTGGTTGATCTATATCCATGGCATCAGCATTCTCTTCCATGCCACTTGACCTTTCTCGCTTACGACCTCGCCGAGACACAGATCTGCTTCGAGCTCTCTCTAACTGCTCCTCCTCCTCCTGATCCTCTACCTCCGGTCTCTTGCCTGCAACAACTCTTTCATGGCCACTACAGACTGCAGCTTTCGCCTTCATCTATCTGCCTTTGTAGAACCTTGTTTTGGCTGCATTTAGATTAGATTTGCGAACAAGCTATGCATCAATTCTTTCTATGTCTACGAGGCTAAATAACCCTTGGCAACAAAAACATTTTTCTGAAGCCAATACA
Source organism: Pinus tabuliformis (assembly GCA_031772625.1). Taxonomy (NCBI): domain Eukaryota; kingdom Viridiplantae; phylum Streptophyta; class Pinopsida; order Pinales; family Pinaceae; genus Pinus; species Pinus tabuliformis. The sequence continues at coordinate 210,190,049 of CM062810.1, read as the reverse complement.
CAACTTTGGCTCTGATACCAATTGTTAAGAAATTTACCCAAGAACACAAATTAATTACTGAGAATTACTGAGAGAAACAAATATAAACATTAACCAGCAGCAACCATAAACACATAAACACACATGTTTATCTGGGAAAACCCCAAATCCGGGAAAAACCCAATCATAATGAAATTTCATTATCCTGGCCAAAACCCGGGCCGGCCAAATGAGCCTTCACCGATCACCTCCAGGCCCTTGCATTACAATGAAGTCCTTCCAGCCTTTTATAGGCTCCATTACATATAATACCACAGGTAGAATACCATGGGTGCACAATACGATGTGCCCCAAAACCATCACTGTTTAACCTCCTTTGACTCTATCCCAAGTCAAGTTTACTTAACAACATCATGCACTTGGCAGATGACCCAGGACCTGTATAATGATGTAGCATCACATATACCATCATTCGAGCCCTTGCAGATGGCCTACATGCATCTTTGATTTGTTTGGAGACCCATGAGGACACTTTTGTGCCCCCATACCCATTTGGGAGCATCACAAGTTTATTACTTAGAGAACAAGGGGCCAACCCCTTGTTCGCTGCTTTTGGGAGTCCTACTTCACTTTATGGCACCTATGGACTTCACTAGGCATCCTTTAAGGCCCAATTACATGTATTATTGATCATTCGACCTCTTGAGAGGCTTACTCTTTTGATTTTGAGCTAGTTTGGTGGGCCTGTCACCAAAAGGTTGTTATTTTTTACATTATTTTATTCTAGGGGTTCAATTAGGCCTCATTAGGCAAATCAAATTCATTTGGAGATGTATAAATACAAGTGAGGTGATTTCATTTCATCATCATCACTTGGATTGGATCATATCTTCTTGTGAGATTTTCGCAATCTTTGAGGATGAGACTTTTTGGATGAATGGATGAATTTCAATGTTTGGTTATTCTTCTTTGTCTTGGAGCTTCTATGATTGACATATCTTGGTGATTGGATATATTCTTCTTACATGTAAGTACCATTTTATCCTATTTTGATTCTTTATATTGCTGCATTCATGATTTTCACTTTCTTAGGGTTAATTTGCTGCTTTTCTTGGAACAAAATTGTGGAAATGAATCTCTAAATAGTGTTGTATCATGATTAGGTCATGTTTGAATGAATGAATGTTCCTAGAGATTTCCTTGTCTTGATAAGTCACCAAATATTGTTGAGTGAAGTATAATTGACCTCGAAGCTACTTCCATTAGCCCTAATGCCCAACAATGTTGCCTTTTAGGCCTCCTTGACAAGTAGAAATCAATCCAAACCCCAAATCTTCCATGACTCCATCTCTCCCAAAGGATAGGGCACTGGTCCTCCTTTGGTGATCACTTTAAAGCTATTTTTTCCATTCACCTTCCTCCTTTTTCTAAGTCTAGCCCCATTAGGTCTCCAAGGGCATCACTTTTCTCACAAACCACCCATCAAAAGACTTTGATCTCTTGCCCCTACTATGTTGGTGTGCCAGGTCCCCACCAATTTTGAGGAAATTTTGATGGTGGGATTGTGAGATATCCCAAGCCCTAGCCACGTGATCGAATCTTTCCCTTGGTTTTCTTAGGCTAGTAGCCTCATTGGGATCATTCCATTGTCTTTATTAGATATTCTTTCTTTGATCCCCTTCTCTGCCCTTATTAGGTCAAGTATATATCATTGGTTGCTAAGTCCCATCCCCTTGACCTATCCGGGGGTCCACTTTGTCTTGTGTGGTCCCACTTCTTATCAAAGCTAGTTATTCAAAAACCACTTGGGAAGTCGAGTTTCACAAAGATTTTGAGGATTAGGGAACTTCTTCATAAGTGATACCCCTTAAACCTAATCCCCAAAACATTACACTTCCCTAAGAAACCTTACACCTTGCTTGTAAATCAAGTAAACCCTAATTTTGAGTTTTCCTTAGGAAAGGATCATTGGAAACACTTCATATTGATTACATTGAACCATCATTCATACGTGTTCTCCTATATACCAGGTCTCCTCCTATCGGTGAAAGTCTGTAAAGAGGAGGGAGCTTTAGCTGTAGTGATAGTGGGCTATATGTTGAGAAATGAAACTATGTTCGGTCTTCATAATTGTATTTGAGTGATAATAAAATGCACTTACAAAAAAGAATGAAAATAAATTTTATTATTACTATTATGACTTATTAAAGCATGGCTTTCCATGCTTGGGTCATCATGTTTTAGGTCAAAGTCCCCATTAAGGACTTCTAGGATTTATTCTAAGTCAAAAAAGTCATTGTACATTTAAAGAGACCCTTCTTGGGCTTTGGAATCGTGTAAAAAGAATTATTTTGAGTAAAAAATGAATTATGTCACCTCCACACCAAGTCGGCCTCAAGAAAGGTAATTAGACCTCACTAGAGGCCTATATATTGAAGCGGTTCGATTCATTTGGAGGACAATCACTCATACAAGTTCGATCTCTTAGAAGAAGCCATGAAAAGGTGCGAAGTTGCAGTGCAAGAAGGAGAATTGCAGGATCAAAGGTTTTGGGTTATCTCTCTCTCTCAAACTCATGATTTGCTGGGCTACAACATCAAGAAGTTCTGCTACAGCATCAAGAAGTTTTGATGTGGCATCAGGAAATTCTAGTATCGCATCAAGGTCGAAGTACGACATCAAGGTTGGAGTGCTTCAAGGTAGAAGTGTTGCTTCAAGGTCGAAATTGTTGCATTAAGATCGAAGTTGCTCGGTTGAAGATACTACTGCATCGAGGTGCTGCCACTGCTACTGCTGTATCTAGGTCGAAGACAATACTGGAAAGTGATCTGCTGAAAAAGGAAAGGGTTGACTTGGTGTGGAGGAAGTCTGTGTCTAAGTCAAGAGTGTTGGATTATCTCAGGAAAATTATTGAAGGAAGAGTTGTTGACTGGGTTTTCCCCAAGATTGGGGTTTTTCCCTGGCTGTCTGCCTACATCTGGTGTCCTTGATCTTTGTGCTATTGTTTTGGTAATTGCTTGATGAACTAAGATAAAAGAAGAACATAAGAAAGTTAATAAGAACACAAGAATCTCACAAGTAATTATCAAGTATAAGAAAATATTTTTGCCTTTCCGATTTTCTAACATGGTATCAGAGCTAAGGTGAAGAAGAAAGAAAAAGGCAGGTTGAAGATCTATTGAAAGAAGACTAAGGAATCTCAAGTAGTTGATCAAGGAATCATAAAAGGAGACCTTATAAGGGAAGAAGCTTAGGACAATGTCTAACTCAATAAAGGGAGAGAACAAATTAGAAGGAGCCTCAAATTACAGGTCATGGAAAAAGAGGATAGATCTAATCCTCGAAAAGAATAAAGTTTTGGATCTAGTCAAAGGAAAAGTAAAGAAGCCTACAGATAAATCAAGTGAAGCAAAGAAAGCAAAATTTAGAGAAACAAAGATTTGGCCATGAGCCTAATAGTGGATGGAATGCATGCAGTCAAGAAGGAGTCAGAATATCTTTAGTAATCAACAAGGAGAGTGAAGAAGAGAAAATCTCGAATGACTGTTCCACTCATCACAAGAAGAAAGGAACCTTCAAGAAGTCCAAAGGGCCAATGCTACAATTGTCACAAGATGGGTCACTATAAAAGGGATTGTCCTGAGAATCCAGGGAATAAAAGAAGGAAAAGGGATCAAGCAAACTTTGCTGAAGAAGTTTCACCAAAGAAGAACAAGATGGAAGGATTCGAAGTCAAAGACCTATTTTTTAGGGACTCTATCCCTTACGTATCCCTCAAGTTTGGATTAAGAAGGAGCCCTCATCACTTTCCAAAGATAAGTATCTTACTCCTTGTATTATCTTTGATATTTGGTTTCCCTTACTTATCTAAGTTTGTTTATATTAAATACTAATCACATTTCTATTCATATTTTCCTTGTTTAAGAAAGGCTTATTGAATACTCTAGGATTATGAAAGAAGATCTCACAAGACAAAGCATTGGGATTACAAGGTTTGTTAAGAAACAAAGGTATGCCTTAGATCATAAGCTTTGTTCTCTTCATGATAAAATGTATATTCATTCTTTTTGGTAATTTATTCTACATTACTAACATTGTTGTGTCTAGCACTTTTGAATCGTAAAGATTCTTGATTGGGGGATTCATCATTAGATAAATCTACCCTTCTCATATCTTTGATTATTCTTATGGAACCCTAAAGAGGTTCTCTGTAAAACCCTAACTTAAGGGTATGTCGATGATAATGTGTGAAACCCTAGCCTACTTAGGGTTATTGATGAAGTCTAAAGAAAATGTTTGATGCTTTGATGATGTCATGTTTGGGGTTTTGGTATGGTTATGAAAACCATAACTTGTTAGGGTTGAAAGGTGATATCTGAAATCCCAAACCTTTGAAGTTTTGGTAATTTAGGGTTTGCTATGTTATGTATTGAAACCCTAGATATTTAGGGTTTATGAGCAAGACCCTTATGACCTAGGAATGAATCCCTAGGTATATGTTTGTTCGTTTGATCAAGTTTGTTATATGTCTAACTTTAATGTGTTTGTGTCATTGGGTTTGCCTGACATATGTTGTTATGATATGCTTATGCATGACGATGAAATCCTAGATATGCATATGTGCTAACCTAAAGAGGTTCTCTCTAAAACCCTAACTTAAGGGTGTGTCGATGATAATGTGTGAAACCCCAACCTACTTAGGGTTATTAATGAAGTGTAAAGAAAATGTTTGATGCTTTGATGATGTCATGTTTGGGGTTTTGATATGGTTATGAAAACAATAACTTGCTAGGGTTGAAGGGTGATATCTGAAATCCCAAACCTTCGAAGTTTTGGTAATTTAGGGTTTGCTATGTTATGTATTGAAACCCTAGATATTTAGGGTTTATGAGCAAGACCCTTATGACCTAGGAATGAATCCCTAGGTATATGTTTGTTTGTTTGATCAAGTTTGTTATATGTCTGACTTTAATGTGTTTGTGTCATTGGGTTTGCCTGACATATGTTGTTATGATATGCTTATGCATGATGATGAAATCCTAGATATGCATATGTGCTGACCTAATTATTGATGGTCATAAGTCCTAGGGTTTGGAACTAAGCCCTAGTCGAAGTTTGATATTCTAGGATGATATTGTTTGTGAATTCTAGGGTTTTGTAGCTAAACCTTAGTAGAAGTTAAATTCTCTAGTATATGATTTGACAAATCTGGGATTTATGAAAGGTTGATAAAAACCTGAAATTGTATTGTGATCAGTTTGATTTTTGAGAATTAGTAAATGAAAATCTAGGGTTTACATCAAACCCTAGTAGAAGCTAGTCATGTTGTTGATTGAGCTGTGATTGGTTTTGATTGTTGAATCTCATGTATGAAATCCTAGTAGGAAGTCTAACATATGAATTCTGAAAGTTGTTAGATGCATTGTTATACTGGTCTCTAGGGTTTGCTATATGTTATAAAAGAGTTTGTCATATCTCTGAAAGAAATATTGAAGCCCTAGATATAATGAGATTGATATCTTGAGTTGTTGATGTAATTTAGGGTTTGTAACAAACCCTGGGCAAGAAGTTGAAGTATAGAAGTAAAGTCTGTTGTTGATCATGTTTATAAAGTCTAATGCTTCCATTATTATATGATTCTAATATGGTTAACTTCATGTTTCTATAGATTTGGTTGTACTTGCTATCTAAGTTGTGTAGGTACATAATCTTCAAGATGGTGAAGATGTTCATTTGATAAGCATGTTGAAGAAAGTTTTATGGAAGATGATGGTCATGATCACTCTGATGGGAAGGATGGAAGCTATGAAAGATTCTCCAATGTCGTAGGAAAAAAAGTTGATCTCCCTAGGTTAAGAGGGAGGTTGGGTATATTCCTTGTGTAGCAATGATTAGTTCCTCTCGGCTTAAGAGGAAGTGATGGATATGGTTCTCTACTTCATGTGTCATGCACTAGACCAGGACTAACAACTGTAAGTCTTAGTGAAGGCCATAAGTGAGAGAAGGACACATCACTCTTGTCTTCATGGAAACAAATCCTGAGTTGAGAGGGAGGGCATATAATAGTCACGATGGACACCTTGAAAGAAGAAATTGGAGAATGTATTTTGATGGGCTGCTGAGATAAGAAAGTCGGATCTATTTGTAGAATATGTTGCTGCAAGTGAAGTAGAAAATGAATATGTATGCTTTAGGAATCTTCTGTTAAGATTCATTTGAAAGTGCTACTATGTTGAATTGAAAAGCAACATCAAGTTTTCTGGAAGACCCCGGAGGTTTGTGTTTACTTATGTACATGTGAAATTTTGTTACTGATTGGGGTTGTGTTTTTACAGGTAAACCTCTCAGGAGTTTTGATAGCATGTTTTACATGCTTGTTGTTATCGATCAGTTTGATCGGGAGAGATTTGTTGTTACCGATCTATTTGATTGGGATGGATTTGCTACTGATTGTAAAAATCGGATTTGTTGAGGCTTTGTGAGTGAAACATTACCTGGGAGGACATCAGGCTGGCACTATGTGTTGATGTTTAAATCCCAAAGTAGGGAGGGTGGCGTTGGTCATAGAACTTTGACCTCGGATACACACCTAGATCCCTGGGTTGGTGGTTAGCAAGTAAGCCTAATGGTACCTAGAGAGGTTGAAAGCTTTAGTCCATCTTAGTCCCACTCGGATAGATTTCCCTGGTCAAGAATCTAGTCCATGGCATTGCAGTGCCTAAATTGTTGAGAGACCTTGGATAGATTGCCCTGGTCAGGAATCTAGTCCATGGCATTGCGGTGCCTAAACTCTTCATAGTTCACATAGTTGGAGATCTTCCTTGTACTTGTATATGATGAATACCTCCCTAGTTAAGAGGGAGTGTTGAAAAATGTAACTAGGTTCGGTCTTCATAATTGTATTTGAGTCATAATAAAATGTACTTGAAAAAGAATGAAAATAAATTTTATTATTATTACTATGACTTATTAAAGCATGGATTTTCATGCTTGCATCGTCATGTTTTAGGTCAAAGTCCCCATTAAGGACTTTTAGGATTTATTCTAAGTCAATAGAATCATTGTACATTTAAAGAGACCCTTCTTGGGCTTTTGAATCATGTAAAAAAATATATTTTTGAGTCAAAAATGAATTATTTCACCTCCACACCAAGTCGGCCTCAAGAAAGGTAATTCGACCTCACTAGAAGCCTATATATTGAAGCAGTTCGATTCATTTGGAGGACAATCACTCACACAAGTTCGATCTCCTAGAAGAAGTCATGAAAAGGTGCGAAGTTGCAGTGGAAGAAGGAGAATTGCAGGATCAAGGGTTTTGGTTATCTCTCTCTCTCAAACGGGTGATTTTCTGGGCTACGACATCAAGAAGTTCTGTTACGGCATCAACAAGTTCTAGTACGACATCAAGAAGATCTCTTACGACACTAAGAAGTTCTAGTACAACATCAAGGTAGAAGTACGACATCAAGGTAGAAGTGCTTCAAGGTAGAAGTGTTGCTTCAAGGTCGAAGCTGTTGCATTAAGATTGAATTTGCTAGGTGGAATATACTATTGCATTGAAGTGTTGCTACTGCTACTATTGCATCTAGGTCGAAGATAGTACTGGAAAGTGATCATCTGCTGAAAAAGGAAAGGGCTGACTTGGTGTGGAGGAAGTCTGTGTCTAAGTCAAGAGTCTTGGATTATCTCAGGAAAACTATTGAAGGAAGAGTTGTTGACTGGGTTTTCCCCAAGATTGGGGTTTTTCCCTGGTTGTCCGCCTACATTTGCTGTCTTTGATATTTGTGCTATTGTTTTGGTAATTGCTTGATGAACTATGATAAAAGAAGAACATAAGAAAGTTAATAAGAACACAAGAATCTCACAAGTAATTATCAAGTATAAGAAAATATTTTTGCATTTCTGATTTTCTAACACTATAACTCTATTGTTTTTTTTTTTTTTTAAATCTAGGATAATCGGTAACTGGTGAGAGTTATCCTGAACAGACCCAGGATCAAATCTAACTGGCTGCCACTATAAACCTAGGCTACGTGCAACCGCCTGCAAGCCACACAATAGTAGGAAACTTATGCCTCAACAAGAGCCGAGACGTCCGCTATGGGGTCGCCTACTCTTCTAGCCAAGACACAACAGGTCATATATATACTCAATGAGATTTGAACCCTCATCTCGTGGGTTTCACCCAACGAAACTTATCGTTAAAACTTAAACTCTATTGTTGCTCTTGACCTAGTAGTTGCCCCTTTAGGATCCCCTGCTAGTTTGAGCGGTAACAAGTCCTAGTGTTTTAGTCGAATCTTATGTAAAAGTGATTTGGGAATAATTTAAGCTAATTGGCTAAATTATTTTATTACAAATCACTTGGTCTACTAGATCATATTGTGTCGTCGAATTGGGTAAGTATTTGAGGGTCTATAACAAACGGGTATTCCCCCTTTGAGGGTTGAATTATGTAAAATCTTATGTAAAAATATTTTAGTGCATGGTCCCTCGCAATCAAACACCATGACTACTTAAGTATTTGAAGGTGGAAAAATAATTAATCCCCTCAAGTGTCAATTAATCAATTTTTCTTGCAAAAATAAAATTAATTTCTAAGACAAAAAATTAATTAATTTAGAGTCAAATTTAAATTGATAGAGAAATAAATTCTCCAAGTGGAAAAATTTGTTGGTTTTGAAGATATTAATTTTTGGAGGTTCCCCACCAAGGGAATATTGGAAATTTCAAGAAACGTTGAGCCCTTGGGCCTTGGTGGTTAAGTCAAAGTCATATTTTTGAGGGAATTAGTTCAAAATAATTATTTTTGAGTTAATAAAAATGGTTTTAATGAGAAATTCTAAAATTCCTCAAAAATAATTATTTCGACGGCAGAGATTAAAAGATCATCAAGGATTTATCAACAACCGAGATTATTTTGATGGGGATCAAGCCAACTAGCTGTTATTTTCCACCCAGAGGATTTATCTATAAATTAGAGGTCATTTGTGACTCAAGCCATCTGATGTTTGGCTAATGTAATTCTAAAAAGCTGATGTAAATTACTGTCGTGCTGGGAACACTGGAATAATCATAATAAAGACTTTGGGATGCAGTTCATGGTGTCTCTGATCTGTTGATTTGTGGTATGTGTTGGGTACAGGCATTCCTATATTGTGCTTTATAATTGTTATTAATCATTATTTCATCATAGGTGATAAGAACATTCTATTGGTAAGTTGTGGGCTTATCTTAGGTGATCTGATTCACTGTGTGTTCTAATGGTTATATTTGAGAAATATATAGTGTTTGCATGTTCCTCAGCCCTTGGACTCCAAGTTCACAAATTGTGTACAAAGGAAGACTTTGTTTGGATCCCAATTATTTTTATGGTTCTCTGTTAACATTGGCAACTAAGGCCAAATTCCACCTTGGGACAATTCATATGATGGAGATGATTATTGCATTGGATTCATTTTTTCGAGAGGTCCAATTTTGATATAAAGATCATCTCATTCGGTCAAGCAGAAGTGAAATTTTGAATTTATTCTCTCTCATGCACAAATTGTCGTGGTTGGCCTTAGTCAAATGTAGGCTCATGAAGCCCAATGGATGTGTCTCCTCACCCTCAATGAATTGTATAAATAGGAGTGACCTCTCTCCTCATTTGGACATCACTCACACACATCATTCTTCTCTCTCTTATCTTGATTGGTTCTTACAACTTGGGTAACCTCTCTCTCTCTCATGTATGGCATAGGAGGACAAGATTTTAGAACTGAAACTGCAGGCCAAAATTTCAAAGTGCAGACTAGTGTTGACCAGTGCTGAATAGGGTTTGTTTGACTATCTTTGACTGTGTTTTTTGGGCAAAATTCCGATCTCTTGAGGCCGCATTCTCTAGCACAGAAACAGAGGCAATTAAGGCTGTTTGCTCTGTGTTGAGCATAGGACTCACTGAAGTTTGACTAGGCTTGACTGAGTTTTTGTGGACTTTTTTGGGTTGACTTTGACCCTTCTTGAAGGTCGAATTGGACCACTGTTGGTCGAGCTGCTTGGAGGAAGTTTTCTTGCTGATTTGACCAACGTTGACTTTTTGGTTAGGGCTAAAGTTGAATGCTATTGCGTGCTAATTTTGACAGGTTTGTTTTGACTGTGTATTGGGCAAGTGAATTTGATCTATGTACTCTCTCTCTCTACTGAACTATTGAATAATAATAAGAAGATTTGATCAAAGGGTTTTCCCCACATTGGGGTTTTTCCTTGGCATCCGCCAAATCTTGTGTCCTCTTGTCTTGGCTTGTCTTTTGCACATGCTTTTATGTTCTATTTGCATTTACTGTCAATTTGATTAAGTTAGTGTTATTGCTACTGGAAATAATTGGAAATTGTCATTGGGCTGATAAGGAACACTGAAGTAAATTGTGCTAAGCACAGAACATACCATTGTTATCTAAAATTAACATTGTATTAGAGGTCAAGTGAAGACAAAGCCTAAGCAAGAGTGAAGAAATGCAATCATTAAGGGAAGCTATTGGACAAGAGCTTGGAACTAGTCCCAATGATGACTACATCTTACTTTAAATTCAAGGACAAGCTTAAGGAAAAATCCAACTATCAGGCATGGAAAATGTCTCTAGATTTGACTTTGGAAGAAAGTGATGAAATGGACTATGTCAAGGGAAGAGTAGTGGAACCTTCTTCAAATGCATACATTGCTGCACAAACAAAGTACAAGAAAGCTGAGGTTAAAGCTAAGAAAATTATTGTCGATTCTATTCACAAGCCTTTGGTTGCCTATATTTCTGATTTGGAAACATCTAAGGAGATGTGTGACAAGCTAGTTGGGATGTTCAATGTAAATAATGCAAATCAAGTTCTTTTTCTCAAGAACAAGTTTAAAGACATCAAGATGGATAGAAGAGAATCCATTCAATCCTACTTCATGAGGATTACTGAAATCAAGAATGATCTCTTATCTATTGGAGAAGTTATTGGTGACAGGGAGCTCACTCTTATCGCACTTGGAGGCCTTACAAGAGAACGGGATGTGTTAACACTACCATCCTCAACAATGACAGGATTCTGAGATTTGATGAATTATTGGCTAGATGCACTCAAGAAGAAATTAGGATGATGGAAAGAGACAAGCCCTCAAATGGAAACAATCCTACTGCCTTCTCCACTCATTCTAAGAGGAAGAACAATGCTGGTCCAAGAAGATAAGGTCAAGGGTTCAAGTCGGGATTCAAAGAAGGAAGAGAAGAGAGATGCTTCAATTGCAACAGGTTTGGCCACTTTGCTAGAGAGTGTCCTCACAAGAAAGATACTCCAAGAGATGATGACAACAGTAACAACAAATTCAAAGGCAATGGAAATCAAAGGAACAACAAGTTTAACAACAAAGGAAAGAAGAATGCTCCCATTGCTCGAAATGGAAATGGTCGTCCTCCCAAGAAGTCAAGAAACTCCAGGTATGAAGAAGGTAATGTTGTAGAAAAGAAATAAGAATTTTATCTTATTTCTGCCCTCACCACCGCCTCTCCTCCGGATACATTAGATCATTGGTTGATTGATGGTGGTGCCTCAAGGCACTTCACTGGGTACAAGGAGGCCATCTCAAACTTGATTGAAAAGAAGACTAATATGGAGATTATACTTGGGGATAATGCCACTTATCTTGTGAAAGGAATTTGGACTGTTACTCTTCACTTAAATCAAGGTCAAACCCTTCATTTACAAGAAGTGTTGTATGTACCTGATCTGAAAAAGAATCTGGTCTCTATTTCTATGATGGAAGATAAAGGTTTCAAGGTAACATTCGTCGATGTTAAGGTTTATGTTTGGAAAAGGAACCTGAGAGATGCATTCACTCTTGGATTTAGGGTTGAAGGTATTTATTAGGTTGGAGGAAGTTTGTTGGGAGCAATGACTTGCGATACTTCTCTTCAATCCAAATTATGGCACCGAAGATTTGCTCACCTTCATTACAAAGCCTTACTTGATTTAAGGAAGATGGTCAGAGGTATGCTCGAATTCAACTTAGATCATGAAGGTGTTGGTTTGGGTTGTGCACCTGGAAAACATACAAGGGGACCATTCCCCTCAAGTCAAAGTCAAACTACCGACATTCTTCAATTGGTGCACTTTGATCTATCAGGTATGTTTCTCGTGAAATCTTTGGGTGGATATTTGTTCTATGCAATTTTTGTGGACGACTTCTCTCGTAAAACATGGATCTATTTCTTGAAGAAGAAGGACGAAGTGTTTAAATGGTTCTGCTCTTTCAAAGCCTTGGTCGAGAATCAAACAGGGAAGAAGATCAAAATATTGAGGATCGATAATGGCACCGAATATGAGTCAAATGAATTCAATGACTATTGTAGAGAAGATGGCATTAAGAGGGATACCACTACTACATATACTCTTGAGCAAAATGGAGTCGTTGAAAGGAAGAATCAAAATATCATAGAAGCCACCCGTGCCATGCTTCATGACCAAGGTCTACCAAAGTTCTGATGGGGAGAAGCTGCCAACACCGCTGTATATGTTCAAAATAGATGCCCACATCAAGCATTGGACTCTAAGACACCCAAAGAAGTTTTCACTGGTTAGAAGCCTGATGTCTCTCATTTTAGAATTTTTGGTTGTCCCGTATATTTTCATGTGCTGAAAGAGAAAAGAAACAAGTTAATGCATCTGGAAAGACAAGAACGTTTGTGGGCTACAGTGAAACTTTGAATGCATATAGAATCTATGTGCCTGGTCAAAGAGAAGTGGAAATAAGTCATGATTTCACTTTCGATGAAGATTCTGCCCTTAGGAAAATCCGAGATCTTCCTATTCCTATGAAGGACAATGATGATGATGCAGGAAAGAAGGATGAATCTTCGTCAGATGATTTGATGCCCGATGTTGAAGGTTTGACGGATCCCATTGATCCACCTCCTAGTGAGCCCTCTACTTCAAGAATAAGAGCTTTGTGGCTCAAAGATACTCTTGAAGATGTTGAGAAACATATTGCACCGAGGGGGACATTTCGTGAAAGCAAGAAGCCAAACAGGTACCAAGGGTACTTAGCTGCCATGAGTACCATTATACAATCTGAGCCTTGTATGTTCGAAGAAGTCGTGAAACACCAAGTCTGGAAGGATGTAGTGAACGAGGAATATGAGTCGATCATGAAGAAAGATGTTTGGGATCTGGTTCCTAGACCTAAGGACAAGTCAGTGGTCACTTCAAAATGGCCTACAAGATCAAACATAGAGCTGATGGGAGGGCTGAAAAGTTCAAGGCCAGATTCTTTGCTGGAGGCTTCTCTCAAAAGGAAGGAGTAAACTACAATGAGATATTTGCACAGGTTGCCCGATATACCACCATCCATATGATCATAACCGTTGCTGCCTCGCAAGGATGGAGCCTACACCAAATGGATGTCAAAACTGCTTTCTTGCATGGCTCGCTTAAAGAGGAAGCCTATGTAGAACAACCCAAGGGGTTCGAAGTTCAAGATCATAAGACACATGTATGCAGGTTAAAGAAATCCCTCTATGGGTTGAAACAAGCCCCCAGGGCTTGGTAAGAGAGGATTGATAGCTATCTTATGAAGCTGGGTTTTACAAGGAGCGATGCTGACTTGAACCTATACTTGAAGGTTTAAAAGGACAATGCTCTCGTTCTAGTCCTTTAAGTTGATGATCTCTTTCTGATAGGTGATGACCATCTCATTCATCAATGCAAGAGGGAGTTGGCTTCCGAATTCGAGATGGAGGACCTAGGATTGATGCACTACTTCCTAGGATTGGAGTTCTAACAAATGCAAGGTGAGATTTTCCTTTCTCAAGGAAAATATATTGTGAAGCTGCTTGAGAGATGTGGGATGGTGGATTGCAAGTCTGTGTCTACTCCTTTGGAATTCAACTTCAAGAAGCTATGTGGAAGTGTTGCTGGGACCGAATTAGCAAACCCTTTCTAGTATTGTCAACTTGTGGGGGCCCTGATGTTCTTGGTCACTCCTATCCTGAAATATGCTTCGCTGTGAACACGTTGAGTAAATTTATGGTCGAGCCTCATCACATTCATTGGATCGCTGCTAAGAATTTCTTGAGATATCTCTGGGGCACAATCCATTATGGTCTGAGATACACTGCCGAAAATTTGAGGCTACTTGAATATACAAATGTTGAGGTTGGTAGTGTGGTGGATCATAAGAGCACGTCTGGGTGTTGCTTCTCATTAGGGTCTGCTTCAATATATTGGATGAGCAGGAATCCTAAATCGATTGCTTCAAGCACCACCGAGGCCGAATACATTGCTGCAAGTATTACCTGTTGTGAAGCCGTTTGGTTGAGGAAGCTCTTCAGTGAGCTATTTGAGCACATGTTGGATACCACCATGATCTTCTGCGACAACCAGAGTGGGATTCGCCTTTTAGAGAGTCCTGTGTTTCATGATCGCTCCAATCACATCGATATCAGGTACCATTTTATCCGGGATATGGTACAATGGGGAGCTATAAGGCTCCAACAAATCAGGACAGATGAGGAGGTCGCAAACATTCTCATGAAGCCTTTGGGGAAGGTCAAATTCTTAACCTTCTGAGGGAGACTTGGATTCGTGAAAGACCCTCCTATGAGGGTTCCGTATGAGTTGGACACTGAGATTTGGGAACTCCTGGGGGATTCAGGTACTTCTTGGAGCTATGAGTTACCGTAGGGTGAGTAGTTCACCTTCCCCTAGTGGTGCACTATGTACAGGGTGAGTGGTTCAACTTCCCCTATTGGTACGCTATGTCAAGGTGAATGGTTTACCTTCCCCTGTGATACCCCATGCTTGTTGACATGTGTGTAGGGTGAGTGGTTCACCTTCCCCTACGATTGTGGACACATGTATCTAGGGTGAGTGGTTCACCTTCCCCTACAATCGACATATACATAAGATGAGTGGTTCACCTTCTCCTATGGCATATGAGCAAGATGAGTGGTTCACCTTCTCTTTCCAGTGCCCCAGCACACATCCTACCCATGGAGTCTGGGACTCATGGGAAGTACCTCTCATCTGGCCAATGAGTTGGGAAAAGTGGTTAGGGACCATAGCACTACTGATGGATGCATCGTGTATTGCTGTACTCTCTATGACTAGGATGCATGGTGTTCAACAACTTGATCTTGGATCAAGGACTGACTTTTGTCAGTGGAGAGTGGTAAGGTCTTGTGACTCACTCTCGATCACTTCTTCATTATTACTTCATGGTTCAGCAGAGCAGAGCATGGCAGTGATGACAAAGATGGTACATGATGATAGGATGGTATGATGATGACAGATGGATTGGCATGTGGAATTCTCCCTAGTTGAGAGGGAGTGTTAAAATTGGCAACTAGGGCCAAATTCCACCTTGGGACAACTCATATGATGGAGATGATTATTGCATTGGATTCCTCTTTTCGAGAGGTCTAATTTTGATATAAATATCATCTCATTCGGTCAAGCACAAATGGAATTTTGAATTTATTCTCTCATGCACAAATTGTCAAGGTCTGCCTCAATCAAATGTAGGCTTATGAAGCCCGACGGATGTGTCTCCTCACCCTCAACGAATTGTATAAATAGGAGTGACCTCTCTCCTCATTTGGACATCACTCGCACACATCATTCTTCTCTCTCACTTTTCTTGATTGGTTCGTACAGGTTGGGCAACCCCTCTCTCTCTCCCTCGTGTGGCATAGAAGGATGAAATTTCAGAAGTGAAATTGCAGGCTGAAATTTCAGAGTGTAGACTAGCGTTAACCAGGGGTTATATGACTATCTTTGACTGTGTTTTTCTGGGCAAAATTCTGATCTCTTGAGGTCACATTCTCTGGCATAGAAACCGAGGCAATTAAGGTTGTTTGACTTGCGTTAACCACTGTTGAATTTTCTAAGTCTATTCGTTAGAAAATTAATCTGTATTCTGCTACTTTATTTCTTCTACTTGTAAATTTTGAACAAGTTATTTAAAACATTTAAATACCGAAATACACACAATACAGTCACAACATCTACAGATCATCAACTGAAAGAAAACAAACACACAAGTGACACCGTTATTTTTGGACAAATGTCCTTGGAAAAGCGCAATGCGGGAAAACCGGTGCAGCTATTCTAAGGGTTTATTATTATGCAGTATTTCCTTGAGTACAACTGGGTGCCTAACCGAATCACCCGATAGAGAAAAATACACGGCAGCAATACCTCTCTATTCGGAAATAGGTATTCAGAAAACTTGTCCCACAAAACCCTCTCCAACGACTCTGAAGCTCTGTGCTGGCCCTTCTGCTATCTGCGTCAGCCCCAGGACCCTCTATGTCAGCCCTCTAAGGCACTGTGCAGCCTCTGGGACCCTCTGCGTCACTCCAACAGTCTCTGCGTGGATGATGCAGTCCCTCTGGCCTCTGCGCTGTCTCTGCTGGGCTCTGCGTGGCCTGAACTGGCTGCTGCTCTCGCTCTCTCTGCTTCTGCGCTGGTCTCTCATTATTGTCTCTTCCTCTCTACCTAGCACTCACTGCGCCTCACTGCTGATCAGTGATTCACTTTTGCTTAGCAACCCTGCTTTAGCAAAATGAATGATTGATCACTCTGGTGTATTCTCCAACTGACCTTCAAGCCTCTTCTTATACTTTTCTCGTTGGTCCTTCAACAGCCGAGATTAAATCTCCAATCAACGGCTAAGATTAGATCTAGCTTGATCCATGAATTTTGGAACCTTCTAACCCAATTTATAATAATACCCATTAATATTTTATTTTTCCTAAGTTTAGACTTAGGAACTCCATTAAAAATATCAATTATTTTAATATCTCCCAAACCGGGTACAATCTGTCCAAACCATTTATGGGTCTTGGAGATCTCATGTGCTTTAGCCTCTCCACCAATTTTCATGGCTAGAGCACATCTGATGCTACCCCAAATCAACACTTCTTCTTAGTGAGGATTGTGCTCTAGTAATGCTCAACACTGAGCATCACATTGATTATCTGGCACCGATACCTGTGCTGATGCTAGGCCTCCTCGCCCAACATCCTCTGCACTGCTGCATCCTGTACTATTGCCCATGGCCCTGCCACTGCCACTGCTGCATCCGTACGACAACTCCCTTTGCATCTGTGTTGCTGTGGTCCATCCTCCCAACACTGCATCCCCCTCTCATCATGCTGCATTGTGCTACTGCACTGCAACTCAGTTACTGAAAAGTAAGTAACTGATCCACCCAACTTCTGACATCCCTGTCAAGCTAGAAACACTCCCGATGTTGAAGCTCTCTCCGTCGCTCACAAGTGCTCCCTCTACTGACCTCTGCGCCGCTGCAACAACTCCCTGCATCTCACACCGTTGCACACCTCTCTGTGCCATCCTACACTGGTGAAACACTCCCGTGCCTCTCGCACTATTGCAGCCTGTTAGCCTCGCACTGTCTGGGGACTACTGCACTGTAGCACTCTCCGCCGCTTCATCCGCATCCGTCTCTACCTACATCTGTCAGTCTTGCTAGTCCTCTTCGGGGCACTCGTAGCAAGGTATAGTCGAAGAGGTTGGGTACCTCAAGGATCTGTCCCTCATCGCCTGCAGTCCTCTTGACTACAGCTTGATGTCTCCCCACTTCTTCTCTAGTGGCACATGAGCACTCATGGTACAATCATCATCCTCCTCAACTTCTTTCTCTGCCTTCGCTGGCGCTGCCTTAGAGTCAGATGCCTCTCCCTTGTTCCTCTTCCTCGGACATTGGTTCGCATAATGACCCAGTTCCCCATAGTGGAAGCACTTGACCTTGGAGAGGTCCTTCTTCTTCCTCTTCTCTTGCTTTACCGTAGATGCCAAAGCTGCATCCTCTTCCTCTTCCTTCTTGATCCACACTCCTTTGCTGCTACTTCCTGTCTTGGTCATCCATCTGATCTCTTCTTGACGAAGAGCCGCCCATAATTCTTCCCAATCTGGAAGATTCGCCCTGCCTAGTATGCTCTGGACAAATGTCTCCCACTCCTCGAAGACTGCGTTTAGTGCGGTTCTTACCATCAACTCCTGATCCGGTGTGGCCCCTATGGAAGTCAGTTGGTCCCGGATCTCCTTCAACCGATCGAGGAAGAGATCTATCTGCTCTCCCTTCTGCATCTGGTATGATCGTAGTTGATTCTCAAGTAGCATCTTCCTCTGCACAAAAGTATGTTGGTACAACGTCTTCAAGGTATCCCACATTTCCTTTGCCGTCTCCTTCTTGGCAATATGTTGGACCACATGATCCTTGACCCCATCAAGGATGATGCATTTTGCCTTGGCCATTGCCTCCTCGTACCTTTCATTAGCTACTGGGTCAACTGGGATAGCCATTGCTCTCAAGGCGAAGCCATTGATGCGATGTTTGTCTAGAATGGACAGGATCCTGGCCTTCCAGACCACAAAGTTGGACGCTCCGTCCAGCCTATGCTGATCCCTCAGCCCATTCACAACCATCTCTCTGCTCTTCTTTGTCGACTTCTTCGAGTCTCTCTACTTCCTGCCTAGAAATTCTCGGTTCGACTCCTGCTGAGTCGCTCTAGCAAAATGAATGACTGATCACTCTGGTGTATCCAACTGACCCTCAAGCCTCTTCTTATACTTTTCTCGTTGGTCCTTCAATGGCCGAGATTAAATTTTTAATCAACAACTAAGATTAGATTTGGCTTGACCCATGACTTTTGGAACCTTCTAACCCAGTTTTATATTAATACCCATTAATATTTTATTTTTCTTAAGTTTAGACTTAGGAACTCCATTAAAAATATCAATTATTTTAATATCTCCCACGACGGGTACAATCTATCCAAACCATTTATGGGTCTTGGAGATCTCATGTGCTTTAGCCTCTCCACCAATTTTCATGGCTAGAGTACATCCGATGCTACCCCAAATCAACAACCACAGGGCTGACCGATGTTTGACCAGGGTTGACTGACTTTTTGTGGACTATTTTGAGTTGACTTTGACCCTTCTTGAAGGCCGAATTGGACTACTGTTGACCGAGCTGCTTGGAGGAAGTTTTGTTGCTGATTGGGCATTGATTTTTGAGCATAAATCCACCTTGTTTAGTGACTGAAATTTCTTTGCATAAGGGTTAGATCAGATCTGATATAAATCTGAAAGAACACATTAAAAGGCATAAAATTGATTGGTGTGATATTTAGCATATTGTCATAACATCTAAGGATCTTGGGCATCAATTTTTTGGGATAAACTTTCAATTTGTAGTGACTGATATCGCTGCATAAAAATGTACTCAGATCTGAATATTACATCTTAAGAAGGTTAAAAACTCATAATCTCTCATTGGCAAGGTTGTTTTATAATTTGGTAACTTTTGGGTATATTTTGGCACATGTTCTTGCACTAGTAACTCACTGATTGCATGTTTTTCTTACTGCTGTAATAAGTGTTTCCATCTGATATATCTCTGAATAATTCACCATAAGAAGGTTTGCTAGCTTGTGTTTCCACTTGGTAAGTCACTTAACATTTGATTGATCATATTGGTTGGTTACATTCTGGATAGTTTCTTGATCTAAAGTGATCTACTTGCTGCTGTTCTAAAAGTTAAATAATTGCCCATTGGGATATAAGTAACATAAGGTCTCTCTTTAGACTTGTTCTTCTTTCATGGTTATGTAGCAAATTGGTTTAAGTGCACTAACACCTTTGTTGTTGTGAGTTGATTCATAAGTTCACACCTAATAAACATTCACTAAAGCACTCTAATCTTAAAATCTCTTGCTATTGAATATCTTAACTCTTTTGGGCATATTGATATCTTATGATCTAAGTCAATATTGTTTCCTGATGTCTAATTGTGGTGGCAAGAGATATATTGGCATTTGAGTATCTTGTTCTAATTGTGCTCCATAAGCATTGAAGAATCTATTTGGTGGCTTTAACATCTAAATTTGATCAAGTATCTCCAATAAGTGGCATTATTTAAAGAGCATATCTTTTGGCATTATCTTTGGCATAAGATTATTGATAATCGTCATTGGAATATCTTAAAAAAATTGTTAAGTGCTCTAAATTCATTTGTTAAGCATCTTATGGATTGGTTACATTGGCACTAAATTAATTGGCACATCCTTGGTTGTAAGATTGTTTCTCATTAAGTACTCTTGTCGTAATAAGTAATCATACTTAAGTACTTAAACAATTAAGCAATCTCAACTCAAGTCTCACTCGTATCCTGTGCATAAGCATTCTAGGCCTAGTTGCATTAATAATATACCTCCAAGTATAAACTTGGCTGATAGACTTCGAGTATCACCCTTCTCATCTAGTTTGAGGTATTCAACACCTTTCTAGTGGTTAACACGGTGACCTTGCAGTCAACAGAGCCACAATCTTTGCAGCGTTGGAGGCATCAGATGGTTGGAACACAGAGGGAGGTATCGTTAATCAAGCCTTTGCTTGCTTCTCGTTGGCTTCCATCCCACAACCTACTCTAAATACTGGTTCCAAAATAGTTAAGGGAAGGTCGTACTTAGATTAGGCATATAACTAAAAGTAATCAAGATCTTTGCATCATATCTTGGTCTTAGGATTTGCATCACATATAGGTTAGTGAAGCATCTAAGTAGAAATTGTCCATTTGGTTACTTGGTCTTAATTTAATAATAAGCAAGAGTTTTGACTCCATAAGGCGCTGGTCTCACTTTTGAAATTTAATCTAATCTTTAAGATCTTGCTAATCTAATCTTTAAGATCTTCTTGACAGGGGTTCTATCTTCGATTTGTGTCTAAGACGCTAAGGAACATGAGATCTCCAAAACCCTAAAAAGGTTTTGCGAGATAAGCTTGCAAAACGCTTAAAATAAATTAGCCATCATTTAAATATTTGCTAAGTCTAACTTAGGAAAACTGGTTAATTAAAGTGAATTAATTAAGGAGATCGACTTATGCTTTAGAGACTTCCTGGAAAACACACGGATCAAGTCTAAGATGATATTAATTGCTAATGAGGATCTAATCAAGGATGTTGGTGCTCCAACGAGATATTATAAGAACAAGTTGATGAGATGGAGAAGGACACAAGAGGGGAGTGAGTTACCTTGGCAAATCAAGCTATCCAATTGTCATGATTCAACGAGGAAGAAAAGTTCAAGCCAGAAAGATAGCATCAATAAATTGAGGGAGCAATAGAGAAGAATTTCAAAGGAGTTTCCCAATAGTTTTCCAATGCTGGAGAGGCAGGAAAGAGGGAGGTAAAATTAATTTGTAGAGAGGCTAAGCAGCCAAAAAGAGCAACCAAAATACCCAATGCGAGTGCAGGAAAGAGAGTCATTTCAGTCACTGGATTCTGGGAGATCACCCAGAAGGCAGAGTGAGTCATTTCTAGAGGCAGAGGGAGGTTGGACGGCTTAGTTGGAGCTTATTAGTAGGTAGTGCGAATTTCCCAGGCCAAGTAGTATGAATTCCTGAAGTGCGAGTTTGTCAGTGGGGTTTGAGCAGGCCAAAGGAAGGCCAAATTATTTTTGTAATATCCCTTCCTAAATAGTTTTGTTAAGAAGATTTCAGATCTGAAAATTTACTGAAGAATACATCTTAAGAAGGCTAACATATATGATTTTTTAGTTATTCAAGCTACTTGGCAATTGGGCATATTTTGGCAAGCATAGGCATTGTTGGATTGACATTTACTTACTGTTGTCATAACTTGTTTACTGCTGTGATAAATTGATTACTTCTCTCATAATAGTCACTTGCTTCTCATAAAAAGATCATAGGAACATAAAAGTGCTTAAATATCTTCATAACCTAATGTTTGTTTATTTGTTCCTAGCATTTATATTGTGAAAGTGGCTAATATTGTTTGTCTTTTGTGAATTTATATGTTATAAGAATTTATGCTTCACATCTAACAAGCTCATTCACTATAAGCACTTAAATCATAAGTCAAACTTGGTGATAAATCTCTTGGGAATATTGACATCTTGTGAATCTAGTTTCATATCTTTTGGCCATTGATTAATAAGATCACGTATAATCTTCTTTTACATTTTTGGTAGCTGTCATTGGCATCTCGATTGATAAGTGGATCACTGGTTAAATATCTTGTGGAAATTTCTTGAAGACTGCGCTTGTTTCTTTCAGCATCTATCTTGCTTAAGATTGTATCCTAATATTGTTAAGTACTCTTACTTTAAGACAAATTCACAATAATTACTTGAGTAACATAAACAATCTTAACCGAAGATAACCTCACTCATAATCTCCTGCACAAGTGTCCTAGATCTAGTTTGCATTAATAATTTACCTCCTAGCATAAGCTAGGTTGATAGAAATATAGGGAAACTGTTTTCATCTAGCTTGAGGGGCCTCGACAACTCTTCGGTGGTTAACACACTGACCTTGCAGTCATCAGAGCCATAGTCTCTGCAGTGCTGATGACATCAGGTGATAGGAGCACAACATAAGGTATCATTAATCAGACCCTTTCCTGCTTTCTGTTGGCCTCCTTCCCATAACCTACCTTGGAGCCCAACTTCAAAATAGTTAAGGGAAGGTTACACTTAGACCAGGCATATATTCATAATTGACCAAGATCACTGCATCTCACATAGGTCCTAGGAGTCAGGACTTGCATATCATATAGGTTAGTCAATAATCTCAAGCAACGGGT
Source organism: Pinus tabuliformis (assembly GCA_031772625.1). Classification (NCBI taxonomy): domain Eukaryota; kingdom Viridiplantae; phylum Streptophyta; class Pinopsida; order Pinales; family Pinaceae; genus Pinus; species Pinus tabuliformis. The sequence goes on along the minus strand of CM062810.1, from coordinate 210,167,422 downwards.
GTCCATCTAGTCATTTGGTTCTAATATTACTATAAGCAAGAATTTGTGGCTCCATTAAGGCACTGGTCTCATACTTTAAAATCTAATCTAATTAATAATCTTGCTTAAATTCAGCCAAGCGGCTAGGCTACTCATCCGTGTCTCCCAAACAAGTTGGTTTCCAACTTGTTTTCCTTCAGCTCATTCCATAGGGACTACCCCCGTAGCCTGCTGTTGGGAGACAACTAGAATGAAGTGGGTAGGGATCAGAGTGACAGCTCCCATCCTGAGCGTTGTCACAGTGCCTGTACAATCCGGGCGACAACAGTATGCATGCCAATATTCACATTCTGTTTGTAATTGTAGGTGGTTCATTACACTTTGGGTCTTGGAATTACTTCCCATACATCATTATGTATGATGCACTCATATTCTTCGACCATTGCATCTTTCCATACTTGATCTTTTTTTGCTTCTTCAAAAGTGCATGGTTCAACATGAATAATGTTGTTCATTGCTTCTTCAAAAGTGCATGGTTCAGCCTGAATAATGTTGCTCATGGCTACAACGAATCCCTAGAATCGACATGACTTCTTGCTTTCTCTGAAGGTTCCTTTGCAGGCAACACGTCTATCAAAATCTTGTAAAGTGTCATAAAGCCATAATGGCCTCTTTCTAGCAGAATGATCACATGGAGGAGGATCTAGAGGGTCCATGGGCTCCATGGGTTCATCAACAAGATCACGCTCAGGCTCATGATCTTCTTGAGCATCCAAGGCATCATCCTGACTTTCAACATTAGTAGGAGGAGAAGGAATGTCTCTTGCCTTTCCAAGAGTTGCATCTTCATCAAATATTACATCCTTGCTAAACTCTATAATTCTCTAACCAGACGCGTATATTTTGTAAGCTTTAGAATTTTCACAATAACCAACAAATGTACCTTTCTTACTTGAAGCTTCCAGCTTGGTTCTCTTTTATTTTGGCACATTAAAGTAGACAGGGCAACGAAAGATCCTCAAGAGCCCAACCTCAGGCTTTTCACTAGTGAATTTTTCTTCAGGAGTCTTGTTGTTTAAGGCTTGGTGTGAAGATCTATTTTGGACATAAACGACAGTGTTTGCAGCTTCTCCCCATAGAAACTTTGTTAACTTTTGGTAATGCAACATAGCTTTGACTGCTTCCATGATAGTTCTATTCTTTCTTTTAGCCACACCATTTTGTTCTGGGTTATATGGTATAGTGGTCTCTTTCCCGATTCCAACTTCTTTGCAGAAGTCAATGAAATCATTTGAAGTGAACTCTCCTCCATTGTCAGATCTGAAGATTTTGATCTGCTTTCCAGTTTGTTTTTATACAAGAGCTTTGAAGTCTTTGAACTGTTGGAATTTCTTAGTCTAACTGTTAGAAACTCTTCATGTACTTTTCTGATTTATTTCTGCCTACTTGTTCTGATTAATTAAAAAGTTATTTACCAAGTAAATTGTTAAAATTGGCAACTAGGGCCAAACTCCACGTGGGTCATCTTATTTATGGCAGCAGATATTTTTGTTGGATCCCTCTCATCGAGAGGTGTAGGATTGATCTAAAGATCATCCGATTCCGATAAGTATTTATGAAGTTATGAATTTATTTATGTTATAATTATAAAACAAATTGTCAAGTCGGCCAGCAACTTGAGTAGGCTCAGAAGCCCAATAGTCATGTCTATTCATCATCTACGTTTTAGTATAAATAGGAGAGGACTTGAAGTCATTTGGACACACACTCTTCATATGATCTCCTCTCCAGGTCTTGGGTTTTTGGAGAAGGAGAGACACTAAAGAGTATGCTGGCCTAGTATGATGCCCTAGCTGCAGATGATGCCCTAATCCAACACAGTAATGAAGACTTATTTACACGCAGTCAATGAAGACTCTATACGCAGTTACGAAGACTCATATATGCTGGTCATGGAGTCTTATTTCTGTTGTAAATGGAGACACCTTTTCGCTGTAAATTGAGACATATACGCAGGCAAATGGAGACACTTTATATGCAGGCAATGGAGACGTATTAGGTGCAGTCATCTATGAATTGGGCAAAGGCATAAAGCTGCAGAGAGCCGCAGTCAAGTGAAGCCACAGTCAATTGGAGTCGCAGTCAAGGTCATGGAGCCATAGTGAGTTCAGTTGTCTCCTTGGATGGGTTAAGGAACCGCAGAACTAAAGCCTATCCATTCTCGGCATAGGCAATCTTGGTATAACAAGGAGCAGTCTTGATTTCGGTGGTAGTCCTGTAGCAAACTAGTCATCAGATAACAGAGAAAGACCTATTCTCTTGGATCAATGAATATCATGACAAATGTTATCTCCTCTATATAAATTACAGTCTAGCTATGACTCGATGATGAGATAAGGGTTCAATGAAAAGATCCTTGGCATACGTATCATCATCGTATTCAGATCTAGAATAAGGCAGTGACGCAATCTCAACATGTTTCAAAGAACAATGACAAGGATCACATTTATTATAGATCATCATCATATATATGTATATGAGCATGATTTGGGAAATGCCTCTGAGTCTCATAAACTCATTCGCGTTGATGTTCTTGGTGAACTTCCGTTTGGACATATGTTTTGCAGTTAGCATGGTGAGCTCATATTTGGTTGAGCCTCATTGGATTGGTGCCAAGAATGTTCTGAGATGTCTTCGGGGCACAATCTCTCATGGATTGAGATCCACTACCGGAAATATGAAACTGCCTGATTATTTGAATGCTGACTGGGCAGGCAGTGTGGAGGAACATTAGAGCACTTCTCAGTGCTGGTTCTCTTCGGATTCTGCTTCGATATCATGGATGAGCAGGAAGCAGAAGTCGGTTGCTATAAGCACCGTCGAGACCAAATACATAGCTGCATGATTGCAGAAGCTCTTAAGTGAGCTGTTTGTACACATGATGAATACCACTGTGATTCTCTGTGATAACCAGAGGTGGGATTCAATTATTGAGGAATCCCGTATTTGATAGTTGCTCCAACAGACAGACATCAGATACTGCCTTATCTGGGATATGGTAAGTCGATGAGCAAGGAGGCTCCATCACACTGAGATGATGTACAGGTCACAAACATTTTGTCAAAGCCCGGGGAAAGGTCAAATCTGTGACTTTCCCAAACAACTTGGAGTTGTTGAGAGACCTTCTTATAAGGGTCCTACATGTTGCTTGCATTGAGCTCTGGGAGCTCTGGGGGGCTTGGGGTACTTACTGGAGCAACATATGACGACAGGGTGACTCACCTTCCCTTGGTGGTGCGCTATGAATAGGACGATTCGCTCTCTTGTGGATAGGATGATTCGCTTTCCTGTGGACAAGATGATTTGCTCTCTTGTGGGACAAGATGATACGCTCTCTTGTGGACAAGGTGATTCGCTCTCCTATGGATAGGATGATTCACTCTCCTGTCGACAAGACGATTCGCTCTCTTATGGGACAGGACGATTCACTCTCTTGTGGACAGGATGATTCGCTCTCCTGTGGACAAGATTATTCGCTCTCTTGTGGGACAGGATGATTCGCTCTCCTGTGGACAAGATTATTCGCTCTCTTGTGGGACAAGATGATTCGCTCTCCCGTGGACAGGATGATTAGTTCCCCTGTCGAGGCATCCTACCCATGTAGTCTGGGACTCATGGGAAGTACCTCTCATCTGATCAATGAGCAGGGAAATGAGGATAGGGACCATAGTAGTATCGATGGACGCATCGTTGTATTTACCGTACTCCCTATGCTAGGATGACCTTCATTGATTTGGGATCAATGATACTGGTCTGGGACTAGTGAGAGTGGTACATACTCTGACACTGACTTCGGGTCAGTAGAGGACTGGTCTGGGACCAGTGGTACACACTTTGAGACTGACTTCGGGTCAGTGGAGAATGGTATGAGACATTCTCGATCAATTCTTCTTCTTCATGGTTCAGCAGAGCAGAGCTAAGTAGAGAAGAGCTGAGCTAAGCAGAGTTGAGCAGAGCAGAGTAGAGCTGAGCAGAGCAGAACTGAGAAGAGTAGAGCAGAGCAGAGCAGTGTAGGGCACTGATGGCAAAGATAGTACATTCGGATATATGGATCAACAGATGGAGTTCTCCCTAGTTGAGAGGGAGTGTTAAAATTGGCAACTAGGGCCAAACTCCATGTGGGTCATCTTATTTATGGTAGCTGATATTTTTATTGGATCCCTCTCATCGAGAGGTGTAGGATTGATCTAAAGATCATCCGATTCCAATAAGTATTTATGAAGTTATGAATTTATTTATGTTATAATTATAAAACAAATTGTCAAGTCGGCCAACAACTTGAGTAGGCTCAGAAGCCCAATAGTCATGTCTATTCATCATCTACGTTTTAGTATAAATAGGAGAGGACTTGAAGTCATTTGGACACACACACTCTTCATATGATCTCCTCTCCAGGTCTTGGGTTTTTGGAGAAGGAGAGACACTAAAGAGTACGCTGGCCTAGTATGATGCCCTAGCTGTAGATGATGCCCTAATCCAACGCAGTCATGAAGACTTATTTACATGCAGTCAATGAAGACTCTATATGCAGTTATGAAGAATCATATACGTTGGTCATGGAGACATCTATCTGCTGTAAATGGAGACACCTTTCCGCTGTAAATTGAGACATATACGCAGGAAAATGGAGACACCTTATACGCAGGAAATGGAGACGTATTAGGTGCAATCATCTATGAATTGGGCAAAGGCATAAAGCCGCAGAGAGCCGCAGTCAAGTGAAGCCACAGTCAAGTGGAGTCGCAGTCAAGGTCATGGAGCCGTAGTGAGTTCAGTTGTCTCCTCGGATGGGTTAAGGAACCACAGAACTAAAGCCTATCCATTCTCGGCATAGGCAATCTTGGTATAACAAGGAGCAGTCTTGATTTCGGTGGCAGTCCTGTAGCAGACTAGTCATCGGATAACAGAGAAAGACCTATTCTCTCGGATCAATGAATATTATGACAAATATTATCTCCTCTATATAAATTACAATCTAGCTATGACTCGATGATGAGATAAGGGTTCAATGAAGAGATCCTTGGCATACGTATCATCACCGTATTCAGATCTAGAATAAGGCAGTCTCAACATGTTTCAAAGAACAGTGACAAGGATCACATTAATTATAGATCATCATCATATATATGTATATGAGCATGATCAGTAATGGGACTGCATAATGATGTAAAGGGCAGCATGATCATGATGATGTAAAGGTCAACATGATCGGCAATGAGACTGCATGCTGATGTATGAGGCAACATCATGATGAATGAGACACCATGATGATGTATGATGCAGCATAATGGGCATGTTAAGTAAGGAGTAGCATGATGATGAATAGTGCTGCATCATGATGGAAGATGCAGCATAATGGGCAGCGTGATGATGAGAGCAGATGAGAGCAGCTCAGTCATCTAGGTCCAGCACTGTGATGGTACAGCATGGTGCTACACGGTAAGGTGCAGCAAATGGACGAAAGGCAGCACTATGAAAGGTGAAGGAGTCACCTTAGAATCAAGCAATGTCTTCAACTGATCTCATGCGATATCAAAAGTCAAAATATTGACTTCTATTGTAAATGTACTATCTCTCTCACTTTCTCTGTTGAACTTTGAAGAACATAAAATAAGAATTGATCAAGGGTTTCCCCACATTGAGGTTTGTCCCTAGCATAGTTGCAGGAATCGCCCCCCCCCCCGGATCCTAGGCCGGAATCGCGTCCCGTACGGAAGCGTTCCGGAACCTCCAGGCGAAGCGCGATTCCGGTTTTCATGAAGCGCGATTCCTAATTTTTAAATCGATTCCTGGAATGTGGGTTGCGTTGCCTCCGGAAGCGCTATTAAAATCATGTTGTTTGCACGTTGGATTCCAGATCGCTTACGATAGTGGTGGAGTTATGCGAGCATCTCCATGAGGAGTTCTGTAATGAATTATAATTCTCAAAATCTAAAGGTTATTTATAAGAATACGCACTATGTTTTACATACATTCAATGCATCGTCGAGTTATTGAAACTTCACGGTGTGTAGCAAATTATTGTTTAATCCATAACTTGTCATCAGATAATAAATTTGATAATTATTTTAATTGTTTATGTGGTGTGTTTAAGACACAACATTGGACCTTGATTCCTTACTACAATTTTTATGGGTTTGAAGGGTTTTAATATGATTGGTAACTGTAATGATGATCTTTCATTGACAGCCACAAAGTTTCTCATATAGAGAAATGCAATACCCTAACGGAGAGACCTATATCGAGCAATGGAGCATGGCTCAGAAATGAATAGTTATCTTCTTGCGCATATCAGTTATGGTGTTGTAGCTTCTCTGTGAAATAATTAGTAAGTCCAACTCAATACACAATAATCAACAGAGCATAATCATCATATAGGCTATGTCAACATAGAATTGTTGTTGTGCTATTAGTTTTATACGGCTATTATAATTTTCTATATTGACTGATGTTACAAAATACACCAACTTGTTTACAGATACACTATCAACATAACATGATTAAACATAACATGATTGACCGATTTAAATTTTATTTCTATTATTATGTCACTATGGTAGGCAGTGATAGCGATAACACCAAAGTTTAGTTTTTTCGTACTATACAATTTTTTTAATTTTTTTTTTATGATTTTCAAATGCTAAACCTTAGTTTCAAGTAGATCATACCAAATAAATAGGCTAACGTATACGTCAACTTCGAATTATCGTGTCATGGTGCTCCAATTGTATAATGTACTTGTTTTCAATTTAATAACATGATTGTCGTATACCGGTTGACATGCGCTCAACAACGTAGGCTTACCTACATCTACCCTATGCTTAAAAATTTGATGTATGTTTGTAATAGCTAGAATATAGATGATTGTTGTACATACTAGTAACTACAATGGAATCATGGATGCCATATCTATCTTGATTTATGCAAAAATATGCATGTTTTCATGTCTTCTACAATTAATTTGGTATTTGGGATGTTTGTTTTGAGTATAAATGCAAAAAAATATAAAAATATATATATATATAGCAGACGCTTCCGCGAACGCTTCGCTTCCTAGATTTTTGGAAAATGACGCTTCCGCGCTCCGCGCTTCCGCTTCGTGCAACATTGGTCCCTAGCTAGCGCCACATCTTGTGTCCTCTTGTCTTGGCTTGTCTTCTGCGATTTATGTTTATGTTTTATCTACAGTTTTCTTTAACGCTGATGTGATTGCTAATCTGGAAAAGATATTGAGCTAACTGTGAAAATTGAAATAAATTGCTCTAGCATAGAACATACCTAAAATTAACATAAATACTGAAAATAAATACAAGTACATGCTCAACACATTACAGATCATCAACTGAAGGAAACGAAACAAGCACACAAGTGACACCGTTGTTTTTGGACCAATGTCCCCGGAAAAACCCAATGCGGGAAAACCGGTGCAGCTATCCGAGGATTTGTATTATTAAGTAGTTTCAAAATACAATCTGTAGAAATTTCTGTTTTCCCACCCCGGTTTTCAGTTTCTCCTTATTTCTCCCATGTAGTTAAATGCCCATTCCCATAACCATACATTTAACAGACTGAAAAAAATAAATATTGCTGAAAACACAAATTCTGGAAATTTTTCAGAATGCTGGAAATTGTAGAATTAAAAATCAGCAATCAAAAACAACCATTAAAACACATTAAAACACTGATATTTTTGGTCAACTTGACCCTGGAAAAACCCCCTACAACTCTTGGGGAAAACCAGTTTGAGAGCTCTTCTTTATTTTTGAAAATTGCCTTTTTACAGTGAGAATTATTCAGCAAAAATTCAGCAAACAAATTTACAACTTATCTCCTTTCCCGTGCCTCACAACAATCTGGAAATTACAGCAAACAGGACAGCAATAAATGCTGTACGGCCTCCGTTTTGTGTGCAGAAAAATCAGCAAACTGCTCCTCGATTTTTGTGCAAAAATCTGCCTTTCACTATGTGCTGAATCAGCTGTACAAATCTGCTCAACTGCTGCCTTGGTATGTGTGCCAAGCTGCTGTCTCCTTCTCCTCCCTGCTCAGAAATCTCTCTTGCTCTCTTGCTCTCCTTCTCCCAATCTGCTCATGAAAGAATGAATGACCTTTTCCTCATTTTCCTCCTTTAATATAACTCCAAGTGACTTTTGGGTGATCCAAGTGACTTTTGGGTGATCTCTAAATCCAATGGCTGAAATAGATTTAGATCAAGATTTATTTTTTTTAAATTTTGATAATATCCAAAAAAAGTCATAATTTTTTTTATAAAAAGTCCCAAAAAATTATAAAAGTTTTAATTATTAGTTTTGTTTTAGAGTTTTGTATAGTTAGGTTTACATTTAGTTTAGTTTTATTTTTTATTTTATTTTTTTTATGAATCAAAAAATCATAAAAACTAAAAAAAATAAAAAATCATAAAGGTTTGAAAAATAAAAAGATTTTTGATTTGTTCTTTTTTCAGCTTAACTTTTAAATTTTTCAAGTTTTATTTAGTTTAGGACTTTAGTTTTTTTTAGAATTAGATTTTTTATTTTTTTTTAGTTTTAAATTTCATTTTAATTGTATATATTTATTTATTTAGTTCAGTTTAGTGTCAATAATTTTAGGTTTCATTTTAATTTCTGCTTAGTTTACTTTGGTTTATTTAAAAATTATAAAGAAAATATATAAAAATTAGAAAAATATTTTGAAAAAAAAGTTAACAAAAAAAATTTGAAAATTCATTTTTGTGGTATCTATGTTCCACTTCTTTATAGTTAAATGCACTTAAATGTTTGTCGAAAGTTAGCTATATGAAAGTGGTAATTAGTCAGCATTTAAATTTTATGATCACTCAAAGCATTTAATTTGTCTTGAAGTTTAATTGTTGGATTATCTTTAAGGCGTTGTGCATTTGTTGAATATCTTACATCGTTTGGGTTATTTGATGATAAATGATTGTTTTACATGGTTTATACTTCTGCAACATTTAATAAATAATCATCATTAACTCCATAAGGCACTGGTCTATTAACTTAATAAAATCAATTAAGTGCTTGTTTTCCCTCGTGTCTCCCAACCCAACCGGTCCACAGTTGGTCATCCATTGTCCCATAGGGTCTACCCCCCTTAGCTGCGGGAGACAGGCTTAAATAGAGAGATCGGGGATCAGGGTGACAGCCCCCGGTCTGAGCGTTGTCGTGACAATCTGTGCGACAACACCACCCATATTCACTTGTTATTCCATCATAAAATTCGAATTTGGCACATAAGGGAAGAAGAAAATGATGTCCACTTGCCAGAATTCGATTTTTACACTTGGAATTGGAGCTCCATTCAACAAATTCAAATTTCTCTTTGGGATTGTCACCTCATGCCACTTGTTTAATCACTTCTACATTGGGATTGGCTCCAATGCCATTTGTCATTGTCATTCTTCATTGGGATTTGCTTCCAACTCTCTATATAATAGAGCCATGCGCTCTCACATGGTATCATGTAATACGAGCTATTGTGCTTGAGGAGACTCTACGGGATTATATTCACTACTTGCAATATAATACAACAGTCTTTGGGGTAAAGCGTGATGTTGTTCTTCTCCTTGCATGTGTGGTAAATTCTTGACTTGTTGTTATGCTTCTATTTATTTCCTCATGTCATTATTTCTTTCATGCTTGTTTCAAGTTATGTTAGTATGCAGCTATCTCATATTAGCATAAGAATTAATTATTTGTTTTAGGAAAATAAATCTTCTAGTGGATAATAAATGTATCTCTAGGAATTCTTTCCACTGCACTTGTTTGATTTCATGTTGATTTAATGATTTGTAGTGAAGTTTTGTAGATGAATCATTATTTGGTCAAGCTTTTCAAGCGTGAGGGGAAATTCTCGGAGGAATCAACCCATTCTTGAAAAATATTCAAGGAGAACCCGCATGTTTTGAATTCCAAAGTCTCATCTATATCTTATTTGTGTCTTGCAGAGATTCTTTTAAGTTTCTTAAAGCTTTTATTTCTTGCATCGAAATATCAAACTTGGAAAAATTTATTTTTTACGTATTGTACTTCGTTTATCAATATTTGGCTATTTCCAATGTTGCACCAAGCGGGGACATTTTTTGGAAGCGGAGACATGGAAGCGTCATTTTCCAAAAATCTAGGAAGCGAAGTGTCTGCAGAAGCATCTGCTATATATGTATATATATATTTATATTTTTTTGCATTTATACTCAAAACAAACATCCCAAATACCAAATTAGTTGTAGAAGACATGAATACATGCATATTTTTGCATAAATCAAGATAGATATGGCATCCATGATTCCATTGTAGTTACTAGTATGTACATCAACTATCTATATTCTATCGATTACAAACATACATCAAATTTTTAAGCATATTATAAAACATAAAGCATAGAGTATATTATGATTTATCTAGCAAGTGAGCAACTGTCAACATTTGTCATGTCCAAAATTCAAATAATAATGTTTACAAAATATGTCACTTGGTCACCGCCAAGACAAAATAGGTTCAGAATTCAAATTCACAAGCCTACAAGTCTAATGAGTAATTTATGACAAAAGTAGTAAATTGTGAATATATCTACTAATCTCTCCTCCTTCCACCACGAAGAGAATGTGGCGGCGGGCCTCCACGTGGTGGCAATGAAGAAGATGGTGCCTGTGGAAGTTGTGGCAGTGGCACTGAAACTGATGAAGAAGAACCCCTACTGTTGGTGTTGAACCATGGAACCTAGGAACCAAGGGACCAGATGGGGGTGGGGGTGGCATATCAACACGATCATCATCATCCTGGAATCGCTCAAAAAATTCATGCAAAAAAAAAAACACTAGTTAACAAAAAAATTAAAAACATGAATTAGAGAAATGCTTTATAAGGAAAATTCATACCACAATGGACATACCTGGATAAGAGCATCCTCTAATTGCTCTAATTGCAACACTCCATCCTCCAAATTGGGCTCCTCTGGATTCTTGTCCCAAATCAATAGGTCTTTATTAGACTTTGCATCTTCACAGTAATGGGACAACAATCGCAAGTTGTAATGAACATAAACCGAGCTCTCTGCCCGGTCCAAACTCAACCTGTTCCTTTTAACACTGTGGATGAAAGAATAAGAGCTCCAACACCTCTCTGCAGAAGAAGTGTTTACCACCTGTGATAGCACCCGCAATGCCAAAGTCTGTAGAAGTGGAGTAGCACCTCCATGCATGTTCCACCACTCAAGAGAAGAAAAAGTCTCTCGATCTCTAATTGCATGCATGCTCCCAAATGGACCAGTGTTAAGCGTATAGTTGCTCAACTGTCTTTGTACCAATGCAGTCGCCTCCTCATCAGGGATTAATTTACTCAATGCAGCCATATATTTTTTGTGAACCTCTTGATCTTGGTGTGGTTTTCTCCTGCTTCCCCCCCTAGGTGTTGGTGTTGAAAGCCATGATGGATGATAGTATTTAGGTGTCAAAATGTATGCTAATGCATGCAATGGAACATTTAGCATTTCCCATCGGTTTTCCACCTCTGCACGAATATAATTGTACAAGTTGATATCTCTAGGCTCAACAATGTCTTTAATCTGCCCCAACATGCTATCCATTTGCTCATACACCTCCCCAATTACTAGTCGATCTGAATCTCCAAACTTGATCATGTAATAAATTGGTTTGGTGAATTGCAAAACATATTTAACCTGTGACCAAAAGTAAATGTCAAGAACAATGTCCTTGACTGCATTAGCACCATCTCTGTCAGTGTTAATTTCATGCCATGATTCAGCACGCACCAAATTAGTTAAAGCTTGTCTCACCTTCACTAGCCACCTAAAGGTGAGGTAATAACTGGCAAATCTTGTCTTTGCAAGTTTAAGAAACTGCAACTTGGAGTAAGTGCCATAGAAGTAGTTTACCCTTGTATGCCCTGTGATGAATTTAATGAGTTGCTTCTCTCTCCTGTAAAGCTCAGTAATCCACCCACATTCTTTGTGCTTCACAATATCATGCATCAAAAGGTTCAATGTGTGAACTAGGCACCCAGACCAAAAGATGTGTGGATGAGTACGCTCAATAATTTTTCCTGATGCCTTACAATTTGCTGCATTATCTGTGATCACTTGAACCACATTATTCAGACCAACATCTTTGATTGATTGCAATAGGAGATTTGCAATGTTTTGTGCAGATGCACTGATGGAGGAGGAGTTATGACATGTAATAAATACTGCACCACTAGAAGAAACACCAAGAACATTTATCAAATGTTGGTTTCTAATATTTGTCCACCCATCTGATACAATGGATACCCAAAATCTACCCACTCATTTGTAAAACGTGTCAAAGCTCTTTGAACCTTAGCTTTTTTTCTTTCTAATAACATTGTTCTAGCTTTCTCATAGTTGGGGGCCTTGTATCCTTTTGGGGCTTCATTGATGGCCTTTAGCATTTCATGCCAATAGGGAGAGCGAAGCACATTGAATGGTACACCGCAAGCACAAAGAAAATGGACTATCTTTCCATCCACATCATCCCTCCCAGCAACATTAAGGAAATTCCCTATTGTTCTTCTACCTCCAGAGCTTGCAGAAGTACCACGAGGAGATGAACTACCAAATTTAGAGGTTGCACTTGATTCAGAACGAGTTTTTTGTTTCTTGTTTTTTTATTGTGCAACCTCCTCTATTTGGATGTATTTTCTTCTTTGTTCAGATGAAATGTTTGGGCAAATTTGTATCCCCATAGGACCCTTTTTATAATCACTGCCCAGCACCCCACAAAGATGCCTCCTCACACGGGTATATGAACCACTATATGGCTTTCCTCTATGACAACCATGAGGGCACACAAATTTGTAGCTTCCACCACCCTTTCCCCCATCAAGTTTGGTCACATAGTTCCACAAGGGTGTTAATACAGCTTTCCCCTCTAGTGTTTCAGTTTCCCCCTTAGGTTCAACATCATCCCCTTCCTCTTCAAACCCTTCCTTCTCATCATACATTGAGTCACTCATATTGGGACCACTATCCTCTTGTGCTTCTTCCCTTCTATTCCTACTCCCTCTTGCCATCATTAAAACCAAGAGTGGAATGATACATAGAAGCCAAAAGAACACCATCTTGGAATATGGATATAGGTGGTGGACAACCTGCAAGTAAAGGAACAAGTAGAAACAATGAGAAAGAGTAGGAGAGGGAGGAGAAAAATACAAAAAAATGTCAAAAAAATAAGGGAGTTTGGGGTTTTGAACTTACCTCTTTAGCTCTTGTAGATGAAGTCCTCCAAGCTCTTGCTCCAAGCTCCTCCTCCTTCTCCTAGCTCCTCCTCCTTCACTCCTCCAAGTTCTCTTCTCTTCTCCTCTCCTCTCCTCTCTTCTCTTCTCCAACTCTCATAAACTCAAAGTGAGCAAATGAGGAATGAATGGGGGCTTTATTCCCTTCATTCCTCACCCTAACCTCACCCTAACCCAAGGTGGACCCACCCCCAATATGCAAACTCACCTAAAATTAAAAAAAATAAATAAAAAAATCGATTTTCTAAACAGCGTGGCGCTTTTTCCGGAAGCGTGTACGGAACTGTACGGGAACCGTATGATTCACCCTTTGAAGCGCCATATGAAGCGCGCTTCGGAGATTTGGAAGCGCGCTTCGGAGGGACGCTTCTGGAATTTCCAGGAAGCGTCCAAAACAGGGGGAACCGCGTTTCGGAATTTTGGAGTCGCGCTTCCGGGGACGCTTCCTGGATGAATTCGTACGGGACGCGCTTCGAGCATTAGATCCGGGGGGGGACGTTTCCTGCAACATTGGCTATTTCAAAGAGCTATGTCATGGCTAGTCAAAGAGGAGAGCTTGCTCACACTCTTTGGCCTAACCTCTTGTAGATTATTTTTGTAACATACTTTGTTGTCATTTTGGTCTAACATTTGAGCTATTTTTGTATCCTTTTGAGCAAGATAGTTTCCATGCTTTGATTTGTAGACTTATTCATCTTGAAAGAATTTATAATATCTTGTGCTAACAATTTAGTGTTTCACTTGTCAGGGTTGTTTTGGCTTTCCATTTGAAAGCATCTCACTTCATTTTAATCAAAATACAATTTCATTTCTTAAAGAGAAAATACTTGGAAGACATTAGTTGTTTATGTATTTCATGCTTATCTTATGATTGTTATTGCTCATATCAATTTTTTGCTTATAAATCTTAAAGAGATAATCTATTTAACTCTAACAATTCTCCTAGAAACTCACATCCTTTTTAAATTAACTTTTCATTAGGGACCACCCACCTTAGCTAACCTAGGAGATAGCTCAAGCAGAGAGAGTTAGGATTAGTGTGACAACCCCTTCTCTGAGTTCCCTGCCACCAAACACACCGTGTGGGGTTGAAGGCTTTTCTCACTGACTTGTAGGTAGGTGTAGGTGGCAGGGCCAACACTTTGACATGTCCTTCTTTTTCCTTCTCTACTCCCCCTGTCCCTAACTGGGACCCTTTGATGTGAGGGCCACTGCTGCCACTAATGGAGATCTTGAGTAGAGCTCGCCTCAACTCCTCTTGCTGCAAATCAGCCCACATCCCGTCCCACTTTGGCAAAGTATCTCTTCCCAATATACTTTGGATGAATACTTGCCAATCCTTCGAGACATTGTTTAGAGCCGATCACACTAGCTTTGATGGTTGAGGTTGTTGGAATTTCTAAGTTTAACCCGTTAGAAATTCTTCCTGTACTATCTGGTTTATTTCTTTCTACTTGTTTAATTACTTAACAAGTTATTTACCGTGTAAATATTGAAAATAAACACAAGAACAATATCAACATCTACATATCATCAATTGAAAGAAAACAAGCACACAAGTGACATCGTTATTTTTGGACCAATGTCCTCAGAAAAACCCAATGTGGGAAAATCGGTGCAGCTATTCAGAGGGTTATATTATTATGCAGTTTATCAGAGTACAACTGGATGCCTAAACCAGCTCACTCGACAGAGAAAAATATACGGCAACAATAACTCTATATCCGAAAATAGGTATTCAGAAAATATGTTCCACGAAACCCTCTCCGACACAACTGAAGCTCAGCGCTGGCCCTCCGGGCCTCTGCGTCAACCTCGTGCTGACCTGTGTCAGCCCTCTGACTCTCTGTGTCAACTCTCTGACTCTCTGCGTCAGCCCTCTGAGGCATTGCGCAGCCTCTTGGAGCCTCTGCGTCACTCCCTCTGCCCTCTGCATAGATGACAGAGTCTCTCTGGGCTCTGCGCTGTCTCTGTTGGGATCTGCGTAGCCTAGACTGACTGCTGTTCTGGCTCTCTCTGCTTCTGTGCTGGTCTCTCAATATTGTCTCTGCCTCTCTGCCTCGTACTCACTGCCCCTCGCTGCTGATCACTGATTCACTTTTGCTTAGCAACCCCGATCTAGCAAAATGAATGTCTGATCACTCTGTTGTATTCTCCAACTGACCCTTAAGCCTCTTCTTATACTCTTTTCGTTGGTCCATCAATGACCGAGATTAAATCTCTAATCAACGATTAAGATTAGATTTGGCTTGATCCATGACTTTTGGAACCTGCTAACCCAGTTTTATATTAATACCCTTTAATATTTTATTTTTCCTAAGTTTAGACTTAAGAACTCCATTAAAAATATTAATTATTTTTATATCTCCCAAACTGGTTAGAATCTTCCCAAACCATTTCTGTGTATTGGAGATCTCATGTGTTTTAGCCTCTCCACCAATCTTCATGGCTAACGCACATTTGATGCTACCCCAAATCAACACTCCCTCTTAGCCAGGACTGTGCTTTGGTAATACTCCACACTGAGCATCACCTTGATTATCCAGCATCAGTCCTTGTGCTGATGCTAGGCCTACCCACCCAACATCCTCTGCACTGCTGCACCCTGTACTACTGCCCATGGCCCTGCCACTACCACTGTTGCATCCATACGACAACTCCCTCTGCATTCGTGCTGTTGCTGGTCCATCCTCCCAGCATTGCATCTGCACTGCATCCCCTCTCATCATGCTGCATCGTGCTATTGCATATTGCTACTGCACTGCAACTCAGTTACTGAGAAGTAAGTAACTGATCCACCCAACATCTGACATCCTTGTCAGGCTAGAAACACTCCCGATGCTGAAGCTCCCTCTGCCGCTAACAAGTGCTCCCTCTACTGACCTCTGTGTTGCTGCAACAACTCCCTGCATCTTGCACTATTGCACACCTAACTGTGCCATCCTGCACTGGTGCAACACTCCCGTGCCTCTCGCACTGTTGCAGCTTGCTAACTTCGCGTTGTCCCGAGACTCCTACACTGTAGCACTCTCTGCCGCTCCATCCGCATCCGTCTCTATCGACATCCACCAGTCCTACTACTCTTCGGGGCTTCTGTAGCAACGTATAATCCAAGAGGTTGGGTACCTCAAGGATCCTGCCCCTCATCGCCTGTAGTTCGTCTGACTACAGCTTGATGTCTCCCTGCTTCTTCTCAAGTGGCACATGAGCACTCATGGCACAATCGTCCTCATCCTCGACTACTTTCTCCGCCTTTGCAGGCACTGCCTTCGAGTTCGAAGCCTCTCCCTTGCTCTTCTTCCTAGGACACTAGTTCGCAAAATGATCCAGTTCTTCACGATGGAAGCACTTGACCTTCGAGAGGTCCTTCTTCTTCCTCTTCTCCTGCTTTCCTGCAGATTTTAGAGTGGCATCCTCTTCTTCCTCCTTCTTGATTTTGACCCCTTTACCGCTACTCCCCACCTTGGTGAGACATCTGATCTCTTCTTGACGAAGAGCCGCCCACAATTCTTCCAATCTAGAAGACTCATCCTGCCCCATATGCCTTGGACAAATACCTCCCATTCCTCAGAAATTGTGTTCGGTGCAGTTCTCACCATCAATTCCTCATCCGGCGTGGCCCCTATGTAAGTTAACTGGTCACAGATATCCTTCAAGCGACTGAGGAAGACATCTATCTGCTCTCCCTTCTGCATCTGGTATGCCCTTAGTTGATTCTCCAGAAGCATCTTCCTCTGCACGGAAGTATGCTGGTAAAATGCCTTCAAGGCATCCCACATCTCCTTTGCCGTTTCCTTCTCAGCAATATGTGGTACCACATGATCCTTGACCCCATCAAAGATGTTGCACTTAGCTTTAGCCATTGCCTTCTTGTACCTTTCATTAGCTATTGGGTCAACTGGGACAATTATCACTCTCGTGACGAAGCCCTTGAGACGATGTCTGTCTAGAATGGACAAGATCCTGGCCTTCTAGACCACAAAGTTGGACGCTCCGTCCAGCCTATCCTGATCTCTCAGCCCATTCACAGCCATCTCGCTGCTCTTCTTTCGACTCCTCCAAGTCTCTCTACTTCCCTCCTGGAAGTCCTCTGTTCGACTCCTGCTGAGTCTCTCAACTTCCTGTCTAGAAGTTCTCGGTTCGACTCCCTCTGAGTCTCAATTTCCCTTCTGGAAATCCCTCTGCCAACGTCAAGTTGCCCCACTCTGATCGTCTGTGCAACTACACCACTGATCCAGATTCCTTGGCTAGAAATCCGCCTTGGCAGCAACTCCCTCCACCTTGGTCTTGCCCTGTTAGGTACTGTTCTGACCACAATACCCCACCAGCTTCGCTCCGCAAATTACCCACAACCTCCTATACCCCAGCAACTGAAGGATTGAGCAACTTGGCTCTGCGCAATCCCGACACTGACAAATCAGCTCCCCTAGCCAACTGCGTTAGCTATCCTGGCCTCTGCGTGGCTTTGCATGAGCCTGATGCTGCCTCTCTTAGCCTCTGCACTGCCTTTCTCTGGCCCAGAATGGTGACGCAGTCTCTCTCCGTCACTCCTTCCTCTGTCGCTTTCTGCAAGGATCAGTTGTGTCACTCGGGACAACTGAATCTGTTGCAAATGTTCTGCTTGGCTGATGCCTTCAGTTTTCTTGTGATTTGCAACCACGCTCTGATACTATGTTGGAATTTCTAAGTTTAACCTGTTAGAAATTCTTCCTGTACTATCTAGTTTATTTCTTCCTACTTGTTTAACTACTTAACAAGTTATTTACCATGTAAATACTAAAAATAAACACAAGTACAATATCAACATCTAAAGATCATCAACTGAAGGAAAACAAGCACACAAGTGACATCGTTATTTTTGGACCAATGTCCCCAGAAAAACCCAATGCGGGAAAACCGGTGCAACCATTTAGAGGGTTATATTATTATGCAGTTTATTAGAGTACAACTGGGTGCCTAAAACGGCTCACCTGACAGAGAAAAATATACGGCATCAATACCTCTATATCCAGAAACAGGTATACAAAAAACCTGTCCCATGCAACCTTCTCCGGCATAACTGAAGCTCAGCGCTGGCCCTCCTACTGACCTGTGTCAGCCCTCTGACTCTCTGCATTAGCCCTTTGAGGCACTGCGCAACCTCTGGGAGCCTCTGCGTCACTCCCTCTGCCCTTTGCGTGGATGATGCAGTCTCTCTGGGCTCTGCGTTGCCTCTGCTGGGCTCTACATAGCCTGGATTGGCTGCTGCTCTGGCTCTCTCCACTTTTGTATTGGTCTCCCAGTATTATCCCTGCCTCTCTGCGTCGTACTCACTGCCCCTCGTTGCTGATCACTGATTCACTTTTTCTTAGAAACCCTGCTCTAGCAAAATGAATGACTGATCACTTTGGTGTATTCTCCAACTGATCCTCAAGCCTCTTCTTATACTTTTTTCGTTAGTCCATCAAGGACCAAGATTAAATCTCTAATCAACGGCTAAGATTAGATTTGGTTTGATCCATGACTTTTGAACCTTCTAACACAGTTTTATATTAATATCCATTAATATTTTATTTTTTCTAAGTTTAGACTTAAGAACTCCATTAAAATATTAATTATTTTAATATCTTCCAAACCGGTTAGAATCTGCCCAAACCATTTATGGGTCTTGTAGATCTCATGTGCTTTAGCCTCTCCACCAATTTTCATGGTGAGAGCACATCCAGTGCTACCCCAAATCAATAGAGGTGCTACTCCAACAACTTCAAGATGGTCTCAGGCCTCCTGAATCTTGGTGAGGAAGGGATATATGCCTCCCCCCTTCTACATCCTGATGCATCTCAACTTCTCCTCTAGAAACATCTTCTGTTGCTCGGAAGTACGCTGGTATAGCGTGGAGAGAGCATCCCACATCTCGTTGGTTGTTCCCTTGGTTGCTATATGTGAGACTATATGGTCCTGGACTCTGTAGAGGATCAACTGCTTCGCCTTCACCATTTCCTTCCTATATTCTTTTAGCTGATCCGCATTCTGAGGAACTGCCACCACATTATCTATGTAGGCCATATTCATCTAGAAGGAAGGACATCCTTGCCTTCCAGATGACATTGTTGGATGCTCCCTCCAACCTATCCTGATCGCTAAACCTTGTTGTGGCCATCTTAGAAACTGCCGAAAACTCCCTCTTTCTCTTTGCTTGGTTGTTGCTCTGCTACTCGCACTCCCTTATGCAATGCAAAAATATGTTAGCTGATACTGCCAATTTGCCTAGAAAAATCGAACTTCTAAGGCTCGAAGTTCCATAAGATAAATTTTCCCTCTGCTATGTGTGCTTTTCTCTTCCACCCGATGCGGATTCTGCTTCTGCAAACTGCTGCAAAACCTTCTGTGTCCAACTAGAAATATGCTCAATGAAAAATCTGAGTTGCAGCTGCTCCCTCTGATTGTTGGAATCACTATCTCGGGAAAATCGAATTTTTCTGCAACCCTGCAAATGAAAATCAAATTTCTGCCCCAGTAATTCAGCTTGCCTGTCAATGGACTGCAATGCCTCTAGAAATTTCTGCCTGTTGCTCTCGTTGAACAACGAAATTCTTTCTTTCGCTTCTGAGCTTCCCGGCTGATCACTCACGCTCCGATACCATGTGAAAATTTCAATACTGAAATCCTATTGCAGCAATTGGAATTTATTTTTCTAATCGTTAATTATTTTAACAATTTATTTGCTATGGAAAATATCAAATAAATCACACTGCAACCTTCACAAAAAAAATACTGCGGAAATAGTAGTGCTAGAAACTGAGAAAATACTAGCACACACACAATAAAATTGACACCGTTATTTTGGACAATTCTCCCCGGAAAATCCAACTTGGGAAAACAGACATAGCAACCGAGGGTTTTTATTATTATGCAGCAGTGAAATTTGAGTACAATCTATGGATGCCCAACTGGCAATCCAAACAACAAGAAAATCTGGTCAAAATTATTTAAGGGAATTACCCTTCTTCCACAAGTAATCCCATCCCAACTTCTCTTTATAAACTCGTCCTCCTCGACCCTCTGCGTAGACCCTATGGCGTCTAGCTTCTAAACTGCCTCTGATGAAGTTGTTCTGCTTGTCTCTGTTGAGGAAATTGCTTCTCTGACACTCTTGACCCTCTGCTCGACCTCTGGAACTGAAAATAAATTTCTCTCCAGCTAAATCGAATTTCTTCTTTGAAACAACTGCGTAGTCCTCTGCGCTCCCTCACTGGGAATAAATCGTTCCCTTGCTGCTGCCTCTCCGGATTTGAAAAACTTCCTCCAGGTCACTATCTCTGCTTCGATTTTTCGACGCTCTGACAACTACCGCTGATCTCTAGAAATTGATTTGCAAAGGAAATTGAAATGCTAGTGTATCTTTTCCGAGTGCCCATCGACTTCTTATATTCCTCTGTTGGAGCACCAACGACCAAGATTAAGTCTTAATCAATGGCTAGGATCATCTTGGAGTCGATTTGTGTGAGTTTCTAGATGATTTTTATCTTATTTCAATTAATACTGATTAATTAACCATATTCCCTAAGTTTAGATTTAGGAAATATTTAAAAAAATGGTTAATAATCTAATTGAGACACTTATAGGTGGAATTTCCAGAAACAATTTTTGGGTTTTGGAGATCTCATGTATTTTAGGCTTTCCACCAAATTTCATGTCTAAAACACATCCGATGCTATAGAAACTAACACTCATCATTGTTGTTGATGGTAGTAAAAAAGTTTCCCAAGTTGGAGAAAGACCTCCAAGCGTAATCAACACTAGCTCTTTATCAGATACAATTTCACCAACTATTGACAATTGATCCTTGATTTTTGATATCCTCATGAAGTATGCTTGAATGGTCTCTTATCTGTTCATCTTAATGTCCTTGAGTTGATTCTTCAAAGCAAGGATTTGACTCAAGTTGTTTACTTGATACATTCCAATTAGCTTGTCATACATTTCCTTAGATTTCTTCAACTTGGAGACATAGGTGATGAGATGGTCTCCAAGAGAATCAAGGATAATCTTCTTAGCCTTGACTTCTCCCTTCTTGAATCTGGCCTTGACAACAACATTCAAATTTTCTGGTGGTTTTGCTACCTCGCCTTCCACATATTCCAGTACATCATGTTCTTCAAGAGTAATATCCAATCTTGCCTTCCATGGACCAAAATTCGAAGCATCATTCAACTTCTCTTCATTCTTGAAGTAAGAAGAAGACATCTTGATCAAGTCAAACAAATTTCAACAGCAAGTAAGATCTTCAAAGGAGCAACAAGTAATATTTCAGCAGCAAGTAAGATCTCTTTGACGTAAAATTTCTGCAAAGAAGTCACAACTCTTATCCTCTTGGGCAACAAATTTCAATAGTAGGTAAGATATCTTTGAAGTAAAATTTCTGCAAAGAAGTGACAACTCTTATCTTCTTGGGCTTGTTTTCACCAAAGCTTTGATACCATGTTAAAATTTTGATGTTCTATGCTGTAACAATCACTTATTTCAAAACTTCATTTTGCTGCAATATTAGTTAAGCAATTGTAGATAGAACATAAACAAAATGCACAATTGAAGACAACCAAGAACAAAATGAGATAGAGAATTTAGGTGCAATGACCAGTGCAAAATCCACAAGGGGAAAACCCAACCAAATTCTTCTTCTATTAGATATTATTTGTTTAGCAGAGATACATAGTACAATGAGAGATCAAGAGAATGGGTAAGTTCACCCAAATCTGAACAAGCTATAGCATGAAGATCACTGTTAGCAGCATCAGATGCAAACAATGAATCAACCTTTCCTTCAACTGAATCAACACTGAAACACTGAATCAACCTTGGCTCACCACGTTTTTCTCTTACTCTCCAAGTCTGTCTCTGTCACAATCTTCTTCAAGTCTCTCCAACTCTTTCTCTTAAGATCAAATTCTTTTTTTCTCAATGCACAAGTGGTCAGAAGATGAGATGATATGAGATACATATATAGAAGGAGCAACAAATTCTTGTCATAAAGGAGGAGCAATACACATGCCTTGAGGAAGAGTAACATATGCCATTTCGGGGAGTGTAACTCATGCCATTAAGGAGAGAAACACATCCCTTAGTAACTTATGCCATTAAGGAGAGTTACGCATGCCTAAGTTAATGAGAGTGTAACATATGCATTAAAGAGAGTGTAAGAGGAATCTTTTATGACATGCCTTTAATGAGTGTAAGAGGAATATGCCATGTCTTTAATGAGTGCATTAGAGAGAGTGTAACGTATCATTAAGAGTGATAGAGAGAGTTACGTAGTGCTATGTGAGACATCAAGGAGAGAGGTGCGAAGTGATTGAGGTGATGAAGGTAAGGTGACTTGTAATACTTTTTAATAGTAATATCATAATATCGTAAAGGATAATGATAATAATATTAATAATACTGTTGATTAAGTCAAGATTGAACTATTAAGATTGATTAATGATAAGTTAAGTGATTTTCCATCAACTATACTTGATTACTAATTGATGCAAGGTGATTTGTTTTTGGAAATTCATACTTGAGATGCTAGACATGACTTTCTAATTTTAGAAAGTCACTCCAAAATTGTCAGGAAGGAGATTTTATTTAAGGAAATTCATCTCTGAGCTACGAATTTTCAACAACATGGACTCCTCTCTGAAAAATGAACAATATGAGATCAAGTTGACTTTTTTGCCATTGGGACTACATTGCATTGGGAATCATGCACTACCTTGGGAAATGTAAAAAAATTCTCAAAATGAGACTGCCATGCATGAGAGATGTTTGAGTGATACTACACCTAATCCATGGATACCTACAAACTCAGTGGGCTCTAAGCATGTGGTAAAAATAGTGCACCTTAACGAACGCTGGACTACCCCATACATTGGTGATCAACCCTACAAAAGTAGGCTCCCATAAAACCATGCATTCTCAAGTAAGCTCACCTAAGGCCCTCCAATCCTATATAGGATGAGAGGAACCTAAAGTGAACAAGGGACCAACCATGGTCATACGAAGACAAAAAGATACGTCCAATGAGAACAAGAAATAGGCTTGGGATACCTAATACAAAACCTCACATGGTTGTTACAATGTTTTGACTTACAACTTTGGGCTTACAATGGTGGTGATAAATGCTACAAAATTTTTATATGTACCCATGCTGACATGTTGTGTAACAATGCTCTCATCTTGTGTCTTCCAGTCATAATGGTTTCCCAGAACTTGAGCAACATTGCTAAATTGATTAATAGCACCTACTATTTGTGCCCCTCTTGAGCAATTGAAAGAAAGGCCGTAAAGAAGGTCACACTGGAGTAGGAAAAAAGTATGACTACCTGTTGATTTGGGGTAGCATCGGATGTGATGTAGCCATGAAATTTGGTGGAGAGGTTGGGGCACATGAGATCTCCAATACCCAGAAAGGGTTTGGGTAGATTCTAAACAGATCAAGAGATATTAAAATAATTAATATTTTTAATGGTGTCCCTAAGTCTAAACTTAGGGAAAATAAAATATTAACGTGTATTAACATGAATCTGTGTTAGAGTGGTCTAAAAGACATGGATCAAGCCAGATCTAATCTTCGTCGTTGATTAGGGATTTAATCTTGGCTGTTGAGATGTCAACAGGAAAAGTATAAGAGGAGGCTTGAGGTCACTTAGAGAGCACACTAGATGATCAATCATTCTATTCTCTAGAGTGGGGTTTGCTAAGAGAGATAGAATCAGTAATCGGGAGAGCAGATGAGGGGCATTGAGTACAGAGAAACAGAGAAGGCAGAGATTGTGCTGGGAAAGCAGTGTAGCGGTCAAAGATGGTGACAAAGAGCTAGAAAGGGCTCACGCAGGGCCACGCAGAGGTAGCCAAGTGTTGTGTAGAGCACCAAAGGGGCCATCGTGGCTGACGCAGAGGCTACCAAAGCTGACGCAAGGCCTCCCGGGGCTGACGCAGGCCAAGGAACGCTGACGCAGGGCCATCGTTGGGCTAGGAGTGATGACGCAGTCCAAATTGGGCAGACGTTGGGGTTGCAAAATTGTTTTGTGCTGAGGAACTGCCGTAAGGGTTTTCCGGGGTTTCAGCCAAGAGATTTCTCTCAAACTGTGAGGTATAGCTGTTAAGGAAATTCTCTATTGGGTTAGGCAGTTTTGGCACCTAGATTGTACTATGATATTACTTAATAAGAAAACCCTCAGCTAGTTGCACCGGTTTTCCTGCATTGGGTTTTTCCGGGGACATTGGTCCAGAAATAATGGTGTCATGTGGTGTGTTTGTTCTTGTTTCTTTTAGTTGCTGATTTGTAATATGTTGAGAATGCACTGGTGTTTATTTTCAGTATTTACTTTGTAAATAACTTGCTAAAGAAAAAATAACAAGTAGGTAGGAATAAATCAATGAAAGTGCATGAAGGGTTTCTAAACTAGGTACTTCAACATGTTATCAGAGCGTGATTGCAGATCACAGGAGCACTAAAAGACATCAGCAGAGCGAAGAAATAGCATCAGAAAACAGCTGTCCCGAGGTGACAGAAGCTGTTTCTAGCAGTGCAGAAGCCAAGAAGTGTAACGCAGAGCTAGTTAGAGCCACGTAGAAGAAGTGGGAGCTGCGAAGAGCCTCAGAGAGGTTAGCGTTGCTGATGCAGAGGGCCAGAGGGCTGACGCAGGGCATCCTAGGCCTAACGCAGACCCATCCGAGGTGACGCAGAGCCAGCGTGGGGCAGAGAAGGGCTGACGCATTTCACAGAGAGGCAGTTGCTGGAGTCTAGAAGGCTGCAAAAATATTGCAGAGTGGAGCTAGTGAGGTACTGCGGTCAGAACAGTACCTGACAGAGCAGGGCCAGAGGAGTTTTTATCGAGTGTTTCTAGCCGAGGAACCCAGATCAGCAGTGCAGTTTCACAAAACAATTAGAGTAGGGGGCATCTCAACAAGCGACAGAAGGATTTCCAGGAAGGAAATCAAGACTCAGAGGGAGTCCAGAAGAGAACTTCCAGACGAGAATTAGAGACTCAGAGGAGTTGAACAGAGAACTTCCAGGAGGGAAGTAGAGGAGCGTCATCGCACTACACGGGGTAAGAGACCAGGATAGACTGGACGAAGCATTGAACTTTGCAGTCTGGAAGGCCAGAATCTTATCAGTGCTTGACAGAAATCGTGTCAAGAACTTCGCTTTGAAGGTTATAGCTATCCCAGTCGACCCCAATGATAACGACAAGTACGAAGAGGCGATGGCGAGGGCCAAGTGCATTATCCTTGATGGGGTCAAGGATCATGTGGTACCACATATAGCCGAGAAGGAAACGACATTTGGGATGTGGGAGGCTCTCAAGTAGCTGTACTAGCATACTTCTGTGCAGAGAAGAATGTTGCTCGAGAACCAGATGAGGTCGTATCAGATGAAGAAGGGTCAATCGATTAACACCTTCCTCGGAGGACTGAATGAGATCTGAGACCAGTTGACTGCTATAGGAGCGACACCGGATCAAGAGCTTATGGTGAGGACAACCTTGAACGCTGTCTCAGAAGATTGGGAAGTGTTTGTCCAGAGTGTCCTGGGTAGAGGGACTCTCCTACCTTGGGACGAGAAGTGGGCAGCTCTTTGTCAGGAAGAAATCAGACGGTAGTCGAAGATAGGTAGCAACAGCAAAGGGATCAAGGTTAAGGAGGAGGAGGAGGATGTGGCCCTAACATCTGAGGGAAAGCAGGAGAAGCGGAAGAAGAAAGATCTCTCCACGATCAAGTGCTTCCACTGTGGGGAGATGGGTCATTATGCGACCCAGTGCCTAAGTAAGAAGAGTAAGGGAGAGTCTTCCAGAACTAAGGCAGCGCCAACAATGGCAGCGAAGGAAGTTTTGACAGATGATGACTGTGCCATGAGTGCACACGCACCAATTGAGCGGAAGTGGGGAGACATCGAGCTGTAGTCAGGCGGACTATAGGCGATGAGGGGCAGGATCCTTGAGGTACCCAGCCTCTTGGATTAGACCTTGCTACGGGAGCCCTGATGAGTAGCAAGACTGGCTGATGTGGGTAGAGACGGATGGAGCGACAGAGAGAGCTACAGTGCAAGAGTCCTGAGACAACGCGAGGCTAGAATGGTGCAGCAGTGCGAGAGGCATAGGAGTGTCACACCAATGCAAGGCGACATAGAGAGGTGTGCAACGATGTGAAATGCAGGGAGTTGTTGCAACAATGTAGAGGTCATAGAGGGAGCACTTGTCAGCGGCAGAGGGAACTTTAGCATTAGTGGGTGTCTCTAGCCCAACAAGGAGGTCAGTTGGGAGATCAGTTACTTACTTCTTAGTAACTGAGTTGCAGTGCAGTAGTGGGCGACACGATGCAACTTGATGGGAAGAGGTGAAGTGCGGATGCAGTGTTGGGAGAAAGGACCAGCAACAACACGGATGCCGAGGGAGCTGTCGTATAGATGCAGCAGTGGTAGTGGCAGAACCATGGGCAGTAGTACAGGATGCAGCAGTGCAGAGGATGTTGGGCAGGGAGGCCTAGCATCAGCACAGGTACCGATGTCGGATGATTAGAGTAATACTCAGTGAGGAGTATTGTTAGAACACAGTTCTTGCTAAGAGGGAGTGTTGATTTGGGGTAGCACCGGATGTGCGCTAGCCACGAAATTTGGTGGAGAGGTTGGGGCACATGAGATCTCCAATACCCAGAAAGGGTTTAGGCAGATTCTAAACAGATAAGGAGATATTAGAATAATTAATATTTTTAATGGAGTCCCTAAGTCTAATCTTAGGGAAAATTAAATATTAATGTGTATTAATATGACTTTGTGTTAGAGTGGTCCAAAAGACATGGATTAAGCCAGATCTAATCTTAGCCGTTGATTAGGGACTTAATCTCGGCTGTTGAGATGTCAACAGGAATAGTATAAGAGGAGTCTTAAGGGTCACTTGGAGAGTACACCAGAGTGATCAGTCATTCTATTCTCTAGAGCGGGCTTTGCTAAGGGAGATAAAATCCTTAATCGGGAGAGTAGATGAGGGGCATTGAGTATAGAGAAACAGAGAAGGCAGAGATTGTGGCGGGAGAGCAGCGCAACAGCCAAAGAGGGTGACGCAAAGGCAGCAAGGGCTCACGCAGGGCCACGCAGAGGTAGCCAAGTGTTGCATGAGCACCAGAGGAGTCAGTGTGGCTGACGCAGAGTTTCAGAGCGCTGACGCAGAGGTTCAGAGAGCTGACGCAAGGCCTCCTGGGGCTGACATAGGCCAAGGAAGGCTGATGTAGGGCTAGCGCTGGGCTAGGAGTGGCTGACGCAGTCCAGATTAGGCAAACGCTGGGATTGCAGAGCAATTTTGTGCTAAGGAACTGCCAGAAGGGTTTTTCGGGGTCTCAGCCAGGAGATTTTCTCAAACTGAGGTATAGCTGCTAAGGAAATTCTCTGTTGGGTAGGCCAGTTTCGGCACACAGATTGTACTTTGATATTGCTTAATAAGAAAACCCTCAGACAATTGCATCGATTTTCCCACATTGGGTTTTTCTAAGGACATTGGTCCAAAATAATGGTGTCATGTGGTGTGCTTGTTCTTGTTTCTTTTAATCGTTGATCTGTAATATGTTGAGAATGCACTGGTGTTTATTTTCAATATTTTACTTTGTAAATAACTTGTTAAAGAAAAAATAACAAGTAGGTAGGAATAAATCAGAAAAAGTGTATGAAGGGTTTCTATACTAAGTAAATTTAGAAACTTCAACACTACCAAGGTGAACTATCGGAACAAGAATAGTATTGAAAGTTGTCAATCATTCAATTCACCCTATGATTTATACCTTGCTAAATTGATCGGTACCACCTCTTATTTGTGTCCTTTCTGAACAATCAAAAGAAAGGCCTTGTTGACTACTACCGGTCAATTGCCCATAGCAGTACACCCCCTTTTCTTTGCAAAAAGGGTAGCGCTTGATCGACATGTCCGTGTCATCCTTCAGTCATCGACAACTTGATCAATTTATGTTGTAAACCCAGTCTGCATGTATAAATTGTAAATAATCTTAGCAGATATGAGTCATGTCTGTAAATTGCCTAGGTGGACCTAATTTTCTAAGTGATAATCTACGTCCCGGAAGGTTTTTCGTCTCACCGATCCATGATCGACAGAGTTTTCCTTCAGCCTAACCCCAAAGTCGGGATGGATTTTGTCACTAGAATCTTAGGAGAATCCTAGTGTGTTAATCTGCTAGATTATAGTTATGTCGCAGAACTGGGTGGTTTATGAGGGTCTATGTCAAATGGGTTTTTCCCCTTAAGATGTAAAGTTGTAAAAGTCATGATGTAAAGTGTCTTGAGGGTTAGAAAATGTTTTAATCCCCTCTTAAGTTTTAAGTCTTAAGTCCTAGGTCCTAGGTGATTTTTCCAAAGGCTAAGTTCGAGGATCCATTTAATTAAAAAATTAAAAATTGAAATTTTTTTAAACAAATAATAAAATAAAATAAAAAAATAATAATAAAAAATTAAAGAAAATTTATAAAATAAAGCAAAAACCCTAAAAATAATAAAATAATAATATTTTTGAGTAAATAAATGCAAAATTTCATTTTTTAATGAATTAACTAATTCGACGGATGAGATTAAGAGATATCTTGATTCTCATCGACGGTCGAGATCATTTCAACATGGATCACTTGAACTAGCCGTTGGGAATTTTTTCTTTAAATAGGGTGCTAGGGGTCATTTGAAATCAGATTAGATCTGTGAGTCTTGTGCTGAAGAAGCTCTCTTGTAGTTCATTTTTTGTGCAATAAAGAAGACTTTGGGGTTAAAAATTTTGCTGGTGTTACTCTTCTGAAAATGCTGTAAGATTGTTCTATTTGTTCTGCGTAATTTTATTTTCAGCGATTAATGATAGCTTAATGAAGATTGATCTAGGCACAGGTA
Source organism: Pinus tabuliformis (assembly GCA_031772625.1). Lineage (NCBI taxonomy): Eukaryota > Viridiplantae > Streptophyta > Pinopsida > Pinales > Pinaceae > Pinus > Pinus tabuliformis. Next base: position 210,138,199 of record CM062810.1, on the reverse strand, counting down.
TCTTGTTTGATCTTTGAGGTTTGAATAATAGTTTAAAATCTGAAATATATTGGTAGGGATCTCCATTTGATCGGGGTTTCACTATTGTTTTTTCCTTCTATGTTGATGGTTGATTTTAAGCTGTGCAGGAAATCCCTTTTTTCAGATTACCGGGCGTTAGGGGAAGTTCTCGGCTAAACCAGCCAACTCCCGGTTGTGTTTTCTGAAAGAGCCCAGCGAGTTCTTGATCCCGGGCTTATCATTCAAAATATTTTTTATAAATGCATGCAGGGTTTTCTGAAGCGTTTTACATTAAAATTAAATTCTGATAATGTTACTGCTGTTATTGCTAAATCTGGCTGTTCAAGAGTCAAAAGCTGTAAATTACTTAGTTGATCTAGGGTTTCATTTTTGTTTTGTGCTAGGGTTTTTTCTTTTTTCTTGCAGGTTACAGGTGCATTTTTGTTTGAGAAAAGTTTCAAGGGTTTTTTTGGGTAGTTGATTCAAAATTTTAAAAATTTATGGTTGCCGCCAAACATCGTGGGTAATGATTCAAGCTTTCTGAGCACTGGTTAAAATTTTTAGACCCACGTTGCTGCACCGTGGCCACCATCCAGTTGTTGAAGAACTCCACGTACCTGCAAATCGATTCCTCCTGCGTGCTTCAGGGCCTCGTTCAGCTGCCAGCGTGGTTCCTTATGCTATCTACGTGAAGGCCATCGAGCCACCTGCAAACCTGGCCAGAAAGGAAATATCAAAGAGTTTTTCAAACACCGCCGCGCAGTCACATTTTCTTGGCTCTCCTACCGTCGTCGGGCTAAAGAGCACATAGAAAAACAGTAAAATCACATGCGTGGGTGATATATTTGGTGCGTTGAAGTGTTTAAACTCTGCGGCGTCCATCCGCCCATCAATCCTTCAGCCTGCAAACACTCATTCTGCCGTTGAAATCTTCTGTAAGAGATCACGCCCTTTTTCGTGCAGACCAGGTAATGTGTTTTTGATGCGTGGACGAAACTGTATGGGTAAGGTTTTTTTTTTTACTTCAGGGTCAGCGTGAATTTCTTTGATCGTAGCGTTTGCGGCTAGGGAATACGTTTTGAACTGTTAGATTGGTATAGCGTAAGAATGATTTTCATTTTTTTTTTTTTGATATAGTTAGGTTTTTCAGATATGCCTAGGTATTTTTTTTTAAAAAGATTTTCGTTATAGTTTGATTCATTCACGTGTTGCATACAACTTACAAGCCTGTTTTTGTATATATTTACTTAAATGTTAAATCTTATTTAGTCTAGCTTTACGTTTCGTTTAATTTCTTTAAAAAAATATAAAAGGGTTCCTTTTTATTTATAATTGCAAGTTATGTTTTAGTCTAGATTTTAGTTTTATTAATCATAAAAAAAAAAAAAATTAAATTAAATTAAATTTTAAAATCATAAAAATAATTTAAAAATATAAAAGGTCCCTTTAGTTAGGGTTTTGGTTAATTTTTTAGAACTAAAATTTTAGTGTAGATTTAGATTTTTTAGTTTCATTTAGTTTTAATTTCTGCTTTAAATTTTTGTCTAAAAAAAAAAAGAATTTTTTTTTTTGGACCAGATTCAGTATTAGCTCGGGGATTTATCACGTTTCCTGCTCAGATTAAATTTTTTTGACGTAGGAATTAATGTTTATCGTGCTTAAATGTTCATTCGAAGATTAACTGCATAAATGTGATCTCTGGTTAGCATTTTGGTGGTTGTTTAAAGCATTTACCTTTTAAAAATTTTAATTGCTCTACATGGTTTATATTTCTGCAGCGGCTTATAATTAAACGATTAAACATTAACTCCACAAGGCACTGGTCTTTTAACTTAATAAAATCTTTTAAGTGCTTGTTTTCCCTCGTGTCTCCCAACCCAACTGGTCCACAGTTGGTCTTCATCACCTCATAGGGTCTACCCCCCTTAGCCGCGGGAGACAGGCTTAAACGGAGAGATTGGGGATCAGAGTGACAGCCCCTGGTCTGAGCGTTGTCGTGTCAATCTGTGCGACAACATTTTTTGGTGCCGTTGCCAGGGACATTTTATTCTCGGCGTTTCAACGACAATCATCCTTCTCATTTCTTATCTTTTCATCTGGCCCGGCAACGCCAACATTTTTTGGCGCCGTTGCCGGGGATACTTTATTCTCGGTGTTTCAACGACTTTTTATCATTCATCGTTCATCTTTCTATCATTCGTTTGAGCCGGCAACGACAACATTTTTTGGCGCCGTTGCCGGGGACAGAGTTTTTCTGTTCCTGGCATTTCAACGACATTCATCTTCTCATTTCTCATCATTCTTTCATCTTTCTCATCTCTCATTTGAGCTGGCAGATTCAACATTTTTTGGCATCATTTGGATCTTATCTTTCGTCATATCAGCAACTTCTTTTCGATTTGTTTCTTGTTTGGGTGGCGACTCCATTTTCTTATTTTTCCCAGACAAGAAACCTCCCTCATATCTACTTGTTGGTTGCTTTTTGGTTCTTAGAATTAGATTCATTGTTCAAGTGGCGACTCCACTTCTTTCATCTCTTAATTTTCTTGAGCAGAAATCTCTTTCTATCTCCATTTGGTCCCTTATTATTCATCATGGATTATTCATTTAAACCATGTCATTTTACTGATAATCTCCATGATTTTTCGAAAGCGGCCATTTCTAAATTATTTAAGTTCTCAGGTGGTGATTCGGTCGCTGTTAGACAGCATTTAAACAGGTTTACTTGTGTAATGATCATATATTGTAGACTTCCTCAATATAATCATGAAGATTTCAAGATGCGTCTTTTTGTCCATTCTTTAAAGGGTGATGCTTTGAACTGGTTTAATAGTTTTCCTGAAGATTCCTTCATTTCTTTGCAAGACATTGTCAATGCTTTTAAAGATAGATATGGTGATCCAGATAGCTCGCCTTGTGCCCCTAAAATTGTGCAACAAAATGAAAGTAATCTTGTAAAAGGTTCAGCTGTCGAAGAAAGATTTCAAGACAATGCTTCATGTCAGAATGTGCCATCCACTTGTACCATTGCAGATCATAGTAATGTTGACAATGAAAAGGAAGGTCATAAGCAAATTATACAAGATCTATTGCTACTGGTAAGAAACATGGAGATAAATCAAACTAATTACGCCAATGATGTGAGAACTTTATGCACTCACCTGGAAAAGCGTAATAGGGAGACGAAGATCATGCAAAATCAACATAGTAAGGAAATTGAAGCCATGAAGATTAATCATGACACAGAAATTAAATTCATGCAAAGCAAGATGTCAGGCTTAGAGGAAAATATGACGACCATGAAAGCTGATCATGATAGGGAAATGAATTCTATGCAAACCAAGTTATTAACTATGGATGAAGAAATGACTATCATGACGTTCAATCATAATAATCAGTTAGCTACCATGCAAGCAAATCATAAAGAAGAAATAAACTCCATGCAGTATTGCTTGATGAATATAAAGGAAAAGAACAATAAAGTAATAAAAGATATGGAAGAAGACCATGCCAGGCAAATCATTGCTATAAAGGTTGAACACTCTAGTCAGATGGATGCCATTAAAATACAGGTTCAAAAGTTTCAACATTGGTCAAAGGATGAGAGAAACCAGGGGACATCAACAGATCAGGAGCCTTCTCATTTGTTGCAACAAGTTCCATCTTATTATGAGGAGGTCATTGGTTCGATTGAAAGGTGGTTAATTGAAAGTGATCCAGATAGAATTAAAAATGATAAAGATCAGATGCAGGATAAAGAAAGACATGTCACGCATATCTTACATACTTCATCTGATAGCTTTGAAGCAGAAAGTTCCATGTCATCAGTAATACAACCTGCCACAAAGAAAAAGCGCAAGAGAAAGAAAATGAGAAGAAGATTTGATGCATCAGACGGCCGCGAGCAGCTTGATTTTCGTATAGGAAAAAGTCCTACCATATGTAGAATTGGACATGGCACATCCGACAAGCAGCCGACAGATTTGCCTGAAAGCAGGCAAATGCTCAATATACACTATATTGAACACATCTGATGCCATGGGGCATCCTTTGTATTGTATTTCTAACCATACTCTTTGTCATTTCAGTATTTTCATTTCTGTTTTAGGATTGGATTTGCTTTTCTAGATTAGTTAATAAATGAAGAGCTTATATCTTTCCTGTGCTTAATGTTATATGACGATTTTTTGGATGGACGCTACTTATGTTTTGTTGTGTGTTGCATGGGTGCAGATTCTGGATTCTCGCATTCCTACAGTGCAACAACGTGTCCCCAAGTAGAGCCAGATGTTGACTACTGCCGGTCAACTGCCCATAGCAGTACACCCCCTTTTCTTTGCAAAAAGGGTAGCGCTTGATCGACATGTCCGTGCCATCCTTCAGTCATCGACAGCTTGATCAATTTATGTTGTAAACCCAGTCTGCATGTATAAATTGTAAATAATCTTAGCATATATGAGTCATGTCTGTAAGTTGCCTAGGTGGACCTAATTTTCTAAGTGATAATCTACGTCCCGGAAGGTTTTTCGTCTCACCGATCCATGATCGACAGAGTTTTCTTTCAGCCTAACCCCAAAGCCGGGATGGATTTTGTCACTAGAATCTTAGGAGAATCCTAGTGTGTTAATCTGCTAGATTATAGTTATGTCGCAGAACTGGGTGGTTTATGAGGGTCTATGTCAAATGGGTTTTCCCCCTTAAGATGTAAAGTTGTAAAAGTCATGATGTAAAGTGTCTTGAGGGTTAGAAAATGTTTTAATCCCCTCATAAGTTTTAAGTCTTAAGTCCTAGGTCCTAGGTGATTTTTCCAAAGGCTAAGTTCGAGGATCCATTTAATTAAAAAATTAAAAAATTAAAAATTGAAAATTTTTTAAACAAAAAATAAAATAAAATAAAAAAATAATAATAAAAAATTAAAGAAAAATTATAAAATAAAGCAAAAACCCTAAAAATAATAAAATAATAATATTTTTGAGTAAATAAATGCAAAATTTCATTTTTTAATGAATTAACTAATTCGACGGATGAGATTAAGAGATATCTTGATTCTCATCGACGGTCGAGATCATTTCAACATGGATCACTCGAACTAGCCGTTGGGAATTTTTCCTTTAAATAGGGTGCTAGGGGTCATTTGAAATCAGATTAGATCTGTGAGTCTTGTGCTGAAGAAGCTCTCTTGTAGTTCATTTTTTGTGCAATAAAGAAGACTTTGGGGTTAAAAATTTTGCTGGTGTTACTCTTCTGAAAACGCTGTAAGATTGTTCTATTTGTTCTGCATAATTTTATTTTCAGCCATTAATGATAGCTTAATGAAAATTGATCTAGGCACAGGTATCTTGTCTGATCTTTGAGGTTTGAATGATAGTTTAAAATCTGAAATATATTGGCAGGTATCTCCATTTGATCGGGGTTTCACTGTTGTTTTCTCCTTCTATGTTGATGGTTGATTTTAAGCTGTGCAGGAAATCCCTTTTTTCAGATTACCGGGTGTTAGGGGAAGTTCTTGGCTGAACCAACCAACTCCCGGGTTGTGTTTTCTGAAAGAGCCCAGCCAGTTCTTGATCCCGGGCTTATCATTCGAAATATTTTTTATAAATGCATGCAGGGTTTTCTGAAGCGTTTTACATTAAAATTAAATTCTGATAATGTTACTGCTGTTATTGCTAAATCTGGCTGTTCAAGAGTCAAAAGCTGTAAATTACTTAGTTGATCTAGGGTTTCATTTTTGTTTTATGCTAGGGTTTTTTATTTTTTCTTGCAGATTGCAGGTGCATTTTTGTTTGAGAAAAGTTTCAAGGGTTTTTTGGGGTAGTTGATTCAAAATTTTAAAAATTTATGGTTGCCGCCAAACATCGTGGGTAATGATTCAAGCTTTCTGAGCACTGGTTAAAATTTTTAGACCCACGCTGCTGCACCTTGGCCACCATCCAGTTGTTGAAGAACTCCACGTACCTGCAAATCGATTCCTCCTGCGTGCTTCAGGTCCTCGTCCAGCTGCCAGCGTGGTTCCTTCTACTATCTACGTGAAGGCCATCGAGCCACCTGCAAACCTGGCCAGAAAGGAAATATCAAAGAGTTTTTCAAACACCGCCGCGCAGTCACATTTTCTTGGCTTTCCTACCGCCGTCGGGCTAAAGAGCACATAGAAAAACAGTAAAATCACATGCGTGGGTGATATATTTGGTGCGTTGAAGTGTTTAAACTCTGCTGCGTCCATCTGCCCATCAATCCTTCAACCTGCAAACACTCATTTCCGCCGTCGAAATCTTCTGTAAGAGATCACGCCCTTTTTCGTGCAGACCAGGTAATGTGTTTTTGATGCGTGGACGAAACTGTATGGGTAAGGTTTTTTTTTCTACTTCAGGGCCAGCGTGAATTTCTTTGATTGTAGCATTTGCGGCTAGGGAATACGTTTTGAACTTTTAGATTGGTATAGCGTAAGAATGATTTTCATATTTTTTTTTTTTTCTTTTGATATAGTTAGGTTTTTCAGATATGCCTAGGTATTTTTTTTAAAAAGATTTTCGTTATAGTTTGATTCATTCACGTGTTGCATACAAGCCTGTTTTTGTATATATTTACTTAAATGTTAAATCTTATTTAGTCTAGCTTTAGGTTTCGTTTAATTTCTTTTAAAAAATATAAAAGGGTTCCTTTTTATTTATAATTGCAAGTTATGTTTTAGTCTAGATTATAGTTTTGTTTTTTAATCTAAATTTTAGTTTTATTAATCATAATAAAAAAAATAAAAAAATAAATTATATTTTAAAATCATAAAAATAATTTAAAAATATAAAAGGTCCCTTTAGTTAGGGTTTTGGTTAATTTTTTAGAACTAAAATTTTAGTGTAGATTTAGATTTTTTAGTTTCATTTAGTTTTAATTTTTGCTTTAAATTTTTGTCTAAAAAAAAAAAAATTTGGAAACTTTTGCCAGATTCAGTATTAGCTCGGGGATTTATCACGTTTCCTGCTCAGATTAATTTTTTTTGACGTGGGAATTAATGTTTATCGTGCTTAAATGTTCATTCGAAGATTAACTGCATAAATGTGATCTCTGGTTAGCATTTTGGTGGTTGTTTAAAGCATTTACCTTTTAAAAATTTTAATTGCTAAAGTTAAGCTTTGATGATAAATGATTGCTCTACATGGTTTATATTTCTGCAGCGTCTGATAATTAAACGATTAAACATTAACTCCACAAGGCACTGGTCTTTTAACTTAATAAAATCTTTTAAGTGCTTGTTTTCCCTCGTGTCTCCCAACCCAACTGGTCCACAGTTGGTCTTCATCACCTCATAGGGTCTACCCCCCTTAGCCGCAAGACATGCTTAAACGGAGAGATTGGGGATCAGAGTGACAGCCCCCGGTCTGAGCGTTGTCGTGTAAATCTGTGCGACAACAGGCCTCAAAGAAGGTCATATTGGAGTAGGAGTAGAGGATAACCTCCAAGGTGAATCATGGGAAAAAGAATACAACTAAAAGCAGTCAATCATTCAATTCAACCTGTGATTCATACTAATATGCTTTTTAAACATTAAATGAAAGCACTTGATTACAAATATGGTTAGTGTACCTTATGATAATTGAATCACCTTCATTTGACAAGTAAACTAGATGTCAGAAAGCACTAATCAGAGCATAGATGGATGGCATTTGAAGCTCGCTATTTATAGATCACATAGGGTTGTTGGCTGGCAAGTTGAACAAAATGGGAGAAAAGTTTTCTCATGGGGGTCACACATTTGGGTGGGTAACACTAATCATATAGCAGAAGCTTTTGGAGGCCTATTATATCTATAGACATAAGAAGCTTTGTTAAGGTAAACTACATTCCTGTTTTGCGTAGGAATATGAATCCACTCAAGTATCTCATCTAGAAGCTTAATTGCAGCCTTTTCTGGAACTCCTGTTATTGTCAAAGTAATCTATCCTCTAGCCTGCTAGTCATTTCTAGAATTCCCATTAAAATACAAGTAGCTCATGCAATTATTCACTTGAAACCATGCACAAACAAATGCAAGCATAAAGGCAATGTTTTTGGTGTAGCTAAGACAGACAAATAATAAAAACAATCACACGTGAAGTGGAGAGGAGTGTATGAGAAATAAAAGGTGCATGGAATTCTGCTAGTAGTATCCATTTTCTACTTCAAGAGGCATGTAGGCCAAAAACGCTATAGTAACTCAACAATGGAACAAACACCAATGTCAAAGCATGGAAAGACTAAGGGAAACACCATACTTTTCATGTATAGCATGTTGGATTATTTCTCCAATCAATCAATACTAGTCATTTATGTAGCTTTTGCATATGAAATTAAACAAAATCAAGTGTGAGTTGTCCTTCAACCTGTGTCAGGTAACATGCATGCCCAATATGGTTAGAAATCTAGGGCAGAGAGATGAGATGATTTCTCTAGCTATGATAACTACTTGTGAATACTTTTTACTTTTTCTTAATTAGGTTCTTCTTTATCTTAATTATTATTATGTGATCGTCTTCATCAAACAACTATCAAACCATAAAGAACAATGAGACAAAGGACACAAGATGTAGGCTGCCAACCAAGGCCAAAAACTTCTCCAAGATTGAGAGGAAAACCCAAACAATTTCTTCTTCTTATAGAATCTTCAATTGACAAATTCCAAGACCTATACCCTTGACCAAGACTCCTCGAAGACCAAGTCAAACTAGCAACTTCTTCTTTTCCTTCACTTTCAGCCCTCCAACACTTGACTGCTCCTTTGACCTTCCTTGCTGCAACTTTTTCTTGCCTATCACTTTTGCAACCTTTCGGCCCTAGCTTCAGAAACCCTAAGATACACGTGAGAGATAAAATGGAGAGATATTCCTTCTTTTCTCTTCGCTAGGTCTTCTTCTTCTTCTTAGTGAACTCAGTCCTCAAATAGTCCTTCTTGGCATCAATACTTGACTCCTTTGGTAGCACTGCAACTCGACTTTCCTGCCACAACCCTAGCTCATGTATGTGATAGGAATATGGTAAGGAATGTCTGTATTCTTCTTTGCTTCAGCAATATATCACCCTACAAGAACTTGGCTTGACTATAAATGGTTCTTTTATCCTTTACATGGCTCCTTGATCTAACTATAACTCGATCTTGCTGAAGATGAAATGATGCCCTAATTGTAGGCCGTATAAGTGAGAGATTGACCCAAAAAAGTCCTTAAGAATTCTGACTTTTCCTTCGTCCTATCTTCTTTCTTCTTCTCTGACTTCTTTAGTGATTGTTGCACTTCAAATCAAATTCTCATTGCTTGCTTGAATGCCTTCCAAAGTGAATGAACAGCCTTGTAAATATAGGGTTTTTGTCACATCAAATAGGTCGAATTGTTACTATCCTTTAGGCTGACTTGTTGCTATCCTTTAGGTCGACTTCTCACTATCCTTTAGATCGACTTGTTGCATACATTTTGACTTGGTCTTGAAGGGTTCCTTAATCCTCTTTGACTTAAATAAATTTCTTTACAATATGTAACATGCCCCAAATGGGTCTTTCATACATGACAATAACCTAGAAGCTCTCAATCAGAGCTTGACCTATAAAATAAATTCCTCTTGAGAATGAAACCCACGCCTCAAGAAAATAATAATAAATTTATTTTTCTCATTACATCAAATATACAACATCATGATTACATATGTCATTATGAAGACTGGACCTAGTTATATATTTCAACACTTTTTCTTAACTAGGGAGGTATTCATAATCCATTCAAGGTACTTGGATATTCTCAATTTGAAGAATTCTCATAAGAAGAGTCGGATTGGTAACCCATCTGTATAGCATCATATCATCCAATATTGTCACATAGCAAGGCTTTGACTAATTGCTCTATCTCTCCACAAGATTAGAGCACAATGCTGGCGAGATTAGTGATTTATAGCAATGTTGCACGAAGCGGAAGCGCGAAGCGGAAGCGCGGAAGCGTCATTTTCCAAAAATCTAGGAAGCGAAGCGTCCGCGGAAGCGTCTGCTATATATATATATATATTTATATTTTTTTGCATTTATACTCAAAACAAACATCCCAAATACCAAATTAATTGTAGAAGACATGAAAACATGCATATTTTTGCATAAATCAAAATAGATATGGCATCCATGATTCCATTGTAGTTACTAGTATGTACAACAATCATCTCAAAAAATTTAACCATTATTATTATTTTTAAATTTTTTTATTATTTAACTAACTAATATTAATTAATAATAATGATGATAAGTAAGCATAATAATAATCACATTAATCATAAATCTTTGGCTTATATTAACTACATTTATTAATAATGTTTTTTTTTTTCTTCAAATTAAATTAAGATTAGAATTTAAACCTAGGTTAATCTTTTTATTGGCCCAAAAAAATAAGCATTTTATATTAAAATGTTCTCATCAAGACGGTCTTAACCTGGATACATTAAGAACTTTTTTTTATATAGTTTAATGTTTCAAAAAGTAATTATATCCTTAAATCTCTTTAAATTTAAAAACTTAATGAATACTAACACCCGAAAATAAGTAATTAATATTCTTTAAGCTGTGGTTCAGCGGTTATGTGAAAGTTTGATCCCACAAATCAGGTTCCTTAATCCATACAACCCTGCGCAGGACTATGAAACCTACTGCAGCGATTGAAAAAAAGTGGATGGTGGACTCCGTCTAAGAGCAGACGACGTTGGTTATCACCTGAACGCGGTTTCCTACTCATTCCTAATTTAATTTTATATTCAGCGGCCTATTATCATAGGCCTCTGCTCACGCCAACAGAGACGTATTCAAAGCCGCAGTTCTTACGACCTGTTCAAAAGTCCAATAAATCGGAGACACCAACCACAATTAGCGGCTGCGCATATGCACTCCACTGATCTGATCAGATCCGGTCCGCGCCAATACCATAATAACAGTTGTTCGCGATTATTCTAGAAGTTGACTTAATGAACTTTCGTGAATATCCGCCACTAATTGGCTTCCTAAAAACCAGGAATCGCTCAAAAAACTAGGAATCACGCTTCGGAAAAAATGGAATCGCGCTTCGGCTGGCGCTTCCGGAACGCTTCCGTACGGGACGCGATTCCGGCCTAGGATCCGGGGGGGGGGGGCGCTTCCTGCAACACTGATTTATAGACACCCACATCATTGTCTCTATCAGAACATACTGTAATGACCCATCGTTAAAATAGAGAGCACGAGAATATTAGCATGCATACGATGCATGCATATGATAGCTACATATGCATGTATCGCATGCACTGCACTATTAACTATATTCTAAGTTACCTAAAATATTAAATATCCTAACTCACCCCTTCATATAGAAAAGTCGCATTTAACCATCAGCACATATTTCTTAATGCCTCATGATTAATGAGTGCTCACCAATGATATTAAGTTTAAAAGTATAAAGTAAAAGAAAAGGGTTATAAAGAAAATAAATGTAAGGAATTATGTAAAGCCTTAAAATCAGGTTATATAATTATCTATTTAAGAAATTTAAAATAAAGTATATGAATGAATTATTAAAGGGATAATCTAAGTCAAAATAAAGCATAGGGCAAATAATTAAGCATATGACTTAAGACTTTAATTAAACATATAAAAAGTATAGTCAAAGTGAAATGGCACATGTTAAAATATCTTGAGGATGAAATTCGATTTTGCATGTTAAGAGGTGTCATTGAGAAAGAAGCGGTGGGCTCATAGGTGGAGGGAGCAACCACCGTCATAAAAGGGTACATAAGGAGAGGTCGAGGGCAGAGAAGGGGGGGTTCTTGCCCTGTGAGTGTATTCGCTGTGAGGGTATTTGCTGGGAGTAGAAAGGAAACTGATGCGGATGCCATAGGAGGAGGAAGGTGCTGTTGGAGGAGGAAGGAGAGGAAAATTACACGTACTGGTTTGTGAGCCTTACTTGTTTTGAAGTTTCTGGGCACGGGGGAACGGTATGCATCAGTTGAGAAGCATACTGGGTCGAGTATCTAGGTATACTCGATTTGGCTGGGTGGTTTTGGTTATTCGGTAATGAGAAAGCGGGAGCAGTTTTGAAGCACCCTCACCGCAACAGCAGTAGCAGGCCAGGTAAGTATTTCTACAAATCAATAATGGCTCTTTAATTAGCTAGGTCACTACATATAAAAAAAAAAAGAATAACCAAAACCACCCAGCCAAATCGAGTATACCTAGATACTCGACCCAGTATGCTTCTCAACTGATGCATACCGTTCCCCCGTGCCCAGAAACTTCAAAACAAGTAAGGCTCACAAACCAGTACGTGTAATTTTCCTCTCCTTCCTCCTCCAACAGCACCTTCCTCCTCCAATGGCATCCGCATCAGTTTCCTTTCTACTCCCAGCAAATACCCTCACAGCTAATACACTCACAGGGCAAGAACCCCCCCTTCTCTGCCCTCGACCTCTCCTTATGTACCCTTTTATGACGGTGGTTGCTCCCTCCACCTATGAGCCCACCGCTTCTTTCTCAATGACACCTCTTAACATGCAAAATCGAATTTCATCCTCAAGATATTTTAACATGTGCCATTTCACTTTGACTATACTTTTTATATGTTTAATTAAAGTCTTAAGTGATATGCTTAATTATTTGCCCTATGCTTTATTTTGACTTAGATTATCCCTTTAATAATTCATTCATATACTTTATTTTAAATTTCTTAAATAGATAATTATATAACCTGATTTTAAGGCTTTACATAATTCCTTACATTTATTTTCTTTATAACCCTTTTCTTTTACTTTATACTTTTAAACTTAATATCATTGGTGAGCACTCATTAATCATGAGGCATTAAGAAATATGTGCTGATGGTTAAATGCGACTTTTCTATATGAAGGGGTGAGTTAGGATATTTAATATTTTAGGTAACTTAGAATATAGTTAATAGTGCAGTGCATGCGATACATGCATATGTAGCTATCATATGCATGCATCGTATGCATGCTAATATTCTCGTGCTCTCTATTTTAACGATGGGTCATTACACATACCCCACTCAAGTTCTCTCAGAGTATGTTCTACGAAGACTATTCTTATCTTGGATTCCCAGTCCTCAAAGAATATCGGTCCTCTATGACTACTCTTATCTTGGATGACCTATCACATCCTCAAAGAGTATCAGATGTGAGATGCTTATCCAATCCTCCATTTTATCTTCCCAAGTGAAGACAAGAATGATGTGTCTATCTCTCCCTCTCAACTAGGGAGGATATATCCATTCCATTGAAGGAATGTACCCAAGCTCCATGTTAATTAGGGATTTGACCAAGCTCCTTCTTGACCAGGGACTTGCTTCCAACAGCTCTTTAGGTGGAGATCATGGGACGAACAACTGCTTGTAGGACTCCTTCCTTTGATGTCATGAATTTCTTCTTTAATATGAATCCTACATCTTTTGGGATTTCTTTGTAGGGCACAGACCATCCATCACTTTTATTCATGAATCATGTCAGTCATGTCATCCTTCCTTTCATCGAAAAGTGATCCATTAGTCCATATTTGGCCTTCCTTCATGCCTTGTTGCCTTCTTCATGTCATGTTTCCTTAAGGACCTTTCATCCTACCACATGAGCATCAGTTGTAGAAGACATCCACAACTCTTCCCTTGGTAGCAATGTGGAAAAAGTCGAAGTCGGGATTAATTCGGCAAGGGTCCAAAAGTTGAAAAACTTGTCAAATTCGGGAGTTTTTTGAAAAAGTCGGCAAAATTAAAAAAAAACACAAAATTATTCATTTTTTTAATTTTTTTTAACATCTAGAGTATCCACAACATCAAATAAATGCATTTCCACATAAACATGTAAAGAAAGCTAATATATAATATGTATATGAAGTTTAATGCTACATCACATATCAAAATAGTGAATCAACTCCTGAATTTTGAGTCTTGTCCGAGTCTCAACTCTCAAGAGTCAAAATATCAACAAAAAATATAATAAATGTATATCATGAGTCATCTAAAAGTCATCAAGTAATCAGTCACTGAGATCCTCTTCCCCTTTTAATTTTTGTTTCCGCTAATTGTATTAAGAAATAATTCATGCATTTATTCAGTAGATTGTAATCTGCTTGGTTAATAAGGTGTCAGGTGGTAGGTCCAATGAAAATTAATAGTGAGTATCACAGTAGATGTGTAAATTAACGCTTGGTGAATCCAAGCTGCTTATTTTATGAGAAAATAGTAGATGTCAGATTATTAACCTAGCCTTGGCATCTATTATTCAAAAACTCTTGGAGGTAAAATCCACTTCTGATACATAACCTTTCCCCACATTTACAGGGAATTCACCACTAAAGAAGATTCCCTTTCAAAACGTGCTCTCATTGCAGGAAGGATCTTTGCTATCACAAGATTTCATAGGTACTTTGTTCCTGTCTGAAAAATGGGTTCTTTTTTGAGGCACTGGTTTTGTTTTTTCTGGACAGGTTGTTGCTATTTGATCTTCATGGCCTCCTCTTTGTTGTTTCTCCTGGAAGCATTCAACAACTATAACAATGTTTTTGATGGTGTGGGGTTCTTTCTACGGACACTGTTGTATGCCTATCCTTTTGGTACTTTTGTAATCTTTTGAAGGGGCAATGGCTGTTAGAGTCTGGATCACTGAAAGCCTGGAGGCTTAGCCAATGTATACTTTGTTTTCTAACTAGAAATATGAAGTATAAAGATTTGTTTTTCCTTGGAAAACAAAAACATATCTTAACCTCAAAACTAACAAATTACAAATGAGACTGCTATGCTCGCAAGAAGTATGACAAACAATACAATGCAATAACTTGAAAATGCATGGATGGAAGCTTCAATTTACAGTTTTTTCACCTTTGCGGCTTCTTTATCAGCGGCCTGGGGAGGGACGAAGACTTTTTGGGTCGACTCCCGATTAAATCGGGAGTATAAGGAAAAAATCGCGATTTTTTCCTTTGTGAAAAAGTCGCCAAAAAGTCGGGGGATTAAATCGTTTAGTTCAAAAAATCGCGTTTTTAGGATTAAATCGGGATTTTTTGCAGACTTTTTCCACACTGCTTGGTAGCCCTGCATTAGCCCATCCAAATATTGTTCAAGAATAGAAGATGAACATCAAACTAAAATTACCTTTGTGATGGTCTTTCATCATGACATCTTCCTGTTTGCATCAACATCTTGCATATATGTTGACACATATCCAAAAAGATATCCGATGTCAAGGGTCTCTTTCTTTTTTCAGATTCCATTATGATTTTCATATCTTCTCATGGAGATATCATAGTCAAATATTTTAGTCCTTGGATGTTGATTGCCTTTTCCATAGTTGCATTTTTCATGATCTCTTTCTTTCTTTCGTCACACATTTCCAATCATAGTTCTTCCAATTTTGTCAACCACGCCATATTTCATATGAGGACATATTATGTTGATTTCATCTAGTCAAAGTATGAACCATGCCTTCCTTCATCCTTCCAAAGGAGGAGATACATTCTCTTCATGCTCTCGAGGTAGATCACTCATTCATGATATCTGCAACCACATGACATGACTTAATTAAATATATCCATACATACCTCATTTCTTCCTTTAGGTCATCTAGACTTCCTTCAGCAGCTTCCTTGATTGAACGAACTCCAATCATCTTGACCTACTTCGCATCTTATGACATCATACCTTTATTCCATGAATCCCATATAAGGAGCAATTCTTGGCTAAACACTTGCTCCTTTCAATAGGTGAACCTTCCAGTGAAGATTTCAATGGAGGATCTTGATCATCCTCATCCGGCAAATGCTTCTCTTGAATGATGTATGATGAACTTTTATACTAGATGACTTTCTTCTTCCCATAAGTACTACTTATGCTTCTAATGAGGTTACCAAGAGCTACATCCTTCTATAGGTGGCTGCCATAGACTTCTATTTCAGCTATCTTTCATGCTTCTTCTAAGATAATGTCATGAGCTCTTGCTTTCAATCGTATGCTTCTATGATGCCATGATGCATCCTATCATGCTTCTTAGTAATTCCTACCATGATAGCTATACAATAGAAAAACTTGAAAACAAAAACTTGAAAAGAACTAGGTGAGGAAGACTATCTCAATCATAGTAGAGATCTTTTACTTCCTCTTTCTTGGATTTCTTCTTTTCAGCTTCCTCCACTTCTTCAGTGATATGGGATTCTTCTCTTCCTCTTTTGTTGTTGTCCTTCTTGAGTTTAGGACAATCTCTCTTGTAGTGCCCATATTCTTGACATCCATAGCTTTGAACCTTTGCCATGTTCTTCTTTCTTTTTCTGAGGACCAAGCTTCCCAAACTTTCCTTTTCTTCTAGTCATGGCAACAAATGTTAGGACCTGCTCATTTGATCCTTCATCACTTTTTTCGTTCAACCTGATTTCTTCTATCTTGCATAGAGACCACAAATTACTGTATGGGATAGCTTTTCTCTCCTCACAGGCATTTAATACAAGGTTACCTTGTTCATCAGTTAGTGCATTTAGAGCAATGGTGATCATTTCTTTATCAGGTATCATCTCTCCTATATCTTAAAGTTGATTCCTTATTTAAGATGCTTTTGTAAGACATGTAGATATCCCTTCATCCTTTGATGCCTTCAATTTGCATAGTTCAGATCTTAGTGATATGATTTTTCTTGCCGGGCTTTCAAAAAATAGTTCTACTTGGTTATCATATATCCCTTTTGATGTCTCCAACTTTGCTATATAGGGGATGAGGGAATCCTTGATGGACTCTATAATAATCCTTTGAGACCTTAGATCTTTTTTCATATATTTAGATAGTGCTTGCCCTTTAGATGGTTTGGATACTTTGCCATTGACATGATCAATAACTTCATATTCCTTGATGATTAAGTCTATCCTCCTTTTCCATGCAAGGAAGTTTGGTGACCTAACCAACTTCTTGTTCTCCTTGCAGTCCACGTGTCTTGAACACATCTGCCGATCCTTTGGCTCCCAATCTGCAACAACACCTATCTACCTCTATCAATGATCCATGTCCTTTAGGTCACTGAACTTGACTCTAATTTGCCTTCTAGCTGATCATTCGTCAATCAATGACTCAACAGATAGGGTCTTCTTTCGAGTTGTTCACAACTCCATTTGTGAACAACTCCTAGGCTGCCCACTGCTGCTCCTCATCTCTTAGGGACTTAGGGCATGGAGGGCTTGCCCTCTATCACTATAAGACATCCTTCTCTTCAACAAACTTGGGCTAGACAAACTGCTCCCTTGACTTCCCTTTTTAGTCCTTCAAAGATCAGTCTCTGAGGTCCCCAAACTTCACCTTCCTTACAATTGTCAATGTCCTTCTTGCCAACTGATCTAGGGCTATCAAAAACACCTACTTGCTGCCCTCCTACAATCTCAAGATGTCCAATAAAATCTGTCCTTCACTAGGATTGCCTATCCATTAGCAACAATTCAACTTAAACACATCAACACATCTTGTTTTGGGGTAGCACCGGATGTGCTCTAGCCACGAAATTTGGTGGAGAGGTTGGGGCACATGAGATCTCCAATACCCAGAAAGGGTTTGGACATATTCTAAATAGATCAGGAGATATTAAAATAATTAATATTTTTAATGGAGTCCCTAAGTCTAAACTTAGGGAAAATAAGATATTAATGTGTATTAATATGAATTTGTGTTCGAGTGGTCCAAAAGACATGGATCAAGCCAAATCTAATCTTAGCCATTGATTAGGGACTTAATCTTGCCCGTTGAAATGTCAACAGGAAAAGTATAAGAGGAGGCTTGAGGGTCACTTGGAGAACACACTAGAGTGATCTATGATTCTATTCTCTAGAGTGGGGTTTGCTAAGAGAGATAGAATCAGTGATCGGGAGAGCAGCTGAGGGGTATTGAGTACAGAGAAATAGAGAAGGCAGAGATTGTACCAGGAGAGCAGCACAACAGCCAAAGAGAGTGACGCAGAGCCAGCAAGGGCTCACGCAGAGGCAACAAAGTGCTACGCAGAGCACCAGAGAGGTCAATGTGTTCGACGCAGAGGCCTAGAAAGCTGACGCAGGTCCTCCTAGCGCTGACGCAGGCCAAGAAAGGCTAATGCAGGGCAAGCATGAGACGGAGAGGCGCTGACACAATCTAGATTGGGCAGACACTGGGTTGCAGAGCAATTTTGTGCTGAGGAGCTGTCGGAAGGATTTTCCGGGGTTTCAGCCAGGAGATTTCTCTCAAACTGTGAGGTATAACTGCTAAGGAAATTCTTTGTTGCGTAAAGCTAGTTTCGGCACCCAGATTGTACTTTGATATTGCTTAATAAGAAAACCCTCAGATAGTTGCACTTTTTCCTGCATTGGGTTTTTCCGGGGACATTGGTCCAAAAATAATGGTGTCATGTGGTGTGTTTGTTCTTGTTTCATTTAGTTGCTGATCTGTAATATGTTGAGCATGCACTGGTATTTATTTTTAGTATTTACTTTGTAAATAACTTGTTAAAGAAAAATAACAAGTAGGTAGGAATAAATCAGAAAAAGTGCATGAAGGGTTTCTAAACTAAGTAAACTTAGAAACTTCAACATGGTATCAGAGCGTGATTGCAGATCACAGGAGGACTAAAAGACATCAGCCGAGCGGAGCAATATTAGTAGAAAACAGTTGTCCCGAGGTGATAGAAGCTATTTCTACAGTGAAAAAGCCAAGAAGTGTGATGCAGAGCTAGCCAGAGCCATGTAGAAGAAGCCGGGGGCTATGCAGAGCCTCAGAGAGGCCAGTGGTTCTGACATAGAGGGCCAGAGGGCTGACGTAGACCCATTTGGGGTGACGCAGAGCCAGCGTGAGGCAGAGAGGGGCTGATGCAGTTCACAGAGAGGTAGTTGCTGGACTCTAGAAGGCTGCAGAAATATTGCAAAGTGGAGCTGGTGGGATACTGTAGTCAGAACAGTACCTGACAGAGCAGGGCCAGAGGAGTTGTTACCGAGGGTTTCTAGTAGAGGAACCTGGATCAACAGTGTAGTTGCACAAGACGATCAGAGTAGGGGGCATCTCGACAAGCGACAGAATGATTTCTAGGAGGGAAATCAGGACTTAGAGGGAGTCCAAAAGAGAACTTCTAGACGGGAAGTAGAGACTCAGAGGAGTCGAACAGAGAACTTCCATGAGGGAAGTAGAGGAGCGTCATGGCACTACACGGGGTAAGAGACCAAGATAGACTGGACGGAGCATCGAACTTCGCAGTCTGGAAGGCCAAAATCTTATCAGTGCTTGATAGGAATCATGTCAAGAACTTCGCCTTGAAGGTTATAGCTATCCCAGTCGACCCCAATGATAACGATAAGTATGAAGAGGCGATGGCGAGGGCCAAGTGCATTATCCTTGACGGGGTCAAGGATCATGTGGTACCACATATAGCCGAGAAGGAAACGACAGTTGAGATGTGGGAGGCTCTCAAGAACATGTACCAGCGTATTTTTGTGCAGAGAAGAATGTTGCTCGAGAACCAGAGGAGGTCGTATTAGCTAAAGAAGGGTCAATCGATTGACACCTTCTTTGGAGGACTGAATGAGATCCGAGACTAGTTGACTGCTCTAAGAGCGACACCGGATCAGGAGCTTATGGTGAGGACAGCCCTGAATGATGTTTCAGAAGATTGGGAAGTGTTTGTCCAGAGTATCCTGGGCAGAGGGACTCTCCTACCTTAGGATGAGATGTGGGCAGCTCTTCGCTAGGAAGAGATCAGACGGTAGTCGAAGACAGGTAGCAGCCGCAAAGGGATCAAGGTCAAGTAGGAGGAGGAGGATGTGGCCCTAGCATCTGAGGGAAAGCAGGAGAAGCAGAAGAAGAAAGATCTCTCCAAGATCAAGTGCTTCAACTGTGGTGAGATTGGTCATTATGGGACCCAGTGCCCAAGGAAGAAGAGTAAGGGAGAGTCTTCTGAGACTAACGCAGCGCTAGCACAGGCAGAGAAGGAAGTTTTGACAAACGATGATTGTGCCATGAGTGCACACGCACCACTTGAGCGGAAGTGGGGAGACAACGAGTTGTAGTCAGGTGGACTACATGTGATGAGGGGCAGGATCCTTGAGGTACCCAGCCTCTTGGATTAGACCTTGCTACGGGAGCCCTGACGAGGAGTAGCAGGACTAGATGAGTGGATAGGGACGGATGCGGATGGAGCGACAGAGAGAGCTATAGTGCAGGAGTCTCGAGACAGCGCAGAGCTAGCAGGTTGCAGCAGTGCGAGAGGCACATGTGTGTTGCACCAGTGCAGGAAGGCACATAGAGGTGTGCAACAGTGCGAGATGCAGGGAGTTGTTGCAATAGCGCAGAGGTCAGAGAGAAGGAGCACTTGTCAGCGGCAAAGGGAGCTTCAGCATTAGAGGGCGTTTCTAGCCTGACAGGGAGGTTAGTTGGGAGATTAGTTACTTACTTCTCAGTAATTGAGTTGTAGTGCAGTAGTGGGCAACACGATGCAACATGATGAGAGGAGGTGAAGTGCAGATGCAGTGTTAGGAGGAAGGACCAACAACAACACGGATGCAGAGGGAGCTGTTGTACAAATGCAGCAGTGGCTATGGTAGAACCATCGGTAGCAGTACAGGATCTAGCAGTACAGAGGATGTTGGGCAGGAAGGCCTAGCATCAGCATAGGTACTGATGCCGGATGATCAGAGTAATACTCAGTGAGGAGTATTGCTAGAGCACAATCCTCGTTAAGAGGGAGTGTTGATTTGGGGTAGCATCGAATGTGCTCTAGCCACGAAATTTGGTGGAGAGGTTGGGGCACATGAGATCTCCAATGCCTAGAAAGGGTTTGGGTAGATTCTAAATAGATCAGGAGATATTAAAATAACTAATATTTTTAATGGAGTCCCTAAGTCTAAACTTAGGGAAAATAAAATATTAATGTGTATTAATATGAATTTGTGTTAGTGGTCCAAAAGACATGGATCAAGCCAGATCGAATCTTAGCCATTGATTACGGACTTAATCTCGGCCGTTGAAATGTCAACAGGAAAAGTATAAGAGGAGGCTTGAGGGTCACTTGGAGAACACACCAGAGTGATCAGTGATTCTATTCTCTAGAGTGGGGTTTGCTAAGAGAGATAGAATTAGTGATCAGGAGAGCAACTGAGGGGCATTGAGTACAGAGAAACAGAGAAGTCAGAGATTGTGCCGGGAGAGCAGCACAACAGCCAAGGAGAGTGACGCAGAGCCAACAAGGGCTCATGCAGGGCCACACAGAGGCAACCAAGTGCTGCGCAGAGCACTAGAGAGGCCAGCGGGTTTGATGCAGAGGCCCAAAAAGCTAACGCAGGGCCTCCTAGGGTTGACACATGCCAAGAAAGACTGACGCAGGGCTAGCGTGAGACAGAGAGGGGCTGACTGTAATGACCCATCATTAATATAGAGAGCTCGAGAATATTAGCATGCATACGATGCATGCATATGATAGCTACATATGCATGTATCGCATGCACTGCACTAGTAGCTATATTCTAAGTTACCTAAAATATTAAATATCCTGACACTCCTTCATATAGAAAAAAACCGCATTCACCCATTAACACATATTACTTAATGCCTCATGATTAATGAGCGATTACCAATGATATTAAGTTTAAAAGTATAAAGTAAAAGGGTTATAAAGAAAATAAATGTAAAGAATTATGTAAATCTTTAAAAATCAGGTTATATAATTATCTATTGAGAAATTTTAATAAAGTATGTGGATGAATTATTAAAGGAATAAATTAAATCAAAATGAATCTCCTAGGTATGAACTTAGGACCTTTTAATTAATCATATAAAAGAAATTTTAATCAAAGTAAAATGACTCATATCAAAATATCCTTGAGGAGAGATACGACTCTGCACGTTGAGCAGGTGTCGTTGAGAAGGGAAGCAGTGGGCTCATAGGTGGAGAGAGAACCACCGCTAATAAACGGTACTTAAGAAGAGGTCGAGAGGGAAGAAAGGGGAAAACGGGTGTTCTTTGCCTGGAGAGGGTATTTGTTGTGAGTATATTTGCTGTGAGAGTAGTTGCTGTGAGGAGGAAAGAAACTGATTCGGGTGCTGTGCTGTTGGAGGAGGAAGGAGAGGAAATTTTCACATACTGGTTTTGTGAGCCTTGCTTGTTTTGAAGTTTCTGGGCACGGGGGAACGGTATGCATCGGTTGAGAAGCATACTAGATCGAGTATCTAGGTATACTCGATTTGGCTGGGTGGTTTTGGTCATTCGGTAACAGGAGAAGTTCTGCAACATCCTCATCGCAACAGCCGTAGCAGACCAGGTAAGTACTTCATCAAATCAATAATACCACAGTTTCACAGTTCAGCAATCTTTACAGTTTAGGTAATGACTCTTTAACTTAGCACAGTCACTACATATGGTATCAAAGCCTTCGTTCAAACCCTGCGACCTCAGAGGCCCTACGCAATTTTGTGGTTGCTCTCTTCTTTTTTTTTTTTCAAACCACATCTTGCCTCGGTGCGAAAAACTAGATAAATTTCCGTACCCAGTGCTGCAAATTATGGCTCATATATTTTATGCTCTGAATCGGTTTTGTTTGATTCTTTAACCTCTGGATCCGAATCGCCTGCAACTGGTTGGAAAAGATCTCAATTGAGTTCGTAGAAGATGATGGTTGCACCCAGCAAATTCCGTGTTTCTGTGGCTCTGCAACAGCGTTGTGTTCTCGAAATTACTTTCTGTTTGCCTTACAAGTGAAATTTCACCATTGCGGTGTTAAGTTTTGTGAAATCGGCTTCTGGCAATATATTCAATGTAACAGTTTAATGACTGGAGCTTTTAGGTTTTTAAGTGAAAAAATTCGACAAACACGGAAATTGAGGTTACGCAGCGATTTTGTGGAGAAAAATTGACGGGGATTCCGGGCCACCAACTATTTCGCAGTACTTTGATCGATGTAATCGATGTTCGTGTCAATGTTTGAATGGCGCCTGTAAGGGTTTAACTTTACACTTTACAGATGCGGTTGCGGTGATTTTCTGCAAATGCAGAGATTAGCAAACGGCAAATAGTCCTCGACGCCTATTCCGTCTGTGCAATCGGTACGAGTCAGTGGATTTTACATGTTGGAATTTTCAGCTCCTGATTTTTTTATCGAATGGCGAAGCTTTCGGCCGACATTGTTGGCGAATTTCTTTTATTGATAGTAGAAGAAAGGTTTTAGGTCCGATTGCAGGCTTTAAAGATCTTGCAGGAAAATGCCAGTGGTGGATAGCCGTTCAACAGGGCAAAGCCCCTCTGCGACAAGTAGTTCGTCATCCAAGAAGGAGAAGAAGAAGCAGGCTAGAAAGGCCACTACCACCTCATATTTGTTCCACCAGAAATGCTAAGATATGGCAGGTCTTTAAGCGACAGCAAAGCTGTTTCAATTCTTCAGCAGCGGGTTTTCTTTACATAAACGACACCTGTGGGGCACAAGAATAAAACGAGCCATTCTAAGTTTAATCTTGGCATAAAAGCTCGTTCTTGGTTTTTACGGATATTGCCATGGCAATGGCGGAACTAGCTTGATATCGAGAGGCTGCGAGGAAATTTCAAATATAATCTACAATCTCTGTATTATAGTTCAAAAATCGTCATCCAACCCTATCATGGCGAGGGGTCAAATGACGGTTCTTAGAGCTTTAGTTCGGCGAAGCATATTATCGAGGCATTTGTTTTCTGTGAAGCCCATATGTGTTGAAAATTCATATTTTCGGGGGCGGGTTTTTTTTTTTTTTCAGAACCAGATTGCCTCGGCTTATCTATGGGGGAAATTCACCGGCGAGCAAATTTCAGACAGTACCGAGAAAACAGGAGCTGCAACGAGGACTGAAAGTGCGACAGAGATGTCGGAAGATGCAAACAGTTCAGAAATTTCTGAAGACGCCGAAGCTTCAAAGGAAGGAGAAGTCAATAGTAGAAGTATTGGAGATATTCGGTTTAGTGATCCTGCGGCTTTGTTTCAAGAGATGAGCCAATTCACCCAAGTTTCGAAACTAGCCAAGTCCGAGATTGAGCAGTTGATGAGATATTACGGTGGTTTGTGAAGACGGGCTGGGCGCGTGATCAGGCTTTGGCTTTAGTTTCCGGACGAGATAAAGCGGTTTCGGACTATGGTTCAGTCTGCCGATCTTACGAAGCCGCATAGATGGTTTCCGTTTGCACGAGCGATGAAAAGGAAGATTATTTACCACTGTGGGCCAACAAATAGCGGCAAAACATATAATGCTCTGCAACGTCTTCATACTGGACAAGAGAAGAAGCGCGTTCCATTTGCAAACCATGTTGCTTGTACTATAGAAATGGCGTCTACTGATGAATGCTATGAAGTTGCTGTCATCGATGAGATTCAGATGATTGGTGATGAATTTAGAGGTTTTGCATGGAGCAGAGCATTGCTTGGACTGAAGGCCGATGAGATCCATGTATGCGGGGATCCTAGTTGTTTGTCACTTGTAAGGAATATTTGTGCTGATACTGGGGATGAGCTAATTGAGCACCATTACGGGAGATCTTCGAGATAAAGTTAGCAGTTGAAAGATTTACTAAGCATCGATGCTGTGTTATATATGGTGCTCTTCCACCTGAGACAAGGAAACAACAGGCAAACCTTTTTAACAGTCAGGATAATGAATATGATGTTCTTATGGCAAGTGATGCTGTTGGCATGGGTCTTAATTTGAATATCAGAAGAGTTGTATTCTATAGTCTTATAAAACACAATGGTGATAAGAAGATACCTGTTCCAGCTTCTCAGGTGAAGCAGATTGCTGGAAGAGCAGGTAGAAGGGGAAGTGTTTATCCAGAGGGTCTCTTCGTATAGTTTGGTTTGATCAAGTTTCTGCCATGCCTGTAGTTACATTCAAGTCTTGTGCCCACAGCGAGATAATTTGCAGGAGGCTCTAAGACTACACAATAAGATGGTGGATAAAGGTATTCTACCAGACGTATGTACTCACAGTGCATTGGTTAAGGGACTTTGTAAAGATGGCAAGTTTCAGGCTATTAGTAACTTCCCTAACGAAATTCTGGAAAGGAATTCTGTCACTGAGGATGGCTTGAAGGATGAAACAATAGAGAGATTTAGCAGGGTAAATGGCATCGAGGTTGTTTTCTGAGACTTGGCATCCATAGCGTGACCTGAATTGCAGTGTCTGGTTAAAGTGAATTATCCAGAATGCATTTGCTAAGGTGATTCAGATACAACCATATCTTCGTTGGCAACCTGATCTCTCTTTTCTTCACGAGCAGTTGAAGATCCTCTGTTTGCTCCTGGGTTCATTTTATCAACTAAAGTTTGGCAAAGGTTAGTACAGTATTCAAACTTGTGTTTTTTTTTTCTTCTGATCAGAAAATTTCTTTCCTTCCGAGCATTTTGATAAATTAAATGGAGTTAGTGATTTAGTTTGTGCAGCATGTTAATGTACATGATAGAGCTAGAAAGAATTGCACATTGTTCTCTTTTCGTTATTTGGGTTGCATTTCACACAGAAGAGACAATATCTATTTCCTTGTTTAACATGAACTTGTAGAACAATCTCTGTATTTCTCAATTGTTATGGTTTACTTTTGGTGGTTTATTGAGAGATGTTTTGTTGGTCTTTGGACCTTAATTTAACAAACTTGTTTTCTTCATCATCATTAAGAATAGAATGCCAGTCATTGTCATAGTTGCACTTTTAACTTTAAATTTTTCAAATTTGTAAATGAGTGAATTTGCTTTAGATTTGCGGAGAGGCACTTTTTAAAAAAGTTTCCATTTGCTTGTCACAGTGTTCTAGTGGAGTCTCACTTCAAACAGATATTGAAAAGTTTGTTTTAGCTTTTGAGGATTGATAAATTTCTTGATATTTGAAGTTGTATTTATCCTGGCATATGGCTTGAAACACTAAATTTACAAAATCATTAACAAAGTTTTCCATCGTCAAAGATTATTATTCTGTATTGCATAATGAATAGTTACAGTTGTATAAAGATAATTTCTGCTATTAAAGATCTTTTCTACCGTTCGGAGATTTAATGTGCTTACTCGTAGTTGTGTGTGAAAAGATAATGTCCTCTTCCTATAAATTCTAGACTTGCTTCACATCAGTTTGAAAGTGTCATCGGTATATTTAAGGCAGCAAATATTCTGACTATTTGACTTCCATGAAACATTGAGGAATAGAGATATTTTATACACTGGATTTCAAACACTGAAAGATAATTTTGTTATCAATATGATTATATTTGTAAGTGTCATCTCTAAGCCAGACGAATCTGAAAAGCAGTCTAACATATCATGTTGGAGGGTAGAAGAATGATGTTCTCAGGAAATACAATTTTCCCAAGACTACTAGATACTCTTCACTGCTGCCTCCAATCCATTGAATTCAATGCAGTGCTATATTAGAGAACTGTAGAATTTCATTTTTTCTACCATAACATCTTGTATGTTTTCTTTAGTCTGTTTGTGCATGCTGAAAGTTTGATCAAGAATAATCGGCAAATAATAGTTTTAAACAAGCTAATTGATCTTCATGGAGTTCAAGGGTGTATTCTCAAAGCCCAAGTATGACATGGTATAATGGTGCAGACATGGTATAATGGTGCACCATGCATGCAACATTAGGCTCCAGATTCTCAGAAATAGTTTCCTTTTCTTATGGTGTTGTGAAGTTCCTCTCTTACTGCTACTACTGTACATTTTTGTGACTTTTGCTGTTTTTGATGCTTACTGATGGATTATACTTCCTCAAGAGCCTGTAAACATGATGTTGTAGTTTACATTTTTTTTTTAAAGTATAACCATAATTTATTAATATGTCTTTCTGCACACATTGTGTAATTTGGTCAAGATTATCTATGCAGAATGTCAAAAGTCTCATCTCCACTGATTTAAGGAACCATTTTTCTATTCAAAATGCTCAACGTTTTGAGACCAATGAAAAGTCTTTTGAGGACTGAAAACCAAGAGAAATTTGAATCAGGCTTCTGTTATTTTGTTATTATTGACATGCAGCTGTTGGTGTGTTTAAAATAGAACATTTCCTCTCTAAAAATAAATTTCGAAAACATCTATTAAATCACCAGGCATGTTTTATATAATAGAATACACAACAGAATATAGCAATCTTATCCCCTAAATGGTTTAGACTTTAGAGTACCATAGCAAGCTCTTTTATTTTATTGTCAAAAAGCAAATTCCTCTGAAAGCATTTTAGTTTGAAGCTTACAGACATCTTTATATAAATTATATAAGATCTGGATTGCATTGGGTAACTATTTAAGTGAGATGGTATGCTCCTCATGGTTTTGAACCATTATCTGTTGTTGTTTATAGTCTAATCTAGCCTTTCTCTGGTCTTCTAACCTTAATGTTTGGGTCTATCAGCTACCTTAGTGTGTATCTCTAAATTGATAAGGTGACTATTACTCTGTCCCTTCCGGTTCCTTGGGATAATTGTAGTTTTGATTTCTACCAGAATTCTGCAGTTACCTCTGTGAATTGCTTATACCTGGAAACCTTTTTCTTTTAAATATATGGTTATGCCACTTAGCTTTTATCTAAAAATCTGTTGAAAATTAGATTCATCTTCTATCAAGCGGAAATGTCCTTGAAAATTAGACATGTTCTTTACCTATCTTATTTTGGATCATGTTGAAAACATTTAAGGTGAATGTAACTTCATTAGGGGAATATTTTAATTGATTTAAGTTTGTCAACATTTTCATTTCCCTGATATTTTACGAGTTTCCTAAGTTTCTTACAGTCCCTGGGTGATGTAAGCACCTACATGATATTTGCAACATTGTATGATATACTTAAAATTATTCAAAAAGACGTAGATTTAAAGCAGATGCTACTTGAAGCTGTGAATTCCTTGAGGATATGGACTTCCTGATGATGATAATATGGACGAGATTAACTCCTTGAAGAGTTGAACAAAAGGAGTTGACATATTCTCTAGAGATAAGTACCTTCTTGAATATTTTGATGTTATTCTCTTGTATTGGTATACTTTGCTTGGATGGATTCGTTTTTATTATTATTTATGCTCCTATGACAAACAATGGGTAATGATGTTTATATTCTTACAATCTTCTAGATATTCATTTTAATGTTTAGTCATCCTCCTTTATAATTACCAGGGGACTCACTCCTCTGTACCTGTCAACAGCGTAGATATTTCTCTTTGACTTCTCGACATAGGAGATGTATTTGAGTTTGTATAAATTATTCTATGAGACCTTTCTTCAAGTTGTATGAAAACTTCTGTAGGTGTTTTCTTAATAGTTTTTACTTCAGAAAATATATACAGTGGACAAATAACATTCAAAAGAGACCTCTAAAGAGTCACATATAATATCTTCCTTACTCAAAATTACCCCAAGTGACTGTGTACCTGTTAATTGGTTTCTGAACTAATCAAATTCTTTTTGCATTTTAGCCTTTATTTCTTGCTCCTTATTGATGATCGCATTTTTATCTACTAATTCATCCTTGAAATCCCTTATCTCATTATCCTTTATAGAAAGCATCTTTTTGAGATTTTCAATTTCTTGATATTAAATGCTTAGACGTAACAAAGTCTCTGCTAACTTCTCTGATGGATTCCCCTCTATAGTCGTTGCTTCAGTAGTGATTGCTGCACATATATGCTCACTCTTCTCTTTTACTTAACTTTTGATCCTGTTTTCATATCTGTTTATTTTGGTCGATAATCAGGGATAGCAATTGTTGTTTCTCTTTCTGTACTGTCTCTGGTGTTTGAACATGCTCTAGAGCTGATATTTTGAGTTTTCTCCTGAGCACTTGAATATCTGTAACTCTTGATCTAATCAAGGCTTGTATTGATGAGGAATCATTTGGATTTGCACCCAATTTGATTACAACCTGCTCCAAATTATCTATTCTCATCTGTTTTGTTTTCGTGGAAATTTTCTTCTTATTTCAGCTGGTTGGTCCTTGGGTTAACATATTTTCTAATTTTAAAGCATTAGTAGTTGTATTAGCTAAGCGTTTGCGTAACATTCAGACCTAATTTAGCAAATAGATAAGTGATGAATACAACCTGAACAAAGGTTCCATGAGCATAAATTCAACCCATAGGGCCAAGGTATTGAAAGAGTACTACTATTTAAACATAGAGCAATGTTCGGTGTATTATTGTTAAAGGAAATGTTCAGTTCAAAATATGTTCCCCAAACGTGTTGCATACCATACTTGAGCTAGGTATTTCAATCAAATTATATATAAAAGAACACAACAAGTAACAGTATTGTTAAAAAGAAGGAATTGAGATTTGTCTTCGCTAATGACTATCCATATGATGCATTTTGTTACCAAGTAAGACAATAACCCAGTTAGTTGTTACTGGAGCAAACACATTCAGATCAATGAAAGTTTGGAACATAACGATATGTGTTCGTAAGATCAAAAATCAAGTATCAGTTAGCAATTTAAAGTCATGAGTTTTATGCACAAACAATACACGAAAGAATGATTATATTATGAATATGAAAGCTAATGACATGAATAGATTATGGCAAGGTATGTTATACTTTAGATAACATGTATGAAATATACATAAGCTATGTGTTTTTGAAAATATTAATGCACATGTTATAAATGCATGGATAAGTGTTTATGATTGCAGATCAAATCCGTTACCAAATGACCACGTGATGACAGAAACTTCAGAACAATTAAGGCTCAAAGAGATTCCATGATAGGGTATTAACCCTGATTCTACTGGGAGGGGTGGAGGTGTTGCCCACCGTTTATCCTCCGAACCCTGGAGTCATGGGAGGACTGTGCGAGTCACGCTCCCCTAGACGTGTGATGATGACTGCCAGATGCCTACTAGGGATCAGGTCGGTATAGCCAACGCTGTCACCCTCGGAGTTTATGAATGGTAAGGTCAGTATAACTGACGCCATGGCATACTCCAGTAGAGGACGGATAGGATGGGAGCGGAAGAGATTAGGAAGGATAGGATGATGTAGTGATAGCCTGGGGGGGGGCCTGATGAAGTAAGACATGATCATTAAGTTATAAACCTAAAAGTATTCAAAACACCAATTTTATAGTGTTCTCACATTAAGTAAAAAAAAAAAAAAAAAAAAAAAAAAAAAAAATAAAAAAAAATTTAACCTCAATACTCAATCCGAACAAGAATGTACTAATCACTATTATAAGTATTGAACTCTAACTTCGGGACGAAGTTTTCTGAAGGAGGGGTGTATGTAATGACCCATCATTAATATAGAGAGCTCGAGAATATTAGCATGCATACGATGCATGCATATGATAGCTACATATGCATGTATCACATGCACTGCACTAGTAGCTATATTCTAAGTTACCTAAAATATTAAATATCCTGACACTCCTTCATATAGAAAAAAACCGCATTCACCCATTAACACATATTACTTAATGCCTCATGATTAATGAGCGATTACCAATGATATTAAGTTTAAAAGTATAAAGTAAAAGGGTTATAAAGAAAATAAATGTAAAGAATTATGTAAATCCTTAAAAATCAGGTTATATAATTATCTATTGAGAAATTTTAATAAAGTATGTGGATGAATTATTAAAGGAATAAATTAAATCAAAATGAATCTCCTAGGTATGAACTTAGGACCTTTTAATTAATCATATAAAAGAAATTTTAATCAAAGTAAAATGACTCATATCAAAATATCCTTAAGGAGAGATACGACTCTGCACGTTGAGCAGGTGTCGTTGAGAAGGGAAGCGGTGGGCTCATAGGTGGAGAGAGAACCACCGCTAATAAACGGTACTTAAGAAGAGGTCGAGAGGGAAGAAAGGGGAAAACAGGTGTTCTTTGCCTGGAGAGGGTATTTGTTGTGAGTATATTTGCTGTGAGAGTAGTTGTTGTGAGGAGGAAAGAAACTGATTCGGGTGCTGTGCTGTTGGAGGAGGAAGGAGAGGAAATTTTCACATACTGGTTTTGTGAGCCTTGCTTGTTTTGAAGTTTCTGGGCACGGGGGAACGGTATGCATCGGTTGAGAAGCATACTGGATCGAGTATCTAGGTATACTCGATTTGGCTGGGTGGTTTTGGTCATTCGGTAACAGGAGAAGTTCTGCAACATCCTCATCGCAACAGCGGTAGCAGACCAGGTAAGTACTTCATCAAATCAATAATACCACAGTTTCACAGTTCAGCAATCTTTACAGTTTAGGTAATGACTCTTTAACTTAGCACAGTCACTACACTGACGCAGTCCAGATTAGGCAGACGCTGGGGTTGCAGAGCAGTTTTGTGCTGAGGAGCTGTCGGAAGGATTTTCCGGGGTTTCAGCTAGGAGATTTCTCTCAAACTGTGAGGTATAACTGCTAAAGAAATTCTTTGTTGTGTAGGCCAGTTTCGGCACCCAGATTGTACTTTGATATTTCTTAATAAGAAAACCCTCAGATAGTTGCACTGGTTTTCTCGCATTGGGTTTTTTCGGGGACATTGGTCCAAAAATAATGGTGTCATGTGGTGTGTTTGTTCTTGTTTCTTTTAGTTGCTGATCTGTAATATGTTGAGCATGCACTAATATTTATTTTCAGTATTTACTTTGTAAATAACTTGTTAAAGAAAAATAACAAGTAGGTAGGAATAAATCAGAAAAATTGCATGAAGCGTTTCTAAACTAAGTAAAGTTAGAAACTTCAACAACACATACCTTTTGAGTTGATGCATCTGTTGTAGGGTCTGCGACTTGATTAGGGCTTCTATAACAGTCACGTTATCCCTTAAATTCTGACGCAAATGACCTCCCTCTAGCTGCGACCTTCCTCAACTTATACATTGCTCCCACTCGCTGCCTTCTAGGTTGGTATGTTCTTAGTTTTAGGCCTTACGAACCCTCCAAACAACCCACTACAAATCCTCAACCCTTCTGCAATGATCATAGGGAATGTGGCCTGCATAACAGAGAAAGACACCTCCAAAAGTCTGACACAAACAACCTAGAAATGCTTCGAAGATACTTGGCTTGCCTCCTTCTGCACTTAGCCTCAGGGTTGCCGGGGAACGCCCCCGCCCCGATGAACCCGCTCCCAATTCGTGCTCCGCTAGGGAGCTACTCGAGAACGCGCTCCTGAAATTTCTCCCGAAGGGGGAGCAATTTCAGGAGCATGCTCCCTTTAAAAAAAACACTTGCTGGTTTTTCGGGAGCAATTAGGGGAGCTCTCTAGTCTTTTTTGCAATTTTTTTTTGCAGTAACATTCCAAATGCAATTTTTTTCAAAGAAACAAATAGTTTTTGAGTGGGGCAGCTTAATGATCAAGCCTATGGCCCTAGTATTGATATGCGATTCATGGTAATGTTAAATTCTTAAAGTAAAAGTGACATTCTCCTTAATCTTAGTTTTCATCCTTTTACTTAAATTTTTAACATTACCATGAAATGACTCCGGATGTTTGAGAGTGGTTCCGACCTTGTTGGATTTCATATGGAGAAAGCAGAATTTTAGATCACATTCAAAATCCAACAAACTTATTAGTTATTCAGGATTTCAGGATTGGGGGGATTGCAATGTTTCCATTGGATTTTGTCATGTATTAGGATATGGAACTCGTATTTATTCAAGAGCACCAATCCCTCTATGTACCTTGATGTTAGTGACATTGGTTGTCGAACTCCTCTATCATGACCCTACTAAAAATGTACCCATCACTCAAACAAAATCTTGACTTGACATGCTATGCTTTCTCTATCTTATGTTAATGCTTAGAGGGTGATATTAATGACAAAGATCCCTATACAGATTTGGAGGTAATGACAAAGATACCTCTAGGTATTAATGCTTACAGGGTGATATTAATGACAAAGATCCTGATTTTCCAACAAGACTAAAAAATTAGACATTTCTCATGGCGGCAAGAGGCCAAGCATTAGCAATATATAATAGATTTACTTGTCTTTTCTAGTTTCTAGTAGTTTTTATATCTGTTGACTCTTTCATATTTATTATGATATTTTTTGTAAACAATATATGACAATTTAAGTTTGAAGTTTGAAGTTGGCAATTATAACTCATTGGTAATGAATTATGAATATGATGCTTCATGAAAGTTGAAAGTTGTTTCATTTCATTTCATTTTATAACATTTCATTTCATGTTATATATTATTTGTTGTAATGGTTACACTTAGCTTATAAGTACAACTTTGGTGATCAATGATGATAAATGTTATATATTGAACTTTTAAAGCTTGGAACTTTAAGATTGATGAATCATGAGACTCAATATGTTGTATGTTACTATGTTACTAACTTGTGGACATGGTTGATGAAAATTATAACTTCTAGATGATTGTTGTTATATGGTTCAATTTTATTTATTTATTTATTATCTAATTCATCATTCTACATGCTTTTGTTGACATATATGCATCAATATATATATATATAAAATCGCTGCCAAACTGGGAGCTTCTGAAAATGTCACTCCTGCTCCCGCTCCCCGTTTTTGCTCTCGCTCCCAAGTAACCTTGCTCGGACCTCTAAACAGTCATGAAAAGTCACAAGACTAGCTTCTTCTCTCCTTTGTTGGTTCCTTCAGATTTGCGGCCTCTTTCAGATGATGTGTTTCTTATGTATGTTGTACTTGGATGATGCCTTTTTAGGCCTACGACTTTCTCTATTTATATGCCTCTTGTGGTGTGACAATTAGCGCTCAAGGGAACTCCTTAATGTAGGCCGACTTGTCACTTTCAATAGCAGTTCCACACTTTGACATATAAAAATTATTATCTCCACTTGTA
Organism: Pinus tabuliformis; assembly: GCA_031772625.1. Lineage (NCBI taxonomy): Eukaryota > Viridiplantae > Streptophyta > Pinopsida > Pinales > Pinaceae > Pinus > Pinus tabuliformis. Next base: position 210,104,437 of record CM062810.1, on the reverse strand, counting down.
GACCTCCTCTCTTGGTGCTTGAAATTTCCACTAGTTCTTCTAAGGGTCCTCTTCCATCTCCAAGGGTCAAGTCATCAAAATCCTCCTTGGTTTCACACCCACAAACTTGGGTGCAAAGTCCACATGTTGGGTTCGTAGCCCACAAAGCACTTTTCTGGTGCCAATTCCTCCATAACCCTGAACCCTAGGGTCTGGAGTACCTCCCAAGCTACAAATCTCAACATACACCAAAAATGACATTTTGCAGAGATATATTTCAAAGAAGCTATGTATGCAAGTTTTGGTGGTGCATATTTGAACATAAACCATGTCTCAGGTCTTGAGAATCATCACTACTTAATGGATCTGGGCATGCATATATTTGTAAACCAAAGAAGCAAAACCTGTGGATCTGTGTCAATATCTAGCGATCAATACTTTGAGCTTCAAGCTTATATCTCAAGCAAGACAACTATACCACCTTTGGCCTCAAGCATGTACAGGTTTCAGGTGTAAAACAAACTTTTTCTTCATCCATCAAGCATTGAATAAAATTGTTGTTCATTGCTTCAAATGCCAGTCAATTTAAGACTGTTAAAACTTCCATGGATACAATATATATTAACTACCTGTCATGCCCTCCAACCATTGCTATCATGAGCATCGTTAGGCCATGGAAATGCAAGTGAAAATGCAATAAATAATGCCAATAACCATTCTGCTGCTGAGTAAAAGAACACCATCCTATACCATGAATTCACACCCAAAAGCCACACATTGATTTTAGCAAATGGGTTGCCAGCAGATATTCTGAGGTCAATTTTGTGTTTGCAAAGGAGAGGCAAAGGTATGTAAATGAAACTCACATTTTTTGGAATACACAAACCAATTTCAATGCTTCTCTCTTTATTGCTGGTGTGAAATTTATGCTATTCTTTCTGCAATTTCTGGTATCAAAGACATGAACTCCATTGCAAATTTCTCTCTGTAGGTTTTCATTTATACCATTTTTTATGTTTCATTTGTTCAATTTTCTATCATTTTACTAGGTTTTTTGTATTCTTATTGTTGTTAAACCATCCAATGTTTGGTTGCATTAATCTTTATATCAAACAGAGAAGACCAAGCTATTGGTCTAGGCATAAGTGGATTGTTTTAGATTTCTGATTTATTTTTAGAATTATACTAACCATTTTCTGCTTGATGAGCAGGTCTGACCAAGAGAAGATGGTATTAGTTGATATGCATTTGAAACCTAGCCATCCTTGGGAATATTGCCCAAGGACAGCCTTACTAAGAGTTACGATGACATTGGAAGAAGAATTTGGCTTGGTATTAGAACTTGATTTCCTTATTGTGGACAAAGAATTCATCGCTTGCTATCATTCTTGATTTATAGAAATAGCTAATTTTTGTTATGTAGCTACCTTTAATCGAAATGTGATTTGTGACCTCAAATATTTTCATTGTATAGGTTGTGAATGCTGGTTTTGAGAGTGAGTTCTACATTTTGAGGAAAACAACGAGGTGTGAATCTATTGACCTTTTGATAAATGAGCAATTTGATTAAAGAAGCAAAATATAGATAATTGTAGTTACTTAATAGGTTTGGCTTTTCATGTGAGTGAATGATTCTTCTGTTAATACTTCATGGTGCAGAGAAGTTAATAACAAGTGGGTGCCCATTGACTCGACCCCATACTGCTCAACTGTAGCATTTGATGCTGCAACTCCTGTTCTATTAGAAGTTATTAAAGATCTCCAAAAGATGCACATATCTGTAGAACAGGTATTTCAGTTACTGAGAAATTAAAGACTTAAGTTATCTTCTTTGCATTTTGGTTGTAACTATGTGGGTGTATGGGTTTGCATTATCCATGCTTCTAATGTCTTTCTAATTAATTGAAACTTGCTTGATTAGTGATTATGTATAGGATTGCATCTGTCCATTCTGATAATGTATTTCTATTAATTGAAACTTGCTTGATTAGTGATTATATATAGAAAACGTTAGAGAATATGAAAATAGTCAATAGACAAGCTAACCTTCTAGATGTTTCACACAATAGTCGTTGTTGCCATCATTAGTGTTATAAGCTTGGCAATGTAGACTAGGTTACCATGCATAACAAGAAACTAGTTAATGGACAAGTAACTATGCTATGTTCAAGATGATAAACAAGGCCTTAATGAAAGGAAACAAAGCTTTATTAGGATAGACCCCCTTATCTAGACACTAGCGTCTGTGTTGGGAAGGGCCCAGAGGGGCATAGTTGTACCATAAATCCACTTTGCCAAGGCCCCATTAGGCAACTACTAGCGTCAATACTCCATAAACCCTCAAGATAGAAAGATATATCAAAAAGACAAATGTAAGTGTTGATTGATTTTGGTAGTACAAATAACTTCATTAATTGCAAATTAGCCAAACTCTTCAATTGCTACATTAGAGTTTCAAGTAATGATTGCAGATGGAGGTATCATAAGTTGTTTAAGAAATTGCCATAGTATTAAGCTCACAATGGAGGAATATTAATTAGATAATCTCATGATTGCAATCCAACTTGTGTTGATGTTGTATTAGGGGTTTGTTATCACCCAAATTGTAGGTGCGTGATAAAATCCCTAATCCCCAATGCACAATTCGACAGGAACCTTTTAGGAAGGTCACCCATTGTCACCTCAACAACTTGCCCTCTCACTTTAGGCTGACTCTCCTCCAACTCAAGCGGGGCTTCCTTTCTAGGATCACCAAGGCTTAGTCAAACGAGCACAAGGTGATGTTGATAGTAGCTTTAGTAAAATGGCTTTTCAAAGCTTTTTGGGTTTTTAAACATAAGTGATGGAGGGATATGAAGATCAGTGCCAATATCCTTCTAGGGTTATGGATTCAAGATGAATTGAGTGGCAAGATAAGATCAAGAATAAAACCCTCTTAGGTCGGTTACTTGGTGCTTGTGGATTAGGGAAAGAGGTTAGAACCTGATAGTTTAATTAACCATCGACTAATTAAGAAAAATAATGAATCATTGCCCCACTAGAAGGGATCCCTCCAAAGGGAAAGCCTTCAACCGCAAGATCGACTATGTCATGAAATAGAATTAAAATCCCTACTAAGGAATTTTAAATTATGGCCTAGCAAGGAGGATTAAAACATACTCAAACCAACAAAGGAGAGCATGTAAGAATAACCTCTAGACATTCTCTCTCCAAGTGACGAAATTTCCTTCCAAATGGATCTATTTAAGTAGCCTTCTTGTAGTCTTGAAATCATAATGTTGCCTTTAATGATATAGAAGAAATAACCAAGAAGGAACAACTTCTAAAAAAAACTTTAATGATATAGAAGAAATAACCAAGAAAGAACAAATTTTGTGTCAAAAAAATTCACCACGTAGAGAAGCCCTTAACACCAAAAATGCTCTAATAAAGATATTCCCATTAAGCTCCAAGGAGAGAAGTGCTTTCATGTTAGAAAATAAAAAAGGCAGAAATATTTTCTTATATAGATAATTACTTGTGGTTCTTTTATCTTTATGTTCTTCTTTATCTTTTAGTTCATCAAGCAATTACCAAAACCATAACACTAATGGCAGAAGTTTCCTCAGACACGTAATTTTATTAATCAGAAAAAAACAATTACATAATTGATTTTGCAAGAGTTTACACCCGAACAACTCAAACACTCTTGCAATGAGCTATTTATAAGCTCCATGTCTTAACTACCTCTAATTATGGATCACTTATTAAATAACAAGTGTCCATTTACAATAAATGCTATAAAAACCAACTAGCTAACAAATCTCCTAAAATAGAGCCTAAGATACGACACATTTGGAGAGCCATATCTAGTTACAACAATATGCTAATTCTAAAAGTCTCCATTAAATAATTAAACATTCTAGAATAATAATTATTAATTTAATATCTTAAATTAATAATTATTTTATTCTAATTTTATAACCTATGATAAAATTGTATTTTTGGATCATCTAACATTCCCCCCTATGATCCAAAGATACATTACAACAGATACCAAGTTCATCCCTGAACTTAGTAAATTTTATTCTGCCAAGCGGTTTCGTGAAAATGTCGGAGATTTGATCTTCGGAAGGACAATAAACTAGCTTGAGGACATCTTTGGCAATGAGAGATCTGATATGATGATACTTGGTGTCCACATGCTTTGTCTTTGAATGAAAAACTGGGTTTTTGGCAAGTTTGATGGCTGACTGGCTGTCAATGAATAACGATGTAGCTTCTGCCTGAGAAATGCCCAAGTCCTGCAAAATTCTGCGCAACCAAACAATTTCACATGCTGCTTCCCATGCTGAAATGTATTCTGCTTCTGCTGAAGAAGTGGCCACTGTAGCTTGTTTCTTACAACTCCAAGATACTGCTGCTGACCCCATGTTCATTAAATAACCTGATGTTGATGCTCGATCATCAATACTCCCAGCAAAGTCGGCATCAGAATATCCACCAAGTACAAAATTTTTAGTCTTTGTGTAAAGAAGACCAAAATCTTTTGTTCCTTGGATATATTGAAGAACTCTTTTGGCTGCATTCCAGTGGCTGTCTCGTGGTTCCTGCACAAAACGTGAAAGAATACTGACTGCATAAGATAGATCAGGACGAGTATTTGTCAAATAAATCAAGTTGCCAATCAACCGTCTGTAAGTTGTACTGTCCACCTTTTCCCCCCCTTCAAATTTTGAAAGTTTCAAGTTTTGCTCCATGGGGGTAAGAACGGGCTTGCAATCCTGCATGCCAAATCGCTGAAGAACCTCTGCTGCATACTTACTCTGAGAAATGAAAATATGATGTGAACGTTGGAAGACTTCAACTCCAAGATAGTAGTGAAGTAAGCCCAAATCTGTCATCTTAAAACCTGCATGTAATTCCTTTTTCACCTGTGCAATATGATCATCATGGTTGCCAGTGATGATCAAATCATCTACATACATAACAAGAATTACCAGATATTTTCCCTGTTGTCGCACATACAAAGTATCATCAGATTCACTTCGTTGAAAACCAACTTTCTTAAGGTAGTCATCCATCTTTGCATACCAAGCTCGGGGAGCTTGTTTTAATCCATATAAAGCCTTAATCAATTTGCAGACTTTATGTTCTTGTCCTTCAATTTCAAAACCTGGCGGTTGGGTCATATACACTTCCTCCTGTAAATCTCCGTTGAGAAAAGCACTTTTCACATCCATTTGATGAACTTTCCATCCTTTCTGAGCGGCCAATGCAAGTGTTAATCGGATGGTGTTCCATTTAGCTGTAGGAGCAAAAGTTTCCTCATAATCAATGCCTTCCTGCTGCGCAAAACCTTTTGCGACAAGTCGAGCTTTATACTTTTCAAGTTCTCCCTTTTGATTATACTTAATTCTGTAAACCCATTTGTATCCTATGGGTTTAACATTTGCTGGACAATCAACAAGTTTCCAAGTGTTGTTATCAATTACTGCTTGATATTCTTCAACCATAGCCTGTTGCCATTCTTTATGTTTCACTGCTTCTTTGTATGTGGAAGGTTCAGTAAAATCATTTGCTATCAAGGCAAAATTGCCTTCACTTCTATGTGCCCTTCTGGTGCCTGTTTTATTCTGCTCATCAGGCTTTACATCTTTCAAAAGTTGAACTGCCCATTTTGGTAGTTGGTGCTCACTTGTTTGTGCTTCTGTAAAGTCTCCATCATTGTAAAGAGGATTAATATAAACTGATGTTCGTCGTTCAGGTGAAGAATGTGGAGAATCACTGTCAGAAGAACTGCTGCTGCTTGGAGATGCGGATGAACTGCTAGAAGACCCAGATGATGTTGTTGATGTAGATGGACTTGATGACTCATCTTCAGAGGAAGGAAAATCAAGTTCATACCAATTTGGTGAAGTTGGTTGACTTTGCATTTTTCCATTTCTTTTACTTCCTTTAGTTTCTAACTTGTGAAGAAGATTTTCAATTTCTTCAGCACTCTTACTCTCTGTTTCATAAAAAATGACATCCCTTCTCACAATGAATTTTCCGTTGGTCAAAAGACGATACCTTTTCTTCTCATCAGAATAGCCAATCATTGTGCATTTTAAACTTCTTGAGTCAAGCTTAGTTTGTTTTTCTTTCAGAACTAAGGCATAACACACTGACCCAAAAACTCTAAGATGTTTAACTCGAGGTTTGAAACCAAACCAAGCTTCATAAGGTGTGATTCCGTCTAAAGAAGCAGTTGGAGATCTGTTTCTTAAGTAGACAACTGTATGTATTGCTTCTGTGGACTTAACCTCTTGAAAGTTAACATGGATCTTGCCATTCCTAACAAGGTGCGGTTCATTCTTTCGACTACTCCATTTTGCTGTGGAGTGTAAACATTTGTAAGATGTCGTCTTATGCCATTTTCACTGCAATAAGTTTTGAATTCATTTGAAGTGAATTCTCCCCCATTATCCGTCCTGAGTGTACCTATCTTTTCTTTGACTTCATTTTCAACAAGTTGGCGAAAAATTTTAAACTTATCAAATGCTTCTGACTTGTTCTTCAAAAAGTAAACCCATGTTATTCTGCTGAAATCATCAATGAATAGTAAGAAATATTTGCATCCACCAAAGGAAGTTTGTAGTGGTCCACAAACATCACTGTGAACTAGTTGTAGCCGCCTGTTTGCACGCCATGAACTTGTTGGAAAACTTTCTCGATTTTGTTTGCCATAAATGCAAGCTTCACATTTTGCATTTTCCCTTTTGAAAGTGGGAAGTCCTTTAACCATTCCTTGTTTCTGCAATTGAGAAAGACTCTCAAAATTCAAATGTCCATATCTTACATGCCATAGTCTTATAGGTGAAATACCTGTAGTCACTGCCCCTACAAAATCAGAATGCCTTGGAATAACTGTCCCTTTCATCCGTAACAGTTTTCCATCTTCATAACCTGTCATGACTGTTTTCAAGTTCTGTTTGATTGAATTAATCTTGACTAAACCATCTTCCATAATCACCTGATGTCCTGCTTGTCGAATCGTGACTAAAGAGAGCAAATTTTTCTTAAAACTGGGTACATACCATACATTGGAAATCATTTTTTCTCCAATTCCAGGGAGAAAAACTTTTACTACTCCTTTTCCATAAGGAGTATGTTCTGCATCATCAGTAAGAAAAGTGGAATTAAGTTGGCAATCTTGAAAATTCCAGAAAAAATCATGTGGACAAGTCATGTGCTGAGTTGCCCCGGAATCCAAGATCCAGGCATCTTCATAGTCACTTCTAAGATGGGATGAAAGTTGTGATGCTGGTGAGGAAGTAAAAACATATTCTGAGTTATCTTCATCTTGATCATTGGCAAATTGCGCTGAATGCTGCTGAAACTTGGGAATTTTATTAAGTGAAGTTCGACAATCTTCAGCATAATGGCCAACTTTGTTACATCTTCGACACACAATTTGACTTAAGTCTCTTCCTCTTCCTGAATATTGTCCTCTGCCTCTGCTTTGACTTCTATTTTGAGATTGTCCTCTACCTTGATTATTATATCCTTGTCCTTGAAAATTGCCTCTTCCTTGGTTGTTTCCTCTACCTTGAAAATTATTCCTTCCTTCTCTGTTAAAATTGTTTCCTCTGCTTTGGCTTTGACCTCGATTATGTGCCGCTTGATTCTGATTCCATCTGCCTCTGCCTCGAGAACTATCTGCTGATGACTTACTAGTGCTGGCCTCTGTGAGAAAAACATCTTCACCAACTTTCTTCTTCTTCCCAAAAGTTTTATCATGTTGAGTTAACATTTCACAGAGTTCATCAAACTTTAGTTTCTCTAATTTCCCAGTTACTTGTAGAGTTTCCAAAAAATGTGTGTAGGAAGAAGGAAGTCCAGCAATTACAATTGTGACCATAAAGCTATCATCAATTGCGGGAAAACCAGCATTAATAATTTCTTGCCTAATATTCTTAAGTCTTGAGATATATTCAAGAACATCACCGCCTTCAGTTAATTTTTGTTGCAACAATTTTAATTGTAGATCGACTTTCTTTGATTCAGGCTGAGTATCAAAGAGGTCTTTAAAAGTTTTCAAAGCAGACCATGCATCTGTAGCATTTTCTATATGGACATACATTTCATCATTCACAGAAGATTTAATAAGAGCTAAGGCTTTAGCATTCTTGATTTCCCATTTTGCTAGTGCAGCTGCATCTGTGGGTTTATTTGGCTTAACATCTCCATCACATATTCCCTGCCATAATTCATTGTAAATGAGTGTGCTTTCGATGAGACGATGCCATGTTTTATAAGATTTGGTGCCTTCAAGTTTGTCGAAATCAGAAAACAAATTAATCAACTTAGACATTGTAGTGTTAAGACTTCACACCACGAATCAAGCTCCAAAAAAAATCAAGATGCGCAACACAACAACAACACACGACGCAAAAAACGAACTATCGGGGCTTGGCCTTGACCCTCGAATAGTCGTCAAAACAGGAGAAAATTGACTGAGCTTTGCACTTGGCTCTAGTCAATTTCTCAAATTTTTACAAGGCAACTTTCAAAATTTGATTTTTACAATGGTGCTTTTGCACAATCTGGTAAAAAATTACCCCCCCTCAAAGTAAAATTACTTTGAGTTACAATGCCACACTTATCTCTCCGAAAACAAATTACAAATAAAGTCTCCTTATTACTCCAAAATTTACAATCCCTAACATTTACAAATATCCCTTATTACTCCACAAACCATAAACTCCAAAATTAAAAAATCATGAGATTTCTCCAAAATACAATATACCTTATCCCTCCAAATAAAAAATATTCCTTGTCTCTCCACAAAAAATTACAAACAATGGAAAAAACTTTTCACTCCATTAACATTACAAAATTAAAAAATTAAGACACTAATTTTTTTTTTTTGTTCCAGGCTCTCCTCCATGCTGGCTGAAGGGTAGATTCTTGCTGGCTTCTTGCTGGTAGGCTTCTTGCTCACGCTGGCTGGCTTACGCGGGCTGGCTTGTTGCTGGCTTTGCTAGCTTTCTAATTTGTTTTGTAAACCTTGTGCATGCTTTCCCCATAAATTTCTTGCAAAATAAATTGAAACAATCTGGAGGATCACAATTTATTGAAAAAAGAGTTCTCAGTATTGGTAATTTGTAATATCTGGCTAGATTTCATTCCCCGCAGAGATTTCGAACATGGTCTCCAAGTTAAAATATAAACTCTATACAAACACACTAAATAAAAAACTTTCAAACCGAGTGTCTTTACATGTCAATACAACCCATCGTAATGATTTACAGTACAGCCTTTATAACCTTAAAGAGGGACGTTTTGGGGAGCTTGAGTAATTATTGTGTTCATGTACAACGTGAACTCACCACGCTTCAGGTCCTACCTTGCTCACGCTGCAGTGTTTTTCGACCACGTCGCTGGAGACCTGACGGTAGGCAAGCCTAAGCTTTGTTTTAATGGAAATCATATCGGCCAAGTTAGCTGTGGACATTTGTCGGGAAAAGGGAGAAATCATCCTCGCTAACATGGCTATAGCAAAGATTTGGATCTATAAACCATCGCTGCACTGCCTATGTATATAAAGATCAGAAAAATCAGTGTATTGACGTGCTATCAGATAATCACCGTAAAAACGTAGCTGAGAAGCTCAAGATTCCAACCATTTGTGCTCAGTTGAGCAAAGCAATTGTAAATTGTAATACATCTCTATTCATCAGATTAATGCATGCAGGCATTGGGATTTTTAGCAGATTGCTTTCCCCAGGAAAAATACTATTTGCATGTGTGTGATTTCTTATTGCATGTCTGAATTTTTTGTTCTAAATTGTGATTTAACTTCCGTAAAACAGTAGAGTAGGTTTGTGTCTTGTGATTTTGGTTAAAACTTCATGAGCAGTTTCAAATTTATACCATAATTTCTACAGTTATGACTTTGAAATTATCAACAAGAAAGGAAAACAAAATGTGGTGGTAGATACACTTTGAAGGAAAGGAGACACTAGGGGCTTACTGTGTGCTATTTCCATTTTGCAATCTGATTGACCAGAAGAAGCAAGGATAGAATGGAAATAAGATTAGAGCGAGTGATTTAGAATTTTATTACCAATTTATAAATAGAGATTGTTCAATAGTGAAGGGTATTGAGAAAATCATTTTTTAAAAATTCTCAGTCTAGAAATGTTTAATATCCAGTTCTGGTAGTCGGTTGGCAAAATATTTAATATGTATGCTGTTTCTTCTTGTTAAACCGTTTGTTTTGGTCTACATATAAATTGGCTGCATATTTTTTTTTGTTGCAGGTGCATGCAGAATCAGGGAATGGCCAGTTTGAAATAGCCTTGGGCCATTCACCTTGCATGGAGGCAGCTGATAACTTAGTTTTCGTAAAAGAGACTATAAGGACAATTGCAAACAGAAATGGACTTCTTGCGACGTTTATACCCAAGTAAGACTAGATTGCTTAATTTCTTGATGTTAGCAGGAAGAAAATGCCAATGCTAATGGTTTATAGGCCGCACTCATGTTTTACCATTGTAACAAATGTACAACTAATTCCCTTCTCAGACCATAAATTTCATTGTGCTATCTAAAGAAAATTTGACATTTGCCTGTGTCATTTTTAACTCAATCTCACATATTCATATGCATTAACACCATTAGGCAGTTGGAATCTGCCATTGATAGTACATGCAGATCTCAACTAAAGAGCTCAGTAACTCCTGATGACACAAACCCTAGGCCAGGTGAAAATGGATATAAGATATTTTTAGCTGATCTTTGACACTAACGTGAAATTGTTTAGGTAGAAGTCTTACTGGTGGAAATTTCTGTTACGTAAAGTCTGGTTTTGGGTTATGCGAAAGCAAAATTAGAAGAAGCTATGATGCCCGGTGCTTCCTGTTTGTTGACACATTTCTTTGCATAGCCTTCACTATTCTGTCATCCCGTGCCAAATTTTGTGTATCGGCCCCTAAGCTTATTACTTGTGCATATAATTCATTCTATTATTATGCGCTTTAATATGCCCCTATCAATTCCCACATGGCAGACATGTTTATTCATTTATTATTACTTTATATTTCTGTGTAATGATCTTTCGTGACTGGTCATTACCATTGCCTGTATGCATGATTAAATTTTGACTGAAAGATCTTCTATTTTAGGCATTTTGAATGCACGGAATAAATGAGACTGTAATAAGATGTCTGAATTTGAATATCATATTTATATTAGAATCATCTTAAAATGAGTGTGTTGACTTGCGTGCATTTGGTCCCTCTGCTCCAATTGATTCTTTATGCGCTCTTTTACTTCTCTGCCTTTCATCAGTTAAGAAAATCAGGGAGGTCAATGAATCAAACCTGAAATCAGAGCTTATACAAGGGAGACAACGCATAATTATTGCTGAAATGTGGAAAGGAGACAGAGAGCTGACAATAGAATTTGTTGTCCACACTGTAAGTTGGAAAATAGTAGGATCCATATTTGATAAATAGGACCACAATTAGAGAAAGCAGAAAGCAATGGATTTACAGAACAAGGCTTGAGATACAATCTATTTTAGTAGATACTCTGATTTATGCATTTAAGTAGACTAGTGATTGCCCAACATTTACTGCATTTCACCCTAAAATAGTCACAGAAAATGTCAACTGTCGATTTGTCAGTTATACTTGTGATGGAGTATGCACGAGTACTTTCTCTATGTCCAACGTATCCTTTTAATTTCTGGCATTAGGAAAGCTTTCATAGTTTATCCTCATGTAAATCCATTATAGTTTAAGGTTTTCAGTCAATCATTATCTGTTGGAAGCTAGTCAGATATGCCTATAATTTTCTCTTGTATGGATAATTTATCCCTCTCGCAGTGCACGGTCTAGGGGAAAGCATCAAGGTGATTGGGTTTGTATAATGCAGAGACCTAGGTTCAAAGCCACCAGAGTGGATGCATATGAGGCTATGTAAAAGTCCTGCATGTCTTTTGATGGCATAGATATGCCCCTCATAGTGCGGCAGCTTAGCCAAAAAGATTCGATAAGACTTATTTCTCACAAAAAAATTGAATTATGCCTCTTGTCCAAGCTTGCTAAGATTCTATAAGACTTATTTCTCACAAAAAAATTGAATTATGCCTCTTGTCCAAGCTTGTCGGTCATGTTACCCACCATTTTGTGGGTGATATCCCTAGGAGAAAAATTTTCTTCAAGATGGTCCTTAGCTGGCAGCCAGCAGCCGCCTGCAGCCACCAACTAGCTCGTTGTGCCATTTCTCCGCCACCTGAGCCAACCATGTTGGCCCTCATGCATATGTCATGATTGTATGTTTGGAGGTGAACCTCCTGAACCTAAAGGTATGCTTTGTCATTTGGTAATCGAGTATTGTAGTTTGTTTATCATGGACACTTCTAGGCATGGATTAATGGGGGAATTCGGCAGAAAGAATGGGCTAGGTTTGTGCTTTCGTCCCTTAGACCCCTTTTGGATATTAATCTTGGATTCTAGTCCCTTGGGATCTCTTTTACTGACCATTGGGATCTCTCAACCACACAACCCAAAACGAACATGCAAAAAAAAACCAAACCTTACGGCTTGCAGTTAGATTTCGTCAGAAACTAAATATTTTCCTCAATGTTTTTGATTTTCCGAGATCACACTAAGGTGCGGCGGAAAAGAGCATATGCATGAAAAAGTCCTTCCTTTCTGTTTCTGATTTGCCCAGATCGCACAGAGTCGCGGGGCAAAGAACATACGCAGAAATGAAAGGCATAGGTCTGGTAATAAAAAAAAGATAGATAAATATACCGAAATAAACAGAGAGATAAATAACTAAAACTGCAAATAAAGACTATGTACCTCCAGATCTTAAAAATGACGTAGCTAGGGCTACCAGAAACCTTTTCACGTGAAATGAAAGGGGTTCCTCACTAGAACAGATGCTCCTAACACAATAGAGCAGCCCTCTTGGCCCGAAAGCGGTAAAAAATAGTAGACCTAAGAAACGACAGTCGGATGCACTTGTACTGGCTTCAGATTTGGATCACCAACAAATGCGGCCCTTAAATAGCTCTGATGCCATGTAGGAATTTACAGGGTAAGTTCCTCAGATAGAACACCAAAGGACACCACTCACAAACAGATCAAAGATCAATACACCAGTATTCTTGACGTGGTTAAAACCCTTAAAGAGGGAAACAGTCCATGGCCTGAGCCAACGCGACCACTTCAGGATATTTATTAATAAAAGAAAAAAAATTTACATAAGCTTCTCTCATGAACGATCACCTTACAAATGACCCTCCATGCTTTTTAAATAGAGATCATGGACCAATCGGGTGTTAAGCCACGGATCAAATGTCAGTAATACTGAGGAGAAAATGAACTGTCGGATCACTTCATGTCTAGAACATATTATGACTGTTAGATTGTAGGTTACAAAAGTACATAGTAAAGAAACACACTTTACGTAACTCTACACTAGACCAAGTTATACTTAAATATTTCCTATGTGTTGGAATATCCTATCACATCTTTCTTTTTAATCATTAAATCAACACTCTCAATTTGATAAACAAACCAAAAAAATACTTAGGGTACAAAATATACAAGCAAGTGACTAGGAAATCATTTCACCCTTTCATGAGAGCAAGGGTTAAGAACCAAAGAAAATTTCTTGGAAACTTGATATAACAGGGTTTCTACCTAGATGGTGTTGTCGCACAGAATGTCTAGACACCGCGACAACACTCAGATCGGGGGCTGTCACTCTATTCCCCAATTTCTCCGTTTAAGCTGTCTCCCTACAGCAGGCTAAGGGGGTTAGATCTTATGGAAAAGTGGAATGAAGAAGAACTGGTTGGGAACCAACCAGTTCGGGAGACACAATGAAGCGATCAAATACTTGATTAAGATTTAGCAAGACTTATAGGATTTTATTAGATTTTAAACGATTGATACCAGTGCCTTATGGAGTCAACGATCTTGCTAGGGAAATTAAGACCATGTAATCAATTAGCAATTGTTGCTTAAATGAATGACTATTTTATATGAAATGCAGATCCTAAAACTAATGTGAGATGCAAGAATCTTGGTTAATTTTAGTTAAATGCCTATTTAAATGTGAACCCTTCAATCTTTTCTGTGTTGAGCTTGATTTTGTAGTAATTGACAGAGAGAAGATCAGGAGAAGCACACTAAGGTGTGATTAACGATACCTTTCCTGAAATTCTAACATACCCGGTGCCTTTGGTGCTGCAGAGAACTATGGCTTTGACGACTGCAAGGTCACCGTTTTAAGTACTACTAAAACAGGGTTCTCAAAAAAAGACGGATGGAGATCTGTCTGTCTGTCGACGAAGCTTATGCTTGGAAGTAAATTTTATCTATGCAAAGTTAACTTATATGCAAATGCACTAAAAGATGAGATGAAGTTAGACTCGAGAATGGGAAAACACTTATGCCATAAAAGCCCTCAAATACCCAAATGAAATTCTTGCCTTTTTTTTAGATGAAGACTTAGAAAATAAACTCTTGAAGATATTATAGTTAAAACACTAGCGTATTTCAAATCTTCTTGATACAATTTAACTCAGAGAACAAAAACAACTTTGCAATTCGATATTAATGTCAACAGATGCTCAAAAAACTACTCAGTTTATGAAACAAAGGATATGCATTTTATCACAATTCCATGACAGAGTACTTAATTTTCAGAAATTAATTTTTAGGACAGCAGTAAGAAAAACTTTATGACAGCAGCAATATGACAATGAAAACAGTAAGCTATCAATGATATCTTTATGCCAAAAATTTACCGAAATTTTTCCAAACTTGCCCACATGAATTATCAAAAAATTTTAGCTTGTTATGATGTGATTTCCATAATTATATTAGATCTGATATACTTATTACAGCCAACAATTAAAACATGAAATAAACTTAATGATTAATGCCCAACTCAAGAAATTAATTCGTTAATGGATTAGACAACTTAGGAACTGATTTTAGGCTAACCCACGTGAAATTTTTCCATTGTTATATTTCAGACTTTAGAAACAGAATTATTCAGATATAACAGTGACCCAAAATGTAGATCTAAGCCAAATTCTTGATACACATCAAACATAAATGATTTATTAATGTATTTAGCAATTTTTTAGTTAATTTCAAACCACTTAGATGTGTTTTTCACCACTATTAGAAAGGTATATGACTACTGTAGCAAATAGTGAGGAAAAAAATGGTTTAGAGATCAAACCCTTAGGCCCTAGGCTTTGGAGATCACTTGCCCAAGTTGCCAAAAAAATTTCAATATCTAAAATACAAATTTTTACCAAATTTTCTGCAAAAACACATTAATGATTAGCTTCAGAAATTCAAATATTCAAATTAGAAATGGAGCAAGGGAATCTAGGGCCAATGGGAGCTAGCACTAGGCCCAATAGAACTAGCGTTTGGCTAGGAGAAGGTAGATCTGGGCTTAGGAGCCCCAAAACTTGAAACCTTTGTTCTAGAAAAAATTATTTTGCTTCAGATCTTCAGATTTATTGCAAAATCTTTAATGGCTGGCCTTGTAAAAAGATTTGGGATAAGATATTGCCCTCCAGGGCCTAGATCTGTTTCAAAACCCTTAGATGTGCTTGAAAAATCTCAGATCTGGAGATTTACTTGGCTGATTTCTCAGATCTACTCCTGCACACAATCTTCGAGCCTAGATTTTGCCCTCCAGGGTCTAGATCTAGCTCAGATCTGAAGATTTTCTTGGCTGATTTCTCAGATCTATTTCTGCACAAGTGAAAAGAGAAAAACCCAATACTCAATATGTACAAAAATAGAGAAAATCCCAAAAACCCAAGTGTTAAAATTCAAAATTATGTTACAAAATTTCAGATCTACACAAATAAATAATAGATCTATACAAATAATTTACAGATCTATCAGATCTGAGGAGTATGAGTCCAACTCTGCTCCCAGATCTGATAATCTAATGCTCTTAATAGCCAGATCTATCAAAATTTCTACAAAATATTTAAAATATTTTGAGATTTTAGAGAGGTAGTAGCCCAAAAACACCATGCAGAAAAAAAATTATCGTTAGATAAATCCTGAGGCTTATATGAGGTAGGCTCTTTAGAAAATATGTGTTGAGAGTTGGTTGGTCCAACCGAGAACTATCCCCAAATGCTCAATGAGAACCTGAGAGATCTTTTGCAAACACTAGATCAACCATCAAATCAAGTAGAGAAATAAAACAACGATAAAATTATGAAGAAATAGAGATACTTGCTACTTTAATCAAAATTAAAAATGTTACCCTAGATCCAACAAACTGAATAAGATACCTGTATTCAGATTATTCTAAGAGAGCTATTGATTGATAGTTTTCACATAATATTAAGTAGAAATTAAAACAATGTTACCATAAATTCGTGAAGAGGAACACTACAACACGTTGAAACACCAAAGAATTTTGCATTAATTCAAAAAAAATATACAATAGAGCTTGAGAGCTTAGTACACGATTTAGAGATTGGATGATCTCAACTGACAACTGACCTCCTATTTAAAGATAAATCTTCCAACGACTAGTTCGAGTGATCCTTGTCAAAGTAATCTCGACCGTTGATGAGGATTAAAATTTCTTTTAATCTCATCCGTCGAAATTTAATTATTGAGGAAATTTCGAAATTTTCAATTAAATGCATTTTAATTAATTCAAAAATTAAAATTTTGAATTAATTTCCTCAAAATTTTGACTTTGACTTAACTCCAGGGACCAAAGGCTTGAAGTTTAGCAAAATAATCAATTAACTTTAGTCCCTGGACCTGTGAAAATTTAATTTTTAAAGGACCCACGAATTTTGCCTTTGGAAAATATAAATTTACCTAGGACCTATAATTAATTAAATATCTGGCTTAGGATTCTAATTAATTTTGGTCAGAAAATTTAATTATTTAACTTATGAGGGGATAAATTATTTTTCTAACCCTCAAGACACTTTACATCATGATTTTTACATTTTTTACATCTCAAGGGGAAAAACCTATCTACAAAAGACCCTCACGGACTACCCAGTTCTGCGACACAAATATAATCTAGCAGATCAAGCAATTTGTAATAAAATAACTTAACCGAATAGTTAGGATTATTCCCAAATCACTTTTACATAGACTCAATCTAGAACACTAGAACTGCCCTAGATCCCAGTGACAAAATCCATTCTGGCTTTGGGGTAAGGTTGAAGGAAAACTCTGCCGACCATTCGAGAATGAATCGGTGAGACAAAAAACCTTCCGGAATGTAGATCGTCACTAGAAAAGTATGTTTACTTAGGTGATTACATACATGACACGGATCTGCTGAGGTTATTTACATTATACACATGCATACTGGGTTTATATTATAATATGATCCTCAGGCTGATGATGATAGCTGAATGGCAGGAACACATTGATTAGGCTCTATCCCTTTTGCGAAAAAGGGGGTGTACTGCTATGGGTCGTTGACACATAGTGGTTGACAGATGGAATCTTACAAAACACCATAGTTCCACTTACATTTATGCCACATTCCAGCAAAACATCAAAGTTCCACCTACATATATGCCAAGTGTGTATGGCGGTGAAAGATTGAGGGTTTTATTTAAAAAAGAGTGTGATTTTCAATTATTCTCTCACATTACGAAGAAAACAAATGAATAATAACACAACAAAGAAACAAGAAGAAACTTCTTTTTCATCAATTACCTTCCAATTCTCATACTCTTCACATCATGGATCAATAACTTTGCATGTTCCTTGAGGAGTTCACCTCTTAGATCAGTGCCTTGCTACGGGAGCCCATATCAGAAGTAGCAGGATGGGCCAATGTCAGTTGATGTAGAGGAGTGCTGGAGTGACAGTTGTAGTGGCTAGGAGCGCCAGAGACTGAGTAGCACAGAACAGAGTTGGCAACAATGCAATTGGCACAAAGCAAAGTCAGTAGTAGCGCAGAGGCTTAAGAGGGTCAGCGCAGAGACTAAGCAGCAATCAGAACTCCAACAACAAGATGCATCATACTGAACACCAGTACAGTGATTTTGGATGCTTTTCCATTGCTGATGCAGTAGCAGAAGTTGTTAGAGAAGGTTGCAGTGTAGATACAATGTTGGCAGTGGCAGAGACAATAGCAGCACGAATGCAGAATTTTAGAGGGAGTTGCAGTACAGATGTAGTGTTGGCAGCGACAGGGTCATCAGCAGTATAGATGCAGCATTTGCGCAGTAGTTGATGGGCAATGATGTCAGATATTAGCAGGGCAGAGGGAGATGTTTCAGAGTCAGAGTGATGATTTAGTAGGTTGCATTACTAGAGCACATTTGTTGCTAAGAGGGAGTGTTGATTTCTGGTAGCATCGGATGTGCTCTAAGCCTCAAAATTTGCAGGGAGGCTAGGACACATGTATTCCACAATACCTAGAAATCGTTTTGGGAAATACCACTTAGAGATAATTTTCTTAAAATAATTAATTATTTTTAATGGGTGCCTAAGTCTAAACTTAAGAAATTAAAATACTTAAGGGTATTAATCAAACTGAGGGTGAAACTTCTAAAAGAAGACAGAGATCAAGTCCAAATGATCTGAGCTATTAATTAGAATCTAATCTGGGTCGTGGATTACTCAACTGGAGGATTATAAGGAGGACTTCGATGGGCATTTGGAAAACACTTCGGAGAGAGATCAAGAGATCGAATTTCTCAGAGAGGGTAGTGCAGCAGTTGCTAGAGAATCGATCGAGGAGATTTCTTGCAGTGAGGGGCAGGGATAGTTTATGGAGGGAAGTTTTCTTGGTCTGGAGAGTATAAGGCAGAGAGGGCAGAAAGATGTCTAGAGAAGCTGACGTAGGGCCACGCAGAGCTACGCTATGGCAGTGCAAAGCTACAGAGGGAGATCGAAATTCTGCTGAGGAACAATCATGATTTACTGCCGGAGCCAAGGTGTGAGACTGGGAGGCCAAAGAGCTGAAGTTTCCATCCAGTAGAGGATCAGAAGGAGGTGCAGTGCAGTCCCAATTGCAGTGACGCAATGATTGCATGGGTGTGACATAGTACAATGCAAAGGCAACACAGAGGCTCATCTCCAGCGCAGAGCAATGCCGAATCTTCCAGTGACAGGGTGAGATCATCTCACTACCATTTTGCCCAGTTAGAGCTCTGTATAGGATTGCCAGTTCGGGCATCCGAAGAATTGTATTAAGAAAACTACTGCTTAATAGTACAAACCCTTAGTTGTTGCACCGGTTTTCCCGCATTGGGTTTTTCCGGGGCATTTGTCCAAAAATAATGGTGTCATGTGTTGTGTATTTCTTTGGTGAAGACTGCAGTGTATTGGTTTCGATATTTATCGTAGAACACAATAAATCATTTGTTCAATTATTTAACAAATAGAAGAAACTTAATCAGTTGTTGCAGTAGAAATTTGGGTCTCCAAATTTTCACACTTGCGAATAATGTGGGGCAATGAACAAACGAATGAAGGCGTTGGGGTTGCCCATGGCATGAAATGATGTTCTAACAAATGATAGAGTCCCATGGCTCTCAATGCATCTCCTAAGGGTGTCAATATGATCCTCTGGTGGGCATGGGCCCTAGTTAAGTTTCCTAGCCCATGATGAAATCACCTGCCAATTACATAAAGATCCAACGCGCTTTCTCAGCATTATGTACAATAGCTCATTAATGCATCTAAGTGAACCAAGCTTGCTAATGAAGGGCACATTGAGACTTCATAATGAGCTTCCCTTCCAAATTTGGGGCTTTAAGCTTGTAATAACGTTACCTCCCTAGGTAGGAGTGGCTAATAAACAACCCTATCAGGCGTTCCCAACCCATAAGGGGAAAGACAGGTCCAAGGTACATCCTTCAATTAATACAGGTCATGTGAATAATGATGATATGGATAGGGACACAGGGGGTCTGAAAGCCAAATGCCATGGGTTCAATGATGACAATGATGAGGGATGTCCACTTATTTGGGTGTATAGATGCAGGAGTGAGCAATCGTGGATACATGACTTACCCTGGCCTTGGTTTTTCTACTATTATTCATTTTCCTTTTTCCTTTTCTTGTTTTCTCTTTGTATTGTTGCTCGGGGCTCCAGGAGATGAGAGCATGTTGTGTATGATATAAGCAATTATTATCCCCTTAAGGTGGGGCAATTCATTGCCTACCAAGGGTTAGGATGTGCATGGGTTCATTAATGATGTGTGGGCATTCATGGGGCCCTAGGAACCAAGGTGATGGCATTAATGATAAGGGGTAGAGCTCATGTTTGGGTTTTTCCCATGTGCTATTTTAATGTCCTGACCATCTTTTGCATTTTACAATATTCTTTTCTTTTGTTTCTTACTTGTGGCCATGATATGCTCTTAACGTTCTTTTAGCTACATCAACCTCTGGGGCAACAGTTCTAGGCCGAACCTAGACATGTGGATAAGTGGAGGGGGTGTAACAGTGCCTTGTGGACCCAATCGTCATATGAACCCAGAGAGGGAAGATGATGGAATAGGGTTTGTAATGTGTGGAGGGGAGTGAAAAATGTGAAATGGGAAAACAAGACCACGCTACCAAAATTGGGATTTCCCAAGTAGTGCTCTTCCTGAAGCTATAAGCTAATAGGGGAGATCCCATGGGACTAGGATTGAGGATTAACCCCCATTTAAGGTGAGGGAACAAAACTATAGTCAAAACTCTGCCTTCCAAGTCACCCAATAATCCATGCCCAATATGCCCAAGGAAAACAAGCATAAGCACTTGATTGCATAATGAAAAACATACCTTTAGGATTGGATTTTCCACCTCCAAACATATGCTCTCGATCGATGGGCGAGGGGACATATGACTGGCTTAGAGAGTGGAGATCAAGTGGCACAATATATCGGCTACATTGGTGGCTGTCAGAGGTTGTTGGCTGGCGACTGAAGAGATGTCATAGGAGAAACGTTCTCCTATGGGGTCACCCATGTTGGTGGGTAACATAGCCCAAGCTTTGGGTGCCTTACCCACAGGTATTCAAAGCATTTGAGAAGTATATTGACCCCCACAGGTGAAGCTTTGACAACGATGGGACTCCATGCAGCTATAGAGCATCACACACACCCTTGGGCACTTCCACCACTCAGAGTATTCTGACACTTTACCTCGCATTTTATGACTTTTGGGATGATGCACCTGCACCCAACCTACCCCCAGGCTGGCCTTAGCACTTTGAGAGGGATGGTAGTTGATCTAGGGCGCAAATGAGAATGGGCTCACCCCTTGAGACATGGGATGGCTAGCACCACCTTGGAAGTCCTTAACATTGGAACAGAGACTGGCACTATGGCTAGTTAGAGACCCATGAGAACCATCTTTTGGTGCCCAAACTGGATTCTAGGACCATAGTATGTATTGACAGAGACCTCAGCGCCAACCCTTAGGGGATGATTTTTAGAGGCTTCTACATCCTGCTTGGCACTCAAAAGCCTCAACGCATGCCAATTAGAGCTCAATGCATAGATGACGTCAACATTGTAGCCTTACGACTCACATGTGTGTGAAAATCATGTTATTTTCGTTGTAAGTTAGTGCTTTGGCTTGTAACCCAATGCATTATTGTGACTTTACTTGTTTTTCTAGGGGCTTTCAGGCTAATTAGACATTATGCCTCCTCATTTAAATAGAGGAGAGGATCATTTGTAGAACCATCATCACTTGGAGAATTCAGCCTCTCTTAGGAGAATTTCGACCTCTTGTTTCTTGGCAAGATGTGATCTATGGAATATACTTTTCATATTGGAGCTATTTTCTTGTCTTTGGAGAAGTTATCTTGGATCAATGATGGATTATTTACGCATTTCATCGTGTAAGTAAGCTTTGTTGTTGAATAATTTTTCATTTAATATCTAATATATGGAATGCAATGGTTATCTAGGGTTTTTCTACTATGCCCTAATTTGTTGAAAATAAATTACATAACATCTAGGCAGTATCATTGTGTGCATTACTCATACATGGAATGTGAATGATATCCCCTGTGGGAACTCATGTTGTAGCTCTCCCAAGTGCGTTTGATTCGTCACAAAGGTAATAGTTAGGGTTTTGATTGCTAGGGCATCAAAATATCCTTACTCCTTTGCAAGATCTATCTAATCTTAAGCATCCATAGACTTCATCAACCCTTGGATTAGGCACTAGCCATCCTTTGTTGGTGATCAAGTCAATTTTCATCCATAATCTTTTTTTTTTATCTCTTTGCCCAATTCAACCCTCTTAAGGCTAGGCGACCAACTAGGGCATAGAGAAAATTAGCTAGGAAGAGGAATTTTTGGACTTGAAGAGTCTAAATGTCAAGGGAAGAGTGTTTGCCACAAAATCACTCACTTTGGTAGGCATTCACTTCAATTTTGTCCATAAATTTATTTTCAGTAGTTGTTTTCCCTAAGCTAAAACCCAAGTTTGGTTCTAGCTTCAACTTGGGGGCTTATTTGAGGGTTTCATGTACCTTAGACTTGTTGGAATACATTGTAGGAAACCTTTTCTTTGCACCTTGACCTTTGGTCATTCCAACTCTCAACCTATCAATCAAGCCCTAAGTCCAAGGTTGCCTTAATTTGGCCTCTTTCAAGGAAAGCGAACCGCCTCCTCTTAAATCCTTGTGTTAGTTTTTGGATAGTATGGTAGCATCGAATAGCTGTTTTAGTCTTGATTTGTGTCTAAGAGGCTAAGGAACACAACATCTCCAAAACCTAGAAAAGGTTTAAGGAGAAAACACCTAGAGACTACTCAATTAAATTAATTGACCAATAATTAAAAATGCCTAAGTCTAATTTAGGAAAATTGATTAATTAATGGGAATTAATTGAGGAGATCGACTTATGCTCTAGAGACTTCTAGAAAATGACTTGGATCAAGTCTAAGATGATCTTAGCCATTGATCACGATTAGGTCTTGGTTGTGGATGCTCCAGCAAGAGATTATAACAGCAACTCGATGGGATGGAGAAAGACACAAGTGGGAGAGAAAGTTAGCCAAGGTAGATCGAACTACCCAGTGCACAGTGATTCAGCGAGGGAAGAGTTTGAGCTAGAGAGAGAGCATCAGAGAGGGAGTAGCAAAAAATTTAAGAGGAGGATTCTAGGGAATTTCCTATTGTTTCTCTAGTGTTAGATTGGCAAGAGAAGGGAGGCCAAATTATCTGCAAAGAGGGTTGCAAAAGCCTATTTGTGCAGTCAGAAACCCCATTGTGAGTTGCCGTAAAGAGGTCCTCTCAGTTGCCAGAGGTCAGGAGATCATTCAGAAGGCAGGGTGAATCTTTTCTAGGGGTAGAGGGAGGCAGGACGACTCGCTTGGAGCCAGTTTGCAGGCAGTGCGAGTTATTCTAGGCCAACAATGCACATTTCTGGCAGAGTGGGAGTTGCCAGTGAGGAGTGCGAGCAGGCTAGTGGAGGCTAAGTTGATTTGCAGAGGGAGAAAATTGTCTCCCAGATATTTTGTCAGTGTGCTTGCCAGAGGATTTCCAGTTGGGCATCCAAATTATTGTACTCTCAGAATTTGTGTCATAATAATAAAATAAACCCTCATGTGCTGCACTGATTTTCCCTTTGAGGTTTTTTTGGGGACTTTTCAGTCCAAAAATATTGGTGTCATTTTTATTGTGTATGCATCTATTTCTAAGTTCCTTATTTACTTCAATATATTTATTTTGTGAAGAATTGCAATGTGATTTATCTGTTAATTGCCGTAAACAATTAAATTGCTAATCAGTTAGGAGAATAAACTCCAATTGCTGCAATTTCAAGGAAATTTCACATGGTATTAGAGCGTCTTTTATCAGATCTGAGGCTCAAAGGCGAAAGATCAACAGATCGTGTAGTTTCAGAGGGAGATTTGAAGCGCAGGATTCAGATCTGCGCAGGCAAGCCAGGTAGTGCGAATTACTGGGTAGGAAAATCGATTTCCAAAGGCAAAGTGCAGTAAAGGCTCGGTTTGCCCAGAGCAAAGTTCCAACAGGTAGTGTGGTAGCTAGAACGCAATTTCGGTGAGCATATCAGTTGCTTTGTTGAGAAGATATGGGCACAGAAGATTTGTAGTTGCAGATCTGCGCTGGGTAGGAAGAGAAAAGCACACTAACAAGATTTCAAGATTTTCTTAGAGGGTTTCTAATTTTTCAGCTTTTAGGAGGAGATTCGTGATTTCCAGCAGTAGTAGGCAGAGTTTTGCCAGCCCAATCATTGCGTGCTACAGGTGCAACAATACATGTACCAGATTTCGGAGAAGGACTTCCAGAAGTTAGAGCGAGTTACCCAATAGAAGCAGTAGGTAGTGCAAGTTATGGTTAGGACACCAGAGATGAGTGTAGGATCAGATCTGCTAGTGCAGGAACAAATCCGCTCATTACTAAGGGAGTGCGAGTAGCAAAAGGAAGGTCGAGAAGGAAAGAGAAGGATATTTCCATATCCAGTCTCCAGTTTATTTGAGTTTCGTGAGATGGCTTTAGCAGGACTTAGGGATCAGGACAGACTTGACAAAGCCTCTAATTTTGGCTTCTGGAAGGCCACACTGTAGTTTTTATTGGATGAGCATGGTCCGAAGGAGTTCGTGACAAACATCATGGTAGAGCCAACAGATCTACGTTAGTTGGCAGCCTTCAAGAAAGAGACGACCAAGACTAAGTGGATGGTCCTAGATGGGGTTGTGAAAATTCCTATACTCAAGGAACCCCTACTGCAACAAATCTGAATTTACTTCTCCTAATTGATTTTAATATACATTATCAAGTTATTTTATGAAAATACTGAAGTAAATTACTTCTGCAGCCTACACCAATTTAATTTGATTAGATGAAACAAGAGACTGAGCAAAGAACAAGATACATAGGACACCGTTATTTTTGGAAAAAATAGTCCCCAGAAAAACCCAATGCGGGAAAACCGATGCAACAACTCTAAGGGTTTTATATTATTAAGTAGTGGCTTTGAATACAATACTGGATGCCCTCTCGGAAATCCAGTTACAGAGAAAAATATATTGGCAGAAAACTGAGTGAGATTACCTCACTTCACCCGGTAGATTCCGGCTGATTCGGCAGCAGAACTGGCTAACCCCGACTATCTCTGCGTTGGCCCTGCATCAGCCTTACAGGCTATGTGTCAGCCCTCCACTGTCTCTTTTGCCTCTTGGAGCTTCTGTGCCAACCTCTCCCAGCTTTTTCGGCAGTTCCAGATTTCTGCGTGAGAGCAGGCTCACTTTTGCGCTGGCCCTTCTAGGTTTGTGTCAAGACTGCCTGGTCCCAGACTGGGTCAGCATCAGTCCCTCTAGATGTGTGTTGCCTCCATTAGTGCCTCTCCGCCTCTTTGACCTGTATTCCCGAACTATCCCTACCCCTCTGTTGTAGAGTGATCACTTAGTTCGAATTTCTCAGCTTCCTAGCCCTAGAAATTTCTAACTCTAGATCAATTCATTCTCTGTGTGTGTATTTCTAAATGAACCCCAAACCTCCTTATACTTTTCTCGTTGGGACTTCAACGATCGAGATTAAGTCTCTAATCAACGACTAAGATTAAAAATTAACTTGATCTGCTTTCTAGAACATTCTCACCCATATTTTGATTAATACCCATTAATACTTTAATTTTCCTAAGTTTAGACTTAGGAACCCCATTAAAAATATTAATTATTTTAATAAAATACAATCTAGCTGGAATTTAACCAAACGGTTTCTACGTTCTTTATAACTCATGTGCCTTAGCCTCTCCACTAATTTTCATTGCTAGGCATATCAGATGCTACCTGTTGACCACTATGTGTCAACTACCCATAGCAGTACACCCCCTCTTTTCACAAAAGGGATAGCACTTGATCGACATGTCCGTGCCATTCGACTATCATCATCAGCGTGATCATGTTATGTTATAAACCCAGTTTGCATGTGTAAATTGTAAATAATCTTAGCAGATCTGTGTCATGTATGTATTTGCCTAGGTAAACCTAATCTTCTAGTGATGATCTACGTTCCAGAAGGTTTTTTGTCTCACCGACCCATGGTCGGTAGAGTTTTCCTTCAGCCTAACCCCAAAGCCGGAATGGATTTTGTCATTAGAATCTTAGGGGAATCCTAGTGTGTTTAGAGTCTATGTAAAAGTGATTTGGGAATAATCCTAACTATTTGGTTAGGTTATTACAAATTGCTGGATCTGCTAGATTATGTTTGTGTCACAGAACTAGGTAGTCTGTGAGGGTCTATGTCAAATGGATTTTCCCTCTTGAGATGTAAAAATGTAAAAATCATGATGTAAAGTGTCTTGAGGGTTAGAAAATGTTTTATCTCCTCATAAGTCCTAGGTCCTAGGTGACTTTTCCAAAGGCTATGTTCGAGGGTCCCTTTAAATAAAAAATATATAAAAATATAAAAATAATAATAAATAAAAATAAAATAAAATAATAAAATAATAATAAGTCAAAGTTTTGAGGAAATAAATGCAAAATTTTAATTTTTTATATTAAAATGTGAAATTTCCTCAACATTTAAAATTTTGACGGATGAGATTAAAAGATATTTTGATCCTCATCGACGGTCGAGATCACTTTGACATGGATCACTCGAACTAGCCGTTGGGAAATTTTTCTTTAAATAGGGTGTCAGGGGTCATTTGAGATCATTCGATTTGTGAGTCTTGTGCTAAAGAAAGTTCTCTTGTAGTCATTTTTCATGTGCAATGAATAAATACTTTGGGGTTGAAATCTTGCCGGTGTTACTCTTCTGGAAATGCTGTAAGATGTTTTATTTCTGTGCATAAATTTAATTTCAGCCATTGATGATAGCTTGATGAAGAGTGATTTTAAACATAGGGAAATTGTTTAGTCACTAGGGTTCGAATGGTAGTTAAATTTCTGAATATGATGGTAGGTATCTCCATTAGATCTGGATTTTAGTATCGTTTTTTCCCTCTTTGTTAATGGTTGAAGTAAGTTGTGCAGGACAATCTTGATTTCGAGATCATCGGGTGTTTGGGGAAGTTCTCGGCTGAACTAGCCAACTCCCGAAAAAACATTTTCTAAAGAGCCCAGCTAGTTTTGATCCCGGGCTTGTCATTTGAATTTTTCTTGTGAATGCATGAAGGGTTTTCTGAAGCATCTCATATTAAATTTAAAATTCTGAAAATATTTCTATGGCATACTGACAAGTTTGGCTATTTAGAGCCTTTTAAATTGTGAATATTGTAATTATTTAGTTGGTTTTAGGGTTTTTTTAGTTCAGTTTTTTGCATATTTTGTTTCTGGGTATTTTGTTTTGCTCTTGTAGGTTGCAGATCTGAATAAGAGATTTTTGTTTGAAGCCAGATCTAGGCCTTGGAGGGTAAGATTTGGCCTCAGAGTCAGCTCTTGCAGGGGTTTTCTGGAAAAGGTTTTTGAAGAAATTCAAGGTTTTCCAAGCCATTTGATCGTTGGGGTTCATAAAAATTGTTTTCCAGGAATATTAACCAACATTTTGCAGTCCAAGGGTTTTAAAGTCATTCATTTTCAGATCTGAAATTTTTTGAGGGTTTCAAGAAATCTGAAGCAGAGTTGATTGAAAAAAAAAAATTTGGAAAATACTTTTAGGTTCTGTTAATTTTTTTTTAGATTGATTGGATGCCTAGTGGGGTTTCATTGTCGCAGAAAATTTTCGACATTTTAAAGGCCCACAGGCTTTGCTGCTGCTACCCCCTCAAAAATCCTCACAGTCTTCCAGCTGCAAGCCAAAACCACGTCCCTCAAACCCTCACGCAGCTTTCTCCTCCCCTCATCCACGCAGCTGCCATAACTTGCTGCGGCTACACTGCAGCTCCACACATTGCTGTACCTGCGTATCCTTCAACACAGCTCAGCTCCCTCCTCTTCCGTCCCTTGCTCCATTCCATCGAGCTGCCTTTCCACGCACACCTGCAAAACACATCAAATCTACGCAGCTTCAGTTCTCTCCTCCATGTATTTGCATTGCCAGAACCTACTATCCCACGTCCCTCAACGCTGCCCACAAATCTCCCTACGTAGCTCTACATTGGCTATCATTTCTACCCAAGCTGGCAAAGATATTCACGCCATCCACGCTGTCCCGTCCACCTGCAATTCCTCACGCTGGTTTCAAAACCCGCATCCCTCTCCTCGCTTCTCCATTTCCATTGCTGCCTTACGTTGCCATAACCCACGCAACTGTCATAGGAAACTGCAAGCATTCAAACCCTCTTTACCTGCATCCGTCTAGCTCATTCACGTTGCTCTCTCTCCATCGTCACTGCACCTGCACACATACATAGCACCCAAGACATTTAGATTACGATTTTCTATACATTGTGTAGGTTTTAGGTTTATGAATGTTATTATGGTTAGGACTTAGGGTTAATTCCTTTTCATATTTTTTTGATTAGGCATAGAGCTGCATATAGTTCGATTTAGTGTCATCTCTATTCTTATTTTGTTTTATTTTTAAATCAGTAAAATTTTAAGTTAGATCTTTATCTGATTTAGATTTAGATTAGATTAATATTTAGGATTTTGAGTTATTTTGTCTGGATTTTCATTTAATTAAAAAAAGATAAAAAAAATAAAAATAAAAATGCAATTTCGATTTACATTTTTTTAGTCTTGCTTAATCAAGGAAAAGATTCAAATTTAAATTTTCTTGGTGTCCTTTTTATTTTTTGCTAAGGCTAAAATTTTTAAAGTGGAATTAATATTTGTCATTTTATGTAGTTAAATGTGCATGAATTCTTATATCTGAAAATTAACTATTGAAAGTGGTAGATATTTCCTAGATTTGGGTTCTCCAAGCATAAATCTTTTATTTCTAGGATTGAAATTAGTAAGCATTTAAATTTTATGATTGTTTCAAATATTTAATCTTTTGAAATTTATTTGCTAGAATATTGTGCATCTTGCATCTGGTGAAATTTATCAGTGTTTGGATTATTTGATGATAAATGATTGTTAGTCGTCGAATTACAAATTTCATATTTTTGCAGTAGTTGATAAACAATTATTTGATCATTAACTCCGTAAGGCACTGGTCTAGAATTATTTCCATCTTGTGGTCGTGTCTTGTTTTGGTATGCACTCTATCTGATTTAATCTTTTAAATCTATCAAGTTATCCATCATTAAAATCTCCAGGTGCTTGTTTGCCTTGCTGTGTCTCCCAACCTAGCTGGTTCTCAGTTGGTCTTCCTTTATCCCATAGGGTCTACCCCCCTTAGCCTAGGGAGATGGCTTAAATGGAGAGATCGGGGATCAGGGTGACAACCCTCGATCTGAGCATTGTCGCGGTGCTTAGACACTCTGCGCGACAACACTACCAAAATCTAACACTCCCTCTTAGCGAGGAATGTGCTTTAACAACAATGTCCAACTGCATGTTGCTGTGTCTCTGAAGCATCTCCTTTCCGCACTGTTGCTGCCACGAACACTGTGCTGCTGCTGCTGCTATAATGCTGCCCATGACATTGCCACTGCCACTGCTGCATATGTACTACAACTCCTTCTGCATCTGCTGCTAACACTGCCACTGCTAGTTCTGCACTGCGTCATTTTCTAATTACTGCTACTCAACAACGGAAAAGCATCCAAAATTTCTGAACTAACTGTGTTCAACATAATAGCATGTGAATGTTGGAATTTCACCGCTACTAGTCTTTAACCCTCTAAATCTTCTGCGTTGCTGCTGACTTCCGCATTGTGCCATTTGCATTGCTGCCAACCTTGCTCTGCACCAATATTGCACGAAGTGTGGACGAAACGGGGACATTTTTTGGAAGCAGGGACGCAAAAGCGTCATTTTCCAAAAATCTGGGAAGCGAAGCGTCTGCTATATATATATATATTTGCATTTATACTCAAAGCAAACATTCCAAATACCAAATTAGTCGTAGAAGACATGAAAACATGCATATTTTTGCATAAATCAAGATAGATATAGCATCCATTGTACATTAATGATTAATTATTCGAGCATCAACCATTTAGATGCATCAACCATCTAGAATCTACATTCTTCTCCTCTTGTCTAGCCTTTGCCTCTACCTCGATTGTCTAGGGATATTAGTCAACATTGCCCAATTTTGATCAAACTACCTAATCCAAGACTTAAAATATGGTAGAAAAAGCTTAACATGCTTGATCGATGATTTTGACTTGATTGAAAGGTAATTTTTTGCTAAGGGCGTGATAAAGGAGTTCAACAATTAACACCACGAACACTAGGGTACATATAGGGCTTGGTGCTTTTGATTAAATGCTAATCGCATACCTTCATACTTGATATAATCTAATGAAATGCCATAATCCCATTGATCCTGAATTCGTGAAAACTGTTAAGTCTGCTGAATTTTGAATAGGATATGAAATTCTATTTTCTCCATATGAAGTCTAATGAGGTTGGAACCACTCTCAAACATCCCGAGTCATTTCATGGTAATGTTAAAAATTCAAGTCATCCTTTTACTTTAAGAATTTAACATTACCATGAGGGAGCATCTGCTATATTTATATTTTTTTTATATTTTTTTGGCTATATATATATTTTATTTTATTTTTTTGCATTTTTTTATAATTTTTTTCAGAAGCTTGACGCTTCGTACGACCAAAGCGCCGTCTGAAACGTGGTTCGAAAAAAACCGAAACGCGTTTCGGTTTTTCCGAAGCGGGTTTCGGGAGGCGCTTCCCCCATGCATCCATATGGACCGCGTTTCGGGGGTTAGATCCGAGGGGGGGGGACGTTTCCTGCAACATTGCACTGCGCTGATCAGTCTTTGGTCTCAGGCTACTGCATCTGTCTCTCCAGCGAACCCAATGCATCATCTGACACTGAGTCCATCTTGCTATTGTTGAATCTCGGGCTCTCGCAGCACGAAATTGATCCAAGAGGTTGACTCCTCAAGGATCCTACCCACATGTAGTCCTCTCGACCATAGTTCAATATCGCCCCATTTCCCTCTTTGAGATGTGTGGACACTCATGGCAAACTCATCTTCGTCAATTTTTGTTGGAGCAGCCTTAGGATCATGTTTCTCATCCTTATCCTTTTGCTTCAAAGGACACTGGGATGCAAAGTGGCCCATCTCGCCAAATCTGAAACATTTCATCTTCGAAATGTCCTTCTTCTACTTCTGCTTCTGCTGTCCCTTTGATGCTAGAGTTCTGTTCTCCTCCTCCTCCTTGGTCTTCGTGCCACTCCCATTGCTGCCATTGAGGTTGACCTTAACCAGATCCCTCCTTTCTTCCTGTTGAAGGGTTACCCACATCTCCTCCCATGAAGGTAGTCTTTCGCTGCCCAATATACTTTGGATGAAGACTTGCCATTCATTCAAGACTCCATTCAGGGTTGTCCTTACCATCGCGGTCGACTGAGGAGTAGACCCAACAATAAGAAGTTGGTATCTAGTGTCCTGAAGACGTTGAAGATAGGAGTTAACCCCTTCTCCCTTCTGCATCAATGTCCACTGCAATTTTTGTTCTAAGTACATCTTCTGCTGTTCGGAAGGACCTTCATATAGTGAAGGCAAAGCTTCCCACATTTCTCGCGCTGTATCTTTGCCCTGCAAGTGTGAGACCTCATGATCTCGAACTCCATCGAGTATGAACCTCTTCACCTTTCCCTGCTCGGCCTTCTACTTCTTCTTCTGATCATTGTCTGTGGGAACAACCACAACACTCTTAACGTAAGCTTCGAGATCTTACTCGTCCAGAACAGCTAAGATTTTGGTCTTCCATATGACATAGTTGGAATCTTGAACTTGCCCTAATCTCTAAGTCCATGTGATGACATCTCACCCAAACATTCGAATTGACTCCTCTAGTAACTGCACAAAACTGGTCTACTGCCTAACAAGTAAAAAATTTGAACTTTTGGCGAGAAAAGTCCTTTGAGGAGAAAATTCCCCTTCTATGTGTTTTCGCTCTTTTCCGACGGATTTTTGCCTCGACAGAAACTGCATCCTTCAAGCAATGTGCTGAGGCTTTGCGTCACTCCCTCTGCCTCTACAAGCTCACGAACTAGAAATCGTACCTCTCTGTTGACTCTCTCAGAGAGAGATTTCCTTGGAATCTCTTCTTTCCTGGCAAGGACTGCGCAATCCCTTCAAGGGGATTCAAATTGCTGCCAAATGCAGCTATTGGCCTCTCTGCTCAGCGCTGGATCTGCTCTTCTTGTTTGAAAGTCAATGCTCTGATACCATGTGAATATTCCTATACTCAAGGAATCCCTATTGCAGCAAATCTGAGTTTACTTCTCCTACTTGATTTTAATATACATTATCAAGTTATTTTATGAAAATACTAAAGTAAATTACTTTTGCAACCTACACCAATTTAATTTGATTACATGAAACAAGAAACTGAGCAAAGAACAAGATACATAGGACATCGTTATTTTTGGACAAAATAGTCCCCGGGAAAACCCAATGCCGGAAAACCGGTGCAGTATTTGAGGGTTTTATATTAGTAAGCAGTAGTTTTGAATACAATATTAGATTCCCTCCCGACAATCCAGTTACAGAGAAAAATATACTGGCAGAAAACTGAGTGAGATTAACTCACTTCACTCGGCAGATTCCTGCTGATCTGCGCAGAACTAGCTAACCTCGGCTATCTCTGCGCTGTCCCTACGTATGCCCTGCATTAGCCTTACAGGCTCTGCGTCAGCTCTGTAGTGTCTCTTCTACCTCTTGGAGCTTTTGCGTCAACCTCTCTCGCCTGTTCCGACAACTCCCCGACATTTCTGGATTTCTACGTGAGGGCAGCCTCACTACTGCACTGGCCCTTCTGGGTCTACGTCAAGATTGCATGGGCCCAGACTGGCCTAGCGCCAGTCCCTCTGGATGCTGTACTTCGTCCACTAATGGATCTCCACCTCTCTGCCCATTATTCCCGAACTATCCCTGCCCCTCTGCTGCAAAATGATCACTTAGTTCGAATTTCTCAGCCAATGTTTTAAGACTCCGACTCCGACTCCGACTCGGCCGAGGATCGACTCCGACTCCGACTCCGAAACGGTAATGACTCGGCCGGCTCGATTTCAATGACTCGGTCGTTGTAAAAAATACATTAAATATTTTTTTTTTTTTTATAAAAAAACATAATTTTAAATATTTTAAACATAATTTTAAAGATTTTCATTCATGTTTCCAAACACACAGCATTATAATATAGATGGAAGACAACATATGATCAAAGTAGGCTCATGAACCAATCCATTATATCAAAATGGTACCCAATGGCAATACATAGTCAACTGTCATACATGATCAAAGACTCAAAACAAAATACAAATAACCAAGGAGGCTAGAAATGGCCTCTACAACAAAAGTAAACTGTGATGGTGACCAGACTCCAATACTAGTACTAATGGCTAGTAGCTACTACCAGAGGAGCCAAGATCATCTCGACCAATCTGTGGATCATCATCATCAGAGTCAGACAAGGGGCCCCATGGCTCCTCCTCATCATCATCGTCTCCAACTGCAACTGTAGAAGTGGTGCCAGTACCACTGGCAGGCTGTGCAGCAGATGCAAGCTGAGATAGAGTAGATATGCGGCTGCGCTTCTGTCGTGGCTGAGCAGAGGAAGCACCTACAACTGGAGTCCTACTCCTTGCTGGCTGTGAGACTGAGGCTGGTGGATTGGGATCTGCATTCAACTGAACAGGCTGAAGTGGATGTTCAACTTCAAGTTCATCAAGATCCTCATCAGGATCAAACTCTGGTGGACGACTCTCCACTACCCAATCTGATGTTGGATCAATGTCTTCCAACACAATGGGATCTGAATCAGGTCTTTTGTTCAGCAATTGGTTTCTTCTGAGCCGAAGGTTGTATTGGACAAAAACTAGATCATTCAACCGTTTTTGATCCAAACGGTTTCTCTTCTTTGTGTGAATCCTCTCAAAGACAGACCAATTGCGCTCACACCCAAATGCACTGCAAGTTTGACTCAAAATACGAATTGCAAACCTTTGCAATTGAGGGCACTGGCCACCAAAGGCCTCCCACCATTGTGCTCCAAAAGACATAGGAGTGTAATGAATTATGAGTTAGATGAAGGTTGAAGCTCAACAAAATTACAAATTATATCTAACTTTCAAATTATAAATGATTTAACAAACTTTAATAAAAAAAGTAAAACTGTAAAACCATTAAGAAATTGAAAATTGAAATTTTTGTTTACCTGGCTCATCTGCTTCTCTTGCAATCTTTGCTAGGTTCTTCCCAAAGGTACCTGTTGTATTGCTGAAGGATGTGACCTGTTGATGTATCTCCAGCTGATCAGACTCCGATGGGATCATGCGCTCAATGCAATCAACCAGTCCATCTCTGACCTCCCCCCTCAAAGCTCCTGACTCCTTAGCTTTATAATGATACCGTGGGTTCAAAAAATACCCAGCTGCATGTATAGGGCGATGGAGTTGATTGTTCCATCTTTCATCAATGATTGCCCAAATGGGCCCATACTTTGCCACTCTATCCTTGTATGCTGTCTTTATTTGCTCCTTTGCTTGATCCATAGCCTCATAAATGAAGCCCATAGCCAACCTTTCCCCATCCACCAACCGCAACACCTTAACTAGTGGCTCAGCAAGCTTCACAATCTCTGCTGCCTTTCTCCAAAAAGTTTCTTCATGGACTTTCCTTTTCAATTCTTTGCCTTCTGGTTTGTTAGACCAATTGCTTTGATTCCATTCATCACTGGAAAACATCTTTTGCAAGTTTCTATGTTGGGAAAGCATAGATTGCAATGTCAAAAAATGTGTAGCAAATCTAGTGATGGCAGGCCTAATAATATCCTTGCCTCCAGTGTGTTTCCTCATGAGACTCAAAACCAGTGTATGATTGTAGATAAATTTTGTTATGCTTTTAGCATTATCTACAGTGTTTCTGACCCAATCTAATTTTCCAATATCCTCAAGCATGAGGTCTATGCAATGTGCAGCGCATGGGGTCCAAAAGATGGTCTTGTGTTTTTCCTCTAACAGTTTACCAGCAAGAACATAGTTAGAGGCATTGTCTGTGATGATTTGAACAACATTAGCCACCCCCACCTCCTCAATAACCTCATCCAATAGCTGAAACAACAAGTGGCCATCTTTTACCTTATCAGATGCATCAACTGATTTTAAAAACATGGTTTCTTGTGGGCAGAAGACAAGAAAGTTTATGATGGTATGGTTTCTTTGATTAGTCCATCCATCTGACATGATGGTACACCCTGTTCTTGCCCATGAGTCCCTGAACTCTTGCAAATACTCATTAATGGATTGAATTTCTTTCTGCAAACGAAACCCCCTTAGCTCTTGCATAGTAGGGCCTTTGAAGCCTTTTCCAGCAGCATGTATGGCATCAAACGTAGGCTCATAATATGGTGAACGAGCAGCATTAAAGGGGATATCAGCATCATACCACCATCTAGCTATGTAGTCACAAGCAGTCTCCCTCACTTCTTTCTTCCAATGGTCATCTAAAGTGGGCTGAATTTGACCTTTACTAATTTCAGGACCATGTGCATCTGATGGAGAGGAGGGAGTGAAATAACTTTTGATAGTCACATCACCCTTTGTCAAATTCATTCTACCCTTTCCCTTATCTTGAACAGAACCAAAAGAGGGAGGAACATAATGGAAAGGGTTGGATGCCTCAGTTTGAGGGATAGAGGAAGAACCCTCAAAATCATAGTGGGGGTTGGTAGCCATCATTTTTTGTATCTCCCTCTTCCTCCCAATTTCAGCCTGTATCTCTTTTTGCCTAGCTTTATCTGCTTTAAATTTCTCAAAGCTGGCCAACAAATTCTTTCTAATCTCCCCAATTTCATCAGAGGTACATGCAGTAATTTGGCCTCTAATCCCTACCAAGTGTTGTTTCAGCCTATTAATGCCCCCAGGACCTTCCTTAATTTTCCTATGGCAAAATTTGCAATGCATCTGACTATCAACCATTTCAACATATGCCCAAGCAGGATCTTTTGCTCTAGGTGCCATTTTTTGACTAGGAAAACAATCTGAAAATGAAAAAAAAAAAAAAAAATTGATTCAGTGTTCATTTATTTGACAAAAAACACTCTCTAAGCTTTCTTGATATGCACCTAAAATTTACTAAGCAAAAACAGATTTATAGAGGTGGAAAAAAATACCTCCAGGCACAAACTGCCTCCTCAAGCTTGCTCCAAGAATCAGCTCCTCAATGCTGCTCCAAATGGCTGCCCAAGAAGCTCCTCACTCCAGCTACAATGCTCCTCCAAGACTCCTCACTGCTGCTCCAAAACAAGCTCAAGAACTGCTCACTAATTCTCAAAGAAGACTCTCACTCAAATGCATAAGACTGCTGTGAGTGAATGAGAGCATTTGGCTGTCTTAAATAGGGTTTGGGAGGGGGAAATGGACCCCAAAAGCATTTAACAAATTACTATTACCCTTTAGAATCCATAAACTGCATTTAACTTTGTAAAAAATTACAAAAAAAGTGAAATTTTTTTAACTGTTACGCTGCCCAGCCGTCCCTACATTGACTCGGCCGAGTCATAACGGACCCGGCCGGGTTGACCGAGTCACATATGACTCGGCCGAGTCATTGGATGACTCGGCCGAGTCATATGTGACTCGGTCAACCGAACCGGGTAGCTCACCGTTTCATTGCCCAGGCCATCGACTCGGTTCGACTCGGCCGAGTCGGAGTCGATTCGACCATTTTGTAAAACAATGTTCTCAGCTTCCTAGCCCCAGAAATTTCAAACTCTAGATCAATTTGTTCTCTCTGTGTGTATTTCCAAATGAACCCCAAGCCTCCTCCTTATACTTTTCTTGTTGAGACTTCAGCGACTGAGATTAAGTCTCTAATCAACGGCTAAGATTAAAACTTGACTTGATCGGCTTTCTAGAACATTCTCACCCATATTTTGAATAATACCCATTAATACTTTAATTTTCCTATTTTTAGACTCAGGAACCCAATTAAAAATATTAATTATTTTAATAAAATACAATCCGGGTGGAATTTCACCGGTTCTTTAGAACTCATGCGTCTTAGCCTCTCCACCAATTTTCATGGCTAGAGCACATCCGATGCTACCAAAGACTAACTGGGGTTTGGGATCACATTGTCCCGCATATTACAGACAAGAGTACGACAAAGGACATGTTGGATGCCATTGTGAAGTTGTACTAGGATCCATCGAAGAATCCTAAATGATTCTCAAGGAGAATCTGAGGATCACAAAGATGCAGAAAGGTGAGAACGTGACCTCATACCTCACCAGAATTTAGAATGTCTGTGATGAGGTTGCAGTTGTAGGAGAGAAACTAAAGAAAAAGAACTTGTTCGAGTAGCTCTAAATGGGTTCACCAAGGAAAGGAGGACCTTTGTTCAGGGGATTACTAGACGAGATCAACTATCAGATTGGCAATGCTTGTGGAGTAACTTCATGCAAGATGAACCAATGTTGCGAAAATCGCGATTTTTTGACTTAGCCGATGTTATTGCTCGATTTTTACAATTTTTTTTTTCGAAAAAATCGCTGAAAAAATTGCGATTTTCTCCAAAAAATCGCGATTCGAACGGAAAAATCGCGACCCTTTAGGACAACGTGTTTTATAAGCAAATTGATGAATTTTATTTCTCATTTTTAGCAGACAACGGACTTGTTTGAGAGCTGAGGAGGAGAGGAAGGTGTCTACTAGGGCAGAGGAGGAGAAAAACGAGAGATTTTAGCATCTCAAGCAAGAGAACTTCGTGTTTGGACCAAATTTCTTTGGCAAACCGTGGTTTCCAGTTATGGGCACTAAATTTGGCCATTTTGTTTTCGTTTTTTCTTGTTTTTGCTTGGGCTTCTATAACCCATTGATTATTGATGATTTTTGAGTGGATTTGATGGTGTTATTTTTTCATTTTTGTTGCATAGAGTGGAGAGGGTTCGTTTTGGTAAAAAATGCAAAAACTTGATTGTTAGATTTATTAGTTTGATTTTTTCTTGTGCTCTATTTTTTTGCATCATTTTTTTTGGGTTTGAATGTGCATGTTTTCTATTATTGTTGGATTGAGTTGAGGTTTTTGTTTGTTTGTTTGTCAAAAATTCAATGTGTTGTGTCATGTATATAAATTTTATTTTTTATTTTTTTACCTTGCAATTCTTATTGTTCCATAAGTTCAACTTCAAACTTCATCTTGCATTAAAACTCAAGAGTTCAACCAAGTTACAAACATGCCAAGGAAATTGGACTCTCTGCAGGAATTTGGTGAACTTGATGGAGGGTTTGATAGAATAAACTTGTCTTGCAAGTTGTGTGGGCAGCATATGTCAGGAGGGTTTATAGATTGAAGTATCACCTTGCACAAATCCCTGGTCGTGATGTAGGGCCTTGCACCAATACAAATGCCGAAATCATCCGAAGAGCCATGAGATCATTGGAAGAATTAGAGCAAGACAAAGTGACCAAAGCAGATCTAAAGAACCAACTAGCAGGGAGTGTGTTAAGATGTGAATATGGAAGTGGCATTTATCTTCCTTCAGCATCAATGTCTACAACCTGTTGTCGCGCGGATTGTCACGACAACGCTCAGATTGGGGGCTGTCACTCTGATCCCCGATCCCTCCGTTTAAGCCTGTCTCCCGCGGCTAAGGGGGGTAGACCCTGCGAGATAATGAAGACCAACTGCCAAACAGTTGGGTGGGAGACACGAGACACGATCAAGATAAGTACTAAAATGATTTAATTAATTGAGCAGACCAGTGCCTTAAAAGATTGTTATTAAAATGATTACTTGTTAAATGATATAAAAAAAAAACATAAACCGTGAACAACAATCATTTGTCATCAGCTAAATCACATGACCAAAACAATATCCGGCAACTGAAAATTTTGAAGAGATAAATGCCTTAAGTCACCACGAGAATCATGAATTGTTAACCAGACATCGTATTCGTATCTCGACTTGAAAATTCAGCATGAAAGATATAACATGATAAACAACTGAAACTGGATCCGAAAAAGAAAATTTTCAATTTTTTTTTTTTTTTTTTTAAATGAAAAAAAATCTAAAATAATTATTTAAAATCTAAAACATTAACTATACAAAAATATAAACCTAAGCCAATTTTTTTTTTTTTTTTTAAATAAAAAAAATTCTAAAAAAAAGATGATTTATTACAAAAGATTAAAATCTAAGATTTAAAATCTAACCAAAATCTAAAGACTAAATATTAAAATCTATGTAAAAAAAACCTAAACTAAATATATATTAAAATCTAAACATATAAAAAAAACAAAATGAAAACTAATTAAAACTATTACAATGCTTAACCCTTTTTCATATTACAAAATCCCTAATGAAATACAATTGAAAACCTTTTTAAAAAAAAAAAAAAAACGAAACTCTATATAAAATAAAACCTAACTTTAAACTAAGAAAATATAGTTACAATCTAAAACATAAAACTACAATCTATTTTGCATATGAGACAGAACTACGCTTAACGATATATATATCAATATGATTTAACCTGTGAAAGAAAACAAACAAACGAAACTGTAATGAAAATACCGTCGTAACGACTTTGACTTAATGCTTACCCTCTGCGTTAAATGAAGATCCCCGCTCAAACGAAAAGAATATTGACGCGTGCAAGGAAAATCACAGTCGACGGCAAGGGAATTTCGAGGGGTTTTCGACGGCGAGATAGCAGATTGACTTACCAGATTGTTCAATCACAAAGATACTCGTTTTTTAGTGGAAATCGAAAGTCTGATGCAGATGACCCTTGAAACCGTGGCTTGAGCAGAGCGTATTTTCGCTTCTGATCTATTGTGTAACATGTGCAGTCATCAATAACCAGAGAGGACCGAGCGGATAGACCGGTGGGCGTAGGTGGCTGAAAAATCCTGCGTTGATAGTAATATAGCTTCGAAACCCTGAACGTTTCAACTGGAGAAAGTCTGTGCCATTATCTAAGCAGATCTGCTAAGCTGATGGAAATGATATCCACGCATAGCTCACGTGACAGTGCGTTTGATTTTATGATTTTAGAGGACGCTGGCTCAGAAAAGGACTGCGGCTAAAACAAAAAGCGTATCCTCGGCTGCTGATTAATACGCACAGAGGAAACTAGATGAAAACAGAGGAACTGCGTCCGAATTTTGCTTGATCATGGTGCATTGAGATTTAAAATGGATAACTGCAGTCGCAGTCTGTGATGAGGTTGCAGCAAACAAAATTTTTCCTGCATGATGGCCTGAAGTCATTCGACGGATCGCTGATTTATTTGTTAAAAACCCTGTTCTCTGATGCCTGCCAAAAATGATGAAATCATAAAACCAAAACCCTAATAAAAAAAAAACTGCCTAAAACAAAAGTTTAAACCCTAGAACAGTTAAATAATTTACAAAATTTGGCTCCTTAACAGCCAGATTCAACAATGAGCACAGAAATATTTTTAAAGAAACAGAAATTTTAGGTTTTCACTGTGAAAAACTTCAGAAAATCTCTCATGCAAATTAGAAAAACAAACCGAATGATAGACCCAGGATCAAATCCAACTGGGTTCAGCAAAAAATGCTTGCGGGAGTTGGCTGGTTCAGCCGAGAACTTCCCCTAACGCCCACAATCTTCCTTCAAAAAATGTTTTCTGCACAGCTCAAGACAACCGTAAGTAAAGAGGGCAAAAATGCTGCTAGATCTCAAAAAGTAATGGAGATACCTGCCATTACTTCAGAAACCCTAACAGCACCCAAACCCTAGCAAGTGAACAAGATACCTGTGCTCACAATACTCTACGAAAAGCTATTATTAACGGCTGAAAATAACATATGCAGAAAATGAAACAATCTCACAGCATTTTAAGAGAGTAACACCAGCAAGATATGGACCCCAAAGTCTTCTTTTATTAACCAGAAACAGATTTACAATAGAGCTTCTTCAGTCTCAGACTCACAGATCGAATGATCTGAAAAGACCCCTAGCACCCTATTTAAAGGAAATGATCCCAACGGCTAGTTCGAGTGATCCATGTAGAAATGATCTCGACCGTTGATGAGGATCAAGACATCTATTGATCTCATCCGTCGATTTATTCACTTAAAATATTATTATTTTATTAGTTAGGGTTTTATTATTTTTTTAATTTTTTATTTATTTCATTTTTTTTAATTTTTATTTATTTTATTATTTTTTATTATTTTTATTCATTTTTTAATTTTTTAATTCATTTTAAAATGGATCATCGAACTAAGCCTTTGGAAACATCACCTAGGACCTAGGACTTAAGACTCATGAGGGGATTTAAAACATTTTCTAACCCTCAAGACACATTTCATGATGACTTTTTACAATTTACATCTTAAGGGGACAAACCCACTTAATACAGACCCTCACAAATCACCCAGTTCTGCGACACACTTATAATCTAGCAGATTAACACACTAGGATTCTCCTAAAGTTCTAATGACAAAATCCATCCCGGCTTTGGGGTCAGGTTTGAAGGAAAACTCTGCCGATCCATGGATCGGTGAGACAAAAAACCTTCCGGGACGTAGATTACCACTAGAATGTTAGGTCCACCTAGGCAATTCACATACACGACTCATATCTGCTAAGATTATTTACAATTAATACATGCAGACTGGGTTTACAATTAGATTGATCAAGCTGCTGATGACTGCTGGATGGCACGGACACGCTGATCAGGTGCTGCCCTTTTCTTGCAAAGAAAAAGGGGGTGTACTGCATGGGTAGTTGACCGGTAGAGGTCAACACAACCAACCATGTAGCTACCTCATCATTTTTTGTTTTTAGAACTACAGCTGGTTCACAACCATCTATCACTTCAATGCTTAAAAAAAAGGAGAAAGAACACGCTGACAAGTTGTTGGGCAAGTTTCTCCTTTGGACTGATATTCCTTTCAGTGTTGCAAGGAATAATCCTTTTTTTCAGTCTGTTGTTGATGCTATTGCAATTGTTGGCCCAGGGTACAAAATCTATTCTTATGATGACTTTAGAGGCCGCATTCTTCAAGATGAAAATGTTGACTACACCAAAAGATTGGAGGAGTTTAGGGCATCATGGGCACGAACAGGATGCATTGTGATGTCAGATGGTTGCACTGACCAAAAGGGGAGAACCCTTATAAATTTCTTGGTTAATTGTCTCAAGGGTACAATGTTTATGAAATCTGTTGATGCATCTTCACATATCAAAGATGCAAAATTATTATGTGATTTGTTGGATGTGTTTATTTTGGAGGTGGGTGCAGAACATGTTGTCCAAGTCATAACGGACAACGCTGCAAATTATATTGCTACTGGTAAGATGTTTATGGAGAGGCAT
Source organism: Pinus tabuliformis (assembly GCA_031772625.1). NCBI lineage: Eukaryota > Viridiplantae > Streptophyta > Pinopsida > Pinales > Pinaceae > Pinus > Pinus tabuliformis. The sequence continues at coordinate 210,062,124 of CM062810.1, read as the reverse complement.
CCTATTTTATTTTGGACACGTTGTGCTGCACATTGTATTGATTTGATGTTGGACGACATAGGAAAAATTTCCTTTTGTCAAAGATATTGTTGACTCATCAAAAAGCATTACAATATTTATATATAATCATGCATCTGTGCATAGCTTGATGTGAAAATTCACCAACAACAAGGAGTTGTTGCGCCCCGCCATTACATGGTTTGCCACTAGTTTCATATCTCTTCAATCCCTCTTGAATTCTATGTGGGATGTGAAGAAAATGTTTCTTTCAGATGAGTGGCGTGCTTTGACATTTAGCCGCAAACCAGAGGGAGAGGCCATATGCAGATTAGTTTCATACCAGGAAAACTTCTGGGCAGAAGTGCAGGAGGTGTGCAACATTATTGAACCTTTGGTAAAGGTTCTTCAATTAGTTGATAGTGAGAAGCCCGCAATGGGCTATTTGTATGAGGCCATGGATGGGGCCAAAGAATTCATTCGGGCCTACTATGATGATATGGGAGATGAAGGGTTTCAGAAACAACTCCTTCTATGGGAAGTGATTGATGAACAATGAAACAACACACTCTATCGTCCCATTCATGCTGCAGAGATCTACCTGAACCTCGCATTTTCTTACCCATGTGGGTTCTTATTTGATGCTGAGATCATGGATGGATTGTTAACCTATGTTAAGAGGATGGTGCGATCTCCAGCAGAACATGCAGAAATCCCCAAAGAAATGGAGATATACAGGATGGCAGGTGGCACATTTAGCTTTGAGATGGCCGTGGTTGATAGGAAGACTAAAATGCCAGGTATTTTTTAGTTTTTTTAAAATTTCATTCTCTTCAAGTTCATAACTTCATACTTTGCTTCAACTTTCAAATTTCATTTTTTTTCTTATGTTTATCTTATTTGTAATTTTGTTGTAAATGCATGGTGGACTTGCTATGGTGCCAGAGTACTCCATCTGCGAAAGCTTGCCATTCGAATCCTCAGCCAAACATGTAGCTCCTCAGGACGTGAGTGCAACTGGAGTGTATTTGAAAAAATACACAACAAGAAGCGCAATAGGTTAAACTTAAAACTTAAAATATTCCAAATTTCCAATTAATTTTTTGAATTCATTAAATAATAATTTTTTTATAATTATTATTTTATGATCTTTGTACAGGTTGGAGTCCCAGCAACTTAATGACATGGTCTATGTCTACTACAATCTTCGATTGTGGGTGAGGCAACATGAGAGGATACTTGATATGGAGGCCATCTCATTGGATGGGATTGACACCACTGCTGCATGGATGGTTGAGGCCGAGAGGCCTCTCATGGATTCTGCTAATGATTGGTTAGAGCAGGAGGTAGTGGAAGGCATAGAGGGGGAGGAGGAGGAGGAGGAGGAGCAACAAGAGGAGGTGATACCACCTACCCAGGCTACCCTTGCACTAGTAGAGGACGTGGTCTACCTCCTGTAGCCCCTAGTTCTTTAGCTTCTAGAGCATTGCAGAGTCCACTGCCAACTCCATCGACATCTACATCTAGAGGGAAAGGGAAAGCTATTGCATTTTCTCGCAAGAGGGGCAGAGGAAATCAATAGTATTAGTTATTTGGTTCATTTCATTGTATATGACGTTATGACTCATGATATGAGATACATTATTATATTTTTTGTTGATATTTTAAGGCTGAGTTGGGATGCAGGAGTCAGGGCTTACTATTCAGGACATGATTCACTGTTATGTGTGATGTAGCACTAGAAATGACATTACACATCTTATATATTAGTTATTTTATCATATTTATGTGTCAATGTATTTATTTTATGTTGTAGATGCTTTAGATATTAAAAAAATTGAAAAAAATGAATATTTTTGTATTTTACGATTTTTTTCCCGATTTTACCGAATTTTCCCGATTTTTATGATTTTTTCCAATTTTTTCCTCTCGCCGATTTAATCCCGATCGCAATTTTTGCAACATTGAGAGGAACTAAGGCTCAACCTAGTTGAATGTTCTATCAACAACAGTAGCAGATGGTCGAAAGTTGAGAAGGAGGAGGAAGAGAATGTAGCTCTTTCGAGTAATGGGAAAGCAAAGAAGGGTCCCAATTAGGGACAAAACTCAAAGGGAGGCACGAAGAAGAAAAAGGACTTGTCAAAGGTCAAATGCTTTGTATGTGGTGAGTTTGGTCACTACGTCACCCAATGTTCAAAGAGAAAGAAGGACAAGAAGGGGCAGGAGCAGATGACATGTTTGGCGTAGATAGATGAGTTGACCTCAAGGTTGGGGCATGATGCTTCAAATTGCCAGATTTGGGCATGATCCATGGGAGGAGCAACATGAGGTTTATATCTAGCCATGGAGGGCTTTGTTGGAATGTCTAATTTTAACCCGTTAGAAATTCTTCCTGTACTATTTGATTTATTTCTTCCTACATGTTCAATTACTTAACAAGTTATTTACCATGTAAATATTGAAAACAAATACAAGTACAGTATCAACACATGTAGATTATCAACTAAAAGTAAGCAAGCACACAAGTGACACCGTTGTTTTTGGACTAATGTCCCTGGAAAAGCCCAATGCTATGTTGCAGGAAACGTGGGGTAGGAGGGCGTTTCCGTACGGAAACGAGTACGAAACGTTGAAACGCGTTTGGTACGGCCCTGAAACGCGTTTCAGGCCGTACTGCCACGTTTCACGAAACTGAAACGTGGCCAGTACGGCCTGAAACGCGTTTCAGGGCCGTACGACCCACATTTCAGCATTTACTTGTGTTTTTTTTTTATTTTTTATTTTTTATTTGTTTTGTAATCTATTCTTACGTTAGCCTAGTGACTTCTAGTTGCTTACAGATGCCTGTCTAAAGTTATAAAAGTGAACTTTTGCCCTAGTGTTGATATGCAGTTTGTGGTAATGTTAAATTCTTAAAGTAAAAGTGATATTCTCCTTTATTTTTTATTTTCATCCTTTTACTTAAATTTTTAACATTACCATGAAATGACTCAGGATGTTTGAGAGTGGTTTCGCCCTCATTGGATTTCATATGGAGAAAGTAGAATTTTAGATCTCACTCAAAATCCAGCAGACTTATCTGTTTTTCAGGATTTCAGGATTGGGGGGATTGCAATGTTTCCATTGGATTTTATCATGTAATAGGGTATGGAACTTGTATTTAATCGAGAGAACAAAGCCCTCTATGCAGGGGATACTCCCAATAATCAAGAGAATGTAGGGTACTAGAGTATGAAACTTGTATTTAATCAAGAGCACTAAGGTCATTCGACTATGTAGGAGGAGACTCCCAATCAATCACGAGACAAAAAATTAGAAATTTCTCGTGGCTGATTTTGGATATTTCTATTTTCATTATGTGATTATTCATGAGTAAATGTGATGTAAATTTAGATACTTATAGTTTATGCATTGACAATTGACAATTTTATCGTAATCTAATAAATTAGAACGTATCATATATGCTTTATGATTGCACATATTTCTTAAATGTCCTTATATATATATATATATATATATATTCGCGTTTCCCCGTTTCCAAAATTTGGGGAGGTCGCGTTTCGTATCGCTTCCCGTTTCGGAAACTCGTACCCGTTTCCCCGTTTCGTGCAACCTTGGCCCAATGTGGTAAAACTGGTGCAACTATTCAAAGGGTTTTATTATTATGCAGTTTCAGAATACAACCTGGGTGCCAGAAATGGCTCACCCAACAAAGAAAGCCCTCAGAAGTATTATCTCTCAGTCGGAGACGGATATTCCGACTAAAACATCGGATGAATGATCCCACAGAAACAATGCAGCTTTTGTTGCTCTGCATCACTTTGGTAGGGACTGTGTCACCCTATCCGGCTCTCCAACACTCAGTCTGTCCCACGAAATGCTCCCAGTGCTGCCTCTAGGCACTGATTCAACCTCTTTGGCCCAGCGTCAGCCTCTCTGGGCTTTGCGTCAGCCTCTCTGGAGCCTCTGCATTAGCCCCTGGACCCTTTGTGTCTCACACGCTGGCCCTCTCTGGCTCTGCGCAACTCTTGGCTTCCTCTATGTGGCCTCTAGCTGGCTCTGTGCTGATCCTCTTGGTACTAACTCTACCTCTCTGCTATGTATTAACTGCCCCTCAATTGCAACTCTGATCACTCACTAAATTTCCTCAGCAAACCCTGCCCCAGAAAATCGAATTCTTGATCTCTCTCGGTGTGTTCTCCAACTGACCTTCAAGCCTCCTCTTATACTTTTCTCGTTGTCCCATCAACGATTGAGATTAAATCTCTAATCAATGACTAAGATTAAATTTGGCTTGATCCATGACTTTTGGACCTTTCTAAGCTAGATTTATATTAATACCCATTAATATTTTATTTTTCCTAACGTTTAGACTTAGGAACTCCATTAAAAATATTAATTATTTTAATATCTCCCAAACCAGTTAGAATCTGCCCAAACTATTTCTGGGTCTTAGAGATCTCATGTGCTTTAGCCTCTCCACCAATTTTCGTGGCTAGAGCACATCCAATACTAACCCAAATCAACACTCCCTCTTAGTGAGAACTGTGCTCTAGTAATACTCCTCACTGAGTATCACCCTGATCATCCAGCATCGGTCCCTGTGCTGATGCTAGGCCTCCCCGCCCAACATCCTCTGCATTGCTGCATCCTGTACTACTGCCCATGGCCCTGCCACTGCCACTGCTGCATCTGTACTGTTAGTGTCAGTCTTTCCAGCCTTCCTCCAGTGATCAAATATGCTCTTACAAACTGGTCTCAGAGTGTCCAGGTCAAATTTTGTCATTTCAAAAAGTTTTCAAGCAAAATTTAGTCACTAGGCATTAGGTCTAGGGTTTGCTTTCACTCCTTCTAAAGTTGTTCCAAATGTCAGTCTATTTCACTATTCAGCTGAGTTTATCATCTTTCATAGGGTTGTCATCATCATGTCAAGTTCCAATGGGTCATTTTACACCTTGTTCATGCTTCAGTTGCACCTAGGTAAGGTCATTTCCCTCTCCTAGGGTTTTGAAGGCAATTTCTCTTGGACAGTCAAATCATCGGCAAAACTTGTATCCTGATGTTCATACACCTTCCCCTATCCTTAAAATACCTTATCAAACACTTCCCATCTCTGAGATCCCCCAAATTCCTCATTTTTCCACAAACCCTAGTTTCTTGCTACAACCTGGCAATTTTCTAGGTTGGGCCTGTGTTTTGCCCTTTTGGACCCCTTCCCCTCACTCGATCTCCGATATTCCATTTTCCCTTGCTTCCTAACATCCCTCCCTACTGCGAAAAATTTCCCCAAGAATTTAGAAGCCCCTTATCCCCTTCATTTGGCTTCATTTCGACAAAATCTCTTGTTCCACACATCGGGGTAGGTTTTACTCAAATGATGTTTCTGAGCAATAAAAGATGAATTTTGGAAAACTGAGAGAGGTTTTTGTTCACAACATGCCAAGGAAGAAAAACCTCCTTCACGTTTTACACAGGTGTCATGGTTTTAGAGAAATGTCAAAAATATCGTTGCCTCAGGAGAATCGAATGCACCTCTGAAGTGACCTTGGGAAAATCAGGTTTTCTCCTAGCTTGGTTGGCCAAATGACTTTCTTGATGAGTCAAATGATAACTAGACACAAAGAGCTTTCCAATGAGCTATCATGAGCTCAATTTGGAGTTGAGGAAGGCATTCAAAAGTTGACTGCAACAGCACTCTGCCTTGAGGCAGCCTCATTTGGCACATTTTGACCAGTCTTGGGAGATTTGATTTTTGACAAGGCAAATGAACTCCAAATTGAAAAATTCCAATTGGGTTGGAAAGTAGACTCAAAGACCTTTCCAACGAGCTATCCTGCGCCCGATTTCGACATCGGGAAGGCCTCCAAAAGCCTCCTACAAAATGCACTATGTAGCTGGGTGCGCGCTACGCATCAGGGAGGGCGCGCTACGCGTCAGGGGCGCGCTACGCATCAGGCTGCTTTTCTCAGAACAAAATTGCTCGTGCGCTACGCGTCAGAGGGGCGCTACGCGTTGGGCAAGGCGCGCTACGCGTTGGGTTTTTCGCCCAACAAACTGTCAGCAAGCTACCAAATCCACTTTTCTCTCAAGCAAATTGCAGGTAGGCCTCTCCTCCATGGCTAGATTTGGTTTTGCAAGATGAATGAGAAATTAATATGTTAAAATGCCATGAAAATGAAAAGTCAAAACCCTACTTTGCTGTGGAAGATTTAAAAACTTAATGGTGCTAGGGTTTCAAAATATTTTGCTGTCCAAGGTTGCCCATTTTTGATCCCTCTTTTCCCTCATCTCCATCCACATTCTCCTTCAAATTTTCCCATAAAATTTCGTAATTTTCCTCTCTTAATCCCAAAACCTACTTCACCCCAAAACCCTACAATATCAAGATTTCCATATCCCTTCCCTTCCCTAAATTCCTTGTTTTATTTCCATTATTCCCTAATTCCCTGATATTCTCCCCTTCCTAATATTCCCTTGTTACATTTGTTTTCCCCTTGGTCACAACATTGTTTAGATCAGAAGAGCAGTTCACATTCAGTTGTATACAGCAGTTTCACATATCAGCATTCATCCAAGGCAGTCGTGCAACAACAGTTATGTCATCCGGTCATTCATCCGATTATGAAGTGGAAACCCAAAGTGACTCACCCTTGGAAGGACATGCACTCATGAGGCTTCATAGAGGTGGCAGAAATATCATTACTTGTTCCGAAACTTGGTGTACAAAGCGAGAATTGGAAGTTTGAAAGCAAAGGTAAAGAGAGCTTCAAGGAAGCAAAAAGTGGATGAAGGACTCTAGATATTGGCTGAGGCATCCTTGGCTCATCATTGCCCTTGATGAAGAACCTACAGTCCGAATTTCAAGAAATTTGGAGAAATTTTTGACATTTTGGAATTTTTGCACTAAAAAACAGGTTTTTGCCCTCAACGCGTAGTGCGCCGCGCGCTACCCTTAAGTTGGGGAGGTCCATTTCACAAAAACTCAGCATTTTTGGATTTGTCATGACAAATTACACTTGCTCAGCCACTGCCAAGACATTTCATCAAGTTTTGGGCCCCCAAAAGGTCAAAAAACATGCAAAAAATGACCTCACTGCCCCTTTTTGGACACACAGGAAGCAGTCTTGGGAGATTTGATTTTTGGAGGGGCAAATGGGCACCAAATTGAGAAATTCCACTTGGGTTGGAAAGTAGACATCCAGACCTTTCCAACAAGCCCACCTGAGCCTCATTTGGATGCTGGGAAGTGCCCCAAAAGTGGGCTGAAAGGCGCACTACACGTTGAGAAATGGCACGCTAAGCATCAGGATATTTTCTCAATTTTTCACCTTCAGCTCAGGAAAACGCAACATTTGACCAGTTTTGACTTTTTGGTGGGATTTTTCATCCTCCTTGATGTAATTAATGTAATTTTATGTTGACATGACACTTATTTACCTATTCTAGAAGATTCATTCATAAAATAGCAAAAAATTAATGAATGAATTGGTTTCCTAGCTTATAGAGGCAAGTTGTTTTAATTGCCTAGATTATAGTGCTCAGTTTAGAATTGGTTGAAACAGCTCCTAGGATGATGAGCTCGACCCCTAGAGGCTAGGGAATGGGTTGGCATGGTCTATATTATGTATTTTCTAAATCATTTTCATGGTTGGAGAGGTTGGACTCTTGAGGGATAAGCTTAGACTGTATTACTCTTTGTATCTCTGCAATTTTGGCAAAGGAAAGACCAAGGTTTTGCAGCACTATTTGGGATTCCTGTGGTGATTTGTGTTGATGGTGTGTTTCTCTCATGTACTTGTAAGTTTGTTATGTGTATCATTTTTCTACTCTTCTCTTCTGCAAATTAAGTAAATGAAATGTTAAGGTAGAATTCATGGTTTCTATGCTCTGCCTTTAAGTTTGCTTAATATCTATGTTTTCATCTGTTTAAGGAGAACTCTCGATGGTTTCTTGCTCTCCTTAGCTCCTCACCGGTCATTTCTATCCATTCACTTATTTCAAAGGCATCAAGACAATCTCCTACCTTGCCCCAGAAAGACCTCTGCAAAAGCTGTGTCTCATCCCCGCACCCAAAATTGCTGTGCTCAGTTTTCCAACAAAACTCTAAAAATTTAAAATCAAACTTTCCCTATCAGTTTACTAGCCTAAAATCATTGTTCTTTATTGGTCATCTCAGCCCTTTGAAAACCTTTTGCCGAGATAGACCCGGAGAGAGCCCTCTCCTGTCCCCGTAGGGCTAGCTACGAGGCTAAGTGGTTTGATGTTGCCTTGGATTTTGTCTTTTTCAGCCTGAGGCCAAATTCAAGTGCTAACATGTACGACAACTCCTTCTACATCCGTGCTGCTGCCCATGGCCTTGCCATTGCCACTGCCGCATCTGCACTACATCCCCTCTCATCATGTTGCATCGTGCTGCCCATAGCACTACCACTGTTAACCGCTGCAGTGCAACTCAGTTACTGAGAAGTAAGTCACTGATCCTCCCAACTCTGACATCTCTGTCAGGCTAGAAACACTCCCGATGCTGAAGCTCCCTATGTCGCTGACAAGTGCTCCCTCTATTGATCTCTGCGCTGTTGCAACAACTCTGTGCATCTCGCACTGTTGCCTCACGTTGTCCTGGGACTCCTGCACTATGGCACCCTCTGTCACTCCATCCATATCCGTCTCTACTGACATTCGCCAGTCCTGCTACTTCTCTTCAGGGCCCTTGTAGTAAGGTATAATCCAAGAGGTTGGGTACCTCAAGGATCCTACCCCTCATTGTCTGTAGTCCGCCTGACTAGCTCGATGTCTCCCCACTTCTTCTCAAGTGGTACATGAGCACTCATGGCACAGTCGTCATCTGTTTCCACTTCTTTCTCCACCCTCACTGGCGCTGCCTTGGTCTCAGAAGCCTCTCCCTTGCTCTTCTTCCTAGGACACTGGTTCGCATAGTGACCCAGTTTCCCACAGTGGAAGCATTTGACCTTGGAGAGGTCCTTCTTCTTTCTCTTCTTTTGCTTTCCCGCAGATGCGAGAGCCGCATCTTCTTCTTCCTCCTTGATTCTGACCCCTTTTCCGCTACTCCCCACCTTGGTCACCCTTTTGATCTCTTCTTGACGAAGAGCCGCCCACAGTTCCTCCCAATCTGGAAGGCTCGTCCTGCCCAGTATGCTCTGGACAAATACCTCCCAATCTTTTGAGATTGCGTTCAATGTGGTCTTCACCATCAGTTCTTGATCCGGTGTGGCCCCTATGGAAGTTAGCTGATCAAGTATCTCCTTCAATCCACAGAGGAAGACATCTATTTGCTCTCCATTCTGCATCTGGTATGACCGCAACTGATTTTCAGGTAACATCTTCCTCTGCACGGAAGTATGCTGGTACATTTTCTTCAGGGCTTCCCACATCTCATTTGTCGTGTCCTTCTCGGCAATATGCGGCACCACATGGTCCTTGACCCAATTAAGGATGATGCACTTTGCCCTAGCCATTGCCTCCTCGTACTTTTCATTTTCAGCTGAGTCAACTGGGATCGCTATCTTTTTCAAGGTGAAGTGCTTGATGCGATACGTTTCTAGAATGGACAAGATCCTGGCCTTCCAAACTATGAAGTTCGAAGCTCCGTATAGTTTATCCTGATCTCTCAACTCATTCACTACCATCTTGCTGCTCTTCTTTCGACTCCTCTGAGTCTCTTTACTTCCCTCCTGGAAGTCCTCGGTTCGACTCCCTCTCAGTCTCGATTTCCTTTATGGAAATCCCTCCTCCTTGGTCTTGCCCTGTTAGGTACTGTTCTAACCACAGTACCCCACCAGCTTCGCTCCGCAAATTATCCGCAACCCCCTATACCTCAGCAACTTGAAGAACTGAGCCTTTAGGCTCTGCACAATCCTGGCACCGACAAAATTTGCACCTCCTCGCCACAACGTCAATCCTTCCTGGCTGAGAAAGATGACCGGGCATTGCGTAGGTCAGGTCTGCTCCTCTCTGCCATTGCGTTGATCCTCCTCCTAGCTCGAACTGATGATGTAGGCACTCTGCGTCACCCTTTCTTTGCTGCTTTCTGCTAGGAACAACTTCTGTCACTCGCTATAGTTGTTTTCTGCTTCTACTGCTGTGCTTTGCTGATGCCTTTAGTTATCTTGTGATCTGCAACCACGTTCTGATACGATGTTGGAATTTCTAATTTTAACCCGTTAGAAATTCTCCCTGTACTATGTGATTTATTTCTTCCTACTTGTTCAATTACTTAACAAGTTATTTACCATGTAAACACTGAAAATAAATACAAGTACAGTATCAACACATACAGATCATCAACTGAAAGTAAACGAGCACATAAGTGACACCGTTGTTTTTGGATTAATGTCCCCGGAAAAATCCAATGCGGGAAAACCAGTGCAATTATTCAAAGGGTTTTATTATTATGCAGTTTCAGAATACAATCTGGGTGCTAGAAATGGCTCACCGAATAGAGAATGCCTTCGGCAGTAGTACCTCTCAGTCGGAGACAGATATTTCAGCTAAAACACCGGATGAAAGATCCCACAGCAATAATGCAGCTTTTGATGCTCTCGTCACTCTGTTAGGGACTGCGTAACCCTATCCGGCTCTCCAGTTCTCGGTCTGTCACACGAAATGCTCCCAGCGTTGCCTCTAGGCATTGCGTCAGCCTCTCTGGCCTTGCGTCTACCTCTCTAGGCTCTGCATCAGCTTCTGGAGCCTCTGCATCAGCCCCTGGACCCTTTGCATCTCACACACTGGCCCTCTCTGGCTTTGCGCAGCTCCTGGATTCCTCTGCATGGCCTCTAGTTGGCTCTGCGCTGATCCTCCTACTACTAACTCTGCCTCTCTGCGATGTATTCACTACCCTTCAGCTGCAGCTCTGATCACTCACTCAATTTTCTTAGCAAACCCCGCCATAGAAAATCTAGTTCTTGATCTCTTTCGGTGTGTTCTCCAACTGACCCTCAAGCCTCCTCTTATACTTTTCTCGTTGGTCCATCAACGACTGAGATTAAATCTCTAATCAAAGGCTAAGATTAGATTTGGCTTGATCCATGACTTTTGGACCCTTCTAACCTAGTTTTATATTAATACCCATTAAGATTTTATTTTTCCTAAGTTTAGACTTAGGAACTCCATTAAAAATATTAATCATTTAATATCTCCCAAACCGGTTATAATCCACCCAAACCATTTCTGGGTCTTGGAGATCTCATGTGCTTTAGTCTCTCCACCAATTTTCGTGGCTAGAGCACATCCGATGCTACCCCAAATCAATAGGCCTGGTTAGTGGACCAAATCCAGTTGCTATAAATTCTTCACATGGATCATCACCTTTGTTATGGGAGCCCACAATGCAAAGTAGCAGAAGGGTCAGTGTTCAACAAGCGTAGTCAAATCTTGAGGGACAGTGTAGAGCTAGTTGCAGTAAGATACTAAAGAGGCGCATAGACAGTTGGGCACAGTCAGTTTCTCAGTAGACAATGCAAAGCTAGTTGTAGTCAGAGACTCAAGGGACAATTGTAGGGATGCGGTAGGTTTGTAAAGGTCGAGTTTCTAGTTGCAGTTGCAGGAAATTTGTATGGTTGACCGAGGCAGTGTGAACCCTAGTTGTAGGCTGTAGGAGCAGTTCCAACCTAAATGAAAAGGATTTTCCCGACTCATTATTGGAGTAGTTGTAGCAACAATGCAGTATTAGCAGTAAAGCAATAGCAACAACAATGTGAGGTAGATCAGAGTATGCACAGTGTTGATGGATAGAGTTTGCGAGAGAAGCTTCTTCACAGTGATTTCCAATGATAGGGAGTCAGATTAGTGAGAAAGGAGGTGTAACAAATGTTAGACATCATCAGCGAGTCTAGTCCAGCTACAGGTTATAAAGGAGATAGATGTTGGGGAGAGAACACCTTCCTCGCTAAGGGGGAGTGCTAGTGATGCAGGAGCATCTGGCACTCTTCATTAAACGAGGAATCCAAAGTGGAGCAAGAAGGAGACGTGGACCATCAGAGCTGAATAGGGGACAAATTTGTTTAAAACAGTGTAAATGATGGAATGGATAAATTCTCTCGAAGACTTTATTAAATGTAATCTGCCACATATGTATGCATGTAGAGAGAATTAGGGACAGTTGAGTGATTCATAGAGAGGATTTGATCGGATCCTTTTAGTGATCTGATCCAATGTGTTTTATAAATGATGAACCTGCGTTTTCAATAGGGACGTAGTGACAATTAGAATTTGTGTAAACCAGAGTGGTCAAAATGTAGTTGGGAGGGAACTTATTTTTAAGGCTGAAATGCCTTAGTCTGTATTCAATATTGTATAGTGAATAGATTATGTGTTCTGTGGATTTCTGCGTGTCTGTGTATTATGTCCTTTTTCAGTTTTGTTGTGTATATATGCGATGATGGCTTAAATCCTGTGTTGCGAGATTGTTGATCAACCATCGATCACTGTGGGATCGATGGGGATCCAACGAAATACTGTTATATATAACTGTTGTGTCGTGTGTTAACGGAGTGTGGTAGAGGAAAACCTGAGAAAGGCTTAAATCCATCAAAAGCAAGCAAAAACAAGTCAAAGGGGAAACAGACAGAGGGTGCATGAGATCCGTTGGATCTCATAGATTGACGGTCATTGCATGGTGAAAGAACGCGCAAGATAATCGGCGAAGAGCGGGTTTTAAACAATGGAAGTAGTATTTTGGGCGGCCTCAAACCCATAAGTGGTATTGAAGGGTGAGCACCTGATTCCACTCATCAAGTGACACGTAGCAGCGAGGAGGAGAGAGGAAACCGCTTTTCGGGCGGTTAAACCCCATGCTATTTGTCCACCTGAAATCTCTGACAGCTGTCAGATCTGATGGAGGAAGATCGATGATGGAGGATTGTCGTGCAAGTTGTGCATCCGATGTTGGAAATAATACTGAGAGGGGGGTGAATCAGTGTTATCAAATCAATAGTCTAATTTTCAAAACTGATTTGTATACGCTACTTCAGCGCAGTGAACTGGCGTGTATACGGAACCATACTTAATGAAACCAGCGTATATGCAGAGATCTTTTGATTTACCCAAATTATCATTTAGTGAACTTTAATCAGTATATTGGCAATTCATTAGACAGTGCAGTAAAAGCAGAATAAAGCATCACACATAAGCAACACACATAAACACCAAGATATAAGGTGGAAACCCAATGTGGGTGAACACTGAAAACCACCTGCTACAATCGTCTTTGTCTTCTTTTAATAATAAGAGAATTCTGTTTACAATTTTTATACTGGTGCAGCCTTATACCAGTATGCAGGCTTCTACTTGCAGAAGGCTACAACCTTCTCTCATTCTCCAGCTTCTACTAGAAGGGAGCTACAACCCCCTAGCTCTTGTACTAGTGATATGTTTACTAGTACGTAGGTGCCGGCCTACAGAAGGCTACAACCTTCTTCTTTCTTCTAGGGACCACGTTTCATGAATTTTCAGATTAGATCCATCAACAACGTCATCCAATCATCAAGTATATCTGCATCAACCAATCTCATTCTGAACTAACCACAACTGAATCAATCAATCACTTTGGCAACCCATCAATCTGTTCTTTCATAATGCTGTCACCAGAATACATTAACCAAAACCCAAGCCAGAACCTAGAACACTGCAACAACAAACAGAAGCAACTAAAACATATTTTATAAGGTATATGCTACTTTCATGTGTCGAACTTGCGTGCATACGCGCTTTCCTCAAGGTGAACCTGCGTACAGATCTGCAAATCAAATTTATGATGTATATGCTGTTTCAATATGCAGAACCAGCGTGTGTACACGCCTTTTCTAAAGTGAACCTACGTACAGATCTGTAAATGATGATTTAAAAATTTCAACAATTCCAGACTTTAGTGATACCCAGATCATCACATTTACAGACTACAACATGCGCCAGTTATTCAGATAAATGATCAAAACACATAAAGATAGTTCTCTTCAAGCCTTAAGATCCTGATATATCATTAGATCTTATCCTTCATCAAGTGCTAAGGTTTGCCCTTGGTTCAGATCTAGCAATGCACCATAACCCAATAACCTGCATACTAGATCTCACCCTTCATCAGATATTCAATACTTGAGTGAGTTGGTCTAATGATCTTCTCCTCCTTTTATAGTGTTAGGCCTTTCCCAATACCATCGACCAAAACCATTTAGGACCAATACCTTGGACCAAATACCTAGGGCCAATACCTTGGATCAAATACTTTGGACCAATACCATGGACCAAATACTTCGGACCAAAAATTTAGTTTTCCAAGGTATACGCGCCTTGAATACAGTGAACCCGCGTGTACACGCGGCTTGGCCAATGGTGAACCTGCGTATACCTCTCTTTCTTCATTCTGTGAAGTCTGATCTGTAACTCTGTGCTATTAACCTACTGCACTGTGATCTATCATCTGAGTGAGTTGCCAGCAAGGACAATACCTGTGCCATAATGCCAACATCCGAAATCAATGACAATCGTTGGATCGAGCGCCAGATCAACGGTCATGATTTAGTTGCATTAGACATAGGTGAAGGGCTAGCAGACAGTGGAATGTTGAAGCACCGATGAAGTCGATCGGTGATCGGAGATCGGAGCAGTGCTGTAGAAAGGCTGGAAGGTGCGGACCCAAAGATTTTATAGAAGCGAGTGTATACTTTTTGAAGTCCGACCTTATGGTTCAGCTGTGGGTTTTTCTGTGTAATCCTGTGTATTCCAATTAAAAGAATGGTCCCGGGTTTTTAAAGGAAAATCCGATATGAGTGAATGGTCCCGGTTTAAAGGCTTATGGCCTAAGCGAATCAATTTACGCTTCTAATAGGTTTGTGGGCCATAACCCACAGGCCTTAAGATCGAAATTTCTAAATGAAAGGGGAAATTGGTATACCCCAAAATCTCCTTTCATCAATTGGTATTAGAGCAGGGAAAGAGGATTTCTTGTGAGAAGGAGAAAGAGTGCAAGCAGAAGGAGAAGGAGGTACAGTTGTGTTCGAGACGGGAGAGTTATGGTCTTTACTATCGTGCAGCAAACGACAGCGGAAGGTGAGAAGACTTGCAATGAACCTAGAGCGAGGAATGCTCAATAGGATGCCAAAAGGCTAAGCTTAGAGGAGAAAGCTTGGTGAGGTATCGTGTAGCAGAGGAAGACTGTTACTGTAGAGGTTAGTTGCAGCTCACAGAAGTTCATGAAGGCGGTTCCACTGAGAAGTGGGTAGAATTGCTAAGGATAAGGACAAGCATATGACCACGAGGTCATAGATTTTGTGCCTCAGGAGTCTGATGCAGGAGCATCTGACACTCTTCATTAAAGGAGGAAATCCAAAGCGGAGAAAGAAGGAGACGTGGACCATCGGAGCTGAACAGGGGACAATTCTGTTTAAAATAGAGTAAATGATGGAATGGATAAAGTCTCTTGAAGACTTTATTAAATGTAATCTGCCACATATGCATGCATGTAGAGAGAATTAGGGACAGTTGAGTGATTCATGGAGAGGATTTGATCGGATCCTTTTAGTGATCCGATCCAATGTGTTTTATAAATGATGAACCTTCGTGTTCAATAGGGACATAGTGACAATTAGAATTTGTGTAAACCAGAATGGTCAAAATGTAGTCAAGAGGGAACTTGTTTCTAAGGCTAAAATGCCTTAGTCTGTGTTCAATATTATATAGTGGATAGATTATGTGTTCTGTGGATTTTTGCGTGTCTGTGTATTATGTCCTTTTTCAGTTCTGTTGTGTATATATGCGATGATGGCTTAAATCCTATGTTGCGAGATTGTTGATCGACCATCGATCACTGTAGGATCGATGGCAATCCAACGAAATACTGTTATATATAATTGTTGTGTTGTGTGTTAATGGAGTGTGGCAGAGGAAAGCCTGAGAAAGGCGTAAATCCATCAAAAGTAAGCGAAAACAAGTCAAAGGGGAAACAAATGGACAGTGCATGAGATCCGTTGGATCTCATAGATCGACGGTTATCGCATGGTGAAAGAGCGCGAAAGATAATCGGTGAAGAGCTGGTTTTAAACAGTGGAAGTGGTATTTCGGGCAGCCTCAAACCCATAAGTGGTATTGAAGGGTGAGCACCCGATTCCACTCGTCAAGCGACACGTAGCAGCAAGGAGGAGAGAGGAAACCGCTTTTCAGGCGGTTAAACCCCGTGCTATTTGTCCACTTGAAATCTCTGACAGCCGTTAGATTTGATGGAGGAAGATCGACGATGGAGGATTGTCGTGCAAGTTGTGCATCTGAAATCAATGACAACTGTTGGATCGAGCGCCAAATCAACGGTCAGGATTTAGTCGCATTAGACAGAGGTGAAGGGCTAGCAGACAGTGGCATGTTGAAGCACCAATGAAGCCGATCGGTGATCAGAGATAGGAGCAGCACTGTAGAAAGGCTGGAAGGTGCAGACCCGAAGATTTTATAGAAGTGGGTGTATACTTTTTG
Organism: Pinus tabuliformis; assembly: GCA_031772625.1. NCBI lineage: Eukaryota > Viridiplantae > Streptophyta > Pinopsida > Pinales > Pinaceae > Pinus > Pinus tabuliformis. The sequence continues at coordinate 210,045,651 of CM062810.1, read as the reverse complement.
AAGTCTAGCCTTATGGTTCGGCTGCGGGTTTTTCTGTGTAATCCTGTGTATTCCGATTAAATGAATGGTCCCGGGTTTTTAACGAAAAATCCGATATGAGTGAATGGTCCCGGTTTAAAGGCTTATGGCCTAAGAGAATCAATTTACGCTTCTGATAGGTTTGTGGGCCATAACCCACAAGCCTTAGGATCGAAAATTCTAAATGAAAGGAGAAATTGGTATACCCCAAAATCTCCTTTCACCAACTAGTTATTGGATAGTATGGTAGCATCAGACAGGTGTTCTAGTCTTAATTTGTGTTTAAGAGGCTAAGGAACAAAAGATATCCAAAACCAGGAAAAGGTTTTAGGAGAAAACACCTAGAGACTACTCAATTAAAGTAATTCATCAATATTTAACAATGCCTTAGTCTAATTTAGGAAAATTGATAGGAATTAATTAAGGAGATCAACTTATACTCTAAAGACTTCTAGAAAATGACTTGGATCAAGTCTAAGATGATCTTAGCTATCGATCACTATTAGATCTTGGATGTTGATGCTCCAACGAGAGATTATAAGAGCAAGTCGATGGGATGGAGAAAGACATGAGGGAAAGCGAGTTAGCTAAAGTAGATCGAGCTACCTAGTGCACAATGATTCAGTGTGGGAAGAGTTTGAGCATCAGAGATAGGGAGCAACAAATAATTAGGAGAAGGATTTTGGGGAATTTTCTAGTGATTCTCCAGTGCCAGATTGACAGGAGAAGGAAGGTCGAATTATCTGCAGAGATGGTCGCAAAAGCTAGTGCGAGCAGACAGGAACCCCAATGTGAGTTACTGAAAAGATGTCATTTTAGTTGCCAGAGGTCGAGAGATCATTTGAAAGGCAGAGCGAATATTTTCCAGGGGCAGATGGAGGCAGGACAACTCATTTGGAGCTAGTTTGCAGGAAGTGCGAGTTATTCCAGGCCATCAGTGCACATGTTGGCAGAGCGAGTTTCTAGTGAGGAGTGCGAGTAGGCCAGTGGAGGCTGATTTGATTTGGAGAGGGAGAAAATTATCTCCCAGATATTTTTCCAGTGTATTTGCTAGAGGAATGCCAGTTGGCCATCTAGATTATTGTATTCTCAGAATTTGCTTACGAATAATAAAATAAACCCTCATCTGCTTCACTGATTTCCATTCAGGGTTTTCCAGGAACCTTTTAGTCCAAAAATATTGGTGTCATTTTTATTGTGTGTGCATCTATTTCTCAGTTCCATATTTACTAACGCAACATATTTATTTTGTAAAGAATTGCAGTGTGATTTATTCGTTAATTGCCATAAACAATTAAACTGCTAAGTAGTTAGGAGAATAAATTCCAGTTGTTGCAATTTCAAGGAAATTTCACACCTTTTGCCTAAATTGTGTCTTTCCCTTGGAGGCCTCCTCGTCACCTTACACCTTTAAGTTTAGAATACCCATTAGGTGACCTATATACACAATACATACTAGGACTCCTCCCATTGGTGAAAATCCATAAAGAGTAGGTGGTTTTGGCTTTGGTGATAGTGGGTGATCACCGCATCGTTGTTACTTTGTCTAGTGATAGTCTTGTGGGGTACCCCTCTCCAAGGCCTGCTAAATTTTGTAGCAGCAAGGCCCAAAACATCAAGTACCTTGTGTGAAAATTTCTTAAACCCGGGAATTCCTACTGCAACACTGATGATATTTATTCTACTTGGTAGATTTACATGAACAAGTTATTTGTAGTTTCCTATGGCAAATGTAAAAATACATACACTGTAGCCTACACCAATTAAATTATATGCTGAAACAAGAACAAAACAATAGTGTAATATCCCTTTTCTGGGATACCCCTCAAACCCAGGCAAACTCTAACCAAATACGTACAAGTGATATAGTAGCCGGGAAGCTCAAAGAGATAAAAATAACAGTGGTGCAACATATAATAATGTAAACATGGAATATAAGCAGATACTCAAGAAATGCTGAGAGAAATGCTAAGCCATTTTATTATACTGAGTAATGGAAAGGGTACAGCAGGTGATCAGAAAGATGGCACCTCGACTTGCACAAGGCAAGTGAAGAAATACACCCAAAATAGCAAAGAAATGGCCTCTTGTTAAATTGGCAACTAGGGCCAAACTCCATGTGGGTTGGCTTATTTATGGCAGCTGATATTTTTATTGGATCCCTCTCGTCGAGAGTGTAGGATTGATCCAAAGATCATCAGATTCCGATAAGTATTTATGGAGATATGAATTTATTTTGTTTATGTAATTATTATCAAGCCGACCAGCTCTTATGTAGGCTCTAGAAGCCCAAACGTCATGTCTATTCAATCATCCGCTTTTAGTATAAATAGAAGAGGATTTGAAGTCATTTGGCAACTCACCTCAAGTGATCTCCTCTCCACGTCTTGGGTTTTTGGAGAAGGAGATACACTATGGATTACGCTGGCCTAGTATGATGATGCCCTAATGGAGAACGCAGTCATAAATACTCAGGCATATAAGGATGATCTACGCTGTCCAAAAGTCTGATATGCTTGCCCTAAATCTAAACATGGCTATGGAGGAGAAGCCTATATGCAACAAGAAAAGGCTCTTCATTCGGTCTACCGTGGATGAAATGATACACCTAAAACGCAGTCAAAAGAAGACATCTAACACGCAGTCAAAGGAGACTTATTTTCAGAGTTATAGAAGAAACAGAACTTCGCATTCCTCTCTGAGATTTCCACGTGAATCTTGTACAGGTATATAATGGAAGGACTGAGGAACAAAACTCAGGTTTTATGAATGAATTAAGGAGCAGGTATATGATTACGCAGGGATAGACCTAGCTGCAGTCATAATATATGAACCACGCTGTTTATGAATGATTATAATACGTTGTTCATGAAGGAATATAATACACTGCTCATTGAAGACCTAGCCGCAGTAAAATAAAGGAAGCCGCAGTCATAAGGGTAGCCACAGTAAAATAAAGGAAGCCGCAGTCATAAGGGTAGCCGCAGTGATATAAAGGAAGGTGCAGTCAAGACCTGGCATGTATGGGAGCAGATCCGCACTGCAAAAAGAATGACGCTGATCTCAGGTGAGTACAGGTTCTTGATGTCAAGGTGCAGGTTCAATATGTCTCGGTTAAACATCACTTCGGACCTACCTTCTAAACAGCCTAAGCACATGGATATAAATGTATATGGGTAAGCATGCTCTAACACTGTCTCAGCTAAATGGAGATCACGTTAAGTGATTATCTCAGTGTTGCATATATATATATATATATATATATATATATATATATATAGATATATATATATATATATATATATATATATATAGATATAGATATATATATATATATATATATATCTATCTATCTATCTATATATATATATATATATATATATATATATATATGACTGTCTTGGCATAATAGTCATAATGATGAACAACAGCAATGATAGAACTATGATGGTCAAGAGATCCTTGGTATGCCTGTAAAAGGACTCAACATAATGGAAATAATAAGGATGAATAGTCTCAGATCATAATGATAGAAGTAGCATCATGGGCATGTCAGTAAAGGGCAGCACGATGATGAATGAGACAGCATGATGTATGGGTAGCATAGTGATCATAAGCAGCGTGATGACGATGATTCATATTAGCATGGGTAGCATGAAGCATGATGAGATCATGGGCAGCATGAAGCATGATGATGCATGAGCAGCATGAAGTATGAAGTCATGGACAACTTGATGTATGGGCAGCACAGTGATCATGAGCAGCATGAAGATGCATGATGCAGCATGATGGTGCTACATGGTAAGGTGCAGCAGATGAACAAAATGGATAGGTGAAGTCGTCACCTTAGAGATTCAGTTGAAGCAGAATGTCTTCAACTGATCTCATCATTATAAGAAATGATCTATGCTCAGATCCAGATAAGTCAAAGTGTTGACTTCTGTTGTAAATGTATTATCTCTCTCTCTCTCTTTCTCTGCTGAACTTTGAAGATAAAAGAAGATTTGATCAAAGGGTTTCCCCACACATTGTGGGGTTTGTCCCTGGCTCGCGCCATATCTTGTGTCCTCTTGTCTTGGCTTGTCTTCTGCGATTTATATTCATGTTCTATCTGCAGTTTATCTTAACGCTGATATGATTGCTAACTGTGAAAATTTAAATAAATTGCTTTAGCATAGAACATACCTAAACTTAACATGGTATCAGAGCTGAGGTGAAGACAATGCCCAAGCAAGAGTGAAAGAGCAATCACCAAAGTCAGTTGAGACAAGACAAAAGGATCAATGGGATCATTATCCCGCTTCTCATTCACTAAGGGAGAAGTCGAAGCAGAGAATGTTATCAGAATGGCGCAGTGGAAGTTTCTGATGGCCCATCTAAAGATCACTTCATTGGGAAGTTCGGATATAACGGTGGAAGGAAAGGTGGATGCCTTGTTGAAATAAGTTCGGCCGTTATGCGAAGGAGTGTCCGAATGGCAGAGACACATCTCTTGATGAAGATAACAATCATTCCTGGGACATCTTCAATGATCAAAGGAATGACTGGTAATGCAGGTCATCAAGGAAATGGTCGACTCTTCCACGAAAGCAAGGAACCCCAAAATCTCTTTTATGTACCTGATCGCAAGAAGAACCTGGTGTCCATCTCGGAAATGGAAGTCAAAGGTTACAGGGTGGCACTTATCGATGGAAAGGTACGTGTTTGAAAATAGATCTTTCAAAGATGTTTTTTGAGTTCAGGGTTGTATCAAGTTGCAGGAAGTCCACTGGGGACCATGTCCATTGACTCAGCACCAGAGGTCTGTGAGTCAGATGGTGACTAGGATGCCTGAATTCAAAAAGGAGCATGAAGGTACATGTCTGAAATGTACCGAAGGAAAATATTATAAGGGGACCATTCCCCTCATGCAGTAGGTCCACAGGCTTGGAACAACCCGAGGAGTTTGAGACTCATGATCGGGAATTTCATGTATACAGGTGGAAGAAAGCCCTCTATGGCTTGAAGCAAAACACCTCGGGCGTAGTATGAGAGGATTGATAGCTGTCTAATGCAGCTAAGATTCACTAGGAGTGAAACCGATCCAAACCATTACTCGAAGGTTGTGGATGATAAACCTCTCGTACTGGCTCCTATGTCTAACAAGTGCAGACCCTCTCATTTATAGGAGATAGAGGGAGTTGGATTCTGAATGTGGAAAGATAAGCTGCAACCCTGTGACTACCTCAAGGATCTTAACTTTCAAGAAGTTATGGTAGTGATGTCGAACCTGATTTGGGAAATGCCTCTGAGTTTCATAAACTCATTCGCGTTGATGTTCTTGGAGAACCTCCGTCTGGACATATGTGTTATAGTTAGCATGGTGAGCTCATATTTGGTTGAGCCTCACTGGATTGGTGCGAAGAATCTTCTGAGATATCTTCAGGGCACAATCTCTCATGGGTTGAGATACACTGCCGGAAATATGAAACCACATGATTATTCGAATGATAAGTGGGCAGGCAGTGTGGAGGATCACTAGAGCACTTCTCAGTGCTGTTTCTCTTTGAAATCTGCTTCGATATCCTAGATGAACAGGAAGCAGAAGTCAGTGACTCAGAGCACAACCAAGGCAGAATACCTTGCTGTTAGTATGGCCTTCTGTGAGGCAGTCTGATTGCTGAAGCTCTTCAGTGAGCTGTTTGTACACATGATGAATACCACTGTGATTCTCTGTGACAACCAGAGGTGGGATTTGATTATTGAGAAATCCCGTATTCGACGATTGCTCCATGGCGATTGTAGCAGGATTGATGTGTTCTCCTATGAGGACAGGATTGATTAAGTTCTCCTGTCGAGGCATCCTACCCATGTAGTCTGGGACTCATGGGAAGTACCTCTCATCTAATCAATGAGCAGGGAAATGAAGTTAGGGACCATAGTAGTACCGATGGATGCATTGTTGTATCTACCGTACTCCCTACACTAGGATGACCTCAATTGATCTGGGATCAATGATATTGGTCTGGGACCAGTGGTAGGAGTTGTACCTACTATGACACTGACTTCGGGTCGGTTGAGACTGGTTTGGGACCAGTGGTACATACTCCGAAACTGACTTCGTGTCAGTGCAGTACTGGTCTGGGACCAGTGAGAGTGGTACACACTATGACGCTAACTTCGAGTCGGTTGAGACTGGTTTGGGACCAGTGGTACACTCTCTGAGACTGTGATACTGGTCTAGGACCAGTGGTAGGAGTTGTACCATACTATGACGCTGACTTTGGGTCGGTTGAGACTGGTCTGGGACCTGTGGTACGCACTCTGAGACTGACTTTGAGTCAGTGGAGAATGGTATGAGACATTCTCGATCAATTCTTCTTCTTCATAGTTCAACAGAGCTAAGTTGAGCAGAGCAGAGCCAGCAGAGCAGAGCAGAGCCAGCATAGCAGAGCAGAGCCATCAGAGCTGAGTAGAGCTAGGCAGAGCAGTGCAAGGCACTAATGGTAGAGATAGTATAGTCGGTCATATGGATCAGTGGATGGAGTTCTCCCTAGTTGAGAGGGAGTGTTAAATTGGCAACTAGGGCCAAACTCCATGTGGGTTGGCTTATTTATGGCAGCTGATATTTTTATTGGATCCCTCTCGTCGAGAGTGTAGGATTGATTCAAAGATCATTAGATTTCGATAAGTATTTATGGAGATATGAATTTATTTTGTTTATGTAATTATTATCAAGCCGACTAGCTCTTATGTAGGCTCTAGAAGCCCAAATGTCATGTCTATTCAATCATCCGCTTTTAGTATAAATAGAAGAGGATTTGAAGTCATTTGGCAACTCACCTCAAGTGATCTCCTCTCCACGTCTTGGGTTTTTGGAGAAGGAGATACACTATGGATTACGCTGGCCTAGTATGATGATGCCCTAATGGAGAATGCAGTCATAAATACTCAGGCATATAAGGATGATCTACGCTGTCCAAAAGTCTGATACGCTTGCCCTAAATCTAAACATGGCTATGGAGGAGAAGCCTATATGCAGCAAGAAAAGGCTCTTCATTTGGTCTACCGTGGATGAAATGATACACCTAAAACGCAGTCAAAAGAAGACATCTAACACGCAGTCAAAGGAGACTTATTTTCAGAGTTATAGAAGAAACAAAACTTCGCATTCCTCTCTGAGATTTCCACGTGAATCTTGTACAGGTATATAATGGAAGGACTGAGGAACAGAACTCAGGTTTTATGAATGAATTAAGGAGCAGGTATATGATTACACAAGGATAGACCTAGCTGCAGTCATAATATATGAACCACGCTGTTTATAAATGATTATAATACATTGTTCATGAAGGAATATAATACACTGCTCATTGTAGACCTAGCTGCAATAAAATAAAGGAAGCCGCAGTCATAAGGGTAGCCGCAGTAAAATAAAGGAAGCCACAGTCATAAGGGTAGCCGCAGTGATATAAAGGAAGGTGCAGTCAAGAACTGCCATGTATGGGAGCAGATCTGCAGTGCAAAAAGAATTGACGCTGATCTTAGGTGAGTACAGGTTCTTGATGTCAAGGTGCAGGTTCAATATGTCTCGGTTAAACATCACTTCGGACCTACCTTCTAAACAACCTAAGCAGATGGATATAAATGTATATGGGTAAGCATGCTCTAACACTGTCTCAGCTAAATGGAGATCACATTAAGTGATTATCTTAGTGTTGCATATATATATATATCTGTCTTGGCATAGTAGTCATAATGATGAACAACAGCAATGATAGAACTATGATGGTCAAGAGATCCTTCGTATGCCTATAAAAGGACTCAACATAATGGAAATGATAAGGATGAACAGTCTCAAATCATAATGATAGAAGCATCATCATGGGCATGTCAGTAAAGGGCAACACAATGATGAATGAGGCAGCATGATGTATGCGTAGTATAATGATCATAAGCAGCGTGATTACGATGATTCATATTAGCATGGGCAGCATGAAGCATGATGATGCATCCACAACATGAAGTATGAAGTCATGGACAACTTGATGTATGGGCAGCACAGTGATCATGAGCAGGATGAAGATGCATGATGTAGCATGATGGTGCTACACGGTAAGGTGCAACAGATGAACGAAATGGATAGGTGAAGTCGTCACCTTAGAGATTCAGTTGAAGCAGAATGTCTTCAACTGATCTCATCATTATAAGAAATGATCTATGCTCAGATCCAGATAAGTCAAAGTGTTGACTTCTGTTGTAAATGTATTATCTCTCTCTCTCTCTCTCTTTCTCTGCTGAACTTTGAAGATAAAAGAAGATTTGATCAAAGGGTTTCCCCACACATTGTGGGGTTTGTCCCTAGCTCGCACCATATCTTGTGTCCTCTTGTCTTGGCTTGTCTTCTGTGATTTATATTTATGTTCTATCTGCAGTTTATCTTAACGTTGATGTGATTGCTAACTGTGAAAATTTAAATAAATTGCTTTAGCATAGAACGTACCTAAACTTAACACCTCTCTCAGAACTGCGTCCAAGCTGCTGGAGAACTGCTGTGCTGCTGCTACTGCATGGAATCAAGTGAGGATTTGGGGCTGTTCCCCTCAGAAAATGCTAAAACTCTGCAATCAGCCTCTGCTCAATAAACCCAGAAAAACCCAGAAAGCTTTTCTGAAATAGCCGACCCCCGAAAATCACCCCCTTGAGGATCTACACAATCCCTCAAGGCTCTGCGCTGCCACTGAATAGAACCCTCCAAAACTCTGCCCGAAACTCTGCAAAAATCCTCCAATATGCAAGGGTTGATCCCTTGCTCAATCTCCCAGCTCAAATCCTCTGCAAAAACCCCAATCCGGAATGCCCACCAAAAGAACTGCGTCCCTCTCTCAAGACTGCGCAGTTATAAAAAATGCTCAGTTCCTTCTCACTCCAAAGATCAATCCTCCTGCAAAATACTGCTGAAAACTACCTTGCCCGAGCAGGCACTTGAAGTCCCCCGGGGCTAAGGGTGAGATCTCTGAACGGAGACACTCGATGCACTGAAAAGTGCTGCAGACAGGCTAAACAGCTAGCGTGCTCTAAGTTGAAGTGACTAGCTCAAATGCGCATAATCGAACGCCAAAATGAGGAGGCTCCTCTCTCCTTCATAGCATTGGCCTTTCTCAAAACCCTAAGGCCCACCTCCTCCAACGTAGCCATCTCTTGCCACGTGCTCCTCTCCATCTGCGCAGTCCCTCCAAGTGTTTGCGTGGGCCCCCTTCTCTACGTGGTCCTATGGTCCCCTTGGCTCCCCTTTAAGTTACAACGTTGTGCTACTAGGGAGTGACTTTATTCTAAAAGTGTAATATTCCTAACCCGGAATATTCCTCAAACCCCAGCAAAAACTCCAACCGAATATGTGCAAATGATATAATAACCCATAAGTGATAAAATAACAGTGGAACCTCGTATAATAATGTAAACCGGAAATATAAGCAGATACACAAGAAATGCAGTGAGAAATGCTAAGCCATTTTATTATATGGAGCAATAAAATGAGTACAAGAGGTGATTAGACAGATGGCACCTCGACTTGCACAAGGCAAGTGAAGAAATACTCTCAGAATGACAAGAATGGCCTCTCTGTGTGGATGCTGCTGCTGCTAGAAAACAAATGATGATTTGGGGCTGTTCCCCTTCTCGGAAAAAGCTGAAACTCTGGATTCGTGCTCTACTCATGAAACCCAAGAAAACCCAAAAAGCTTTCCTGGAATGGCCGACCCCCGAAAAATAGCCTCTTGGGGTTCTGCGTAGTTCCTCAATGCCTTGTGCTGCCATTGAAGAAAATCCCTCTAAACTCTGCCTGAAACACTGCCTGAAACCCTGCCGAAAATCCTCCAATGAGACAAGAGTTGGACCCCTGCTCAATCTCCTAGCATAAATCCACCTGCAAAACCGCAATCTAGCACTACAACCAAAAAGAACTGCGTCCCTCTCCAAGTGCTGCGCAATCCTCCAAAATGCCGATGAATCTGCTACTGAAATGCTGATAAAACTACTGTTGAAATACCGATGGAAATACCTTGCCCGAGCAGGCACTCGAAGTCCCTCGGGGCTAAGGGTGAGATCTCCGAATGGAGACACTCAATGCACCAAACAGTGTTGTAGACCAGCTAAACAGCCAGCGTGCTCAGAAGTTGAAACGACTAGCTCAAAATGCACATAATTGAATGATCCAAAATGAGGGGGCTCCTCTCTATTTTATAGCCTCTGCCTCTCACAATCACTAGGCTCACCTCTTCCTGCGTGATTCCCCTCTTGCCATGTGTTCTTCCCTCCTATGCAGTCCCTCCATGTGTATGCGTGGGCCCCATTTCTGCGTACCCCTTTGGCCCCCTTGGCTTCTCCTTAAGTCACAACGTTGTGCTACTAGGAAGTGACTTTTTATTCTTAAAGTGAGTTATGTCCCCTGTCCTCACTTTTTTTATTTATAAATAACTATAGAAGGAAAAAATTGGGCAAAATCGAATATTCCAATTAGCCATGGCTAATTAGGAATATTACAAAAAGTGAGTTATGTCCCCCCTTTCCTCACCTTTTTATTTATAAATAACTATAGAAGGCAAAATTGAGCAAAATCGAATATTCCAATTAGCCATGGTTAATTAGGAATATTACAAATAGGGAAAGATACAATACAAATGACACAGTTATTTTTGGACAAATGTCCCCGGAAAAACCCGATGCGGGAAAATTGGTGCAGCAGATCTGAGGGTTTTTATTATTATGTAGTAGTTTTTTGAATACAACTTCTGGATGCCCTCCTGGAAATCTAGTTATAGAGAAATATTATTGGTAGAAGAAATTTGTGAGATTACCACACTCTACCTGCCAAGTCCCGGCTGATCTGGCAGCAGAACTACGAGTTCCCCGGCTACTTCCGCGCTGCCCCTGCGTGGGCCCTGCGTTAGCCTCAAAGGCCCTGCGTCACCTCAACGCTGGATCGATTTGCTCTCCTGGAGCTCTGACGTCAACCCTCCCTGCTCAGAACATCAAACCCCAACAACCTTTTGGACTTCTGCTTGGAGGACTGTGCTGTTGTTGAAGTTTCTAAGTCTACTTAGTTAAAAACTCTCCATGCACTTTATCGGATTTATTCCTACCTACTTGTTATGTTACTTAACAAGTTATTTACAATGTAAGTACTGAAAATAAACACTAGAGCATGCTCAACATATTATAGATCAGCAACTAAAGGAAACAGAAACAATCACACCATATGACAACATTATTTTTGGACCAATGTCCTCGAAAAAACCTAATGTGGGAAAACTGATGTAGCTATCTGCGGGTTTTCTTATTAGGCAATATCAGAGTACTATCTGGGTGCCGAAATTGGCCTACCCAACAGAGAATTTCCTTAGCAGTAATACCTCTCAGTTTGAGACAAATCTCCTTGCTGAAACCCTGGATAATCCTTCTGGCAGCCCCTTAGCACCAATCTGCCCTAGAAACCCCCGCGTTAGCCTCTCTTTGGACTGCGTCAGCTCCTCTTTGCGTAGTGCTGGCCCTGCATCACCCCGGACGGGTCTGCGTTAGCCTTAGGAGGCCCTGTTTCAGCCCTTTGGCCCTTTGCGTCAGCGACGCGGGCCTCTCTGAGGCTCTGTGCAGCTCCTGACTGTCTCTGCGTGGCCCTTTGTGAGCCCTGGCTGGCTCTACATCACTCTCCCCGGCTATTGCATTGCTCTCCCGACACTATCTCTGCCTCTCTGCTCTCTATACTCAATCCCCCTCAGCTGCAATTCTCGATCACTAATTCTATCTCTCTTAGCAAACCCCGCTCTAGAGAATATAATGACTGATCACTCTAGTGTACTCTTCAAGTTATTCTCAAGCCCCCTCTTATACTTTTCTCGTTGACATATCAACGACCGAGATTAAGTCCCTAATCAAAGGCTAAGATTAGATCTGGCTTGATCCATGTCTTTTGGACCATTTTAACACAATTTTATATTAATCCACATTAATATTTTAATTTCCCTAAGTTTAGACTTAGGGACTCCATTAAAAATATTAATTATTTTAATATCTACTGAACTGTTTATAATCTTCCCAAACCCTTTCTGGGTATTGGACATATCATGTGCCCCAACGTCTCCACCAAATTTCGTGGCTAGAGCACATCTGATGCTACCTCCTGGGTACTACGCTGCCTCCTTCTGGTGTCTCTTTGCCTCTCTGCTACGTATCCTTGGCTCAGGAGAAGATTCTCCAACCAAACTATCCTTGCCGCTCACTACAAAAGCCCACTATTGAAATTCTCCCTGCAGTTGCTCTGCGTCAGAAAATTGAACTTCTGAGCTCACACTGTGTGTCTTCCAAATGGTCCTCAAGCTTCCTTAAATAATCTCCTCGTTGACATTCAACGGCTCAGATTTGAAGCTAATCAATGGCTAAGATCATTTTTGTTGGATCCTCGTCTTCTTCTAGAAGTTGCACCCATAGTTAGATTAATACCCATTAATTATTTTAATTTCCTATCGTCTTCTTCTAGAAGTTGCACCCATAGTTAGATTAATACCCATTAATTATTTTAATTTCCTAAGTTTAGACTTAGGGTCCCACTAAAAATAATTAATTATTTTAATAAAACTGTGTCCAAGTGGAATTTCCCAAAACGGTTTCTAGGTTCTTTGGAATACATGTGCCCAAGCCTAATCAGCAACTAAGATTAGATCTGGCTTGATCTATGTCTTTTGGACCATTCTAACACAGTTTTATATTAATCCACATTAATATTTTAATTTCCTTAAGTCTAGACTTAGGGACTTCATTAAAAATATTAATTATTTTAATATCTCCTGAACTGTTTAGAATATGCCCAAACCAATGTTGCACGAAGCGGGAGCGAAGCGGAAGCGCGGAGCGCGGAAGCGTCATTTTCCAAAAATCTAGGAAGCGAAGCGTCCGCGGAAGCGTCTGCTATATATATATATATATTTATATTTTTTTGCATTTATACTCAAAACAAACATCCCAAATACCAAATTAATTGTAGAAGACATGAAAACATGCATATTTTTGCATAAATCAAGATACATATGGCATCCATGATTCCATTGTAGTTACTTACTAGTACAACAATCATCTATATTCTAGCTATTACAAACATACATCAAATTTTTAAGCATATTATAAAACATAAAACATTTAAGCATATTATAAAACATAAAACATAGAGCATATTATGATTTATCTAGCAAGTGAGCAATTGTCAACATTTGTCATGTCCAAAATTCAAATAATAATGTTTACAAAATATGTCACTTGGTCACCGCCAAGCCAAAAAGGTTCAAAATTCAAATTCATAAGTCTACAAGTGTAATGAGTAATCTATGACAAAAAGAAGTAGATTGTGAATATATCTACTAATCTCTCCTCCTTCCACCACGAATAGAACGTGATGGCGGGCCTCCACGTGGTGGCAATGAAGAAGATGGTCCCTGTGTAAGTCGTGGCACTGGAACTGATGAAGAAGAACCCCCTGCTGTTGGTGTTGAACCATGGAACCTAGGAACCAAGGGACCAGATGGGGGTAGGGGTGGTGGCATATCAACACGGTCATCATCATCCTAGAATCGCTCAAAAAATTCATGCAAAAAAAAAAAAAACACTAGTTAACAAAAAAATTAAAAACATGAATTAGAGAAATGCTTTATAAGAGAAAATTGGAAAATTCATACCACAATGGACATACCTGGATAAGAGCATCCTCTAATTGCTCTAGTCGCAACACTCCATCCTCCAAATTGGGCTCCTCTGGATTCTTGTCCCAAGTCAACAAGTCTTTATTAGACTTTGCATCTTCACAGTAATGGGACAACAATCGCAAGTTGTAATGAACATAAACCAAGCTCTCTGCCCGGTCTAAACTCAACCTGTTCCTTTTAACACTGTGGATGAAAGAATAAGAGCTCCAACACCTCTCTGCAGAAGAAGTGTTTACCACCTGTGATAGCACCCGCAATGCCAAACTCTGTAGAAGTGGAGTACCCCCTCCATGCATGTTCCACCACTCAAGAGCAGAAAAATGCTCTCGATCTTGAATTGCATGCATGCTCCCAAATGGACCAGTGTTGAGCATATAGTTGCTCACCTGTCTCCGTACCAATGCAGCCTCCTCATCATCAGGGATTAATCTACTCAATGCAGCCATATATTTTTCGTGAACCTCTCTATCTTGGTGTGGTTTTTTCCTGCTTCCCCCCCCAGGTGCTGGTTTTGAAAGCCATGATGGATGATAGTATTTAGGTGTCAAAACATATGCTAATGCATGCAATGGAATATTTAGCATTTCCCATCGGTTTTGCACCTCTACACGAATATAATTGTACAAGGTGGTATCTCTAGGCTCAACAATGTCTTTAATCTGCCCCAACATGCTATCCATTTGCTCATACACCTCCCCAATTACTGGTCGATCTGAATCTGCAAACTTGATCATGTAATAAATTGGTTTGGTGAATTGCAAAACATATTTAACCTGTGACCAAAAGTAAGTGTCAAGAACAGTGTCCTTGACTACATTAGCACCATCTGTGTCATTGTTAATTTCATCCCATGTTTCAGCACACACTAGATTAGTTAAAGCTTGTCTCACCCTCACTAGCCGCCTAAAGGTGAGGTAATAACTAGCAAATCTTGTCTTTGCAATTTTAAGCAATTGCAACTTGGAGTAAGTGCCATAGAAGTAGTTTACCCTTGTATGCCCTGTGATGAATTTAATGAGCTGCTTCCCTTTCCTGTAAACATCAGCAATCCACCCACAATCTTTGTGTTTCACAATATCATGCATCAAAAGGTTCAATGTGTGAACCAGGCACCCAGACCAAAAGATGTGTGGATGAGTACGCTCAATAATTTTTCCTGCTGCCTTACAATTTGCTGCATTATCTGTGATCACTTGAACCACATTATTCGGACCAACATCTTTGATTGATTTCAATAGGAGATCTGCAATGTTTTGTGCAGTTGCACTGATGGAGGAGGAGTCATGACATGCAATAAATACTGCACCACTAGAAGAAACACCAAGAACATTTATCAAATGTTGGTTTCTAATATTTGTCCACCCATCTGATACAATGGATACCCCATAATCCACCCACTCATGTGTAAAACGTGTCAAAGCTCTTTGAACCTTAGATTTTTCTCTTTCTAATAACACTGTTCTAGCTTTCTCATAGTTGGGGGCCTTGTATCCTTTTGGGGCTTCATTGATGGCCTTTACCATTTCATGCCAATAGGGAGAGCGAAGCACATTGAATGGTACACCGCAAGCACAAAGAAAACAGACTATCTTTCCATCCACATCATCCCTCCCAGCAACATTAAGGAAATCCCCTATTGTTTTTCTACCTCCAGAGGTTGCAGAAGTACCATGAGGAGATGGGCAACTACCAAATTTAGAGGTTGCACTTGATTCAGAATGAGTTTTTTGTTTCTTGTTTTTTTGTTGTGCAGCCATCTCTATTTGGATGTATTTTCTTCTTTGTTCAGTTGAAATGTTTGGGCAAATTTGTACCCCCACAGAACCCTTTTTTTCATCACTGTCCAGCACCCCACAAAGATGCCTCCTCAGACGGGTATATGAACCCGTATATGGTTTTCCTCCATGACAACCATGAGGGCACACAAATTTGTAAGATCCACCACCCTTTCCCCCATCAAGTTTGGTCACATAGTTCCACAAGGGATTTGATGTACCTTTCCCATCTTGTGCTTCAGTGTCCCCTTCAAGTTCATCCCCTTCCTCTTCAAACCCTTCCTCCTCATCATACATTGGGTCACTACTATTAGGACCAAGTTCATCCCCTTCCTCTTCCCCTCTATTCCTCACCCTTGCCATCATTAAAACCAAGAGTGGAATGATACATAGAAGCCAAAAGAACACCATCTTGGAATATGGATATAGGTGGTGGACAACCTGTAAATAAAGGAGCAAGTAGAAACAATGGGAAAGAGTAGGAGAGGGAGGAGAAAAATACAATTTTTTTTTCAAAAAAACAAGGGAGTTTGGGCTTTGAACTTACCTCTTTAGCTCTTGTAGATGAAGTCCTCCAAGCTCTTGCTCCAAGCTCCTCCTCCTTCTCCTAGCTCCTCCTTCTTCACTCCTCCAAGCTCTCCTCTCTTCTCCTCTCCTTTCCTCTCTTCTCTTCTCCTCTCCTCTCTTCTCTTCTCCAACTCTCATAAACTCAAAGTGAGAAAATGAGAAGAGAATGGGGGCTTTATTCTTTTCTAAAGTCACCCTAAACTCACCCTAAACTCACCCTAACCCACCCCCTCATGCTTAGTTAAGTTAAATTTTAAAAGAAATTAAAAAAAAATTATGTTTATTTTGCTGCCCCGCGGGTTGCGCCCGGGTTGCGTGCGGGTTGCGCCCGGGTGGCGTGCGGGTGGCGTGCGCTTCCGGGCAGGTTGCGTGGCGCAACCTCTTGCCCGAATCGCCTTCCGAAGCGCGATTCCAGGGGCAACGCAACCTAAATGGCAGGAATCGTTTTTAAAAATAGGAATCGCGCCACCTAAAATTCGGAATCGCGCTTTGCCTGGAGATTCCGGAACGATTCCGTACGGGTCGCGATTCCGGCTTTGGATCCGGGGGGGGGGGGGGCGATTCCTGCAACTATGGCCCAAACCCTTTCAGGGTATTGGAGATTTCATGTGCCCCAACCTTTCCACCAAATTTCATGGCTAGAGCACATCCGATGCTACCACAAATCAACACTCCCTCTTAGCGAGGACTGTGCTCCTGTAATACTCCTCACTAAGCATTACTC
Organism: Pinus tabuliformis; assembly: GCA_031772625.1. Classification (NCBI taxonomy): domain Eukaryota; kingdom Viridiplantae; phylum Streptophyta; class Pinopsida; order Pinales; family Pinaceae; genus Pinus; species Pinus tabuliformis. Next base: position 210,028,840 of record CM062810.1, on the reverse strand, counting down.
TGATCATCTGACATCGGTCTCTGTGCTGATGTTAGGCCTGCTGCCCACCATCCTCTGCACTGTTGCATCCTGTACTACTATCCATGGCCCTGTCATTGCCACTGCTGCATCTGTACTGTAACTCCCTCTGCATCTATGCTGCTGTTGGTTCTTTCTCCCAACACTGCATCCGCATTGCAACTCCTCTCATCATACTACATTGTGTTGCCCACTACTACACTGCAACTCAGTTACTGAGAAGTAACTGATCTCCCAACTCTGACCTCTCTGTTGGGCTAGAGACCCTCCTGATGCTGAAGCTCCCTCTGCCGCTGAGAAGTGCTCCCTCTCTGACCTCTGCGCTGCTGGAACAACTCCCTGCATCTCGCACTGTTGCACACCTCTCTGTGCCATTCTGCACTGGTGCAACACTCCTGTGCCTCTCGCACTGTTGCAGCTTGTTAGCCTCGCGTTGTCTCGGGACTCCTGCACTGTAGCTCTCTCTATTGCTCCATCCACATCCATATCTACCCACATCATCCAATCTTGCTACTCCTCTTCGGGGCTTCCGTAGCAAGGTCTAATCTAAGAGGCTGTGTACCTCGAGGATCCTACCCCTCATCGCCTGTAGTCTGCCTGACTACAGCGCGATGTCTCCCCACTTCTTCTCATGTGGTGCATGTGCACTCATGGCACAGTCATCGTCTATCAAAACTTCCTTCTCTGCCCGTGCGGGCGCTGTCTTAGTCTCGGAAGACTCTCCCTTACTCTTCTTCCTCGGACACTGGGTTGCATAATGACCCAGCGCCCCACAGTGGAAACACTTGATCTTGGAGAGATCCTTCTTCTTTTTCTTTTCCTGCTTTCCCTCAGATGCTAGGGCGACATCTTCCTCCTCTTTCTTGACTTTGATCCCCTTGCTGCTGCTACCCGTCTTCGACTGTCATTTGATCTCTCACTGGCGAAGAGCCGCCCACATCTCATCCCAAGGTGGAAGTGTCCCTCTGCCCAGTATACTCTAGACAAATACCTCCTAGTCTTCCGAGATTGCATTTAGGGCCATTTTCACCATCAACTCCTGATCCGGCGTTGCTTCTATAGTAGTCAACTGATCTCGGATGTCGTTCAGTTCTCCGAGGAAGGTGTCGATCGGTTCTCCCTTCTTCATCTGATACGACCTCAACTGGTTTTCAAGTAACATTTCTCTCTGCACAGAAGTATGCTGGTACAATTTCTTGAGGGCCTCGCACATCTCATATGCTATTTCCTTCTCGACCATGTGTGGTACTACATGGTCCTTGACCCTGTCAAGGATGATGCTCTTGGCCCTTGCCATTGCCTCCTTGTACTTGTCGTTGTCCTTGGGGTTGACTGGGATGGCTATAACCTTTAAGGCGAAGTTCTTGACACGATTTTGTCAAGTATGGATAAGATTCTGGCCTTCTAGACTACAAAGTTCGACACTCCGTCTAGTCTATCCTGGTCTCTTACTCCATGTAGCGCCATCATGCTCTTCTACTTCCCTCCTGGAAGTTCTTTGTTCGACTCCTCCGAGTCTCTGCTTCTCGTCTAGAAGTTCTCTTCTAGACTCCCTCCTAGTCCCAATTTCCCTCCTAGAAATCCTTCTGCCGTTGTCGAGATGCCCGCTACTCTGATTATCTTGTGCGACCGTGCCATTGATCCGAGTTCCTCGGCTAGAAACCCTCGGTAGGAACTCCCTACTCTTATCCTTGCTCTGTCAGGTACTGTTCTGACTACACTACCTCACCAGCTCCACTCTGCAATATTCCCACAGCCTTCTAAACCCTAGCAACCTGAAGGTGAAAGCTCCTAGGCACTGCACAATCCTGACACCAGCAACCCAACCTCTTTAGCCAACTGTGTTAGCCCTACCAGCTTTTGCGTGGCTCTGCGTGAGGCTCCTTTTGCCTTCCTTAGCCTCTGCGCTGCCTCTTCCCGGCTCACCCTTGATGATGCAAACACTGCGTCACCCTACCCTTGTTGCTGCTCTGCTAGAAACAACTTCTATCACCTCGGGACAACTGTTTTCTGCTGCTATTGCTCTGCTCAGATGATGTCCTTAGTCCTCTTGTGATCTGCAATCACGCTCTAATATCATGTTGAAGTTTCTAAGTCTACTTAGTTAGAAACCCTCCATGCACTTTATCTGATTTATTCCTACCTACTTGTTATGTTACTTAACAAGTTATTTACAATGTAAATACTAAAAATAAACACTAGAGCATGCTCAACATATTACATATCAACAACTAAAGGAAACAGAAACAATCACTCCATATGACACCATTATTTTTGGACCAATGTCCTCGAAAAAACCCAATGTGGAAAAACCTATGCAGCTATCTGAGGGTTTTCTTATTAGCCAATATCAGAGTACAATCTAGGTGCCGAAACTGGCCTACCCAACAGAGAATTTCCTTGGCAATAATACCTCTCAGTTTGAGACAAATCTCTTGGCTGAAACCCCGGATAATCCTTCCGATAGCTCCTCAGCAACAATCTGCCCCAGAAACCCCTGTGTCAACCTCTCTCTGGACTGCGTCAGCTCCTCTCTGCCCAGTGTTGGTCCTGCGTCACCCTGGATGGGTCTGCGTCAGCCTTAGGAGGCCCTGTGTCATCCCTCTGGCCCTCTGCGTCAGCGACGCTGGCCTCTCTGAGGCTCTGCACAACTCCCAGCTGCCTCTGCATGGCCCTTCGTGAGCCCTGGCTGGCTCTGCGTCACTCTCTCCGACCACTGCGTTGCTCTCCCAACACTATTTCTGCCTCTCTGTCTCTCTATCTTAGCAAACCCCGCTCTAGAGAATAGAATGACTGATCACTTTGGTGTACTCTCCAAGTGACCCTCAAGCCCCCTCTTATACTTTTCTTGTTGACATATCAACGACCGAGATTAAATCCCTAATCAACGACTAAGATTAGATCTGGCTTAATCCATGTCTTTTGGACCATTCTAACACAGTTATATATTAATCCACATTAATATTTTAATTTCCCTAACTTTAGACTTATGGATTTCATTAAAAATATTAGTTATTTTAATATCTGTTGAAATTTTTAGAATCTGCCCAAACCCTTTCTAGATATTGGACATCTCATGTGCCCCAACCTCTCCACAAAATTTCGTGCCTAGAGCACATCCGATGCTACCACAAATCAACAACTGCCTCTACGTGAGCCCTTCTGGCTCAGCGTCAACCCCTCTTGGGTACTACGCTGCCTCCTTCTGGTGTCTCTCTGCCTCTAGCTGTGTATCCTTGGCTCAGGAGAAGATTTTCCAACCAAACTATCCTTGCCCCTCACTACAAAAGCTCATTATTGAAATCTCCCGGCAACTGCTCTGCTTCAGAAAATCGAACTTCTAAACTCACACTGTGTGTCTTCCAAATGACCCTCAAGCTTCTTTAAATAATCTCCTCATTGACATTCAACGGCCCAAATTAGAAGCTAATCAATGGCTAAGATCGTTTTTGCTAGATCCTTGTCTTTTTCTGGAAGTTACACCCACAGTTAGATTAATACCCATTAATTATTTTAATTTCCTAAGTTTAGACTTAAGGTCCCATTAAAATTAATTAATTATTTTAATAAAACTGTCTCCGAGTGGAATTTCCCAAAACGCTTTCTGGGTTCTTTGGAATACATGTGCCCAAGCCTTCCTGCAAAATTCGAGACTTAGATCACATCAAATGCTACCAAAAATCAACACTCCCTCTTAGCGAGGAATGTGCTCTAGCAATTCAACCTGCTGAAGCATCACTTTGTTCTGTAACATCTCCCTCTGTGTTGCTGGCGTTTGACATGTTGTCCACCAACCACTGCGCAGATGCTGCATCAGTACTGCTGCTGTCAACACCGCATCCGTACTGCAACTCCCTCTGAATTTCTGCATCCGTGCTGCTGCTAGCACTGGCACTGCCAACTGCCCCTGCACTGCAAACTGCTACTGCTACTGCATTAGTAACGGAAAAACATGCCTAATTACTAAAATAACTGTGTTCAGTATGATACCATGTGAATGCTGGATCTTGATTGCTGTTAGCCTTTGCACTGACCCTCTGAATCTACTGCGTTGCTGCTGACCTTTGCTCTGTGCCATCTCCACTGTTGCCAACTCTGCTCTGTGCTATTTAGTCTCTGGCGGTCCTAGCCACTGCAACTTTTTCTCTGACACCCCTCGACACCAATGGTGCGAAAATCGTTATCGGTATTAATTTGGCGAGTGGAAAAAATCAGAAAAAATCGAAAAAATCGGGAAAAAATCGGTAAAAATGGGGAAAAAATCGTAAACTACAAAAATTTTCATTTTTTTTCAATTTTTTTAATATCTAAAGCATCTAAAACATAAAATAAATACATTGACACATAAATATGATAAAATAACTAATATATATGATGTGTAATATCATTTCTAGTGCTACATAACACATAACAGTGAATCATGTCCTGAATAGTAAGCCCCGACTCCTGAGTCCCAACTCAACCTCAAAATATCAACAAAAAATATAATAATGTATCTCATATCATGAGCCATAATTTCATATCCTCTGCCCCTCTTGCGAGAAAATGCAATAGCTTTCCCTTTCCCATTAGATGTAGATGCCGGTGGAGTTGGCAGTGGACTCCGCTGTGCTCTAGAAGCTGAAGAACTAGGAGCTACAGGAGGTAGACCACGTCCTCTACTGGTGGTAGGGGTAGCCCGGGTAGGTGGTGTCACTTTCTCCTCCTGTTGTTCCTCCTCCTCCTCCCCCTCCCCCTCTATGCCTTCCACTACCTCCTGCTCTAACCAATCATTGGCAGACTCCATGAGAGGCCTCTCGTTCTCAACCCTCCATGCAGTAGTGGTGTCAATCTCATCCAATGAGATGGCCTCCATATCAGGTATCCTCTAAAGTTGTCTCACTCACAATTGAAGATTGTAGTAGACGTAGACCATGTCATTAAGTCGTTGGGATTCCAACCTGTACAAAGATCATTAAATAATAATTATAAAAAAAATATTGTTTAATTAATTCAAAAAATTAATTGGAAATTTGCAATATTTTAAGTTTTAAGTTTAACCTGTTGCGCTTCTTCTTGTGTATTTTTTTAAATACACTCCAATTGCGCTCGCATCGTGAGGAACTACATGTTTGGCTGAGGATTCAAATGGCAAGCTTTTGCAGATGGGGTACCCTGGCAACATAGATTCTCCACCATGCATCTACAACAAAATTACAAATAAAATTTTGAATAAACATAAGAAAACACAAAATTTGAAAGTTGAAGCAAAGTATGAAGTTATGAACTTGAAGAGACAATGAAATTTGAAACAATCTAAAAAATACGTGGCATTTTAGTTGTCCTATTAGTCACAGTCATCTCAAAGCCAAATGTGCAACCTGCCATCTTGTATGTCTCCATTTCTTTGGAGTTTCTGCACGTTTTGCTGGAGATCGCACCATCCTCTGAACACACACTAAGAATCCATCCATGATCTCAGCATCAAATACGAACCCACATGGCTAAGAAAATGCGGGGTTCAGGTAGATCCCTGCAGCATGAATGGGACGATGGAGTGTGTTGTTCCATCATTCATTAATCACTTCCAATAGGAGGAGTTGTTTCTGAAACCTCTCATCTCCTTTATCATCATAGTAGGCCCGAACGGATTCTTTGGCCCTGTCCATGGCCTCATACAAATAGCCCATTGCGGGTTTTTCACTGTCAACTAATCGAAGAACCTTTACCAAAGGTTCAGTAACGGTGCAATCCTTCTGCACTCCCACCTAGAAGTCTTCCCAGTATGAAACTAATCTGCATATGGCCTCTCCCTCTGGTTTGCGGCTCATTGTCAAAGCACGCCACTCCTCTGAAAGAAACATTCTTTTCACATCCCACATAGAATTCAAGAGGGATTGAAGAGATATGAAACTGGTGGCAAATCGTGTAATGGCGGAGCGCACCAACTCCTTGTTGTTGGTGAATTTTCTCATCAAGCTAAGTACAGATGTATGATTATATATAAATTTTGTAATGCTTTTTGATGAGTCAACAATATCTTTGACAAAAGGAAATTTTTCCTATGTCCTTCAACATCAAATCAATACAATGTGCAGCACAATGTGTCCAAAATAAAGTAGGATGCCTCTCCATAAGCATCCTGCCAGTAGCAACATAATTTGCAGCATTGTCCGTTATGACTTGGACAACATGTTCTACACCCACCTCCAAAATAAACACATCCAACAAATCACATAAAGTTTTTGCATCTTTGATATGTGAAGATGCATCAATAGATTTCATAAACATTGTCCCCTTGGGACAACTAACCAAGAAGTTTATAAGGGTTCTTCCCTTTTGGTTTGTCCAACCATCTGACATCACTTTGCATCCTATTTGTGCCCATGATTCCCTAAGCTCCTCCAATCTTTTGGTGCAGTCAACCTTTTCATCTTGAAGAATCTGACCTCTAAAGTCATCTTAAGAAGAGATTTTGTACCCTAGGCCAACAATTGCAATAGCATAAACAACAGGCTGGAAAAATGAATTATTCCTTGCAACGCTGAAAGGAATATCACTCCAAAGGAAAAATTTGCCCAAAAACTTGTCAATTTGTTCTTTCTCAGTTTTTTTAATCATTGAAGTGATAGATGGTCATGACCTAGGCGTGGTTCTAGGAACAAAAAATGATGAGGCAGCTGCCAGGTTGGTTGTAGATATTGATACTGAAGTAGAACTAGTTTCACTTCTTTGTTCACTTGAGCCTAACACCCTCCCTGCTAGTTGCTTCTTCATTTCTGCTTTGGCCACTCTCTTGTGCTCTAATTCTTCCAATGATTTGATGGCTCTTCGGATGATTTGCGCATTTGTATTTGTGCAAGGCCCTACATCAAATCCAGGGATTTGTGCAAAGTGATACTTCAACCCCCCTTGACATATGATGCTTACACAACTTGCAAGTCAAGTTCATTCTATCAAACTCTCCATCAGGTTCACGAAATTCCCACAGAGGGTCCAATTTCCTTGGCATGTTTGTAACTTGGTTAACTCTTGAGGTTTAATGTAAGATGAAGTTTGAACTTTGAAGTTGAACCTATGGCACAATAAGTATTGCAAGTTACAAAAAAAAAAAAAAAATTACATACATGACACAACCCATTGAATTTTTGACAATTTAACAAACAAAAAAATCTCAATTCAATCCAAAATGAACTCTCTCCATTCTATGCAACAAAAGTGAAAAAAACACCATCAAATCCACTCAAAAATCTTTGATAAACAATGGGTTATAGAAACCCAAGCAAAAACAAGAAAAAAACAAAACAAAATGGCCAAATTTGGTGCCCATACCTGGAAACTACGGTTTGCCAGAGAAATTTGATCCAAAGATGAAGTTCTCTTGCTTGAGATGCTAAAATCTCCAAGCTTCCTCCTTCTCTGCCGTAGTACACGCCTTCCAGGGTTCCTCTTCTTCTCAGCTCTCAATCCACCTGGGTTTTTCTCCTCCTCAGCTCCCAATCCACCAGGGTTTTTCTCCTCCTCAGCTCCCAATCCATGCCGTTGCTACTGTCTGTTCAAAATGAAAAACAAAAATTCATTTTTTGCCTTATAAAACATGCTGTTCGCCACCCCTGCGATTATTTCAGATCGAATCGCGATTAATTCGTAATAATAGTGATAATTTGAAGTTAGCGCAATTATTTAGCGATTTTTTTTTTAACGTATTAATCAAGCAATAATATTAGCATTTTAAACTAACTGCGATTTTTCGATATTATCGCAATTTTCGCAACACTGCTCGACACCATCCGACAGTAGTCTGTCTTGCTACCACAAAACTGGGCTCTCGTAGCAAGGTATTGATCAAAGAGGTGGGCTCCTCAAGGATCTTGCCCATCTATAGCTCCTTCGAACTACAGCTCCAAATCCTGGAGGTATCTCGGCTGTCATGGCGAACTCCTCCTCCTTAATCTTCGCAGGTGCAACCTTCGGATTGTGCTTCTCATCTTTTTCCTTCTTCTTGAGAGGACACTGTGTTGCGTAGTGACCCATTTCACCACACCTGAAGCACTTTATCTTCGAGACGTCCTTCTTCTGCCTCTGCTGCTCCTGCTACCCTTTTGATGCAAGGGATGCATTCTCCTCTTCCTCCTTAGGCTTTGACCCATTGCTGCTGCTTCCATCAAGCTTACACTTGACTAGATCTCTCCTCAATTCCTCTTCCTTAAGAGCTGCCCATGTCTCATCCCAATTCGGCAAAGTCTCACTGGCCAGGATACTCTAGACAAAGACTTTCGAATCATTTGAGACAGGAACTGAGGGCCAGTATAACCAACTCGGAATCTTGAGGTGTAGACCCCACAACTAATAACTCATCTCGGGTTTGCTGAAGCTTCGTGAGGAACAGATCTACACGCTCTCTCTTTTGCATCTGTGAAGATTTTAGTTTATGCTCTAAGTACATCTTTCGCTGCTTGGAAGATCCTTGATTCAACGTAGACAATGCATCCCACATCTCCTTAGCAGTCCCTCTGCTAGCGATGTGATAGACTACATGATCCTTCACTTTGTCAAGGATCATTCTCTTTGCCTTCGCCATTTCTGCCTTATACTTCTTTAGCGGATCCTGATATGCAAGAGTAACCGCCACGCTGTTGACATATGTCTTGAGAGCATGCTCATCTAGAAGGAATGACATTCTCGCCTTCTAGATGATGTAGTTGGATGCCCCATCCAACTTGTCCTGATCTCTGAAACCACTGGTTGCCATTTCTGCCACGAAAAACTCTCGAATTTCTCCTCTCTTCTTCTTACTGTTGTTGCTCAACCAATAAGAAAACGAACTTCTTGGCGGGAAGTCTACTGAGCAAAAACTCCCTCACTGTGCTTCTTTTCTCTTTTGACGTCTTTTTGCCCAGCAAAACAACCTGTAGAAAAATTGTGTCCCACTAACTCTTCCTCACGCTGAGGCTTTAGGGCTTCTCCCTCTTCCACGATAAGATTTCGATCTGGAAGCCCTTCTCTATGTCTTCTCACTTAGAGAGAGACTGCTTCGAAATTCAACCCTCCGACTAGGATTGCGCAAACCCCTCTGGGGATTCGAACAATTGCCTCTTGCAGCTTTTTCGACCTCCTTTTCTGCTCAACGTTGGGTTCTATGGCACTGTTCTTCTTGCTTCGCCTGCACTAGCTCTGAGACCATGTGAAAATTCCTTAAACCAACGAATTCCTACTGCAGCACTGATGATATTTCTTCTACTTGTTAAATTTACATGAACAAGTTATTTGCAGTTTCCTATGACATATATTGAAATACATACACTACAACCTACACCAATTAAATTATATGCCGAAACAAGAACAAAACAATAGAGAAAGATACAACACACATGACAGTTATTTTTGGACAAATGTCCTTGGAAAAACCCAATGCGGGAAAATCGGTGCAGTAGATCTGAGGGTTTTTATTATTATGCAATAGTTTTCTGAATACAACTTCTGGATGCCCTCCCGACAATCCAATTACAACAAAATATTATTGACAGAAGAAATTTGTGAGATTACCTCACTCTACCTGGGAAGTCCTGACTGATCTGACAGCTGAATTGCGAGTTCCCCGACTACTTCTGCATTGCCCTCGCATGGGCCCTGCATCAGCCTGAAAGGCATTGTGTCACCTCAACGTTGGATTGATTTGCTCTCTCGGAGCTTTGATGTCAACCCTCCCGGCTCAGGACTGTTGGAAATACTGAGAAGGGGGGTGAATCAGTGTTCCTTATCAATTAGCACTTTTAAATCTTTTCAGAGCATTAGTTAATCTTCAATTATTATTAATGTTTTTGCAGTAATAACAGTAAATAAAAGAACACAGTGGGTACAAGAATTTTAAGTGGAAAACTCCCTCCGGGTCAAAAGCCACCGAACACTTTTCTAATAAATTCGTTAATCTTCAGCTCTAACTGAAATGAAAGCAACAACTTTCTAGAATTCTATAAAAGCATTCTTCTCTAGCTCCCACTGGAAGGACGCCCCAACGCCTTGGTTTCTTTAGTAATCAATTGAATGGATGCCCCAACACCCTAGCTAGCCATAACTTGCCCTAGCACCATCCTACCACCCTGAAGTGTTCACAGGCCCCAACCTATAGGCGACTTCATACACCTACCTAACACCTCCCTGCCACCCTGTAATGACTGAAATGAGACAAGAGTGTGGATTCCCGTACCAGGGACGACGATCCACAATACAATATGATTTACAATGATTTTGACCGAACACTCAATCACACTATGACCTGCAACCCAACCATGACATCATCCCAACAGAGACTCCTATACCTCACAATAATGCCTTTTCAACTCTAGGCAGATTGACTCTTTTACAATAATGACTCTTCCAATGATGACACTTTTACAAATGGCTCTTTTACAACTTTACAATGATGACTCTTGGCCTTGACACTTCTTCACAATATGCAAATGGCTGTCGTGTCTTCAAAAGGATGTCCCGTTGACTCTTGGCCTTGATACTTCTTCACAATATGCAAATGGTTGTCATGTCTTCAAATGATGTCTTGTTGCAATGCCTCCTTTGATTTGATACTTCAGCTTTTGAATTCTTGCTTGAAGTTGTACTTGAATCTTCTTCTACCTGCATGCAAAATTTGCCTGGCGAAACCAATACCAAAACAAAACAAAATACCCTTCAACTTACCTTTGCCTACAAAACACATGTAAGTGCATAATAATGAATAAATACAAATTAAAATTGCATTGCGTACCTGAAGTGTGCTTGTCACTTTTGTTGTTGATTTGTTGCAGCAGTAGAAAAAGACTCCCACTCTTGATATAGGCCTGCTCTCTATGCAAGACTATATCCAAAGCTGACCTAAAGATATATACAATAAAAATTGATGACAGACCTTAGACTTGTGATGGACCAAGTTCTAAGTACAACAACATAGACCATTCCATCAACTATGACAAGACAAGTAACATGAACTTACAACATCATATAGATTTAGCAAACTTGGTGTAGCATCAAGAATATGTAGCATAAAATGTGTAGTATAAAGAATAGGACATCTGAAATACTAATTGTGACATATAGAGACATAGAGATATAACCGAGACACTGTATATACTTACATCGTCCTACAAAATCATATGTCAGAGATGATACTCAAAATTCAAACGTAAACACTAATCATACATACCTTATTGTAGGAGACTTACCCTTGACTGTTGATGTGTGGTCCTTACTGCAGTGATCCTTGAATGCATGTTTTTTCTTGCCTTATAGGAGCTCGATATTGAATTTGTTGTATCTATGTAATTTCAGATCTCCAAGGTCTAAAATTTTGTCTTGTGGTAGCCCTCTGAGTCCTCTTTCCAACCCCATAGGTCTGATTAAGATTGGATTCTTCAAGAAAGAGTTATGCCCAATCTCCCACGATGACCTGATTATAGACTAGTTCAGTAGAGCGAACTTGTACGAAGTGCCACGTGTCATAGTTACGACTTTAGGTCTTGAAAATGCTACTCAACAAACTACAGTCCGTCTTTTTTTTGTGACTATTTACGAAATTTGATTCCAATGCTCAAAGAGAAAGTTATGACGATTTCCCAACGTCATCTGTTTGACATGGAATTTGGGAGTGTGCAAAAATCCTAACTTCCTCATATCATATCTTCGAAAATATAGCGAACCAAGATTTGAAATTCGGTCATGAGGTTCATCAAGATTTCGGCTCAAATGGGTTTTAATTTTAGCTTCTGAAGTTTCGTATAAAAAACGTTATAGTGAAAATGCCACGATGGCCTGTTTGAAGCCACAAAATCCCTACTAGAGGAGGATATGAGGGTCATTATTTATATGAATGTCTTGAGTTGAGAGGGTCCTCAACAAGTGAACGTTGGAGGGATTTTAGGAGCAATTTTTTTATTAATTATTGACTATTTAATGACCACAACCAATTATGAGTGCCATGCCACAACTCCATAGGGTTTTAGCCCACTAACTGGGGTTACTAACTTCAAACATGAATATCTCTCAAACCGTGAAGAATTACTTGGCATGCCATATATCAACGGAAACATCTCGACGAGTAGAATACATCTAGAAGATCATTGACTTAGAATAGAGTAAGTTGTCAAGTCAAAATGCCCATGCAAGATCAGGGTAGCCCCTGGTGCTGCTTGGGTTGACATCAATGACAACCACTGATTGACAAGAACGTCAAACTCCAACAAATTTTTAGACTTCTGCGTGGAGGACTGCACTGCCTCTGCGTGAGCCCTTCTGGCTCAGTGTCAACCCCTCCTGGGTATTGTGCTGCCTCCTTCTGTTGTCTCTCTGCCTCTTTGCTGCGTATCCTTGGCTCAGAAGAAGATTCTCCAACCAAACTATCCCTGCCCCTCACTGCAAAAGCTCACTATCGAAATTCTCCCGGCAGCTGTTCTGCGTCAGAAAATCGAATCTCTGAATTCACTCTGTGTGTCTTCCAAATGATCCTCAAGCTTCCCTAAATAATCTCCTCGTTGACATTCAACGACCTAGATTAGAAGTTAATCAATGGCTAAGATCATTTATGCTTCATCCTTGTCTTCTTCCAGAAGTTACACCCACAATTAGATTAATACCCATTAATTATTTTAATTTCCTAAGTTTAGACGTAGGGTCCCATTAAAAATAATTAATTATTTTAATAAAACTGCGTCCAAGTGGAATTTCCCAAAACGCTTTCTGGGTTCTTTGGAATACATGTGCCCAAGCCTCCCTGTAAAATCTGAAATTTAGAGCGCATCCGATGCTACTAGAAATCAACACCTCGCAGAGGCAGCAATTCTTGAGACCACCTGCATGTAATTCGTAGCCCTCAATTGCCTAAGCTATCCTAACAGGATAAATGTAAGTAGTGTTTTAGGAACGTCTTAGTGTAAGTTTGTGGCGTTGGCTCACAAGCTAATCTTGAGATAATGTCCAAAATGAAGGGCAAACCACATTTATGAGACCTACTGGGGCTGTTGTAGCATTAAATAGGTTATATTTCATGCTTCCTAGTATTAGTAATATTTTATATCAACTGTCTGAAACTGAAGTTCGTTCTTTACAATTTCTTCTATTCAGTAACAGACCCTATGTTTACATTTAGTCTCTTATCTGTGTATTTGGAATATTAGACGATGGATGTTTATAAATCTTTAAGTCATTGAATATTGTTGGCAATCTTCATGCACTTGTGTTAGGAAAAATGTCTCTTTACAAACTTTAGTCTGTGCTTAGAAAAAACAATCTGTGATTCTGCATATGTGAACAGGTCAATAACATGTTTTCTCGTGTCATAAAATTTCCTGTATGACTTGTGCCAGGTATGCTTCAAATGACATTGGTTCAGGATGCCATGTACATTTAAGTTTATGGCAAAATGGCAAGAACAAGTTTATGGCTGAAGATGGGTCAATTACTAAGCATGGTATGTCCACAATCGGGGAAGAGTTTATGGCTGGAGTCTTCCATCATCTTCCGTCCATATTGGCCTTCACAGCTCCATTGCCAAACAGGTAAGACAACAGGGACCATTAGCCTTGCCATGGATTTCCATTGCTTCTATAATCAGTCTCTAGATAAAGTTTATTGCTTTCAAATATCCTTTGGCAGAGGTTCCTTCAGGAAGTGAAAATGAGCTGTTTATTTAATTCTTCAATAAAAACATATAGGCCTAAAAGTGCCCTCTTTTTATGGTTGTCTTTCACTACTGTTCCCATCAACTTTTAGTTTCAGTTCAGTCACGATATGCTCCCCTCAGCTACTCTATTTTTCTGACCTATGATTGCAGAGGCACTCTTCTTTTGGTCTTATCCACAGAACATGTATGCTCTATCCTCCCATGCATTATGCCATCTGCTTTCAGGGTCTCGTCGTTCTTCCTTGTTCTCATTGCTTTGCAGTTTTTCTTCTCTTACACTTATTTACCAGGTTGACATGTTCCACGATTGTTATCCACTTGAAGTTTTGACAATTTTCAAGTTTTGAATGGGCCTTTAGAACTTGTAAATGGTTATGATTCAAGCGAATAATGTTTCTTCTCACAGAAAACAATTGCTACAGTATTTAGTAAAACATTCCCACCTCAACAGGACATGTACTGTTATTTTCAACCAAGAAAATGAGACCTTTTGTGGCTGGTTTGGTTAACCCTTGGTATACATAATACATCTTTTAACTCTCAAAGGTATCTAGTGTTATGGAATCCATACTTCAATGAAAAGCATTGTTTTTCTACCTGGCTTCCACTTTAAACTGATCTTGTTGTGTAAAGCGAATATTTGTTAGTGTTTATTCTGAAGTAATGGGAATGACACTTGTTCTTTTAGCTTAATCAGAAGGAATTCCGATGCTAGTAGACGTGGGGTTATTACTTGGCAGGCTTACATGATATTGTTGAAGAGACATGAAAACCACCATTTGGTTGAGGACTTTTATATTCTCTTTGATTACAATTTGGAGTTCCCCAAGCATTTTTCTGAGTGAGCTAACACCCTTTCCTGGGAGGGTAGGAGGGTAGGGTTCTTCCATGTCTGAAATTTGAATTACATCTTCGAGACCTTCTATTACATGCTATTACCACGTCATCAAGTTTTTGTCCCTCCACCTTGTACTAGGTTCTAGTGTATACCATCAACCAACTTTACTTAGTTACTTTACCCCAAGAACATGAATTGCTCTGCTTGAGGCTATTCTGAAGAAACTTGAACTTCCGTAATACCAATTGATCTACAACTTTATGTGCTTGTGGGCCATGGCTTGTTACCTCTTTAACTCACATCTTAGTGGAAAAAAACCTAATCCACAGACGCAATCTTGAGGTAACCTTCAGACAAGTACCGCTATCACTTTAGTATAGTCATCGTCTTCACTTTCAGCCAACTCTCTAAAGGCCAAGGGGACTATCCCTAAGTATGTTATGAAGATGATTATCATATTTTGTTATTCAAGAGAGCTCCAGACTTAGCATGTAAATCCTAATTATGATAATTATATGATGCGAAGGCTTACTTTATGAAATACAAATTAGCTAAATCCAGTATGAGATATAACCTTGATAGTAGAGGGAGTCAACACCTCAAGAAATTTTAGATGTGATGTTTCTTAGTAGTCAATTCCAGTGTTTATAAAACCATGCATACATCAATTAGATCCAATTTAAGTAAACCGATCTATAATTTTATGGATCTATGAGTCAAACTTGATTTTATGATAAGGGTAATTTCCAGGATTTGAACAAGTGGGTAAAACCACTTGTTTAACATATCCAATTGATATGAAATTAAGCTCAATAAGTTGATTTGCAAATCTGATTTCTTATATGCAAATGTAAATCCTAGATTGGCCTAATTAACTGATAACTCCAGCGAAAGATATAAAATGAAGGTAACAACTAGGATTAATCACAATTAGTCTTTTATGAGTGTAGAATAAATTCCAGAATTGTGATCCAATTGAAACAAGTCTAAGAAATAATTTCTAGCTATGCAAAATGACTAGACATGAATTTGAAATCCAGTAAAAGATATTCAGGAATTTATGTTAGATTATCATAAAAAAAGAAAATAGTTTTTTTTTTAGATTTTTGTATGATGGTTAAAGGGAGAAACCAGTGCCAAATAAAATCTTAGGGCTAATGGGTCAATAACTATCTTAGAGGGCTTATTTTTCCTTTGTAATTAGAGAAGAAAATGAGGCATGGAAGCTCAGTGGATCCACCTTAATATTGTTGGAAAGATATGCAGAAATTTCACAAGGTTGGGCTGCAAAGGATACTCCTTCAACTTGCAACTTAAACATACCCTAGAATTGGAATTAACAAGCTTGCAAGTATTCCTCATATATATCGTGCACATTATTAGCCCCAAAACTACAGTAGAAAATGAGAAAGACGTGTTACCACACTACAATCCTTCCAAGTGGCAACTATACTCTTGAAATGGATCAATTCACCGGCCTTAATTCTTGATATTCAGAAAATGCTCTCTCAATTATTCTAACAACAACAAAATAACCAAGTGTGAAAATTCGCTTGAAATGCAGCAACTCAAATTAATTCTTCTAACTGATAAAATTATGCAGTTTATTTTGTTACAACAAGATAACAAATTAATCACACTGCAATTTCTTCACAATAAAAATGTTGTGGAAAATAAAATGCTGAAACTGAGAAAGTGCTAGAGCACACAAAAATATGACGCCGTTATTTTTGGACAATTGTCCCCGGAAAACCCAATGTGGGAAAACCGGTGCAGAAGATGAGGGTTTTATATTTATGCAGCAACAAATCTGAGTACAAATTTGGATGCCCAACTGGCAATCCTCCAGAAAAATATGCTGCCAAAAAATTTGGAGGAATTTCTTGCCTTTGCCACAATAGATCAAGCTTCTTTTGGCCTGCTCTCACTGCCTGACTGGTTGCTTGCACTGCTGAAGCCTGAAAATGGGCAAGTTGTACAGCCTCTGGAAGTCCTCCAACTGGGTCGTCTAGCCTCCCTCTATCATTGTAAATAAGTCGCTCTACCTTCTGGGTGATCTCCCAACCTCCGACAACTGAAACAACCCTCTTCTGATACTTTCGCTAGGGTTTCTGGCTTACTCGCTCTTCCTAGATGGATTTCCTGCAAAATAATTCGACCTCCCAATTACAGCTGCTTTGCTGCTGAAAATCTCTGCTGGAAATGTCTTTGTTGCTCCCTCAATCCTCCTTGTTTGGCTCAAACTTTCTTCCTGTATTGAATCCTGCACTGGATAGCTCGATCTACCCAAGGAACTCACTCTCCTAACTTTCACTGGATTTCACAAATGTGATTCGACGTTTCTTGCTCCAACCTCATCGACCTCCTCTTATAATCTCTAGTTAGATCACCAATGACCATGATTAAGTCCCCATCAATAGCTAAGATCATTTCTAAGTTGATCCATGTGAGTTTCAAGAGAATTCTGACCTTTTTCAATTAATTGTTGTTAATTAATCATTTTCGCTAAGTTAGACTTTGGAAAAATTTAATTACTGATTAATTAACTTAATTGAGTTGCTTCTAGGTGGATTTTCTAGAAATGATTTCTGGATGTTGGAGTCCTAGTGCTTCTTAGCCTCTCTGACCAAAGTTGAGACTAGAACACCATCCAATGCTACAAAAACTAACACTAAGGAGGGAAGCCTCTTATATAGAGTTTTAGGTTCAACATGTCCAATCCATTGGACCCAAGCCTCTTGTTGACCACTACCGGTCAACCGCCCATAGCAGTACACCCCCTTTTTCTTTGCAAAAAGGGTAGCGCTTGATCGACATGTCCGTGCCATCCTTCAGTCATTGATAGCTTGATCAATTTATGTTGTAAACCCAGTCTGCATATATAAATTGTAAATAATCTTAGCAGATATGAGTCATGTCTGTAAGTTGCCTTGGTGGACCTAATTTTCTAAGTGATAATCTACGTCCTGGAAGGTTTTTCGTCTCACCGATCCATGATCGGCAGAGTTTTCCTTCAGCCTAACCCCAAAGCCGGGATGGATTTTGTCACTAGAATCTTAGGAGAATCCTAGTGTGTTAATCTGCTAGATTATAGTTGTGTCGCAGAACTGGGTGATTTATGAGGGTCTATGTCAAATGGGTTTTCCCCCCTTGGGATGTAAAGTTGTAAAAGTCATGATGTAAAGTGTCTTGAGGGATAAGAAATGTTTTAATCCCCTCATAAGTCCTAAGTCTTAGGTCCTAGGTAATTTTCCCAAAAGCTAAGTTCAAGGATCCATTTAAAAATAAATAATAATAATAATAATAATAATAAATATAATAAAGTAAAAAAAACCTAAAAATAATAAAATAATAATATTTTGAGTAAATAAATGCAGAATTTCAAATTTTTAATACATTAAAAATTCGACGGATGAGATCAAGAGATATCTTGATCCTCATCGACGGTTGAGATCATTTTAACATGGATCACTCGAACTAGCTGTTGGGGATTTTTCCTTTAAATAGGGTGCTAGGGGTCACTTGAGATCAGATAGGATCTGTGAGTCTTGTGCTGAAGAAGCTCTCTTGTAGTCATTTTTTTTGTGCAATAAAGAAGACTTTGGGGTTAAAAATCTTGCTGGTGTTACTCTTCGGAAAATGCTGTAAGATTGTTCTATTTTTTCTGCATAATTTTATTTTCAGCCATTCATGATAGCTTAATGAAGATTGATCTAGGCACAGGTATCTTGTCTGATCTTTGAGGTTTGAATGATAGTTTAGATTCTGAAATATATTGGCAGGTATCTCCATTTGATCGGGGTTTCACTATTGTTTTCTCCTTCTATGTTGATGGTTGATTTTAAGCTGTGCAGGAAATCCTTTTTTCAGATTACCGGGCGTTAGGGGAAGTTCTCGGCTGAACCAGCCAACTCCCGGGTTGTGTTTTTTCTGAAAGAGCCCAGCCAGTTCTTGATCCCGGGCTTATCATTCGAAATATTTTTTATGAATGCATGCAGGGTTTTCTGAAGCGTTTTACATTAAAATTAAATTCTGATAATATTACTGTGATTATTGATAAATCTGGCTTCTTAAGAGCTTTCGGTTTGTAAATACTGTAATTTTTTTGCTGGATCTAGGGTTTTGATCTTGTTTACTGCACATATTATTTTTGGCGATTTTTTTTTTTACAGGTTGCAGGGTTTTCTGGAGATCTCTGAGGATTTATCCAAGCTGTTTTGCTGCCCAAGGGTTTCAATTTCAAGGGTTTTCAGATCTGGAAAATTTTTCACATCGGTTTCATTTGATAATCAGCTTCTGAGTTCTCACTGTCAGATCATCACCTGCTCATTTCCATCAAGCCCGCAGTTCTTTCTCTGCATGCTGCTATTCTTTTCATTGCTGCTCCTTCATTGGGTCTCCACGTCGTTCTCCATTCCACAACCGAGCTTACCTCAGGCTGCTCGCAAACATTTCATTGCCAACCAGCGTGTTTTTGCCTATTCATGCGTATCTACCTACTCTATTTTCTTTTGCGTTTGCTGCTCTTCAACGCAGCTCCAATCTTCACCTGCCCAGCTGCTTGCATTTCTCCCTGCACCTACGCACACTCACCATGAAAATGCGATTTGCCGAAATACGCTAAGGGAGAGCATTATAAATCGATCCATCGTAACGCCTCCGTTAATCCAAAATCCTTCCCGCAGATGCATCTCCACCAGCCGTCGAGCATCCTCATGTCCTTCAACCTGCAAGCACTCATCCGCCATTGAAATCTTTTGCAAGAAATCGTGCCTTTCTCCGCCTGCAATTTCCCTCTGTCCGCCGACAAACAGGAACGCGTTTTTCTGGGGTATATACTGGTCATCCTGCACTGCAAATATAGCATTCCGCCATTAGAGCCTGCACAAGACAGTGAGGACGCATATACGGGCCGAGTTTTGTGTGCACGCGTTGGTATGGTAAGACGACGACAGTTTAGGTTTTGATGATATGCTTAGGAGTTTAAAGGGTTTAATTTTTTTTTTTTTGAATAGATTTTAAATCGTTCAGTCTCACTTAGGTTTACGATTATATTTTTTTTAGTTTTTAAAAAAAAAAATTATATATATATATATTTCATAAAATTTCGTTAGGGTTATTTGCGTTGTTTGGGTTCATTTTAGTTTTATTTTACGATTCCAAATATCAAAAAGCAAAAATAAAGAATTTTAAGCTATTATAGATTAAAATATTTCATTCATAGGATAGTTTTAGTTTTATTATTAGATTTTAGTTTTAAGTTAAAAAAAAAAATCATATAAAATATATAAAATATAAAAAGATACAAAGGTTTCTTTTCTTTTTTTTTAGAGTTTGGATTTTAGATTTATTTGGTTGTTTGATTTAAATAAAAAATAAAATGTTCCTCTTAGTTTAGTTTTGTGTAGAATTTTTTGATCTAGTCTTTAATTTTCTCTGAAAACATAAAAAAAAAATATTGGGAAAAATGTTTTTGCCAGATTCATTTTTTGTCTTGGGAACTTATCACGTTCTATTTTCTCCTGCTGAGATTCAAATTTTCGATATTTATCATTTTATGCGAGTCTGCACATGAATGATCATCTTGAAGATTTAGCTGCATGAATATGATATCTGGTTAATGATTCATAATTGCATGGTTGTTTAAAGCATTTATCTTTTCGAAATATTTTAATTACTAGATATCGTTATTGAGCTTTAATCATTATAAGAACTTTGTGGTTTTACTGGATATCTTGCATCGTTCAAGTTATTTGATGATAATTGATTGCTATACATGGTTTACATCTCTGCAACATCAAGTAAACAATCATTTAAACATCAAACCCACAAGGCACTGGTTTATTAATTCAGCAAAATCAATCTAGTGCTTGTTTCTTCGTGTCTCCCAACCCAACTGGTCGACAGTGGGTCTTCATCACCTCATAGGGTCTACCCCCCTTAGCCGCGGGAGACAGGCTTAAACGGAGAGATCGGGCATCAGGGTGACAACCCCAGGTCTGAGCGTTGTCGTGTCAATCTGTGCGACAACACCTCTGAATGATCCTCTTATATAATGGACTCTTGGCAAGTGCATCCTGTAATCTGTCGGGGGAATGATATTCTCTAATTCTCATGCTGCGAGTCAGTGCTTACCACCTCCTTTGGAAAACCTATTATCTTTCTTCTCCCAACAACGTGAAAGTATCTTCAAAATGGAGGATGGCCTCCACTTACCTTTGTTTGTAAATATCCACTACCGTCTTCACCAAGTTGAATATTGTGTACCTGCACAACTTAGATAACAAGTACAACAAAAACTATAGAAGCATGTTGTTAGCCATATCAAAATCACAGAAGCATTTCATACATATATCAGATATCCAGACTCAATTACAAACAAGAGACATATACTCTTCAACATCTTGCTAGGGACTTGTCATATACCCTAGACTACTTCATAACAACACTCATTCCATCTAGGGTTTCAATATGTTTTCCAAATGCATGACATACCTTACTACAACATATAGAAAACCCTAGAATCCATTCACACAAATATAGATTTACAAATCATCTAACAACCTTCCAAGATACATGTGTTAGACTTCTCACTAGGGATTCATACAAATCCTAGATTTCATACAAAAGAATCAATCAATGTCAATCACAACTTAGTCATTAACCTGACTAGCTTCCACTAGGGTTAGTTCCAAACCCCTAGATTTTCAATCAACCATCAATCAATCACTAACATGACCAACTACTACTAAGGTTAGTTGCAAACCCTAGATTTCCGAGCAATCATCATACTCAACCAAAAATTCAAATTTCAACAATTTCTTCACAAATCTCAAATTATCATATTCCAGAGATTTTACTTTGACTAAGGTTTAATTCCAAAACCTTAGATTTCCAATCTCAACAATCATTACATGCATAAATCTTAGATTGTTATATTTCACACTAGACAATGTCACTACTAGGGTTTAACTTCCAAACCCTAGATTTTCATTTTTCAACAATCATCTAATAGATTTCAGATTGTTATATCACACATACTAAACAACTTTTAACTTCACTAGGGTTTAGCTATAACACCCTAGATTTCCAAACATCAACATCCTAGAATCTCATATAAGGACTTCATTAAATCATAAGACTCATGACCATCAATGACTAGGTCAACACACATATCTAGGAATTCATAACCATACATAAGCATATCATATGTCCAATAACATTAATACATCTAACCTAGACCAAGCTAGGGATTCAACCAAAAGGACATATCTCTATATGCCTAGATTTCATCACCATTCAAATACATTTCATATCATGAGATAGTCAAACCCAACTTCACAAATATCAATAAGAGTTAGACACATATTGATTATATTAGGGTTTGATCAGACAACACACACATCCCAAGTAAATCAATTCTAAGACAATCAACAATCGTTGCATGCATAAATCTTAGATTGTTATATTTCACACTAGACAATATCACTACTAGGGTTTAACTACCAAACCCTAGATTTTCATTTTTCAACAATCATCTAATAGATTTCAGATTGTTATATCACACATACTAAACAACTTTTAACTTCACTAGGGTTTAGCTATAACACCCTAGATTTCCAAACATCAACATCCTAGAATCTCATATAAGGACTTCATTAAATCATAAGACTCATGACTATCAATGACTAGCTGAACACACATATCTACGAATTCATAACCATACATAAGCATATCATATGTCCAATAACATTAATACATCTGACCTAGACCAAGCTAGGGATTCAACCAAAAGGACATATCTCTATATGCCTAGATTTCATCACCATTCAAATACATTTCATATCATGAGATAGTCAAATCCAACTTCACAAATATCAATAAGAGTTAGACATATATTGATTATACTAGGGTTTGATCAGACAACACACACATACCAAGTAAATCAATTCTAAGACAATATAAGGGTCTTGCTCACACATTCCACCAAACCCTAATGAGCTAGGGTTCCAATGTAGAACACACATTCCACCAAACCCCAATGAGCTAGGGTTCCAATGTGGAAACATAGCAAACCCTATATTACCAAAACTTCAAAGGTTTTGGGATTTTAGATCTTATCATTCCATCCTAACAAGTTAGGATTTCCCGATCATACCAAAATCCCAAATATGAAATCATCAATAAAGACTTCAACTAGAATTTCACAATATCCCTAATTAGTTTAGGGTTTTAGACATTCACAACAGCATACCCTTCGGTTAGGGTTTTCTAGAACCTATCTAGGGTTCTACCAAATTAGATAAGAGTGGGGTGGGTAGATTTATCAAGAGATGAATCACCCAAACAAGAATCACTAGGATTCAATACTGCTAGTCATAACAAGGTTAGTAATAGATCATCAAATGAATAATCTTTTCAATCAATGAATTCAAAGCATACCTTTGTTTCTTGACTAACCTTGTCTTGAGAGATCCTCCTTCTTGCAGATGTTTTTCCTAACCAAGACAACAGAGGGAGAAAGGTGATTAGTATTTAATATAATCAAAACTAAATGGGTACATGAACCCAAAACTGAAAAGACATGAGATACTTATCTTTTTCCAGAACAATCTCATTAATGGCCAAGAGATCATCCCTGAGTCTATCTATCTTCACAAAGAAGGTTTCCATAGTATCTTCTTTAGTCATCTTCGTAGTCCTCAGCTCATTCTTCAAACTTGCTACTTGACCAATGTTCTTAATAGTGAACAACTTCAACAAGGCTTCATACATCTCCTGAGCATGATCGATGTTAGCTATGAATGGGACAAGATTGTCTTTTATCCCTTCTACCATCAGAGCCATAGCCACCAATTCTAGATCCCTGAATTTCGCTTTGTTGGCATCACTGGCTTCTTCTGTAGGCTTCTTTACATTTCCTTTAACCAAATCTAGCACCTTCTTCTTCTTGAGGATTAGGTCAATTTTGTTCTTCTAGGATCTGAAGTTAGATGCTCCTTCAAGCTTGTTCTCACCCTTGATAGAGTTTAGACATCTTCCTTGAATATGATAGACTCTTTCCCTGAGATAGTGCCTATGAATGGATCTGCATTTTTCTTCTTTCTTCACCAAAGCTCCGATACCATATTGGAAAATCAGAAAGGCATTAAAGATTTTCTCGATCTTGATAATTACTTGTGATGTTTCTTATTATTACAGTTCTTTATATCTTCTTTCTTTAGTGTTGGAATTTCTAAGTCTGACACATTAGAAACCCTTCATGCACTTTACTAATTTATTCCTACTTACTTGTTCTATTAATTAACAAGTTATTTACCATGTAAATACTGGAAATAAATACAAGTATATGCTCAACACATTACAGATCATCAACTTAAGGACATAGAAACAAGCACACAAGTGACATCGTTGTTTTTGGACTAATGTCCTCGGAAAAGCCCAATGCGGGAAAATCGGTGCAACTATCTGAGGGTTTGATTTGTTAAGTAGATTCAAAATACAATCTGGGTGCCAAATCCGGCATACCCAATAGAGAAAAATCTTGGCAGTAGTACCTCCCCTTCGGAGATAGATGCTCCGGCTGAAACCCCGGATAAACACTCCGACAGTTCCTTAGCTCCAATCTACCCCACGAAAAACCCCAGCCTCAACCTGTAGGGACTGTGTCAGCCTCTTTTGCCCTCTCCGTCAGCTTTCTCGGCAGTTTCGGCAGTTCCCGACAGTTCCGGATTTTGCCCTCTGTGTCAGCTTTCCCGGTAGTTCCGACAGTTCCCGACAGTTCCGACTGTTCCCGACAGTTCCGGATTTTGCCCTCTACGTCATCTTTCTTGGTAGTTCCCAGCAGTTCCGGCTTCTTCCCTCTGCGTCAGCTTTCCCGGCAGTTACGGTATTTCTTGGCGGTTCCGGCTTCTGCCCTCTGCGTCAGCTTTCCCGGCAGTTCTAGCAGTTCCCGACAGTTCCAGCTATTCCCGGCAGTTCCGGCTTCTACCCTTTGCGTTAGCTTTCGCACTAGTTCTGACAGTTCTTGGCTTCTGCGCTGATCCTCCTGGTACTATCTCTGCCTTTCTGCTTCTGTATCCACTGCCCCTCAGCTGCAACTCTGATCACTCTTTCGATTTCCTCAGCAAAACCTACCCCCGGAAATCGAAATCTTGATCAACTTAGTGTGTTCTCCAAGTGACCCTCAAGCCTCCTCTTATACTTTTTTCGTTAACAAATCAACAGCCGAGATTAAGTCCCTAATCAACGGCTTAGATTAGATCTGGCTTGATCCATGTCTTTTGCACCATTCTAGCACAATTTTATATTAATTCACATTAATATTTTATTTTCCCTAAGTTTAAACTTAGGGACTCCATTCAAAATATTAATTATTTTAATATCTCCCAAACTGTTTAGAATTTGCCCAAACCCTTTTTGGGTATTGGAGATCTCATCTGCCTTAGCCTCTCCACCAATTTTCGTGGCTAGGGCACATCTGATGCTACCCCAAATCAACACTCCCTCTTAGTGAGGACTCTGCTCTAGTATTACTCCTCACTGAGCATCACTCTGATCTTCCGGCATCGGTCCCTGTGCTGATGCTAGGCCTGCTACCCAACATCCTCTGCACTGCTGCATCCTGTATTGCTACCCATGGCCCTGCCACTACCACTGCTGCATCCATACTGCAACTCCCTCTGCATCCGTGCTGCTGCCCATGGCCCTTCCATTGCCACTGTTGCATCTGCACTGCAACTCCTTTCATCATGCTGCCCATAACACTACCACTGCTAACTGTTGCACTGTAACTCAGTTACCGAGAAGTAAGTAACTGATCTCCCAACTCTGACATCTCTGTCAGGTTAGAAACACTCCTGATGCTGAAGCTCCCTCTGTCACTGACAAGTGCTCCCTCTCTGACCTCTGCGTTGCTACAACAACTCCATGCATCTCACACCGTTGCACACCTCTCTGTGCCATCCTGCACTGGTGCAACACTCCCGTGCCTCTCGCACTGTTGCAGCCTGCTAGCCTCGCGCTGTCCTGGGAATCCTGCATTGTAGCTCCCTCTGTCACTCCATCCGCATCTGTCTCTACTGACATCGCTAGTACTGCTACTCCTCTTCGGGGCTCTCGTAGCAAGGTCTAATCCAAGAGGCTGGGTACCTCGAGGATCCTTCCCCTCATCGCCTATAGTCTGCCTAACTACAGCTCGATATCGCCCCGCTTCCGCTCAAGTGGTGTGTGTGCACTCATGGCACACAGAACAAAAAGGATCTTGGCCTTCCAGATGACAAATTTGGATGCCTCATCCAACCTGGCCTAATTCCTCAACCCATTGATGGCCATCTCTCTGCTCTTCTTCTTGACTCCTTCGAGTCTCTCTACCTCCCACCTGGAAGTTCTCTGTTCGACTCCTGCTGAGTCTACTTCCTGTGTAGAAGTTCTCTGTTCGACTCTTGCCAAGTCTCTCTACTTCCTGCCTGGAAGTTCTTGGTTCGACTCCTATTGAGTCTCTCCACTTCTTGTCTGGAAGTTCTCGATTCGACTCCTGTTGAGTCTCTATACTTCCTGTCTGGAAGTTCTCGATTCGACTCTTGCTGAGTCTCTCCACTTCCCTGTCTTGAAGTTCTCGGTTCGACTCCTGCTGAGTATCTCCACTTCCTGTCTGGAAGTTCTAGGTTCGACTCCTGTTGAGTCTCTCTACTTCCCGTCTGGAAGTTCTCTTTTAGACTCCCTCTGAGTCCCGATTTCCGACCTGGAAATCCTTCTCAGTGATGTTAAAATCGCGAGTTTTTCATCAAAACGAGAATATCGCGAGTAGTACTTGCAATTTTTTTTTATATGCGATTTTTTCGGTAATTATCGTGGAGGGTTGGGGCAACATGGTTTTATAAGGAAAAAAATGAATTTCTTTTATTTCATTTGGACAGTAGAGCGCGCGGAGGGCAGTGGAGACTTGGAGTGTTGGAGAGGCTTGGAGATTTTGCCATTTTGGAGCTAAATCAACTGCGTGGAGGAGAAAATCGAAGAGTGTGCTAAGGAGGAGACCGATTATCTCCATAAAAACGATATGGGCACTGATTTTTTTTGTTTTCATTGTTTTGAAACGTTGTTTTCGTTTTTTTCAATGTTTTTGGTTGGGTTTGGAATGGGGTTTTTGATATTTGTCCAATGTAATTTTTTTTTTAGTTTTTTTGGTTGGGTTTGGAATGGGGTTTTTGACATTTGTCCAATGTATTGTTTTTTTAGTTTTTTTGGTTGGGTTTGGAATGGGGTTTCTTAAATTGTATGTAATTTTTTTTAGTTTTTGTACAATGTAAAAATTAAAATACTAAATTGTAAGTTTGTAACTTGTAAATACTAAATTGTAATCCTTATTTTCCCATAGGTTCACAACTTCACCGAAACACCATTCAAGTTTTCAACTTCAAAGTTCAAAATCAAACATGCCAAGGAAATTGGATCCTTTCTGGGAATATGGTGAACCTAATGCTCCGAATGATAGACTAAACTTGACTTGCAAGTTGTGTGGGCACCATATGTCTGGGGGGGTGTACAGATTGAAGTATCACCTTGCAAAAATACCTGGATTTGATGTAGGGCCTTGCAAAAATACAAATCCTGAACTCATCCAAAGAGCCATGAAAGCATTGGAAGCTTTAGACCAGAATAGAGAGGCCAAAGAAGAAGTGAAGAGGCAACTAAAAAAGTCAGCTGAACAAGCAAGTGGCACTGGTTCTACTGCAGCATCAACCAATCCGGTAGCTGCCACATCATTTTTTGTTCCTCGAACCACACCTGGTTCACAGCCATCTATCAGTTCAATGCTAAAAAGAACTGAGAAAGAACAAGCTGACAAGTTGCTGGCAAAATTTCTCCTTTGGAGTGATATTCCTTTTAGCATTGTAAGGAATAATCCATTTTTCCAACCTTCTATTGATGCTATTGCAACTGTTGTCCCAGGATACAAAATCTCTTCTTATCATGATTTCAGAGGCCGGATTCTTCAAAATGAAAAGCTTGACTGCACCCAAAGATTGGAGGATTTTAGGGCATCATGGGCACAAACAAGATGCACTGTTATGTCAGATGGTTGGACTGACCAAAAGGGGAGAACCCTTATAAACTTCTTGGTTAGTTGTCCCAAGGGGACTATGTTTATCAAATTTGTTGATGCATCTGCACAAATCAAAGATGCAAGAACTTTATGTGATTTTCTGGATGTGTTTATTTTGGAGGTGGGTGTAGAAAATGTTGTCCAAGTCATAACGGACAATGTTGCAAATTATGTTGCTGCTGGTAGGATGCTTATGGACAGGCATCCTACTTTATTTTGGACACCTTGTGCTGCACACTGTATTGATTTGATGTTGGAGGACATAGGGAAAATTCCCTTTGTCAAAGATATTGTTGAGTCATCCAAAAGCATTACAAAATTTATATATAACCATACATCTGTGCTTAGCTTGATGAGAAGATTCACCAACAACAAAGAGTTAGTGCGCCCTGCCATTACACGGTTTGCCATCAGTTTTATATCTCTTCAATCCCTCTTGAATTCTATGTGGGATGTGAAGTTAATGTTTCTTTCAGAGGAGTAGCGTGCTTTGCCAATGAGTCGCAAACCAGAGGGAGAGGCCATATGCAGACTAGTTTCATACCAGGCAGACTTTTGGGCGGGAGTGCAGGAGGTGTGCGCTATTACTGAACCTTTGGTAAAGCTTCTTCGGTTAGTTGATGGTGAGAAGCCCGCAATGGGCTATTTGTATAAGGCCATGGACAGGGCCAAAGAAGCCATTCGGGCCTACTATGATGATAAGGGAGATGATGGGTTTCAAAGACAACTCCTCCTATGGGGAGTGATTGATGAGTGATGGAACAACACACTCCATCGTCCCATTCATGCTGCTGGGCTTGTCCTGAACCCCGCATTTTCTTACGCATGTGGGTTTGTATTTGATGCTGAGATCATGGATAGATTCTTGTCCTGTGTCCAGGAGATGGTGCGATCTCCAGCAGAACGTACAAAGATCTCTAAAAAAATTGAGACATATAGGATGGCAGGTGGCACATTTGGCTTTGACATGGCTGTGATTGATAGGACGATTAAAATGCCAGGTATTTTTTAGTTTGTAACTTTGTTTCAAATTTCATTGTCTCTTCAATTTCCATTTTTTTCTTATGTTTATTTAAAATTTTATTTGCAATTTTATTGTAGATGCATGGTGGAGAATGTATGGTGCCAGGGTACCCCTTCTGCAAAAGCTTGCCATTCAAATCCTCAGCCAAACATGTAGCTCCTCAGGATGTGAGCGCAACTGGAGTGTATTAGAAAAAATACACAACAAGAAGCACAACAGGTTAACACTCAAACATTCAAAATATTACAAATTTCCAAATAAATTTTTGAATTCATTAAACAATATTTTTTTTATAATTATTAATTATTATTTCATGATCTTTGTACAGGTTGGAGTCCCAGCAACTTAATGACATGG
Organism: Pinus tabuliformis; assembly: GCA_031772625.1. Classification (NCBI taxonomy): domain Eukaryota; kingdom Viridiplantae; phylum Streptophyta; class Pinopsida; order Pinales; family Pinaceae; genus Pinus; species Pinus tabuliformis. The sequence goes on along the minus strand of CM062810.1, from coordinate 209,999,850 downwards.
TCTATGTTTACTACAATCTTCGATTGTGGGTGAGGCAACTTGAGAGGACACCTGATATGGAGGCCATCTCATTGGATGGGATTAACACCACTGCTGCATGGAGGGTTGAGGCCGAGAAGCCTCTCATGGAGTCTGCTGATGATTGTTAGTGCAGGATGTAGTGGAGGGGGAGGACGAGGAGGAGGAACAGGAAGAGGAGGTGACACCACTTGCCCGGGCTACCCCTGCCACCAGTAGAGGATGTGATCTACCTCCTCTAGCTCTTACTTCTAGTTCTTCAACTTCTAGAGCACAACAGACTCCACTGCCAACTCCACCAACACCAACATCTACATCTAGAGGGAAAGGGAAAGCTGTGACATTTTCTCGCAAGAGGGGCAGAGGAAATCAATAGTATTAGACTTTAGTTATTTTGTTCATTTTATTGTACATGACATTATGACTCATGAAATACATTATTATATTTTTTGTTGATATTTTGAGGCTGAGTTGGGAGTCAGGAGTCAGGACTTACTATTCAGGACATGATTCACTGTTATGTGTGATTCTAGCACTAGAAATGATTTTAAACATCTTATATATTAGTTTCTTTTATCATATTTATGTGTCAATGTATTTATTTTATGTTGTAGATGGTTTAGATATTAAAAAAATTGAACAAAAATGAAAAATATGAATATTTTTGTACCAAACAATTTTTTCCCAATTATTTCTGATTTTTTCTCGATTATTATGATTTTTTCCGATTTTTTCTTCGCGCTGATATTATCCCGATAACGATTAATGCAACACTGGTCCTTCTGCCAATGTCAAGTTGCCCCTCTCTGATCGTCTGTGCAACAACAACACTGATCCAGATTCCTTGGCTAGAAATCCGCCTCGGCAGCAACTCCCTCTACCTTGGCCTTGCCCTGTTAGGTACTATTTTGACTACAGTACCCGACCAGCTCCACTCTGCAACTTATCCACTGCCTCCTAAACCCCAACAATCTGAAGGTTAGAGCTCTTAGGCTCTGCGCAATCCCGGCACTGGCAAATCAACTTCCTCAACCAACTGTGTTAGCCCTCCTAACCTCTGCGTGAGCCTGTCTTTGCCTCCCTTAGCCTTTGCGCTGCCTCTTCTTGGCTCGAACTTGATAAGTAGGCATTGCGTCACCCCTTCCTTGCTGCTTCTCTGCTAGGAAAAACTTCTGTCACTCAGGACAATTGTTTTTTGCTGCTGCTGCTCTGCTCGGCTGATGTCCTCAGTTCTCCTGTGATCTGCAACCATGCTCTGATACCATGTTGGAATTTCTAAGTCTGACACGTTTGAAACCCTTCATGCACTTTACTGATTTATTCCTACCTACTTGTTCTGTTAATTAACAAGTTATTTACCGTGTAAATACTGGAAATAAATACAAGTACATGTTCAACACATTACAGATCATCAACTGAAGAAAATAGAAACACGCACACAAGTAACACCGTTGTTTTTGGACTAATGTCCCTGGAAAAATCCAATGCGGGAAAACCGGTGTAGCTATTTGAGGGTTTGATTTATTAAGCAGTTTTAGAATGCAATTTGGGTGCCAAATCCGGCATACCCAATAGAGAAAAATCTCAGCAGTAGTACCTCTCCTTTGGAGACAGATGCTTCGGCTAAAACCCCAGATAAACACTCCGATAGCTCCTCAACTCCAATCTGCCCCACAAAAAACCCCAGCGTCAGCCTCTAGGGACTGCGTTAACCTCTTTTTCCCTCTGCGTCAGCGTTCTCAGCAGTTCCGGCTATTCCCGACAGTTTTGGCTTTTGCCCTCTGCGTCAGCTTTCCCGGTAGTTCTGGCAGTTCCGGCTTCTGCCCTTTGTGTCAGCTTTCCCGATAGTTTCGCAGTTCTTGGCAGTTCCAAGCCTCGACTGTTCTCGACAGTTCTAGCTTCTGCCCTCTGTGTCAGCTTTCCCGGCAGTTCCGACAGTTCCTAGCAGTTTCGGCTATTCTCGACAGTTCTGGCTTCTGCCCTTTGCGTCATCTTTCCCAGCAGTTCCCGGCAGTTCCAGCTGTTCCCGACAGTTCCGGCTTCTACCCTCTACGTCAGCTTTCCCAGTAGTTTTGGCAGTTCCAGCTGTTCCCAGCAGTTCTAGCTTCTGCCCTCTGCGTCAGCTTTTCCGGTAGTTCTGGTTTCTGCGCTGATCCTCTTGGTACTATCTTTGCCTCTTTGCTTCTATATCCACTACCCCTCAGCTGCAACTCTGATCACTCTTTCGACTACCTCAGCAAACGCTGCCCCAGAAATTCGAAATCTTGATCAACTTGGTGTGTTCTCCAAGTGACCCGCAAGCCTCCTCTTATACTTTTTTCGTTGACAAATTAATGATCGAGATTAAGTCCCTAATCAACGGCTAAGATTATATCTGGCTTAATCCATGTCTTTTGGACCATTCTAGCATAGTTTTATATTAATTCAGATTAATATTTTATTTTCCCTAAGTCGACTCCATTAAAAATATTAATTATTTTAATATTTCCCAAACTGTTTAGAATCTGCCCAAATCCTTTTTGGGTATTGGAGATTTCATGTGCCTTAGTCTCTCCACCAATTTTCGTGGCTAGAGCGCATCCAATGCTACCCCAAATCAACATTTAGTTCATCAATCAATTACTAAAAGCAGTAGCACATAAAACAATGAACACAAGATGTAGGCACATGCTAGGGCAAAAACCCCTTTGATGTGAAAACCCAGTCAAAGTTATTGTTCCTTTCAATAGTATTCTTTGAGACTTTTCACCCTAGACCTTGACTAGACCTTCCCTCCACATCAAGTTAGCCTCCAAAAGATTGAACTCTTCCCAACAACTTCGACTATGTAGCAGCCAGTAGCTTCCGGCAGCGGTCCAACTTGGAAGACTTCGTTCTCCCAATCCAGAGCACAAAATAGAGTGAGACCACCACCAAAATTTCGATTTTTCTCTTCTCCTTAGACTGCCCCAAACTCGCATTTACTTCGGCTTCTCGACAACAAACTTTCCCAACTATCCACTTCACACTTCTTCCTAGCAACAGGATTTTCATACTTCTGCCCAGTAGATGAGAAGATGGGAAGTGATGCTCTAAATGAATTCGTAGTCCTTCATTTTATAGGCTTCTTGTGGAGTAGAATGGGTCCTTAGGCCGACGTGATCTTCTCTTAGGCTGACATGGTGTGGAGGTTCCATAATTCATATTTTACTCAATACTAAACCTTTTTACATGATTCAAAACCTAAGAAGGGTCTCTTTAAATGTACAATAATTCTATAGACCTAGAATAAATCCTAGAAGTCTTCAATGTGGACTTTGACGTAAAACATGGTGACCCAAGCATGAAACCCATGCTTTAATAACTCACAATAATAATAATAAAAATTCTTTTCTTTATTCTTTTGACAAGTACATCACATAATGACTCAAGTACATTATTGAAGACCGAACATAGTTACTTTTTCCAGCAAGGAGGAGGTCTTGGGTTTCCACTATATTGTATGCTGTTACTTTTTCTCCTCCTGATGTAAGTAGTATATTGGGCAGGTCTACTTGTTTTTGGCTTTGCGGGAGTGCTTGTTGATTTTTGTGTAGCATCGGAAGGTATTCCCGCATGGCTAAGAGTTCTTCAAGTCAACCTAGATAAAATATGTAAATTTCATTTTTTATTAAATCAAGTCGACTCATGATAATCAAGCTGGATAGCCAGTGAAGGGATGAGTCCCTTGGGTTTTCACACCCTATTTGACATGTATATATAAGGCATTGTGGTGCCACATTTGACCACCAACGAAGACGATGTCTGAGCAAGAAGAAATCTGTTTTGGAGATCGTGCTTTCTATTTTTTTATCTCTCTCTTGGCTGCAAATGTGAGAAGACAACTGAGATTGACCATAGAAATTTGATTGGATTTTGACTGCAGGGCATTGACCGAATTTGTCCCCAAGCTGACTGCAGGTTTTTCCACAAGAGGGTTGCACGTGAAGACTGTTGACCACAGACCACAAGGCCAAAGTTTGATTGCAGACCTGTTTGACCAAGCCGTGTTAAACAGTGTTGAATTTCTGATTTTTTGGTTGGTTTGACCAACATTGACCTGCAGATGTTTTGACCATATTTGTATGGTATTTTTGACTTGGATATTGTCACAAATTTTCAGACAAATTGCTGATTTGTAAACCTTGTTGAAGAATAATTTCTCTTAAGAAAAGTTGTTGAGTTTTCTCCCAAGGTTGGGCTTCCCAGGGTAAAAATAGTCTCTTTTGTGCATGGTTGTTTTTCTGTGATCTTTACTATTTCCGTTGCATTTACTGTTGATATTTTTTGAAATGTAATTGTTCAATGATAGAAGTGGCATAAATATTGGCTGAAAATCATTTGGAAGTAATTACCTAGTAGAAAATTGTATTCTATTGCACTAGCCTTATAATTTCAACATGGAATCAGAGCCTTGTTGAAAGAACAACCATTGAAGTCAGCCTAAGAGACCAGTATTCAGTTTTGACTAGAGAAAGATTTATGCTTGGTGTTTGAAGAGAACAACATGGCTGGTCACATTGGAGATGGTGATTTTGATATTCCAAGACAAGAAAGGGAACTTGAGGCTATTCAGATTGATGGCAAATCTACTCCTTTGAAGGTTTGTTACCAGAGTTTGAAAAGAACAACATTGATGACCAAATGGGTGAAACCAGTATCGAAAGAGATCTAAAGTTGCATAAAGAATTTGAAGGATGTGAAAATTTTCAGTAGCTGAATCCAAGGTCATATATCTTGTGCTTCAAGGGCAGTCCCATCTATGATGATAATGAAAGATTCATACATCTATGTTCCAGAAGTAATAGTATCCATGCAAATCAGTCCAAGGAAGTTTAACGCATAGAATTTGAGCAGGATGGTGTTGCCAGCAAAAGTGAATATTCTATCAAGAATGTTTGCTTGGAAAATGAGCAGTTTTCTCTTGAGCCTGTTAATAGATCACATGTGATGTGTGGCTACATTTTGTGCCCTAAAAATAGTGTCTCTAATGAACAACTCAATGAAAATTTTTTCATATCAAATTTTGATGTTTCCTTTATTCCTGAAAATGGAAGTGAATGTAATGAATCTGATGGCATTTCTTATAGTCCAAATTTATGCCCAAAATCTGAACAAGGTGTCATTATTGGTCATTGGAATGAAGCCCTCACTAAAGATGGAAAGCTACAGGGAATTAATTAGTTCAATGATGATCTTTTTTATGATCTGGACGATCTATCATCTCAGAGGAATAAACCCAGTTGAGCAAGTGGATAACCAGCCTGTTGGAGAGACAACATTAGAAACCAAATGTGCGAGTTCCATCCCACAAAACAGATGTATAGTAGTACACAATCTCATCAAAATGACATCAAACTTGAATTGATGTCCAAGCCAGAAGAGGGTGGTTTCGAAGATTGTATATTGAACGTTAAGGCTGTTAACAAATTTGACGACATCTCTTTTTAATGAAGGCCACGGATGAGGTCTTCAATAGAATCTAGAAGTTCAAGACAAGTAGAAAGCTTGACGGGGAAGAAGATCAAGGTTTTGAGGTCAGATAATGGAGGAGAGGATACTTCTAAGGAATTTGATGATTTTATGCAAGGAGGCAGGGACCAAGAGGCAGTTGACAGTTCCCTACAACCCTCAACAATTTCTTCCTTGATCAAGAAATAAGTACTTCCAATCATATTTTTTCTTGTTGTTTTTTGGGTTAGCCTCTTGTCCTTTTATTTTGTATGCTTTGGATATTAGAAAATGATTGCTTGGTTATGATTTTTCCTTTCTTTAACATGACCTCCTAAATGGGGTTTGTGGAAAGGAAGAACATGTCTATTGCGGAGGATTTCTAGGCGATGATTCATGCAGCAGATGGTAGCATCGAGAAGTACAAAGCACGGTTTGTGGCAAGAGGGTTCTCCCAGAAAGAGGAAGTGGACTACGATGATAATTTTGCTCCAGTTGTCCGATGGTCAGTTTCTTGTATGGCCTAAGGGATCGAACATAAACTCAGCATGTGATCCAGGTGGATATTGGTGGCCACCTGCCAAGTCCACATGGACCCCCACCATTGTCTTTCTCAGCATTTTTAGTTTCCTTAATTGTAGCACAACTTACTATTTTTAGCAGTTTTTCGGGTCCTGAACTTCCGGAGCCGTTTTGAGGCCCTAAACGACGTTTTTTGGGGAATCCGGGGGCAACACGAGTCCATGGAATGGACTGGTGTTGCCCGTTCCAACAATGATAGTGCTCAGATAGATCTTTCTAATGAGCTATTGTACGCGTCAAACGGAGATCATATGCCAAAGTTACGACCCCGGGAAGTTGATGTACCAACTTACCCCCAAACGGGGCCCACAGTTTGGCGTTTCATCTCCTAGGGTTAGGTTTTGGAATGTTAAGGGTTTTTCCATTGTTTCTCAACAATAAATAGGCCTTCGAGCCTCATTGTAACACAGTTCAGAGGCATGTAGCCATCACATCTCTTCTCAGAGATAAGCTACCATCGCCCTAGCTAGTTTATTTCCATTTCTGTCTGTAAGCATATTTCAGTATTTTCCATTAATGAAATGAAGTATTATTTCCGCTGCATCTTTGTGTATATGGTTATCTCTGTAATTTGTTGCGTTCCTGTTTAAATCCGGATCAGTGGTATCAGAGCGGTCTGCTTTTTCTCTGTTTTTCTTTGCATGTCCCCAACAAGGTCAGGATATAAGGAGTTAGGGCTTGAACTGGTTGAACCTTTGCAAGACCAGCCTCGCAAATCCCGACGGCCTCCCATGGCGGACGAGAAGAAAGACGAGGGGGCAGGAGATCCCATCAAAATCTTGCTCGAAGAAGCGCTCGAGCGACAACGGAACGCGATGATGGACAGCTTTGCGCAGATCCTTCAGCGGCTACCCAGAAGTGGCGCATCGGCTTCCAGCAGCTCCTCTGGAAACGCCACACCCTTTAAGGTACAAGTTAATTTTGAAATCCCCATATTCGAGGGTCAAATAGACGCCGATGCCGTAGATAAATGGTTAAATCTGCTAGAGGGTTATTTTTCTGTTCATGAATTTTCGAGTCGGGAAAAGATTGTTTTTGCTCTTCTCAAAGCAGCCCCCCACGTCAAGGACTGGTGGGAAACCTACTGCGAGCAGAAGGATGAAAGTACTGGCTCACTATTTTCAGCCGCACCCACCTGGGATTCGTTCCGGGATGCCATCAAGGAGCAGTACTACCCTGTCGGAAGCTATGAGGATGAATACATAAAGTGGACCACGCTGCGGCAGGGAAGGGACCAAGACGTGCCGGAGTTCACCAATCTTTTCCATACCCTTCGCACAAAGTTGGGTATCAAGGATTCGGAGCAACATTTGATACTCAAATACCGTGGCTGCCTGCACAAGTACATCCAGGAAGAAATACAGTTCCTAAACATCCCCTCGCTCGGCGCAGCATACCGGTATGCCGTCAAGGTCGAGCAGAAGTTTAAACAAAAGAAGCGAGACTTTGGATCTGCGAATCCAAAGTAGGGGAAAGGTGCCCCTAAACCACAGAACAAAGGACAAAGCCAAGGCGGGATAGCCCAAGACAACCAGCCGAAGCTGCAAGCAAAGAGCAACGCCGCGAAGCCGAGAAAGGACACTGGAAAATGGTGCGAGTTCCATAAGAGCTCCACTCACAACACAAGTGAGTGTCGGGCCAAGCAGTCACTGGTGGCTGAGCTAAAGGTTTCAGAATCAGATGCATGTTCCGACTCTGAGTCAGAACCCGATAAGGGGTATGAAAAAGGGAAGCAGATCATTGATGCGGATCCCAGCGCCACTGTTGCTACTGCAAAGATCCAGAAAAATGAACCCGAAGATCCAGAGGAGGAGGAGCGTCTCTTCCACTCCCAGATGTGGGTAAAGGGCTCCCCGATACAGTTCATTGTTGATAGCGGGAGTCAAAAGAACCTCATTTCGGCAGAGGTCGTGAAGCGGTTGGGCTTACCGACCACAGCACATCCACAACCATACACCATTGGGTGGCTTCACCAAGGGCGAGATCTTCGTGTGAGCCAGCAGTGTCGCCTTCCATACAACATCAAGCCCTTCACGGATGAGGTATTGTGTGACATTGCTCCCCTTGAAGTTTGTGATGTATTACTAGGACAACCATACTTGTGGAAGCGACATGCTGTGTATGAATCAAGGCCCCATGCTGTTATTATTACATTGGGAAATAAGTTGTTCAGGATACCAGAGGTAGCACCACTTGCCGCCATCTCTTTGATTATTGCAAAACAATGCAGTAAGATCATTTCCAAAACCAGGAAATTTGTTTTCCTGATGATACGCCCTCAAGGGAAGAAGAAGACAGTGGCCGCGGCCTCCAAACGGGGTCCCTCTGCACGGCAGCTACAGATGGACAAGATTGTGGAGGAGTACGAAGACATCTTCACCTCCCCGGCAGGGGTTCCTCTGCACTGTCAAGTCAAGCACTCCATCGATCTGACCCCAGGTGTGCCGCTACCCAATGGACCAATTTATCGGCGCTCCGTTCTGGAGAACAATGAAATCAAGAGGCAGATTCAGGAGCTCCTGCAGAAAGGTCACATCCGTCCGAGTTCTTCGCCTTGTGGGAGCCCGATAGTGTTGGTACAGAAGAAGGATGGGACGTGGAGACTCTGTATTGACTATCGGGCGCTGAACAAGATCACTGTCCGTAATAGGTACCCGATCCCGCGGATTGATGACCTCCTAGACCAACTAAAGGGGGCGAAATATTTCAGCAAGATCGATCTGAAGTCAGGATATCACCAGGTACCAATTGAACCCTCAGATGTGTGGAAGACTGCCTTCAAATCCAAGGAGGGCCTCTTCGAATGGTTGGTCATGCCTTTCGGATTGACGAATGCTCCTGCAACCTTTATGAGGCTAATGGATGACATCTTGCGGCCATTCACCAACTCCTTTGTAGTAGTATACTTGGATGACATTCTGATCTTCAGCCAGAGTTGGGAAGAGCACCTCCAACACATCCGACAGGTTCTCCAAACACTGCGGCAACACAAGCTATGTGCCAATTTGGAGAAATGCACTTTTGGCATGACCGAGGTTCAGTATCTGGGATACATCATTGATGAACAGGGGGTGCATGTCGATCCAGCCAAGGTCCAAGTCATTCGGGATTGGCCCTCTCCAACCACTCTAACAGAGCTCCGCAGCTTTCTAGGTCTTGCCAACTTCTACCGCAGGTTTGTGTTGGGATTTTCTCATATTTCTTGGCCCTTGAGTCAAGTCACCAAGGGCGGGGCGAAAGCAAAATTCTTTTGGTCTGAATCTCAACAGAAGGCATTCAGGGAGTTGAAGGATCGCCTCTGCACGGCACCAGTGCTCGCGTTACCAGATTTACAACAACCATTTGAGGTCGAGACAGATGCCTCTGACTATGCTATTGGGGCAGTCCTTACTCAACATGGACATCCAGTGGCATATCACAGTGAAACACTTTCAGACACAGTCCGGAAGTACCCCACTTATGATAAAGAGATGTATTCCATTGTACAGGCCTGCCGACAATGGAAGCATTACATTTTGGGGAAGGAAACGGTCATCCACACAGACCACCGACCTCTGCAGTTCATACAGACCCAAGGGAAATTGCAGAATGATCGCCATCAGAAGTGGTCTACATACCTGCAACAGTTTCACTTGAATATCAAGTATAAAAAGGGCAGCACCAATAATGTTGCAGATTGCCTCAGTCGACCACCGATCATGGCGCTAACCACCGTGCTCAACTCTTGCGGGCACGAGACTTCTGATTGGCCACTTCTCTACAAAAGCGACCCAGAATTCGGCCACACATACCAGACACTCTTGGAGGGTCGGCAGGTTGCAGATTTTCACCTCCAAGATGCCCTATTATGCCACCTCGGTCACCTTTGTGTTCCTTCAAGCGAGCGTGCCAAGATGATTTGGGAAGCACACTACAGTCGGGCTGCTGGGCATTTCGGGGTCGAGAAAACAGTGGCAGTACTGCAAAACTATTTCTATTGGCCGAATCTTCGACAGGATGTTGGGAAGTACATCCGATCATGTACTGCCTGTGCCATTGCCAAACCGACCATTAAGAAGCAAAGCCTCTATACCCCGTTGCCTACCCCTAGTCGACCTTGGGAATCCATCTCCATGGATTACATGTCAGGCCTTCCTTCCACTAAGCATGGAAATGACTGTGTTTTTGTGGTCGTCGACAGGTTCTCAAAGATGGCCATTATGATGGCCTGCAAGAAGAATATCACAGCAGAAGCCACTGCTAAACTCTTCTTTGAACGAGTGTGGGTGCACTTTGGGATCCCACAGTCTATCATCTCAGATCGGGACAGTCGGTTTCTCAGCACCTTTTGGTCCAGTCTCTGGTCAATGCTGGACACCAAACTCACGAAGTCCACAGCCTTCCATCCTCAAACTGATGGCCAGACAGAGGTTGTCAATAGGATGATTGTGCACATTCTGCGCATGTATAACTCAAAGCATCCACGCACATGGGACGAGAGCCTCCCCTACGTTCAGCACAGCTACAACCGAGCTCTTCACAGCTCCACTGGCCATAGCCCTTTTCAGGTGGGTTTGGGATTCCAGCCACTATGCCCCATTGATGTGGCCATGCCACTTGCAGCTACTCACATGAATTCAGCTCATGTCCAGTCCGAAACAGATAAGGCCACCAGCTTCATTGAGCGCATCCAACATATTCGCCAGCAGGTCCATGACATTCTTGAGAAATCAAATGCCAAGTACAAGCAGCGACATGATCAACATCGGGTGCCACACAAGTTTCAGGTGGGCGACAAAGTCTGGTTGCATTTGCAAAAGGAACGCCTTACTGGAGCCTATCGGAAATTGAGACCACTCCGATATGGTCCTTACACCATTACTAAGGCTATGGGAGACAATGCATTTGAGCTCAGCATTCCCCCATTCCTTGGCCTGCACCCAGTATTCAATGTGGACCGCCTTCGGCCATACTTTCCACCATTGCTAGACACATCCGACATTGCAGAACAGCTCAAACCCACAGAATTAAATCCAGATTGCATGGAACAAGCTGCAACTGATCGGATCATGGACACACAGATCAAGAACACTCGCCAACAGAATATCCAACTGTATCGAGTTGTCAAAGCGGGCCAACTCCTTCAGCAAGGCAAGTGGCTCACCAGGGAACAAGTTCAGCAGAAGTTTCCTCATCTCATGGAGGAGCTCAACGCAATGGGGACCATTGCTTCCTAAGGGGGGAGGAATGATCCAGGTGGATATTGGTGGCCACCTGCCAAGTCCACATGGACCCCCACCATTGTCTTTCTCAGCATTTTCAGTTTCCTTAATTGTAGCACAACTTACTATTTTTAGCAGTTTTTCGGGTCCTGAACTTCCGGAGCCGTTTTGAGGCCCTAAACGACGTTTTTTGGGGAATCCGGGTGTTGCCCGTTCCAACAATGATAGTGCTCAGATAGATCTTTCTAATGAGCTATTGTACGCGTCAAACGGAGATCATATGCCAAAGTTACGACCCCGGGAAGTTGATGTACCAACTTACCCCCAAACGGGGCCCACAGTTTGGCGTTTCATCTCCTAGGGTTAGGTTTTGGAATGTTAAGGGTTTTTCCATTGTTTCTCAACAATAAATAGGCCTTCGAGCCTCATTGTAACACAGTTCAGAGGCATGTAGCCATCACATCTCTTCTCAGAGATAAGCTACCATCGCCCTAGCTAGTTTATTTCCATTTCTGTCTGTAAGCATATTTCAGTATTTTCCATTAATGAAATGAAGTATTATTTCCGTTGCATCTTTGTGTATATGGTTATCTCTGTAATTTGTTGCGTTCCTGTTTAAATCCGGATCAGCATGAGTGATTAGTTGTATAGATTTTTAAGACAATGCTAGATGAGTTGAAGAGCTTCCAGTTCAGAGGGAGCAGATAGTCAAGTAGAGTGGAAGGAGAAGCCTTCCAAGAGGATGTCATGGGTTTATAGTGTCAGAATAGATGCTTAGAGACGAGAGATCTCTAGGAGCAATATGCCTTCTATGATGGGACCATGCCAAACAACAGGACATGCTTCAGTGACAAAGTGAGGGACAATGGAAGGAGGATTTTCTTACCAGGATTTCCACAAGAAGATCTACTTCACTATCAGAGGGAGCACTTGGTCAGGGTGACCAAAAAGCAACTGTGGTGATGGATCTAGTGAAGGAAGCTGGCTAATTTATGTTTGAGCTGAGGCATGCAACAAAACATGTGTTGAGGTATCTACGTGGGACAGTTGGACATGCTGCAGAAGGGAGCAATGAAGCTCCTTTACATATCCACAGATGAGCAGATTGCAGACATTCTCACCAAGCCTCTGTCTAGAGTGAAGTTTGTATACTTTAGAAACAAACTTGTTGTGATGTAGAATATCTCCCTCATTGAGAGGTAGTGTTGATGTTTTTGTAGCTTGCAGAATAGGGTAGACATTCTCCCATGAGGTCATGCTGATTTAGCTAGGGGAGAATGATACATTCACCCATTGGGCCATGTTGATTTCACTACAGGTGAATCGCCCAAAGTATTGATGCTTGTAGGATTGGGGTAGACTTTCTCCCATACAACCATGCTGATTTGGCTAGGGTCATGTTGATTTGACTAGGGAAGATTGATACATTTACCCATGGAGCCATGCTGATTTTCCTACGGGTGAATGGCGCAAGGAAATTGCAACATAGGGAATGTTACCCACCACCTGTGGGTAGTGTATATAGGAGAAATGCTTTCTCTTAGATGGTCCTTTGCCGGTAGCCAGTAGCCCCTTTGCGGCCCCCAAATAGCTTGATGTGCCATTTTCTCTGCCACTTGAGCCAACCATGTGGTCCCTCGCCCATTTGTTATGAATGCACGTTTTAAGGTGGGCCTTCCAACCCCAAAGGTATGACTTTTCATCCAAGGCTATACCCACATGGAGGTCCCACATGCCACATTATTACATTAATCACAATCGCAACATTCATGAAAATTGGAGTTATTCCTTTAATCCCGCAATCGTAACTTTTGGAGGTTTGCACATAACATGGCGATTCCCCTACTGCCGAGGGAGCAGATTCGATATAGTATCAAATAGCAACTAATAAATCCATTGGGTCCACAACCTCATTGCAATTGGTTGTCCCTCGGGTCTATCGCAATCGGCGGTTCGGGGTCCACGCCCTTATCGCAATCAGCGGTTTCGCCATGTCAACACTTAAGACTTGTGATATGACTTTGGACGAGGCGGACGCGATATAACATAACAGTGTATTCATAACCTGTTTCTGGTCCGCAGTGATATCGCAATTGCAGATTTTGGTGTGACATACCTTTAAGACTTTGTGATACCTTCCGATGTGGTAGACGCAATGTTTCATTAAGGAGTATTGTAATGGTCTGGCGGGTCCGCAATACACATATTGCAATCGGCGGATTTGGGGTGGTGATACATAATAAACTTTATGGTCTGCGATTATGCGATGGATGCGATATTGTATTAAGGCGTATTGTAATGGAACCATCGGGTCCGCAATACATATCGCATTCGGAGGATTTGAATGTAACAAGGCTTCAAGACTTGCGATGCGGTGGAGGCGATATTTCAATAAAACTATTTTGATAGTCCTATCAGGTCTATAATATATGTCGCAATGGAGCTTTAGTCTTATCGAGGGTTCTAATCGGAGGTCATATTTCAAAGATTGCGTTGAGTGGCGGATATGATTTCACAATTTTATTGTTATATAATCACGTCAGGCCTGCACCTTATATCGCACATCAAAGGTTTTGGGTGGTAATACATTAATAAAAACGACAATATTATATATCGTCGATATGATATGATTTGGTTCTTTATTGGATATTTTGCCAATATCACTGTTGGGTTCTTAGCTCCTCCGATATCACTGTTTTCTTCCTTCCAGTCCTTACTGTTGGGTTCTCGCTTCTGTGGCTTCTCTTCACTCCTATAACTTCCGATGTCGTTGTTGGGTTCTTAGCTCCCGTGACTTCTCGTCACTCTTTCGTTCTTCTGATAGCTCTTCTTTGACTTCCTTGATGGCTTTCCTCCTTGGCTTCTTGCTCCTGTTGCTTCACGGATTTGCTTCTCCTTGGCTTCACAACATCATTTGGTATCCCAAAATATTTCCATATTAACATCAATGACAATCTAGATCAACAATCTCCCCCTTCGTCATTGGTGAAAATATTCTTCTTCTCTCCCCCTTTGACATCAATGGCAAAGGAGTGCACAAGGACTCCCCTTGTCAAACTGCTCCCGCTGTCATGCGGCATCTGAAGAATCGGTTTAGTGTGATGCTAAAGCAATAACTCCCATCTTTTGACAAAGATGTTCAAATGCTTCTCGAGGAAGAGGTTTGGTGAAAATATTTGCAATCTGTTCCTTAGTATTGATATATTTTAACTTGATGTTTTGTTCAGCCACTTGTTCACGACGAAAATGATACTTGATTGGTATATGTTTGGTTTTTGAATGCATCATTGGATTTTTATTGAGCCTGATAGCATTTGTGTTGTCACAATAGATGGTGATTGGTTGTTTAGTTTCTATGTTGACATCCTTTAAAGCTTCCTTCATCCATAGTATTTGTGTACAACAGTTAGTTGCGGCTATATATTCAGCTTCAACTGTAGAGAGAGATATAGATGATTGTTTTTTGCTGAGCCAAGCTACAATCTCCCATAAAAAATGCATTTCCACTGGTGCTTTTACGATCATCCATGCTTCTAGCCCAATCAACATCGGTATAAGTTGTCACTGTAGTATTTGTGCTTTTGGGATACCAAAGACCAAAGTCAGGGGTTCCTTTCAAGTATCTGAGAATTCTTTTCACAGCCAACATGTGGGATTGCTTAGGAGTTGATTGAAATCTTCCCACCATTCCCACTGCTTGCATAATGTCAGGCCTTGTAGAAGTTAAGTATAAGAGAGCTCCAATTATTGACCTGTAAAGAGTTGCATCTACTGGGGGGAAATTCATCATCTTTTCTTAGTTTGCAGTTTGTGGTCATTGGTGTGCTCATAGGTGCACATTCTTCCATTCCATATCTTTGAGATATTTTGTTTGAGAGTGTTGACAACTATGTGTCAATTACTCATAGCAGTACACCCCCTTTTTTTCGCAAAAGGGATAGCGCTTGATCGATATGTCTATGCCATTCGACAGTCATCGTCGACCCGATCATGTTATGTTGTAAACCTAGTCTGCATGTGTAAATTGTAAATAATCTTAACAGATTTAAGTCATGTATGTAAATTGCCTAGGCAAACTTAATTTTCTAGTGATAATCTACTCTCCGGAAGGTTTTTTGTCTCACTGATCCATGATTGGCAGAGTTTTTCTTCAGCCTAACCCCAAAGCCGGAATGGATTTTGTCATTAGAATCTTAGGGGAATCCTAGTGTGCTTCGAGTCTATGTAAAAGTAATTTGGAGATAATTCTAACTATTTGGTTAGGTTATTACAAATTGCTTGATCTGCTAGATTATATTTGTGTCGCAAGACTGGGTGGTCTATGAGGGTCTATGTCAAATGGGTTTTCCCCTTAAGATGTAAGTTGTAAAAGTCATGATGTAAAGTGTCTTGAGGATTAGAAAATGTTTTATCCCCTCATGAGTCCTAAGTCCTAGGTCCTAGGTGATTTTTCCAAAGGCTAAGTTCGAGGATCCAAAAATAAAAAATAAATAAAAATAATAAAATTAAAAAATTAAAAAATAACTAAAAAATAAAAAATAAAATAAAATAAAAATTTGAAAAATAAATAAAAATTTGAAAAAACAAAATAAAATAATAATAAGTCAAAGTTTTGAGAAAATAAATGCAAATTTTTAATTTTTTAATATATTAAAATGCATTTAAAATTTCGACGGATGAGATTAAAAGGGATTTTGATCCTCATCGATAGTCGAGATCATTTTGACATGGATCACTCGAACAAGCTGTTGGGAATTTTTCCTTTAAATAGGGTGTCAGGGGTCATTTGAGATAGATTCGATCTTAGAGTCTGGTGCTAAAGAAAGCTCTCTTGTAGTCATTCTTTGTGCAATAAAAAAAGACTTTGGGGTTGAAAATCTTGCTGGTGTTACTCTTCTAGAAATGTTGTAAGATGTTTTATTTTTCTGCATAATTTAATTTTTAGCCATTGATAATAGCTTGATGAAGATTGATTTAGGCACAGGTATCTTGTCTGATCTCTGGGGTTTGAATGATAGTTTAACTTTTGAAATATAATGGCAGGTATCTCCATTTGATCTGAATTTCACTGTTGTTTTCTCCCTCTATGTTAATGGTTGATTTAAGCTGTGCAGGATATCTTTAATTTTGAGTTTACCGGTCACACTAAATTTAAAATTCTGAAAATATTTCTGTGGCATAATGGCAAATCTGGTTATTTAAGAGCCTTTAATCTGTGAATACTGTAATTATTTAGCTGGTTCTTATGGTTTCTAGGGTTTCATTTATTTTTATTTTTTTGGCATATTCGGGTTTTGGCTATTTGTTTTCAGGTTGCAGATCTGAAGGTGAGCTTCAATCTTGAAGCCAGATCTAGGCCCTGGAGGGTAAGATCTGGCCTCAGAACCAGTTCAGTTTTTACAGGTGTACAGTTCTGCTGCCCAGGTTTTCATTTTTTCAGGAAAATTTTTCGATTTTTTTTTTTTGAAGATTGCTGCCAAACCCTCTTCTCAGCGATCTGGAAACTCCACGCAACTCATATTGCTCCCTCACGCTGGCACACCCACACTCCTCAGCAGCCTGTCGCTATTTCATCCCAGCTCCCTGTGCGTTCCCTCCTCCTCTGCCAGCATCTTGCTCTCCTCAACGCAGTAAGTTAAACTAGCACTCCTATGTTCTTTTCCTCAACTCCCTGTGTCCAATCTGCAAACGGAGCCTCACACATATCTGTTGTTCGATGAGCATCCTATATTCCTCAGCGTTCTGTGTGCTTCCTTTCACGATTTGCTTGCATTCCTTATCTGCAGATTCCTTTCTCCTGCGTCTCTTTTCCCCATTGATTCTCTCTCCTCCACACTGGCCATTCACCGTACAACTCTTCTCACATCTCCATCGGTGCCATTGACTGCCCATCATTTTTCTCCTTCCCTGCTCCATTTCAACGTTTCTTCTCCCGCGTTCAAGCCTGCAACACATCCATCTCTCCTACGCAATTTCTGTCCACCATCGAGCTGCACGTACCGCCTCCCTGCAAGCAAAATTGTCAAAAAACCTTCCAGCTTCACGCTGCCATTTCAAACTGCAAGCCAAACCCGTGTTCCTCCCCTCGGCCTTCGCTTCAGCTTTTTTTCTTGCCGTCGACTGCACCTGCACTGCATACATACATAGCAGCCAAAAAATTTGATTTTTTTTCTATATATGGGCTAGGGTCATATTTCGTTTTGGTTTTTCTTTTTTTTGTGTTGGTTAATAAATTATGTGCGGTATACATACATTTCTTTTAGTTAGGGGTTAGGGTTTAGATATCGATTTTCATTTTTGTTTAGTTAGGTTGTATATATATTTAACTTAGGACTTTATTAAAAATAAATAAATAAAAAATAAAAAATTTCGATTTTTTTCTTTATATATTGTATATTCGCTGCTATTTGGTGTTAGCTTTAGATTTAGATTTAGATTTTTTAGTTTATGTTTAGTTATACTTTTGCCTATTTTCTATTTCATTTAGACTTAGATCTTTGTTTTTTTTTTAACTTTAATAAAAATAAAAAATAAAAATCCTAAAAATATTTAAAAAAAAATTAAAAATCTAAAAGTTAGACTTTTGTTTGTTTTATTTAGATTTAGAAATAAAAAAATTATATATATATATATATATATATATATATATATATATATATATATAAAGACTAATTAAAAATTGAAAATTCATTTTCATGTCTTTTTTCTGTTGTGGGATTAATATTTATCATTTTTATATAGTTAAACATGCTTAAATGTTTATTTGAAGATTAGCTATATGAAAGTGTTAACTGATCAGCATTTAAAATTGCATAGTTATTTAAAGCATTTAATCTTTTGAATTTTAATCGCTGGAACGCTATTAAAGCATTGTGAGTTTATTGAATATTTTGCATTGCTTGGGTTATTTGATGATAAATGATTGTTTTACAAGGTTCATATTGCTACAACATTCAATAAATAATCATTTAATCATTAACTCCATCAGGCACTGGTACATTAATTTCTAAAATCAATCAGGTGCTAAATTGCCTTGCTGTGTCTCCCAACCTAACTGGTCCACAGTTGGTCTTTCTTTATCCCATAGGGTGTACCCCCCTTAGCCTTGGGAGACGGCTTAAACGGAGAGATCGAGGATCAAAGTGACAGCCCCCGGTCTGAGCGTTGTTGCGTTGCCCAGACAATCTGTGCGACGACATTTTTTGGCGCCGTTGTTGGGGAAATTTTATTCTCACCGTTTCAACGACATTCATCTTCGCATTTCTCATCATTCTTTCGTCTTTCTCATCTCTCATTTGAGCTGGCAGATTCAACATTTTTTGGCATCATTTGGATCTTTTCATTGCCTTATCTTTCGTCATATCAGCAACTACTCTTCAGTTTGTTTCTTGTTTGGGTGGCGACTCCATTTCTTTTCATTTATTTTTTCCTAGACAAGAAGCCTCCCTCATATCTGCTTGTTGGTTGCTTTTTGGATCCTAGAATTAGATTCATTGTTCAAGTGGCGACTCCACTTCTTTCATCTCTTGATTTTCTTGAGCAGAGATCTCTTTCTATCATCCATTTGGTCCCTCATTATTCATCATGGATTATTCGTTTACCCCGTGTCATTTTATTGATGTTCTCCATGATGTTCTGGAAGTGGCCATTTCTAAATTACCTTTGTTCTCGGGTGGTGATTTAGTCGCTGTTAAAAAGCATCTAGGCAGGTTTACTCGTATAATGATCATGTATTGTAGATCTCCTCAGTATAATCATGAAGATGTCAAAACGCATCTATTTGTCCTTTCTTTAGAGGATGATGCTTTGAATTGGTTTAATAATTGTGCTGAAGATTCTTTCACTTCTTTACAAGACATTGTCGATGCTTTTAAAGATAGATATGGTTATCCAGATAGCTTGCCTTGTGCCCCTAAAATTGTGCAACAGAATGAAAGTAATCTTATAAAAGGTCTAGCTGTCGATGAAAGATTTCAAGACAATTCTTCATATTAGAATGTGCCATCCACTTGTACCATTGCAGATCAAATCCAGGATAGTGGAAAAGCAGGGACAAATTGTGAAATCAATGAAAAGGAAAATCAAAAGCAAATTATAGAAGAACTAATGCGGCTGGTAAAAAATATGGAGATCAATCAAACTAATTATGCCAATGATGTGAGAACTTTATGCACCCACTTGGAAAAACGTAATAAGGAGATGGAGATCATGAAAATTAAACACTCTGATTACATAACCGACATGCAAAATCAACATGCTAAGGAAATTGAGGCCATGAAAACTAATCATGACACAGAAATTAGTTTTATGCAAAGCAAGTTATCAGGCTTAGAGGAAAATATGACGACCATGCAAGCAAATCATAAGAAAGAGATAAACTCTATGCAGCATTGCTTGATGACCATAAAGGAAAAGGACGATAAAGTAATAAAAGATATGGAAGCTAATCAGATATGTCTTCAGAATAAGTTATTGACCATGGAAGAAGACCATGCCAGGGAAATCAGTGCTATAAAGGTTGAACACTCTAGTCAGATAGATGCCATTAAAATACAGGTTTAGAAATTTCAACAATGGTCAGAGGATGAAAGAAACCAGGTGACATCAATAGATCAGGAGCTTCCTTATTTGTTGCAACAAGCTCCATCTTATTATGAGGTCCTTTGTTCCATTGAAAAGTGGATAAATGAAGGTGACTTGGATAAAAGAGAAATTAATAATCAGGTTGATGCTCAAACGGTTAATCCACCAGTCATAGAAGATCAAGTTATAACTCATGGCACCTGTGAGATTGATCCATCATCCTTGGCAGGGCAGATGCAGAATGAAGAAAGACATGTCACGCATAAATTACATACTTTATCCGAGAGCTTTGAAGCAGGAAGTTCCACGTCATCAGTAATACAGCCTGCCACGAAGAAAAAGCGCAAAGAGGAAGAAAATGAGAAGAAGATTTGATGCGTCAGACGGCTGTGAGCAACTTGATTTTTGGATAGGAAAAAGTCCTATCGTATGCAGAATTGGACATGGCATATCCGACAAGCAGCTGACAGATTTGCCTGAAAGTAGGCAAATGCTTAGTATACACTATATTGAGCACATCTGATGCCATGGGGCATCCTCTGTATTTCTAACCCTACTCCTTGTTTTTTCAGCATTTTCATTTTTGTTTTAGGATTAGATTTACTTTTCATGCTACTAGATAGTTAATAAATGAAGAGCTTATATCTTTCCTGTGCTTAACGTTATATGATGATTCTTGGATGGGCGCTTCTTATGTTTTGTTGTGTGTTGCATGGATGCAGATTCTGAATTCTCACATTCCTACAGTGCAACAACGTGTCCCCAAGTAGAGCCAGATGTTGACAACTACGTGTCAACTACCCATAGCAGTACACCCCCTTTTCTTTGCAAAAGGGATAGCGCTTGATTGATATGTCCATGCCATTCGACAGTTATCGTCAATCCGATCATGTTATGTTGTAAACCTAGTCTGCATGTGTAAATTGCAAATAATCTTAGCAGATCTAAGTCATGTATGTAAATTTCCTAGGCAAACCTAATTTTCTAGTGATAATCTACGTTCCGGAAGGTTTTTTATCTCACCGATCCATGATCGGCAGAGTTTTCCTTCAGCCTAACCCCAAAGGCGGAATGGATTTTGTCATTAGAATCTTAAGGGAATCCTAGTGTGCTTCGAGTCTATGTAAAAGTAATTGGGAGATAATCCTAACTATTTGGTTAGGTTATTACAAATTGCTTGATCTGCTAGATTATATTTGTATCGTAAGACTGGGTGGTTTATGTCAAATGGGTTTTCCCCCTTAAGATGTAAGTTGTAAAAGTCATTATGTAAAGTGCCTTGAAGGTTAGAAAATGTTTTATCCCTTCATGAGTCCTATGTCCTAGGTCTTAGGTGATTTTTCCAAAGGCCAAGTCCGAGGATCCAAAAATAAAAAAATAAATAAAAAAAATTAAATTAAAAAATCACTAAAAAATAAAAAATAAAATAAAATAAAATTTAAAAAATAAATTAAAAAATAAATAAAAATTTGAAAAAACAAAATAAAATAATAAAATAATAAAAAGTCAAAGTTTTGAGAAAATAAATGCAAAGTTTTATTTATTTTTAATATATTAAAATGCATTTAAAATTTCGACGGATGAGATTAAAAGGGATTTTGATCCTCATCGACAGTTGAGATCATTTTGACATGGATCACTCAAACTAGCCGTTGGGAATTTTTTCTTTAAATAGGGTGTCAAGGGTCATTTGAAATAGATTCGATGTTAGAGTCTGGTGCTAAAGAAAGCTCTCTTGTAGTCATTTTTTGTGCAATAAAGAAAGACTTTGGGGTTGAAAATCTTGCTGGTGTTACTCTTCTGGAAACGCTGTAAGATGTTTTATTTTTTTGCATAATTTTATTTTCAGCCATTGATAATAGCTTGATGAAGATTGATTTAGGCACAGGTATCTTATCTAATCTTTGGGGTTTGAATGATAGTTTAACTTTTGAAATATAATGGCAGGTATCTCCATTTGATCTGAATTTCACTGTTGTTTTCTCCCTCTATGTTAATGGTTGATTTAAACTGTGCAAGATATATTTAATTTTGAGTTTACCAGGCGTTGGGGGAAGTTCTCGGCTGAACCAGCCAACTCCCGGATTGCGTTTTCTGAAAGAGCCCAGCTAGTTTTAATCCCGTGCTTATCAATATAATTTTTTGCAGATGCATGAAGGGTTTTCTGAAGCACCTCACACTAAATTTAAAATTCTGAAAATATTTTTGTGGCATAATGGCAAATCTGGCTATTTAAGAGCCTTTAATCTGTGAATACTGTAATTATTTAGCTGGTTCTTATGGTTTCTAGGGTTTCATTTATTTTTATTTTTTTGGCATATTCAGGTTCTGGTTGTTTGTTTTCAAGTTGTAGGTTATAGGTTGCAGATTTGAATGTGAGCTTCAATCTTGAAGCCAGATCTAGGCCTTGGAGGGTAAGATCTGGCCTCAGAATTAGTTCAGTTTTTACAGGTGTACAGTTCTGCTGCCCAGGGTTTCATTTTTCATGAAAATTTTTCGAATTTTTTTTAAAGATTGCTGCCAAACCCTCTTCTCAGCAATCTGGCAACTCCACGCAACTCATATCGCTCCCTCACACTGGCACACCCACACTCCTTAGCAGCCTGCCGCTATTTCATCCCAGCTTCCTGTGCGTTCCCTCCTCCTCTGCCAGTGTCTTGCTCTCCTCAACGCTGTAAGTTAAACCAGCACTCCTGCGTTCTTTTCCTCAATTCCCTGCGTCCAATCTGCAAACGGACCCTCACACATATCTGCTGTTTGATGAGCGTCCTATATTCCTTAGGGTTCTGCGTGCTTCCTTTCACGATTTGCTTGCATTCCTTATCAGCAGACTCCTTTCTCCTACGTCTCTTTTCGCCATTGATTCTCTCTCCTCCACGCTGGCCATTCATCGTACAACTCTTCTCACATCTCCATTGCTGCGATTGACTGCCCATCGTTTTTCTCCTTCCCTACTCCATTTCAACGTTTTTTCTCCCGCGTCCAAGCTTGCAACACATCCATCTCTCCTACGCAGTTTTTGTCCACCATCGAGCTGCACGTATCGCCTCCTTGCAAGCGAAACTGTAAAAAAAAACTTTCCAGCTTCACGCTGCCATTTCAAACTGCAAGCCAATTCCGCGTTCCTCCCCTCGACCTTCGCTTCAGCTTTTTTTTCTTGCCATCGACTACCCCTGCACTGCATACATACATAGCAGCCAAAAAAATTCGATTTTTTTCTATATATGGGCTAGGGTCATATTTCGTTTTGGTTTTTTTTTTTTTTTTTTTTTTTTTCTTTTTAATTTTTTTTATTTTTGTTGGTTAATAAATTATGTGCGGTATACATACATTTCTTTTAGCTAGGGGTTAGGGTTTAAATATTGATTTTCATTTTTGTTTAGTTAGGTTGTATATATATTTAACTTAGGACTTCATAAAAAAAAAAATTCCAAATATCTATATAGATATATATTTTATATTCGATGCTGATGCTATTAGGTGTTAGCTTTAGATTTAGATTTAGATTTTTTAGTTTATGTTTAATTATACTTTTGCCTATTTTCTATTTCATTTAGACTTAGATCTTTGTCTTTTTTTAACTTTAATAAAAATAAAAAATAAAAATCCTAAAAATATTTAAAAAAAAAATAAAAAATCTAAAAGTTAGACTTTTGTTTGTTTTATTTAGATTTAGAAATTAAAAAAATATATATATAAAAAAAAGACTAATTAAAAATTGAAAATTCATTTTTATGTCTTTTTTCTTTTGTGGGATTAATATTTATCATTTTTATATAGTTAAAAATGCTTAAATGTTTATTTGAAGATTAGCTATATGAAAGTGTTAACTGATCAGCATTTAAAATTGCATGGTTATTTAAAGCATTTAATCTTTTGAATTTTAATTGCTGGAACGTTATTAAACCATTGTGAGTTTATTGAATATCTTCCATTGCTTGGGTTATTTGATGATAAATGATTGTTTTACAAGGTTCATATTGCTGCAACATTCAATAAATAATCATTTAATCATTAACTCCATAAGGCACTGGTACATTAATTTCTAAAATCAATCAGGTGCGAAATTGCCTTGCTATGTCTCCCAACCCAGCTAGTCCACAGTTGGTTTTTCTTTATCCCATAGGGTCTACCCCCCTTAGCCTCGGGAGACAACTTAAACGGAGAGATCGGGGATCAAAGTGACAACCCCGGTCTGAGCGTTGTCGCACTGCCCAGACAATCTGTGCGACAATAGAGAGATAAATATGCCTATTGTGGTTTGCAATACTTGTAGTCCAAGGAAGTAGGATAACTCACCAATCATTGATATTTTGAATTCTTTGGACATATTTTGAGCCAACTCATGGCTCATTTCATCATTATTGCTAGCAAAAATAAGATCATCAACATATACAAGGGTGATTAGTAATTTATCCTCATCCATCTTCATGTATAGATTACTTCCTGCCACCCCCTTTTTGAAGTTTTGTTATTATAGATTGTGATCCAATCTTGCGTACCACGCTCTAGGAGCTTGTTTCAAACCGTATAATGCCCTTTTCAACTTACATACAAAGTCTTTTTCTTTTGCTAGATCAAAACCTTTTGGTTGCTCCATGTAGACTTCTTCCTTGAGTTCCCCATTCAGAAATGCTGATTTTACGTCCATTTGATAGACTTTGAATCCTTTTGAGCATGCAAATGCCAAGAACATCCTTATAGCTACCATACGAGCTACCGATGCAAAGGTTTCTTCAAAATCTATTCCTTCAATTTGTGAATAACCTTTACAGACAAGTCTTGCCTTATTTCTGATGATTCCATCTTCATTCATTTTTTTTGAACACCCAGTTAGTTCCAATTATATTTTTATCCTTTGGACAAAGTACCAGCTCCCATGTCTCATTTTTCTCGATTTGAGACATTTCTTCCTCCATGGTTTCCACCTAATGAGGATCCTTGCTTGAGTAAGAGTTTTTGGTTTTATCATGGATAGGAGAGCAACATCATTTCTCTTTGGTGTACTTGTCATCCTTCTTCGGGTTTGTATTCCTTCATCTACATTGCCAATAATTTGCTCTTCCGGGTGATGTTTTTGGAGGAATTTCACTTTTGAAGGAGTTTGAGATGGTTCTTTTTCTTTTTGTTTTTCTTGATCTTTTTCTTTTTGTTTTTCTTGATCTTTTTCTTCCTTTTCAGGTTCTTCTTCACTTTCTTCAATAAAGGGGTCAACTTCATGATCTTCAATTTTCTTTTCTGGAAGTTCTTCATCAATCTTCACATCAATACTTTCCACTATTTTCCATAGTCTATTATTGTAGCACTTGTAAGCTTTGCTTATGGTAGAATACCCAAGAAATATTCATTCGTCAACCCTAGAATCAAATTTTCCTGGTGAGTCATCATTCATCTTTATGAAGCATTTTGCCTCCAAAAATCCTGAAGTATTTTATTGAAGTAGGTCTTCCTTTCCATAATTCATAAGGAGACTTCTCATTATTTGGTCTTATTTGAGTTCGATTCAAGGTATAAATTGTTGTCCCGACTGCTTCCTTCCAAAATTTTGGCTGCGAGTTAGCGACTAGTAACATAGTTCTGGCCATTTCTTGAACAGTTCGGTTTCTCCTTTCAACTACCCCATTTTGCTTAGGTGTTCTAGTAGCGGAGAGCTCTCTTTCGATTCCATGTTCTTTACATAATTCATCAAATTCTTTTGATGTGAATTCTCCTCTATCTGTTTTAAGACATTTAATTTTGGAATCCTTTTCATTTTCTACAAGAACTTTAAGATTCTTAAAACATTCAAATGCTTCAGATTTATATTTTATGAAATATACCCACATCATTCTAGTATAGTCATCAACAAATAAAGCAAAATACCTTTCTCCTTGGAGTGTTGGAGTTTTGGTTGGCCCACATAAATCTGCATGAATGATCTCTAGAGGTTTTGATGTGGAGAACTCCTTAGTCTTGTGGCTGGTTCTAGTTTGCTTGCCATGTTGACATGGGCCACATACAACTTGATCTGGTTTGGACATCTTTGGAATGTCCCTTACTACATTGATTTTGCTGATATTGATCAAGTTATCAAAACTTGTATGCCCTAGTCGTTTATGCCACAACCAACTTTCACCTATTTGACTTAGATAACATTTATCTTCTTGAATTTTGTTCAGAATGTAGACGTTATCCAATGTTCTAACTCCTTTCGCCACAAGTTATCTTGAGGAAAAGTTCCTTATTTCACAATTTTCAGTGCTAAAGACAACATTATGTTCTTGATCACAGATTTGGCTAACACTCAAGAGATTGTGTTTGAGCCCATCTAGCAGCAAAGCATTTTGAGCCTTTCCTTTTCCATTAATAAGGGTAATGGTTCCTTTTCTAGCAATTTTGGTAGATCCACTCGCAAAGGATACATTTCCTTCCTTTTTGTGTAATGAGACAAATTTCCTTTTGTCACTTGTCATATGTTTGGAGCATCCACTATCCACAAACCAAACATTTTCCTCACTGTGAGCACATAAAGCTAGACCACATTTATCCATATTGGGATTTTTATCTTTTGCTTGTATACTTTTGAGGGGGCAATTTTGTTCGCTATGTCCATGATCATTGCATAATGATCAAGTTGGATCAAATTTGGCCAAAGGATCAAACGAGTTGAAGGTCTTGGTTTGTCCTTGCCCTTTGAGACTACATGGTTTGTTTGTCTGATCCCTTAATCTTGGTGCTTCATTCTTGCGAGCCATGCAATGTTTAGCTTGATGACCAATTTTTTTACAATAATAACAATGTCCAAGAAAGATAGTTTGGTACCTGTTATAATAGCCATGATTTGAATAAACCTTCTTTCTTGGAGTTTCTCTTTCTTCATTCTTTGGATTTGAGTCGGGCCTTTGATGAGATGATTTTTCTTCTTTTGGATTGCTGCAAAGTATGTTGGCATAACTTCTTGTATTATCCTTAGCACTTGATGAAAAACCGATCCCGGACTTGTCACTTTGAGATTTATGAGTGTTGAGAATGTGATCAAGTGTTTGAGAACTTTGCCAAATTCTTTTGATTTGTTCCATTTCCTTTTTGAGAGATACTATTTCAGCTTCATGTCTTTCACATATAATGTCCTCCCTTCTTTTAGCTTCCTCTTTGTCCGTTTTAAGAGAGATAACCTTCTTTTGTAACTCCTCATTTTCTTCAATGGTACTTATCAGTAATTCATTTGTATCTTCTTTGTTTTCCTGTCTTGGTTCATCATCTTCAGTGAATGCCATAAATAGTACTTCCTTGCTTCTAGCATAGTCATTCTCTTCATCTGATTCATCATTACTTTCTTTGTGATGGAAGATATCTTTGGATGATTTCTTCTTGATGACCACATATTCATCCTCATCAGATTCATCTTGTTTAGAGAGGAAATTCTTCTTAGTAAATCCTTTCTTTTTGTATATCCTTCCTTCCTCATTATCACCGTCATGCTTATGAGGACATTTTGCAGCGTAATGACCTATTCTTCCACAGTTGAAACAAATAAGAGGATGCTTACCTTTTAGCTTGGATCCTTTCTTTAGTCTTCGTACAAATTGCGCCAATTCGGATTCAACATCGGAGTCATCACTGCTGGTATTCCATCCTTTTCCCTTTTTTGATTTTGAGGCCTTGAATGCTGCATCTTTGGAACTTGGGATTCCTTTTCTCATCTCATATGCAGTGAGGATTCCATGAAGTTCATCCATTTTGAGAGTGTCTAGTTCCTTCATTTCTTCTATAGCACTTACTTTGGAGTCAAATCTGTCTGGGAGAGATCTTAAGACCTTTTGAACAACAATGCTTTCTTCAATCTTTTCTCCCAATCCTTTAAGAAGGTTGACTACTTCAGCTACTCGGAGGAAGTATGATGTAATATCTTCTTCATCATCCATTTTCAGCCTTTCGAACTGCCTCCTATGAGTTTGAAGCTTTGCCTTCTCAACCTTGGAGTCCCCATCATATAAGCTAACCAACTTATCCCATACTTCTTTGGTTGAGTCACGATTCAAGACTTTTGTAAACTCAGAATCAATAATTCCACTAGTAATGGAATTCAGAGCTTTGGCATTGGCAATGTACGCTTTCCTTCCATTTTGATCAGTAGGAAGAGTGGGAGGGGCATTGTAACCATTCAGAACAGCGTTCCAAGCTTTAGGTCCAAGGGACATTAAATAGTAAGACATTCTCTTTTTCCAAAAACCAAAATTAGTATCATCGATCAAGGGAAGCCTTCTTGTCATTTATTGATTCTTCATTGTAACTAAGAATCCTTCTTCCAACTGTTACGCTGATTCTGAAGAAGCTGGCTCTGATTCCAATTGTTGGAAATACTGAGAGGGGGGTGAATTAGTATTTCTTTTCAATTGTTATTAACTTATTATTACCAGTTTAGATTCTTTACTATTTTAATCAAAGAAATGATTTTTTGAATATAGAAAAAGATTGAATACAATATCTGATGAATTTTGCCAAGCACCATCTTGGACTTTGATGAGGTTCCAACCTCTGGGGCTCCGAACCTATCTTACCAAGGCACCAACCTTGACTTTTGGAGCACCAACTCCAAGGACACCAATCCTTCCAATTTTGAGGCACCAACCCCAAGGGCTCTGACCCTATAGATTTATTCTGTCAAGAAATGTTTGATTGTATTATACTGCTTCCAAGGACTTCTTTACCAAAACCTTTCCTTGAGTCTCTAAAACAAGTCACTGTCTATGCTATGGCTTCACTTCGGGTCCGGACCTTCCAAGATGAATCAGGTCAAAGGATTGTCCTTCCGCTCTGTCTTGTGGTTCTTTCTTTGCTCGGTCTTCGGCTTCTGCTGCACCTTCGTCTTCTGATAGACCTGCGGCTTCCTCAGTCTCTTCAAGTTCACAAGTTGTGAACTTTTTAATTCTTCTCTGTGCCCGATGCCCAAATTGATGCTTAAGGTGAGGTATTATAACTTGTATTTATACAGGTTTCCCTAATACCCAAAAGACACGTTCATTTGGAAGAGTAGCCGACTTATTGTATGAGGTCGCTTATTACACAATATATCGGAAAAGGCTCTTTGTTTTTTAATATTCATCCAAGGCTATACCCACATGGAGGTCCCACATGCCACGTTATCACATTAATCGCAATCGTAACATTCATGAAAATCGCAGTTATTCCTTTAATCCTGCAATTACAACTTTCCGAGCTTTTCACACAACATAGCGATTCCCCTACTGCTGATGGAGTGGATGCGATTTAGTATCAAACAATAGTTAATAAATCCGTTCGGTCCATAGCTTCATCGCAATCGGCGGTCCATCAAGTGTATTACAATCGGCGGTTCGGGGTCGACACCCTTATTGCAATCGACGGTTTGGCTGTGTCAACCCTTAAGACTTGTGATATGACTCCCGACGAGGCAGACACGATATAACATAACGGTGTATTCATAACCTGTTTCGGGTCCGTAGTGATATCGCAATCACAGATTTTGGTGTGACATACCTTTAAGACTTTGCGATACCTTCCGATGTGGAGGTTGAGATGTTTAATTAAGAAGTATTGAAATGGTCCGGTGGGTCCGCTATACTCATATCAAAATCATTGGATTTGGGGTGTTGATACATAATAAACTTTATGGTTTGCGATTATGCGATGGATGCGATATTGTATTAAGGCGTATTGTAATGGGACCATCGAGTCCGCAATACATATCGCAATCAAAGGTTTGAGTGTAACAAGGCTCCAAGACTTGGGACGCGGTGGATGCGATATTTGAATAAAACTATTTTGATAGTCCTATCAGGTCTGTAAGATATGTCGCAATCATAGCTTTAGTCTTATCGGGGGTTCTAATCGAAGGTCATATTTCAAAGATTGCGATGAGTGGCGGATACGATTTCACAATTTTATTGTTATATAGTCACGTTAGGTCTGCACCTTATATCGCACATCGGAGGTTTTGGGTGGTAATACATTAATAAAAACGGCAATATTATATATCGTCGATATGATATGATTTGGTTCTTTATTGGATATTTCGCTAATATCACTGTTGGGTTCTTAGCTCCTCTGATATCGCTGTTTTCTTCCTTCTGACTGTTACTATTGGGTTCTCACTTTTGTGGCTTCTCTTCACTCCTATAACATCCGATAGCACTATTGGGTTCTTAGCTCTTGTGAATTATCTTCACTCTTTTGTTCTTCCAATAGCTCTTCTTTGACTTCCTTGATGGCTTTCCTCCTTGGCTTCTTGCCCCTGTTGCTTCATGGATCTGCTTCTCCTTGGCTTCACACCATCATTTGGTATCCTAGAATATTGCCATATTGACATCAATGACAATCTAGATCAACATTCCTTACTTGTCATGGGCACTTTTGGGCATGAATTGGTGGCGGGATTCAACGGAAAGAGTGGGTTGGGTTTGTATTCTTGTCTCCATTGCCCGATTTCTTGGTTTCCCTTGTATCCTAGTCTCGTAGGATCTCCTTTACTGGCCATTATCTTTAGGGTTGGCACTGCATGGGAAATCTTGATTTTGGTTGCATGGTCCCACCTCTGAACACCACCACATTACTCCCTTTTCCACCATTTGAGTCCCATTCATCTCTTTTCTTGTCCAGGTCCACATGTGTCCCTTGGGTCCACATAGTGTTAGCCTCCCCCTCCCCTTGTCCACACCTTGGGTCGGGCCTGAAACGATATCTCGGAGGTTGATGCAGCTAAAAAGAAAGTAAGAAGCATAATTTGGCCACTCTCAACAGGAAATGTACCACAAAATGCAAAAAATGGCCGGGACATGTTGGAATCTCTAAGTTTAACCCATTAGAAATTCTTCCTGTACTATTTGATTTATTTCTTCCTACCTGTTCAATTACTTAACAAGCTAAGTCCCCTGACACGGGGATTCGAGATTCGTAGGATTCGGGATTCGTGGTGTCGGATTTGGACACGTTGAACCCTCGGAACAGTACACGTAGGATTCGTTATATATTATTTTATATATATATATATATATATATATATATTTTAAATATATATATATATATATTTTAAATATATATATATATATATATATATATATATATATATACATATTTTAAATATATATTTCTTACACAAATTTTAATTAATGATACAAATTTATTGATTTCAAACATAGATCTTCATCTATAGCTATTAGCATGCATAGTACATACAAAATTCAAATACATGTCAATCTATTATCTATTTCTTATGCTTGGCCCTCTTGCCACCACGAGAAATCTCTAATTTTTTAGTCTTGTTGGAAAATCAGGATCTTTGTCATTAATATCACCCTCTAAGCATTAATATCCAGAGGTATCTTTGTCATTACCTCTGAATCTGTATAGGGATCTTTGTCATTAATATCACCCTTTAAGCATTAACATAAGATAGAATAAGCATAACATGTCAAGTCAAGATTTTGTTTGAGTGATGCATACATTTTTAGGAGGGTCATGATACAGGAGTTCGACAATCAATGTCACTAACATCAAGGTACATAGAGGGATTGGTGCTCTTGATTAAATACGAGTTCCATACCCTAATACATGACAAAATTCAATGGAAACATTGCAATCCCCCAATCCTAAAATCCTGAAAAGCTGATAAGTCTGCTGGATTTTGAATGAAATCTAAAATTCTACTTTCTCCATATGAAATCCAATGAGGCCGGAACCACTCTCAAACATCCTGAGCCATTTCATGGTAATGTTAAAAATTTAAGTAAAAGGATGAAAATGAAGATTAAGGAGAATGTCACTTTTACTTTAAGAATTTAACATTACCATGAATAGCATATCAATACTAGGGCCTAGACTTGATTATTAAGCTACCAAAACGCTTGCCAAATGAAAATATGCGTGGCTGTAATGAGCAAAAATGCCCTTTTCATACCCGCGCAGGTCACTTTTTGAGCCTAGAGAGTCCTGGAAAACAGGACACGATTCCCAAAATTGTGACACGCAGCCAAAATCGTGACACGCAGTCGGATTCGACGTGTCAAAAAAGGACACGACGTGTCAAAAAAGGACACGACGTGTCTGGTTTTTGGACACGAATCTCGAGAGAATCGTGTCGGACACGATGGATTCGGGATTCGTGGGGCCTATAGATTGAATCCGGTTTCATAGTTAACAAGTTATTTACCATGTAAATACTGAAAATAAACACAAGTACAGTATCAAAATCTATAGATTATCAACAAAAAGTAAACAAGTGCACAAGTGACACCGTTATTTTTGGACAAATGTCCCCAGAAAAACCCAATGCGAGAAAATCAGTGCAGCTATTCAGAGGGTTTTATTATTATTCAGTTTTCAAAATACAACTAGGGTGCCAGAAATGGCTCACCCAACAAAGAATTCCCTCGGTAGTGGTACCTATCCTCAGAGACAAATATGCTGACTGATAAATCATCGGATGAACGATCCCATAGTAACAATTGCAGCTTCTGCTGCTCTGCGTCACTCCGATAAGGACTGTGTCACCCTATCTGGCTCACAAACTCCCAGTCTGTCCCACGAAATCCTCCCAGCACTGCCTCTAGGCCCTGCGTCAGCTCTGCTAGCCTTTGCGTCAGCTTCTGGAGCCTCTATGTCAGCCCCTAGACCCTCTGCGTCTCACACGTTGGCCTCTCTGGATCTGCGCAATGCCTGGCTGCCTCTACGTAACCTCCAGTTGCCTCTGCGTCAACCTCTCTGGGCTCTGCACTGCCTCTCTTGTACCAACTTTGCCTCTATGCTGTGTATTCACTGCCCCTCGCTGCAACAGATCACTCACTCGATTTCCTCAGCAAACCTTGCCCCAAAAAATCGAATTCTTGATCTCTCTCGGTGTGTTCTCCAACTGACCCTCACGCCTCCTCTTATACTTTTCTCGTTGGTCCATCAACGACCGAGATTAAATCTCTAATCAACGGCTAAGATTAGATTTGGCTTGATTCATGACTTTTGGATCCTTCTAACCCAGTTTTATATTAATACCCATTAATATTTTATTTTTCTTAAGTTTAGACTTAGGAACTCCATTAAAAAGATTAATTATTTTAATATCTCCCAAACTGGGTACAATCTGTCCAAACCATTTCTGGGTCTTGGAGATATCATGCGCCTTTGCGTCTCCACCAATTTTCATGGCTAGAACACATCCGATGTTAGCCCAAATCAACACTCCCTCTTAGCAAGGACAGTGCTCTAATAATACTCCTCACTGAGTATCATGCTTATCATCCAACATCGGTCCCTGTCTGATGTTAGGCCTCCCCGCCCAACATCCTCTGCACTGTTGCATCCTGTATTGCTGCCCATGGTCTTGCCACTGCCATTGCTGCATCTGTACGACAACTCCCTCTACATCCGTACTGCTGCTAGTCCATATACCCAACATTGCATCTGCATTGCATCCCCTTCTCCTCACACTGCATCGTGTTGCCCATAGCACTGCCACTGCTAACTGCTGCACTGCAACTCAGTTACCGAGAAGTAATTAACTGATCCACCTAACTTTGACATCCTTGTTAGGCTAGAGACACTCCCAATGCTGAAGCTCCCTCTACTTCTAACAAGTGCTCCCTCTACTGACCTTTGCGCTGCTACAACAACTCCATGCATCTCACACCGTTGCATACCTCTCTATGCCATCCTTCACTGGTGCAACACTCTCGTGCTTCTAGCATTGTTGAAGCCTGTTGTCCCGGGACTCCTGCACTGTAGCACTCTCTGTTGCTCCATCCACATCCGTCTCTACTCACATCTACCATTCCTGCAACTCCTCTTCAGGGCTCCTGTAGCAAGGTATAATCCAAGAAGTTGGGTACCTCAAAGATCTCGACCCTCATCTCTTATAGTCTGTCTGACTATAGCTTGATGTCTCCCCACTTCCTCTCAAGTGACGCATGAGAACTCATGGCACAGTCGTCATCCTCCTCGGCTTCTTTCTCTGCCTTTGTTGGCGCTGCCTTGGTCTCGGAAGCCTATCCCTTGCTCTTCTTCCTCGAACACTGGTTCGTAAAATGACCCAACTCCCCAAAATGGAAGCACTTGACCTTGGAGAGGTCCTTCTTTTGCTTCTCCTGCTTTCCCACAGATGCTAGAGCCGCATCCTCTTCTTCCTCCTTCTTGATCTTGATCCCTTTACAGCTACTCCCCGCCTTGGTCAGCCGTCTGATCTCTTCTTGACGAAGAGCCGCCCATAGTTCTTGCCAATATGGAAGCTTCGGCCTGCCCAGTATGCTCTGGACAAACACTTCCCAATCCTTGGAAATTGCATTTAGTGCATGTTGATTTGTGGTAGCATCGGATGTGCTCTAGCCATGAAATGTGGTGGAGAGGTTGGGGCGCATGAGATCTCCAATACCCCGAAAGGGTTTGGGCAAATTCTAAACAGTTCAGGAGATTTTAAAATAATTAATATTTTTAATGGAGTCGCTAAGTTTAAACTTAGGGAAATTAAAATATTAATGTGGATTAATATAAAACTGTGTTAGAATGGTCCAAAAGACATGGATCAAGCCAAATCTAATCTTAGTCATTGATTAGGGCCCAAATCTTCGCCATTTATATGTCAACAAGAAAAGTATAAGAGGAGGCTTGAGGGTCACTTGGAGAGTACACCGGATGATCAGTCATTCTATTCTCTAGAGCGGGGTTTGCTAAGAGAGATAGAATCAGTGATCAGAGTTGTAGCTGAGGGGCAGTGAGTACAGAGAGGCAGAGATAGTGTCGGGAAATCAGCACAGGGGCTAGAGAGAGTGATGCAGTAGCAGCCAGGGCTCATGCAGGGCCACACAGAGGTAGCCAGGAGCTGCGCAGCGCTTTAGAGGGGCCAGCGTAGCTGACACAGAGGGCCAGAAGGCTGAAGCAGGGCGTCCTGAAGATGACGCAGGCCCATTCAAGGTGATGCAGGGCTAGCGATGGGAAGAGAGAGGCTGACGCAGTCCAGAAAGGCAGATGCTGGGATTTCTTGGGCAGATTAGAGCTGAGGAGCTGTCGGAGGGTTTATCCAGGGTTTCAGCCGAATTATTTGTCTCAGAATGAGAGGTACTACTGCCAAGGGCATTCTCTGTTGGGTAAGCGGATATGGCACCCAGATTGTACTCTGAAATTGCTTAATAAGAAAACCCTCAGATAGCTGCACCGATTTTCCCGCATTGGGTTTTTCTAGGGACATTGGTCCAAAAATAACGGTGTCATTTTGTATGCTTGTTTTTTTTTCCTTTAGTTGATGATTTGTAATATGTTGAGCATGCACTAGTGTTTATTTTCAGTATTTACATTGTAAATAACTTGTTAAGTAACGGAACAAGAAGGTAGGAATAAATCAGTAAAGTGCATGGAGGGTTTCTAACGTGTCAGATTTAGAAATTCCAACATTGTATCAGAGCGTGGTTGCAGATCACAGGAGAACTGAGGACATTAGCCGAGCAGAGCAACAACAGCAGAAATCAGTTGTTCCAAGTGACAAAGTTGATCCTTGTAGAAAGAAAAAGTGGAAGGAGTGACGCAGAGGGACTGCGTCATCATTCTGGTCCAGAGAAAGACAACGCAGAGGCTAAGGGAGGCAGAATCAGGCTCACGCAGAGCCCATGAGGGCTGACGCAGTTGGCTGGGGGAGCTGATTTGCCGGTGTCGGGATTATGCAGAGCCAAGTGGCTCAATCCTTCAGTTGTTGGGGTATAGGAGGTTGCGGGTAAGTTGTAGAGTGAAGCTGGTGGGGTACTGTAGTCAGAATAGTACCTAACAAGGCAAGATCAAGGGGAGGGAGTTGCTGCCAAGGCGGATTTCTAGTGAAGGAATCCAGATCAGTGGTGCAGTTGTGCAGATGATCGGAGAAGGGCAACTTGATGGTTGGCAGAAGTATTTCCAGGAGGCAAATCGGGACTCAGAGGGAGTCCAGAAGAGAACTTCCAGATGGGAAGTAGAGAGACTCGGAGGAGTCGAACAAAGAACTTCCAGATGGGAAGTAGAGAGACTCAGCAGGAGTTGAACCAAGGACTTCTAGGCGGGAAGTGGAGAGACTCGGAGAAGTTGACAGAGAAGAGTAGAGAGATGGCCATGAATGGGATGGGGGATCAGGATAGGTTGGACAGAGCATCCAACTTTGTGGTCTGGAAGGCCAGGATCCTGTCCATTTTAGATAAACATCGTATCAAGGCCTTCGCCTTGAGGGATGACGATTGTGCCGTGAGCAAAAGTGGGGAGACATTGAGCTGTAGTTAGATAAACTACAGGCGATGCAGGGCAAGATCCTCGAGGTACGCAGCCTCTTGGATTAGACCATGCTACAGGAACCCTGAAGAGGAGTAGCAGGACTGGCGGATGTGGGAGATGAAGTGACAGAGAGAGCTACAGTGCAGGATTCCCAAAATAGCGCGAGGCTAGTAGGCTGTAGCAGTGCAAGAGGCACGGGAGTGTTTCACCAGTGCAGGATGGCACAGAGAGGTGTACAACAGTGCGAGATGCAGGGAGTTGTTGCAGCAGCGCAGGGGTTAGAGAGGGAGCACTTGTCAGCGACAGAGGGAGCTTCAACATCAAGAGGGTCTCTAGCCGAATAGAGAGGTCAGAGTTGGGAGATCAGTTACTTACTTTTCAGTGACTGAGTTGCAGTGCAACAGTGGGCAGCACGATGCAGCATGATGAGAGAAGTTGCAGTGCGGATATAGTGTTGGGAGAAAGGACCAACAACAACACAGATGAAGAGGTAGTTGTAGTATGGATGCATCAGTGGCAGTGGCAGGGCCATGGGTAGTAGTACATGATGTAGCAGTGTAGATGATGATGGGCAGCAGGCCTAACGTCAGCACAAGGACCGATGCTGGATGATCAGAGTAATACTCAGTAAGGAGTATTGCTAGAGCACAATCCTCGCTAAGAGGGAGTGTTGATTTGTGGTAGCATCGGATGTGCTCTAGCCACAAAATTTAGTGGAGAGGTTGGGGCACATGAGATCTCCAATACTCAGAAAGGGCTTGGGCAGATTCTAAACAGTTCAAGAGATATTAAAATAATTAATATTTTGAATGGAGTCCCTAAGTCTAAACTTAGGGATATTAAAATATTAATGTGGATTAATATAAAACTGTGTTAGAATGGTCCAAAAGACATGGATCAAGCCAGATCTAATCTTTGTCGTTGATTAGGGACTTAATCTCGGCCGTTGATATGTGAATGAGAAATGTATAAGAGGAGGCTTAAGGGTCACTTGGAGAGTACACTAGATGATCAGTCATTCTATTCTCTAGAGTGGGGTTTGCTAAGAGAGATAGAATCAATGATCAGAGTTGCAGCTGAAGGGCAGTGAGTACAGAGAGAGAGGTAGAGATAGTGCCGGGAGATCAGCGTAGGAGCCAGAGAGAGTGACACAGTAGCAGCTAGGGCTCACACAGGGCCACGCAGAGGCAGCCAAGAGTTGTGCAGTGCTTCGGAGAGGCTAGCATAGTTGACGCAGAGGGCCAGAAGGCTGATACAGGGCCTCCTGAGGCTGACGCTGGCCCATTCAAGGTGATGCAGGGCCAGCGCTGGGCAGAGAGAGGTTGACGCAGTCAAGAAAGACATACACTGGGTTTTCTGGGGCAGATTGGATTTGAGAAAATGCCAGAGGGTTTATCCGAGGTTTCAGCCGAGATATTTGTCTCAGACTGAGAGGTACTACTACCAAGGGCATTCTTTGTTAGGTAAGCCAGATTTGGCACCCAGATTGTACTCTAAAATTGCTTAATAAGAAAACCCTTAGATAGCTGCACTAGTTTTCCCGCATCGGGTTTTTCCAGGGACATTGGTCCAAAAATAATGGTGTCATTTTGTGTGTTTGTTTCTGTTTCCTTCAGTTGATGATCTGTAATATGTTGAGCATGCACTAGTGTTTATTTTCAGTATTTTCATTGTAAATAACTTGTTAAGTAACGAAACAAGTAGGTAGGAATAAATCAGTAAAGTGCATGGAGGGTTTCTAACGTGTCAGATTTAGAAATTCCAACAGTGCGGTCCTCACCAACATGTCCTCATCCGGCGTGGCCCCTATGGAAGTGAGTTGGTCCCGGATCTCCTTCAATCAACCGAGGAAGACATCTATCTATGCTCCCTTCTGCATCTGGTATGACCGCAACTGATTTTCAAGTAACATCTTCCTTTGCACTAAGGTATGCTGGTATAATTTCTTCAGGGCCTCCCACATTCCATTTGTCGTGTCCTTTTGGAAATATGTGGCACTACATGATCCTTGACCCCATCAAGGATAATGTACTTTTCCCTCACCATTGCCTCTTCGTACTTCTCATTTTCAGCTAGGTTAACTGGGATTGCTATCGTTTTCAAAGCGAAGTCCTTGATGCGATATTTGTCTAGAATGGACAAGATCCTGGCCTTCCAAACCACAAAGTTGGACGCTTCGTCCAGCGTATCCTGATCTCTCAGCCCATTCACGGCCATCTCGTTGCTCTTCTATCGACTCCTTCGAGTCTCTCAACTTCCCTTCTGGAAGTTCCCAGTTTGACTCCCTTTGAGTCTTGATTTCCCCTCTGGAAATCCTTTTGCCAACATCGAGTTGCCCCACTCCGATTGTCTATGCAACTGCACCACTGATACAGATTTCTTGGCTAGAAGTCTGCCTCGGCAACAACTCCCTCCTCCTTGGTCTTGCCCTATTAGGTACTGTTTTGACGACAATACCCCACCAGCTTCGCTTCGCAAATTACCCACACCCTCCTATGCCCCAGCACCTGAAGCACTGAGCCTCTAGGCTCTTTGCAATCTCGGCACCAACAAAATCTACACCTCTTGGCCACAATGTCGATCCTTCCTAACTGAGAAAGATGACTGGGCACTGCGTAGGTCAGGTCTGCTTCTCTCTGCCTCTGCGCTAATCCTCCTCCTGGCTTGAACTGATGATGCAGGCCCCCTGCATCACCCATTCCTTGCTGCTTTCTGCTAGCAACAACTTCTGTCACTCTGGACAATTGTTTCTGCTGCTACTGCTCCGCTAGCTGATGCCTTCAGTTATTCTGTGATTTGCAACCATGCTCTGATACCATGTTGGAATTTCTATGTTTAACCCATTAGAAATTCTTCTTGTACTATTTGATTTATTTCTTCCTACTTGTTCAATTACTTAACAAGTTATTTACCATGTAAATACTGAAAATAAACACAAGTACAGTATCAACATCTACAGATCATCAACTGAAAGTAAACAAGCACACAAGTGACACCGTTATTTTTGGACAAATGTCCCTGGAAAAACCAAATGCAGGAAAACTGGTGCAACTATTCATAGGGTTTTATTATTATGCAATTTTCAAAATACAACCAAGGTGCCAGAAATGGCTCACCCAACAGAGAATACCCTTGGCAGTAGTACCTATCCTCAGAGACAGATATTCTGGCTGATAAATCAATGGATGAATGATCCCACAGTAACAATTGTAGCTTCTGCTGCTCTGCGTCACTCTGATATGGACTGCATCACCCTATCTGGCTCACTAGCTCCTAGTCTGTCCCACAAAATCCTCCCAGCACTGCCTCTAGGCACTGTGTTAGTTCTGCTAGCCTCTGCATCAGCTTCTGGAGCTTCTACGTCAGCCCCTAGACCCTATGCGTCTCACATGCTGGCCTCTCTAGCTCTGTGCAGCTCCTGGCTGCGTCTGCGTCTGCGTCAACCTTTCTAGGCTCTACGCTGCCTCTCTGGTACCAACTCTGCCTATATGCTATGTATTCATTGACCCTCACTGCAACAGATCACTCACTCGCTTTCCTCAGCAAACCCTACCCCAGAAAATCGAATTCTTGATCTCTCTCGGTGTGTTCTCCAACTGACCCTCACGCCTCCTCTTATGCTTTTCTCGTTGGTCCATCAACAGCCGAGATTAAATCTCTGATCAACGGCTAAGATTAGATTTGGCTTGATCCATGAATTTTAGACCCTTCTAACCCAATTTTATATTAATACCCATTAATATTTCATTTTTCCTAAGTTTAGACTTAGGAACTCCATTAAAAATATTAATTATTTTAATATCTCCCAAACCGGGTATACTTGTCGCTGGGGATTTTTGCTATACTAGGCTGAATTTGTTGCTTTTCTTGTGTGAAATGGTGGAAATGCTTCTTTATAGCGTTGCATCATGTCAGGGATCATGTTTGAATAAGTGAGTGTTCCTAGAGATATTTTGTTGAAATTTTGTCTTGATAAGTCATCACATATTGCATATTGAAGTATAAAGACCTTGAAGCAATTGTCCATGCCCTAATTTCCATGCGAAATTGTTTTAGAGGCCTCCTTGACTAAGTGAATCGATTCCAATCATTGAAAAATCCTTGACTCCATTTCCCCCAAAGGATTAGGCACTGGTCCTCCATAGGCTAGACGACCCAGTTGGAGGAGTTCTAGAGGCTGTATGACTTGCCTATTTCCAGCAATGCGAGCAGCTAGTCAAGTAGTGCGAGCAAGGCAGAAGGAGGCTGATCTATTGTGGCAAAGGGAGGAAATTCCTCCAAATATTTTGGCAGTGTATTTAGCTGGAGGATTTCCATTTGGGCATCCATATTTGTACTAAGATAATTTTGTTACTGCATAGGAATAAAATCCTCATCTGGTGCACTGATTTTCCCACATTGGGCTTTTCCGGGGACAGCTGTCCAAAAATAACTGTGTCAATTTTATTGTGTGCTAGCATTTCCTAGTTTCCAGTTTATTTACACAACATTTTTATTGTAAAGAACTTGCAGTGTGATTAATTCGTTATTTTGCTGTAACAAAATAAATTGCATAATTTTATCAGTTAGAAGAATTAATTCCAGTTGTTGCATTTCAAGCGAATTTTCACATGGTTTCAGAGCAAATTTGATCAGACAGTAAACTCAGAGGTGGAAGGAGGAAATCGTCTAGATTTTGAGGGAGTCTGGCAACTCGATTTCCAGGTTTACACAGGGCTTTACTAGGTAGCGCGAATTACTAGATAGGGGTTTGATTTCCAAAGATAGGTGGCCGGAAAAGTTCGAATTTGTTTAGAAGTGATTCCAGCAAGCAGTAGGTGAGCAGATCAATATTTTTTGTAGAGTAGATTCTTGATCTGGGCATAGTGGTTTTTGCAACAGTTTTGCAGTAGTAGAATCAACACTGGGTGGAAGAGAAATTGCACGCGAAGTTATACTCGGGATGTCTTCAGTAAATTCTCTGGAGTTCTCCAATATGGCCAAGAACAAATTTGATATTTAGGGGACTTCAGAATTGTCTTCTAGATTGGAGGATGAATTTGCTTGCTTAACTAGCTCAACTTCACAGGGAGTTTGGTATATAGACAGTGGAGCATCAACTCATATGACAAGAGTTAGAGAATATTTCTCCAGCTATAATGAGGAGAAAATGGACTTCCAGATAACAATGGGAAATAGGAAAAAATGCACTCCAGTTGGGAGAGGTACCATTGATATAGAGAGGGAGTCAAGAGAAAGAACCTGTATTACAGATGTATTGCATATGTTAGGATTGGATATGGACCTGATTTCAGTGTCCCAGTTACAGGATAAGGGATATATGTCCACTTTGTAGGGAGGAAGGTGTTTATCAAACACAAAAACTAGAAGAAGATGAAATAGATGACCTATTCTTGATAGGGTCATCAAGGCTCATAGAGTATTACAAGAGGAACCTGGCAACAAAGTTTGACATGAAGGATTTGGGATTGATGCACTACTTCCTAGGCTTGGAAGTGTGGTAGAAGGATGGGGAGATCTTCCTTGGTCAAGGAAGATATACTATAGAGATTTTGAAGAGATTCAAAATGTAGGATTGTAGACCCATGTCTACACCCATGATAACAAATTGGAGGAAGATAAATGCATCATAGGACAAGGATGTTGACCACACTTTGTATAGATAGCTTATTGGTTCTCTCATGTATTTGGTCAACACTAGGCATAGTGCAACAGCGAGGCACGTTCTAAGGTATTGGCATGGAAAAATAGAGTATGGGTTGAGTTATACTCGAGGGGATGATGTCAAACTATGTGGATTTACAAATGTAGATTAAGCAGGCAATTCAGTGGATAGGAAAAGTACCTTTGGGTATTGCTTCAACGTTGGATTAGGGATGGTTTCCTTGTGTAGAGGGAAGCAAAAGTTATTAGCACTAAGCTCTGTGGAAGAAGAGTATATGGCAGCTACCACAACCATGTGCGGAGCTGTAAAGCTTCAGAAGCTAGTGGTGAGCTTGTTCAGACAGAGGATGGAAGCGACCAATGTTATTGTGATTATCAGAGTTGTATCAAGCTCTTTGAAAATCCGTTGTTTCATGATAGGTCGAAACACATGGATATTCGATGTCATCTCATCAGAGATTGTGTACAACGTGGAGTAGTTCAGCTATTATATGTTCCCACAGAAGAGCAGGTTGCAGATATACTTACAAAAGCTCTAGGAAAAGCTAAGTTTATATATTTCAGAGAATAGATGGGCATTGTGGAGAACCCTTTTTAGTAGCAGGGACAAGATACTTTTGGATTTTAGTTGCAGCAGCAACAACAACATGAGATCAGTTGTAGTGCAGTTGCATTGCAGTGGCAGAGTTGGCAATAGTATAGTTGTACAATGCAGTGTCGGCAACAACACAATTGCAGGATGGTTCAGCTACAGTTGTGGTAGAGGAATTAGAGTTGCGCAGCAGTTGGCGGGCAGTTGTAGTGGTCACAATTGTCAGTCACCAGCAACATGTATGGAGGATGTTATGGAGACTGGGTGAACACCTTCCTCGCTAAGAGGGAGTGTTTATTTTTGTAGCATCAAATGGTGTTCTAGTCTCGACTTTGGTTAGAGAGGCTAAGAAACACTAGGACTCCAAAACCCATAAATCTTTTTCAGAAAATCCACCTAGAAGTAGCTCAATTAAGTTAACTAGTCAGTAATTAAAATTGTCAATCTAAATTAGGGAAAATGATTAATAAATGTTGAGGTTTCTAACTTTACTTAGTTAGAAACCCTCCATGCGCTTTATCTGATTTATTCCTACCTACTTGTTATTTTCCTTAACAAGTTATTTACAATGTAAATATTGAAAAATAAACACTAGTGCATGCTCAACATATTACAGATCAGCGATTAAAAGAAATAGAAACAAACACACCATATGAAACCATTATTTTTGGACTAATGTCCCCG
The DNA here is from genome assembly GCA_031772625.1 of Pinus tabuliformis. Taxonomy (NCBI): domain Eukaryota; kingdom Viridiplantae; phylum Streptophyta; class Pinopsida; order Pinales; family Pinaceae; genus Pinus; species Pinus tabuliformis. The sequence continues at coordinate 209,956,830 of CM062810.1, read as the reverse complement.
GAAAAAGCCAATGTGGGAAAACCAGTGCAACTATCCGAGGGGTTTCTTATTAAGCAATATCAGAGTACAATCTGGGTACCAAAACTGGCCTACCCAACAGAGAATTTCCTTGGCAATAATACCTCTCAGTCTCTAACAAATCTTCTGGTTGAAACCACAAATAATCCTTCTGGCAGCTAATCAGCACAAATCTGCTCCAGAAGCCCTAGCGTCATCCTCTCTTTGGACTGTGTCAACCCCTCTCTACCTCACGCTGGCTCTGCGTCACCCTAGGTGGGTTTGCGTCAGCCCTTGGATGCCCGGCATCAGCCCTCTAGCCCTCTATGTCAGCAACGCTGGCCTCTCTGAGGCTCTGCGCAGCTCCCGGCTGCCTCTGGATGGCCCTGACTGGCTCTGCATCACTCTCCTTGGCTACTGCGCTGCTCTCCCATCACTATCTTTGCCTCTTTGTCTCTTTGTACTCAAATGTCCCTCAGCTGCATCTCCCGATCACTAATTCTGTCTCTCTTAGCAAACCTTGCTCTAGAGAATAGAATGACTGATCACTCCAATGTGTTCTCCAAGTGACCCTCAAGCCTCCTCTTATACCTTTCCTGTTGACATATCAACGACCGAGATTAAGTCCCTAATCAACGACTTAGATTAGATCTGGCTTGATCCATGTCTTTTGGACCATTCTAACACAGTTTCATATTAATCCACATTAATATTTTATTTTCCCTAAGTTTAGAATTAGGGACTCCATTAAAAATATTAATTATTTTAATATCTCTTGAACTGTTTAGAATCCGCCCAAACCCTTTCTGGGTATTGGAGATCTCATGTGCCCCAACCTCTCCACCAAATTTTGTGGCTAGTGCACATCCGATGCTACCCCAAATCAACACTCCCTCTTAGAGAGGACTGTGCTCTAGCAATACTCCTCACTGAGTATTACTCTGATCATTCGGCATCAGTACTTGTGCTGATGCTAGGCCTTCATGTTCAACATCCTTTGCACTGCTGCATCCTGTACTGCTGCCCATGGTTCTGCCACTACCACTACTGCATCTGTACAACAACCCCCTCTGCATCCATGTTGTTGTTGGTCCTTTCTCCCAACGCTGCATCCACACTGCACCTCCTCTCATCATGTTGCATCGTGCTACCCACTGCTACGCTGCAACTCAGTTACTGAGAAGTAAGTAACTAATTTGCCAATTTGACCTCCCTGTTGGGCTAGAGACACCCACTGATGCTGAAGCTCCCTCTGCCGCTGACAAGTGCTCCCTCTCTAGCCTCTGCGCTGCTGCAACAACTCCTTGCATCTCGCACCGTTGCACAACTCTCTGTGCCATCTTGCACTGGTGCAAAACCCTTGTGTCTCTTAGACCGCTGCAGCCTGCTAGCCTTGTGCTGTCTCGGGACCCCTGCATTGTAGCTCTCTCTGCCTCTCCATTTGCATCCGTCTCTACCCACATCAGCCAGTCCTGCTACTCCTCATCGGGGCTCCTGTAGCAAGGTCTAATCCAAGAGGCTGGGTACCTCGAAGATCCCACCCCTCATCGCCTATAGTCCACCTGAGTACAGCTCAATGTCTCCCCACTTCCGCTCAAGTGGTGTGTATGCACTCATGGCACAGTCATCGTCTATCAAAAATTCCTTCTCTACCCGTGCTGGCGCTGCCTTAGTCTCGGAAGACTCTCCCTTACTTCTCTTCCTTGGACACTGGGTCGCATAATGACCTAGCTCCCCACAGTGGAAGCACTTGATCTTGGAGAGATCTTTCTTCTTCCGCTTCTCCTGCTTTCCCTCAGATGCTAGGGCCACATCTTCCTCCTCCTGCTTTCCTTTAGATGCTAGGGCCACATCTTTCTCCTCTTGCTTGACTTTGATCCCCTTGTTGCTGCTACCTGTCTTCGATTGCAGTCTGATCTCTTCCTGGGGAAGAGCTGCCCACATCTCGTCCCAAGGTGGGAGAGTCCCTCTACCCAATATACTCTGGACAAACACCTCCCAGTGTTTTGAGACAACATTCAGGGTTGTCCTCACCATCAGCGTCTAGTCCGGTGTTGCCTCTATAGCAGTGAACTGATCTCGGATCTCATTTAGTCTTTCGAGGAAGGTGTCAAGACTCAATCGGTTCTTCCTTCTTCATCTGACACGACCTCAACTGATTCTCAAGAAGCATTCTTCTCGGCATAGAAGTATGCTGGTACAGCTTCTTGAGAGCCTCCCACATCTCAAATGTCGTTTCCTTCTCGGCTATGTGTGGTACTACATGATCCTTGACCCCATCAAGGATAATGCTCTTGGCCCTCGCCATTGCCTCCTCGTACCTGTCATTATCATTGGGGTCGACTGGGATAGCTATTACCTTCAAGGCGAAGTTCTTGACACGATTCCTGTCAAGTACGGATAAGATTCTGGCCTTCCAGATTGCGAAGTTCGATGCTCTGTCCAGTCTATCCTGGTCTCTTACTCCGTGTAGTGCCATGATGCTCCTCTACTTCCCTCCTGGAAGTTCTCTGTTCAACTCCTCTGAGTCTCTACTTCCCGTTTGGAAGTTCTCTTCTGGACTCCCTCTGAGTCCTGATTTCCCTCCTGGAAATCCTTTTGCCGCTGTCGAGATGCCCCCTACTCTGATCGCCTTGTGCAACTGCACCATTGATCTGGGTTCCTCGGCTAGAAACTCTCAGTAGCAACTCCTCTGGCCTTGCTCCGTCAGGTACTGTTTTGACTACAGTACCTCACCAACTCCACTCTGCGATGTTCCCGTAGACTTCTAAACCCTAGCAACCTGAAGGTGAGAGCTCCTAGGCTCTACGCAATCTTGACACCAGCAACCCAGCTTCCTCAGCCAACTACATCAGCCCTCCCAGTTACTGTGTGGCTCTGCGTGAGGCTTCTTTTGCCTTCCTTAGCCTTTGCGGTGCCTCTTCCCGGCTCACCCTTGATAACGTAGGCACTGCATCACCCTTCCTTGTTGCTGCTTTGCTAGAAACAACTTTTGTCACCTAGGGACAGTTGTTTTCTGCTGCTATTGCTCTGTTCGGCTAATGTCCTTTAGTCCTTCTATGATCTGCAATCACGCTCTGATACCATGTTGAAGTTTCTAAGATTACTTAGTTAGAAGCCCTCCATGCACTTTATCTGATTTATTCCTACCTACTTGTTATTTTCCTTAACAAGTTATTTACAATGTAAATACTAAAAATAAATACTAGTGCATGCTCAACATATTATAGATTAGCAACTAAAAGTAACAGAAACAAACACACCATATGACACCATTATTTTTGGACTAATGTCCCCGGAAAAACCCAATGTGGGAAAACCGGTGCAACTGTATGAGGGTTTTCTTATTAAGCAATATCATAATACAATCTGGGTATCGAAACTAGCCTACCCAACAGAGAATTTCCTTAGCAGTAATATCTCTCAGTTTCTGACAAATCTTTTGGTTGAAACTCCGGATAATCCTTTTGGCAGCTACTTAGCACAAATCTGCTTCAGAAACCCCAGCGTTAGCCTCTCTTTGGACTACGTCAACCCCTCTCTACCTCACGTTGGCCCTGCGTCACCCCGGATGGGTCTGCGTCAACCCTGGGATGCCCTGCATCAGCCCTCTGGCCCTCAACGTCAGCAATGCTGGCCTCTCTAAGGCTCTGTGCAGCTCCCAGTTGCCTCTACGTGAGCACTGGTTGGCTCTGTGTCACTCTCCTTGGCTACTGTGCTGCTCTCCCGTCACTATGCCTCTTTGTCTCTCTGTACTCAAATGCCTCTCAGCTGCATCTCCCGATCACTAATTCTATCTCTCTTAACAAACCCCCCTCTAGAGAATAGAATGACTGATCACTCTGGTGTGTTCTTCAAGTGACCCTCAAGCCTCCTCTTATACCTTTCCTGTTGACATATCAATGGTCGAGATTAAGTCCCTAATCAACTACTAAGATTATATCTGGCTTGATCCATGTCTTTTGGACCATTTTAACACAGTTTCATATTAATCCACATTGATATTTTATTTTCCCTAAGTTTAAACTTAGGGACTCCATTAAAAATATTAATTATTTTAATATCTCCTGAGCTATTTAGAATCTGCCCAAACCCTTTCTGAGTATTGGAGATCTCATGTGCCCCAACCTCTCCACCAAATTTCGTGGCTAGAGCACATCTGATGCTACCCCAAATCAACAATAAACAACAATTAATTAAGAAAGGTATGATTTCTCCAGAAACTCACATGGATCAACTCAGAAATGATCTCAGCCATTGATAAGGACTTAATCATGGCTGTTAGTGATCCAACTGAAGATTATAAGAGGAGGTTGATGGGTTTGGAGGAAGACACATCAAATCACATTTGTTAGAACCAGCAAAATCTAAGAGAGCGAGTTCCTTGGGCAGATCGAGCTATCTAGTGCAGGAAGAAGGTTCAAGCCAGACGAGGAGGATTAAGGGAACAATAGAGACAGGTCCAACAAATATTCTTAGTAGCAGAGTAGCTGCAGCTGGGAGGCCAAATTATTTTGTAGGAAAGTCATCTAGGAAGAGCGAGTAAGATAGAACCCCTGCGAAAGTGTCAAAAGAGGTCCATTTCAGTTGTCGGAGGCCAAGAGATCACCGAGAAGGCAAAGCGACCTATTTTCAGTAACAAAGGGAGGCTATACGACCCAATTGGAGGAGTTCTAGAGGCTGTATGACTTTCCCATTTCCCTATAGTGTGAGCAGCCAGATGTGAAAATTCCTAAGCCGGAATCCCTACCGCAACAAACTGATGTTACTTCTCCTACTTGTTTCAATCATGCAAGTTATTTACTGTGTTCTACAGTAAATATCGAAGCAAATACATCCGTAGGCTTCACTTAATTGACATATATGCGAAAACAAAATACTGAGCAAGAAAGAAAAATACAACACATAGGACAGTTATTTTTGGACAAATAGTCCCCGAAAAAACCCAACTTGGGAAAACCGGTGCAACAACTCTGAGGGTTTATTATTATGCAGGAGAAAATTCTGAGTACAATTCTAGGATGCCCAACTAGCAAATCCGATACAAAGAGAATACTGAACAAAAGACTGGTGAAATGATCTTAGCCTGTCACTGGAGAATCAGTGACTGATCCTACTGCTCTGGAGGCTCTACGTCACTCTCTGTGCAAAAATGTGTCACCTTGGGCAGTTTCTGTGTCACCTCTCTTGGGTATTACGCTACCTCTCCTCTGGATTCTCCGTTGGCTGAGAAATTGACTTTTTTCTTTCCAGACTCACACCTTGGCTTCCGACAATTGAATTTCAACTTCCCTTAGCAGAAACTCGACTTTCGCTCAAGGACTGCTCTGCCTCTGCGTCAACTCTGCATGGGCCAATGTCAGCCTTCCTTTGGACGTCTTTTTGTTCTCCCTCTGCCTCGTACTCTTTGGAAATACCTTCTCCTGGATTCTCACTACCCCTTTTGGTGCAAGGTCTCCTCAATCGATTTTCCTCCTGAGAACTTTTCACTTCAAAAAATCAATTTTCTCAATCTCTGTGTGTGTTTTCCAAATGACCCTCAAGCCCCTTCTTATATCTTCCTATTGGACAACCAGTGGCCTAGATTAAAACATAATCAAATGCTCAGATCGTTTTGGCTTGATTTATGGCTTTTTTAAGAAGTTTCACCCCTGATTAGATTAATACCCATCAATATTTTAATTTTCCTAAGTTTAGACTTAGGAACCCCATTAAAAATATTAATTATTTTAATAAAATCACTTTTGGGTGGAATTTCCCAAAACGCTTTTTGGGTTCTTTAAAATACCTGTACCCAAGCCTCCCTGCAAAATTTGAGGCTTAGAGCACATCTGATGCTACCCCAAATCTACAATCCTTCTTAACAAGGAATGTGCTCTAGCAATACACTGCCTCTCTGCACACTGCTCTGACTCTGAAGCATCCTCTCTGTGCTGCTGATGTCTGACATGCTATCCACCAACTACTGCGCTGCTACTACTACTGTACTACTGCCTTTGACACTGGCACTGCCAATGCTACATTTGTACTACAACTCTCTCTCAAACGTTGCATCTGCTATGCTGCTAGCACTGCCACTGCTAACAATGTTTCCGTACTACAACTCAGTTGCTGAGAGAAGCAACTAAAAACACCCAAAACTAGACAAGTATCCAGTGGATACACCTCGGTGCTGACATCCTGACTGCTACTAGTCTCATGCTGCCTCTGAAGCCACTGCGCTGCTGAAGCTCTGCACTGTGCCTCCTCGCACTACTGCCTCTCTGCTTTGCATTGCTCAGTCTCTGGCTCTCCTAGCCACTACATCTGTCGAATCAACACTCCATGGCACCGATTGAAACTCCACCATCCCACTAGCATTGATCATGGGCTCCCGTAGCAAGGTGATGATCCAAGAGGTAGGCTCTTCAAGGATCCTACCTATCTGTAGCTTTATCAAACTCTAGTTCTATATCAGCCCACCTCCCTCTTGGAGGTATCTTGGCTATCATGGCGAACTCCTCCTGTTCGATCTTTGCGGCTACAACTTTGGGATCATGGTTCTCATTCTTGTCCTTTTTCTTCAAAGTACACTGGGATGCATAGTGGCCCATCTCGCCACATCTAAAGAACTTCACCTTGGAGACATCCTTCTTTCGTCTCTGTTGCCCTTGCTCTCCCTTGGAAGTAAGGGTCATGTTATCCTCCTCTAATTTGGGCTTCAACCCACTACTGTTGTTGCTCTCGTCAAGTTTGACCTTGAGCAGGTCTCTCTTCAGTTCTTCTTGTTTTAGAGCTGCCCACATCTCGTCCCAATTTGGCAATGTTGCTCTGCCCAAGATACTCTGGACAAAGATTTTCCACTCATCCGAGACGAAATTTAGAGCAAGTATCACTAACTCCGAATCCTGAGGTGTATGTCCTGCAGATGACAACTCATCACGGGTCTCCTTCAGTTTTGTGAGGAACAGATCCACACGTTCTCCCTTCAACATCTACGCAGACCTCAACTTTGTTAGGATATTCCGACACGTAGGAAATAATTAAGTACAACTTGGTCTAGTGTATAGTTAGGTAAAACGTGTTTCTTTAGTATGTAATTTTTGTAACTTACAATCTGACGATCACGAATCACGATATGTTCTAGACATGAAGTGATTCGACGGTTCATTCTCTCCTCGGCATTACTGACACTTGATTTGTGGCTTAACACTTGATTGGTCCATGATCTCTATTTAAAGAGCATGGAGGGTCATTTGTTAGGTGACAGTTCATGAGAGAAGATTATGTAAATTTTCTTTCTTTTACATTAATAAATTGCCTGAAGTGGCCGCTTTGGCTCAGGCCATGGACTATTTACCTCTTTGAGGGTTTAAACCACGTCAAGAATATTGGTGTACTGATCTGTGATCTGTTTGTGAGCAATGTCCTTTGGTGTTCTATTTAAGGAACTTACCCTGTAAATTCCTACATGGTATTGGAGCTATTCAAGGGCCGCATTTATTGGTGATCCAGATCCGAAGCCAGTACAACTGCATTTGACTGTCGTTTCCTAGATTTATTGTTTCTGACCGCTTTCGGGCTGAGAGGACTACTCTATTGTGTTAGGAGATTTTGTTTTAGTGAGGAACCCCTTTCGTTTCACGTGAAAAGGTTTCAAGTATCCCTAGCTATGTCATTTTTAAGATCTGGAGGTATATAATCTTTATTTGCAGTTATAGTTATTTATCTCTTTGTTTATTTTGGTTTATAGTCCTCTGTAATTTTTTTTATTACCGAATCTATACCTTTCATTTCTGCGTATGCTCTTTGCCCCATGACTCTGTGCGATTTGGGCAAACCAGAAATAAACAGAAAGAACTTTTTCAGGCATATGCTTTTTTCTGTTGCGACTTGATGTGATCTCGAAAAATCAAAAACATTGAGGAAAATATTTAGTTTCCGGTCAAATCTAACTTTAAGCCGTAAGGCTTGGATTATTTTTTTATGTTCGTTTTTGGGTTTGTGTGGTTTCTTGTTTTGTAGGCAAAAAGGGGTTTCTCAAGTAAGCACGCATTCCAAAGCTTCAGTGAGCAAAAAAAAAAAAACCTCTTTCTCCTTTCCAAAAAATTACTAACCTTTTAAACTAACTCACTTGGTCCAAAGTTACTTTATGAGAATAGAGTTCTTGGGTTCAAGTCTTTATTTTTGTTGAGTTACTTTTTCAAAAAGCACATGTAACTTATGTTTTAAAGTTGCTTTATGTAAAAGTGTTCTCACTGATTATGAAAAGTGAGTCACTTATAATTCTAAATTCATTTTATCTTTTATTTAAGTTACATTTTAGTGGGTAGTTCATAAAATACCATTTTAAAAACGAATTTCACTTATTATAAAAGTGGGTCACATAAAATAATCTTTTTTAAAAAGTGAGCTAATTAGATTAAGTTTGGAAGGTCCTAAGCCATTTCAGTCTCACAATGAAAAATCAACTGAACAAAATGATAAGGCAACTAAAAACAACGGGAAGAAGATTGATAGACATTGCAACTTTTGTAATCTTGATGGCCACTTAGAATCCAATTGTTTTAAGAAGATGGAAGCCTTGGATGCAACAATGAAGAAGCATAACATCCATTTGGAGCACTATTCAACTTCAATTTCATCTTCAGGAATAACACTTTCTACATGTGGTTGTCAAGCATCTCGGTCTGGTTATGCACTAAATGTATCTTCTTCTTCTCATTCTCATGAGTGGCTCATTGATTTTGAAGCTTCTTGTTACATGCGCAAAAACAAAGCCATGCTCTCTTCTTAAATGATTGTAACACCAAAAATATATATATTGGTGATGATAGATCTCTTAGTGTTGTAGGGACCGGAACTATTCATCTAGACAATGGTCAATTTCATGATGTATTATGTGTTCCTACCTTATCCTGCAACCTTCTATCTGTATATCAAATAACTCATTCAGGTGACGGTAAAAATGTTGAATTTTTACCTCATGATGTTGTAATTAAGGACCTAAGAGATCTTAGACAGATTTTAGCTACTAGCATTGCTGACGATTATACAAGGTTGATTGCTGACGATTATACAAGGTTGTATAAGTTTAACAACTTTGGGTCCTCAACTCTTCCCTCGGTATTTGTTGCTCATAATAAGTGAGCAAACTTTGGCATGAGCGATTTGGTCACTGAAACTATCGCTCCCTTCAAAATCTATATAAAGTAAATATGGTGATAGTTCTTCCTATGGTATCTTGCAGAGATGGTGCTTGTTCCAGATGTGTTCTTTGAAAACATCATCGGGATAGTTTTGAAAAACGTGCCTTTTGGCACGCCTCAACGCCTTTACAGCTGTGCGTAGTGATTTATGTGGTCCACTTCCAGTTGTTTCATTCTCTGGCTACAAGTATTTCTTAACTTTCATTGATGATTTCTCCAAACGCACTTGGATATACTTCTTAAAACTCAAGAGTGAAGTCTTTAACATGTTCTTGGCCTTTAAGGCCTTTGTTGAGAAACCATCTGGACATCAAATTCTTAAACGAAGATCTGATAATGGCAGAGAATATGTTAACAAGAAATTCATCAATTTTTTCACTGAGCATGGAATTCAATTGCAACATACTATTCAATATACTCCACAACAAAATGGTGTAGCTAAAAGGAAGAATCACACCTTAAAGGAAATGGCTAATTTATGTTTCAATCTAAAGGACTTAGTCTTAACTTTTGGGCAGAAGCAATTCACTATGCAAATTACATAGTAAATCGCACTCCTACTAAGGTTTTAAAGAATATCACTCCAGAAGAACCATGGAGCTCAATTAAACTAGATGTAAGTCACTTTCGTGTTTTGGAAGTGAAGCATGGGCCCATATTCCAGATGAGAAACATAAAGCCTTAGAACCTAAGAGTGAAAAATATATTTTTGTTGGATATTCTGAAGATGTCAAAGGATATAGACTTCTTCAACTTAAATCCAAAAATGTTATCATTAGAAGAGATGTACAGTGTGTTGAAAATATATCAGCCTACGAGCCTAGTTCGGCGGATGTGCCACCTTTGTCTATCCCTTCTACTTTTGAAGATATTTCTTCTTCAAATGATGAAAGCGAGGATGAGAATCCTCCCCCACCTTCTCGGGATCCTCCTTCAACTCCCCAGCTTCCAAAATGGGTCTGTGCTACTCGGGATGTAGCAGGTGCTCTTGCAGGTGATCCTATAGATCAACGCCCTACACATTCTTAGTTCAATAGAGCCTCTTCTTTACTTGCTCAAGCTTCAGCGAATTACGATCCTGACACCTTTGCAGAAGCTTTAGGCCATCCAGATTGGGACACAGCTATGAATAAAGAATATCGTTTATTATTGGCAAATGATACATGGGACCTTGTTCCTCTTCCAAAGGGATGAAAACTTGTTAAATGCAAATGGGTTTACAGTACGAAGTTTGGACCAGATGGAAAAGTTGATAAGCATAAAACTTGTCTTGTTGCTAAGGGTTTTTCACAAGTTGAAGGCATTAACTATACTGAAACCTTCTCCCTATTGCAAAAATGATCTTTGTCCGCCTTGTTCTTTCCCTTGTTGCCTCTTTCAAATGGGAAGTCCATCAGATGGATGTTAAATTCGCCTTCTTGCATGGGGACTTGCATGAAGAAATATATATGGAACAACCTCTTGGCTTTATACACACAGACTCCAGCCTTGTATGTCGGCTTAAGAAATCCCTTTATGGTCTCAAGAAAGCCCCTCGGGCTTGGTATGCCAAAATGGATAACTTTCTTTTAGATACTGGCTTTTCTAGGTGTCACTCTGACAATACCGTCTACACCAAGAAAGTGGGTAAGTCTCTTATCATTCTTGTTCTTTATGTTGATGATCTTATCCTTACTAGTAGTGATCCCAACCTTATAAACCATGTGAAGTGTAGCCTTAAAAAGCAGTTTGAAATGACAGACTTAGGACACCTGGATTATTTTTTTGGCCTTCAAGTCTTGCAATCCAAAGAAGGTATTTCCCTTTCCCAGTCCAAGTATGCCTATGATCTTGTATGCCACTTTCACATGGAAGACTGTAAGCCAGCCCTTTCTCCCTTTTAGTCTAGAGCCAAACTCTCAGTCACTTGTACTTCCCCTGAAGTTGATGCTACCTTATACTGTCAGCTTGTTGGAAAACTTTTGTATTTGACCCATACTCATCCTGACCTTTCCTTTGTTGTTATCCTTGTTGCTCAGTTTATGCAAAACCACATGAAAGTCATTGGAAAACAGCTAAAAGAATACGTCGTTATGTTCGAAGGACAATTTAGTTTGGGATTCATTACAGTGCAAAAGCATCTCCTCTATTGGTTGGTTTCATTGATTCTGATTGGGCCAATGACCCTGATAATCATAAGTCTACTGGAAGCTATGTCTTCACTCTTGGTTGTGGACCTATTACATGGGCTTGCAAGAAACAAAGTGCCATTTCTCTTTCTTTTGCAGAAGCGGAGTATTGTGGCACTGTTGAAGCTAGTAAGGAAGCCCTGTGGCTTCGTCAGACCCTGTCAGAGTTTGGTTTTCAGTAGCAACATCCGACTACACTTTGGTGTGATAATCAAAGTGCCATTCAACTATGCAAAGATCCAGTCGAACATTAGCGCAACAAACGCATTGGACTACACATGCACCTCATCAAAGAGTTCATTCATGACCATGTTCTTGAAGTGCATTATTGTTCAACTGATGATCAAGTTGCAGACATCTTTACAAAGGCTCTCAAAGAGGCAAAGTTTATTAAACTTCGATTTATGGTTGGAGTTCAGGAAGTTGTCACTAAGGGGGGATAGGCTCGAATGCCTCCTTTCTTCTCCTATTGTGTCATATTTGTACATCCTTCAATCCTATCCCAAGTTGTTCTTAAGGGGAGATGTTAGGATATTCTGACACATAGGACATAATTAAGTACAACGTGGTCTAGTGTATAGTTAGGTAAAGTGTGTTTCTTTAGTATGTGCTTTCTTTAACTTACAATTCGACAGTCACGATATGTTCTAGATGTGAAGTGATCCGACGATTCATTCTCTCCTCGGCATTACTGACACTTGATCTGTGGCTTAACACCCGATTTGTCCATGATTTCTATTTAAAGAGGATGGAGGGTCATTTGTTAGGTGACCGTTCATGAGAGAAGCTTATGTAAATTTTCTTTCTTTTACATTAATAAATTACCTGAAGTGGCCACATTGGCTCAGGCCGTGGACTGTTTCCCTCTTTGAGGGTTTTAACCACGTCAAGAAGATCTGTGATCTGTTTGTGAGCGGTGTCCTTTGGTGTTCTATCTACCCTGTAAATTCCTACAAACTTCTGCCCTAAGTACATCCTCTGCTGCTCGGAAGATCCTTAATACAATGTGGCCAAGACATCCCACATCTCCTTAGTGGTTCCTTTGCTAGCAACGTGGCACACCACGTGATCCTTGACTCCATCTAGGATAATCCTCTTCGCCTTAGCCATCTTAGCGCTATACTTCTTCAACGGATCTGCATTCGCTGGGACAGCTACCACATTATCAACATACGTCTTGAGGGCATGCTCATCTAGAAGGAAAGTCATTCTAGCCTTCCAAATGGCATAGTTGGAAGCCCTATCCAACCTGTCTTGATCCCTCAAGCCACTGGTTTCCATCTCCTCCAAAAACTATTGAACAAATCCCTCTTGTAACGACCCATCTTTAATTGCACATATTATGTGCCCCTGTATAAAAAATAATAATACTAAAATATAATAATAAAGGAATAAAAATGATAATTATAAAATAGAATAAAGATTTAGTATGTTATCAATAATTAATTAATTAATCTAAAGTTTTAAAGTTATATTAAAGCAAACATAAATAAACTTTATATATTAGAAAAATATATATATATAAATAAAACAAAGTATATATATATATATATATATATAAGGTACATATCAATATAATCAAGTAGTATAAAGTATGTCATATAACATAATAGTATTAATATGTATATGATGATCAAATGTTATATTACCTTCAACCTTATAAATATAAACCATCGCATAAAAGATCTAAACATAAAGCAAAGCAGAAACTTCTGTACGGGAGGATGACTCACAGCTGGAGGAAGCTGTCACCGCGAGAGTAAGCGGTGGAGTCGGTGTACAGGGCGGCCACCGCTTAGCCCTGACTATAAAATCACCGAGATATGGCTGAGAATGGGGGCAGAAAAACGGAGAGTGGAGAGGAGGAGAACCAGGAAATCAGGAGTTTAAACCAGAGGGAGCTTTACATTGATCTGAGGTTCTGGGCACGGGGGCAGTGAGCTTCGGTGAGAAGCTTACTGGATTGGCTGGGAGGAATTGGTTTCCCGGTAATCGGATCAGAATAACCGCGGCGTCATCAACTACATCTGAGCAGGCAGCAGTTCAGGTAGGTTCGAAATTCCTTACAGTTACTGTATTTCTATTCTGTTTTGGTTATTACCGTATTTACTGTATTTCTGTTCTGTTTTGGTTATTACCATACCTAGATCTGGTTATTTTCGAAATTCAGTAGATGGTCTTTACACCTCTTTCTCTCTACTGCATAGCTCCTAGGCTGACTTGTGCACTCCCTGATGGAGCTAGTAAGTTGTTGCTCCTCTGCTGCTCACCAAATGAGAAATATTGAATTCCTCTACTTGAAATCAATGAGGAAGTATTCTCTCACTATGCGATCTTCTTTCTTCTGACGTCTTTCAGCCCGAAAAAACTGCCCACTGGAAAGTCTGCGTCCACCAACAACTCCTCACATTGAGGCTTAGGGCAGCGCTTTCTGCCATGGAAAAATTTGAACTGGAAGCTCTTTCTCTTCATCAACTCACTTGGAGAGAGACTACCTCGAATTTTCGACCCTCCAGCTAGAACTGTGCAACCCCTCTGGGGTTTCGACTCACTGGCTCCTGCAACTTTTCGATTTCCCCTTTTGCTCAGCGCTAGGGTTTCTGGTTCTGCTCTTCTTGTATTACTTGCACTAGCTCTGATACCATGTGAAAATTGCTAAGCCGGAATCCCTATTGCAGTAAACTGAGGTTACTTTTTCGACTTGTTTCAATTATGCAAGTTATTTATTGTGTTCTATGGTAAATATCGAAGAAAATACATTTGCTTCCTTCACTTAATTAACATATATGCAAAAACAAAATACTAAGCAAGAAAGAAAAATACAACACATAGGACACATTTATTTTTGGACAAATAGTCCCCGGAAAAACCCAACTTGGGAAAGCCGGTGCAACAACTCTAAGGGTTTATTATTATTCAGGGGAAAATTTTGAGTACATGTAATATCCCTTTTCAGGGATATCTCTCAAACACAAGCAAACTCCAACCAGAGATGGACTGGGAGGGCGTTTACTAGATATGTCGCCTCTGAAAAGAGGACGAGATCTGGAGGCTACCTGGTTCTTTCTAGACTCTGTCTAAGAGTATAGGAGAAAAACAAACAAGTGGTATAGTATCCAAGATGCTCAAAGAGATAAAGATAACAGTAGTGCAACATACAATAATGTATACATGGAATATAATCAGATACTCAAGAAATGCAAAGAGAAATGCTAAGCCATTTTATTATACTGAGTAATGGAAAGAGTACAAGAGGTGATCAGAAATATAGCACCTCGACTTGCACAAGGCAAGTGAAGAAATACACTCAGAATGGTAAGGAAATGGCCTCTCTCGGAATTGCGTCCAAGCTGCCGGAGAACTGCTGTGCTACTACTACTGCTGGAATCAAGTGAAGATTTGGGGCTGTTCTCCTCCTCAGAAAATGCTGAAACTTTGGAATCAGCCTCTGCTCAATAAACCCAGAATAGCCCAGAAAGCTTTTCTAAAATCGCTGACCCTTGAAAATCACCCCCTTGAGGATCTACCCTATCCCTCAAGGCTCTGCGCTGCCGCTGAAGAGAATCCTCCAAAACTCTGCCCGATACTCTGCCAAAATCCTCCAATATGCAAGGGTTGATCCCTTGCTCAATCTCAAGCTCAAATCCTCCACATAAAGCCAATCCGAAGCTCCTACCAAAAGAGAATGCGTCCTCCTCTCTCAAGACTGCGCAGTCATCAAAATGCTCAGTTCCTCCTCAACTCCAAAGATCGATCCTCCTACAAAAGACTAATGAAACTATCTTGCCCGAGCAAGCACTCGAAGTCCCCTAGGGCTAAGGGTGAGATCTCTGAACGGAGACACTCGATGCACTAAACAGTGCTGCAGACAGGCTAAACAACTAGCGTGCTCTAAGTCGAAGTGACTAGCTCAAATGCAACATAATCAAATACCAAAATGAGGAGGCTCCTCTCTCCTTTATAGCGTTGGCCTCTCTCAAAACCCTAAGGCCCACCTCCTCCAACGTAGCCTCTCTCATGCCACGTGCTCTCCATCTGCACAGTCCCTCCAAGTGTCTACATGGACCCCCTTCTCTACGTGGTCCTTTGGTCCCCTTGGCTCCCCTTTTAGGTTACAACGTTGTGCTACTAGGGAGTGACTTTATTCAAAAAGTGAGTTATGTCCCCCTTTCCTCACCTTTTTATTTATAAATAACTATAGAAGGAAAAATTGAGCAAAATCGAATATTCCAATTAGCCATGGCTAATTAGGAATATTACAGTACAATTCTAGGATGCTTAACTAGCAATCCGATACAGAGAGAATACTGAACAAAAGACTACTGAAATGATCTCGCCCTGTCATTGGAGAATCAGTGACTGATCCCACTGCTCTGGAGGCTCTGCATAACCCTCTACGTAGAATTGCATCACCCCTCCTAGGTATTGCGCTGCCTCTCCCCTGGATCCTTTGTTGGCTGAGAAATTGACTTTTTGCCTTCCAAACTCACACCCTGGCTTCCGACAACTGAATTTTGACTTCCCTCAACAAGAACTTGACTTACGCTCAAGGACTGCGCTGCCTCTGCATCAGCTTCGCATGGGCCAGCGTCAACCTTCCTCTGGACGTCTTCTTGTTCTCTCTCTGCATCATACTCTCCGGAAATTCCTTCTCCCAGATTCTCACTGCTCCTCTACTACAAGATCTCCTCAACTGATTTTCCCCCTGAGAACTTCTCACTTCAGAAAATCGATTTTCTCAATCTCTCTGTGTGTTTTCGAAATGACTCTCAAACCCCTTCTTATATCTTCCTGTTGGGCAACCAATGGCCTAGATTAAAACATAATCAAAGGCTCAGATCATTTTGGCTTGATTTGTGGATTTTTCGAGAAACTTCATCGCTGATTAGATTAATACCCATTAATATTTTTATTTTCCCAAGTTTAGACTTAGGAACCCCATTAAAAATTTTAATTATTTTAATAAAACCACTTCTGGGTGGAATTTCCCAAAACACTTTCTGGGTTCTTTGGAATGCATGTGCCCAAGCCTCCTTGTAAAATTTGAGGCTTAGAGCACATCCGATGCTACCCGAAATCAACACCAGTCAGGGAGTGCGAGTAGGGCAAAAGGAGGTTGATCTATTGTGGTAGAGGGAGGAAATTCCTCCAAATATTTTGGCAGTGTATTTTACTAGAGGATTGGCAGTTGGTCATTTAGAATTGCACTCAGATAATTTTGTTGCTGCTTAATAATAAAACCCTCATCTGCTGCACTGGTTTTCCCACACTGGGTTTTTCTGGGAACAATTGTCGAAAAATAACTCTGTTAATTTTATTGTGTGTGTGCCCACATTTTCTTAGTTTCTAGTTTATTTCTGCAACATTTTTGTTGTGAAGAAATTGTAGTGTGATCAATTCATTATTTTGCTGTAACAAAATAAACTGCATAATTTTATTAGTTAGAAGAATTAATTCTAGTTGCTTCATTCCAAGCGAATTATCAAATAGTGAGACCTCGAAGGCATACAAGATCTTCATCCCAGAAGCCAGGAGGATTATAGTTTGGCTAGATGTCAAGTTCGTGGAGGCCAAGATGTATAGAAGTTTTAGAGAGTTGCTAGTGATTAAAGATCAGACTGAGCAGCCAACAGAGGCACCCTTAGTTGCACAACAGAATCAAGTGCAACAACAGAGCACAAGGACAGTGAGCATTACTGGCACAGGTTCAGGTGTGAATGCTCCTGAAGCTTCACAAAGTATGGAGCAACAAATGCAATAGATAAGGGAGATGCATCAACAGGACATGGAGGTGGGCATTCCTAACTCCATTGTTGGTAGGAGGAACTAGGACGTTTAGGCTACACCAAAAGATGCTCAGGAATTTGTGGGGGCTCCTAGGATGGGCAAGAGAGATCAGAGACAACCAGAACGATACACTGCCTACATGGTGTTGGTTGTTATTTTTTGGTAGCATCGGAAGTGCTCTAGCCTTGAAAATTGGTGGAGAGGCTAAGGCACATGAGTTCTAAAGAACCTAGAAACTGTTTGATGAAATTCCACCTGTATTGTATTTTATTAAAATAATTAATATTTTTAGGGAAATTAAAATATTAATGGGTATTAATCAAAATATGGGTGAGAATGATCTAGAAGGCGGATCAAGTCATGTTTTAATCGTAGCCATTGATTAGAGACTTAATCTCGGCTGTTGAAGACTCAACAAGAAAAGTATAAAATGGAGGCTTGGGATTCATTTCGAAAGACACACAGAGAGATTGAGGAAATCAATTTTTTGAGGTGAGAAGTTCTAAGGAGGAAAATCGATTGGGGAGATCTTGCAGCAGAGGGGCAGTGAGGATCCGGGAGAAGGACTTTCCAGAGAATACTGACAGAGGCGGAGAGAGCTTGCAGAGAGGCAACGTAATCGCCGCGAGAGCTGATATTGGTTTAGTCTGGGCCCACACAGTCCTGACGCAGAGCTAGAAGGGCCTGTGTAGAGTAGAAAAACTACTTGTCACGCAGAATCTAGAACTGTCGGGGATTGCCAGAACAGCCGGGAGAGCTAACGCAGAGGCAGCGCAGTAACCATGAGAGTTGACGTAGAAAAGTTGCCTGTCACGAAAAATCTAGAACTGTCGGAACAACTAAAACTGTTGGGAACCGCCCGAACTGTCGAGAGAGCTGACGCAGAGGGAAGAGAAGGTGATGCAGGGCTGATGCAGAGCCAGCGCAAAAATAGTCAGGGTTAGCAAGTATTGTGCCGAATTAGCCGGAATTTTGCTGGGTGAAGTGAGGTAAAACTTACTCAGATTTTCTGCCAGTATTTTCTCTGTAAAGGATTGCCAGATGAGCATCCTTGATTTGTATTCAGATCAATGTTGCACTAATCTTTATCGAAATAATATCGACGTGAGGGAAAAATCGAAAAAAATCGTAATAATCGGGAAAAAATCGTTTGGTACAAAAATATTCAAATTATTAGGTGAGTCTTAATGTTTTAGTCGAGTTTGATGTAAAATAGTTTGGGAATAATCTAAGCTAATTGACTAAATTATTTTATTACAAGTCACTTGGTTTATTAGATCATATTGAGTCGTAGATGGGTTATGTGTCTTGAAGGTCTATGACGAATGTGTATTCCCTCTTTGAGTCTTGTAAATGAAAAATCATATGTATTAGAGGGTTGGAAAAATAATTAATCCCCTCGTGTGTAAATTAATTAATTTTTCTAGCAAAATAAAATTAAATCCCAAGCTAGAAAATTAATTAATTAGAGTCAAAATTAAATTGTTTAAGAAAATAAATTCTCCAAATGGAGAGGCTAAGGCACATGAGTTCTAAAGAACCTAGAAACTGTTTGATGAAATTCCACCCGTATTGTATTTTATTAAAATAATTAATATTTTTAGGGAAATTAAAATATTAATGGGTATTAATCAAAATATGGGTGAGAATGATCTAGAAGGCAGATCAAGTCATGTTTTAATCGTAGCCATTGATTAGAGACTTAATCTCGGCTGTTGAAGACTCAACAAGAAAAGTATAAAATGGAGGCTCGGGATTCATTTCGAAAGACACACAAAGAGATTGAGGAAATCAATTTTTTGAGGTGAGAAGTTCTAAGGAGGAAAATCGATTGGGGAGATCTTGCAGCAGAGGGGCAGTGAGGATCCGGGAGAAGGACTTTCCAGAGAATACTGACAGAGAGGCGGAGAGAGCTTGCAGAGAGGCAACGTAATCACCGCGAGAGCTGATATTGGTTTAGTCTAGGCCCACACAGTCCTGACGCAGAGCTAGAAGGGCCTGTGTAGAGTAGAAAAACTACTTGTCACGCAGAATCTAGAACTGTTGGGGATTGCCAGAACAGCCGGGAGAGCTAACGCAGAGGCAGCGCAGTAACCATGAGAGTTGACGTAGAAAAGTTGTCTGTCACGAAAAATCTAGAACTGTCGGAACAACTAAAACTGTTGGGAACCACCCGAACTATCGAGAGAGCTGACGCAGAGGGAAGAGAAGGTGATGCAGGGCTGATGCAGAGCCAACGCAGAAATAGTCAGGGTTAGCAAGTATTGTGCCGAATTAGCAGAATTTTGCTGGGTGAAGTGAGGTAAAACTTACTCAGATTTTCTGCCAGTATTTTCTCTGTAAAGGATTGCCAGATGAGCATCCTTGATTTGTATTCAGATCAATGTTGCACTAATCTTTATCGGAATAATATCGACGTGAGGAAAAAATCGAAAAAAATCGTAATAATCGGGAAAAAATCGTTTGGTACAAAAATATTCTTTTTTTTTTCAATTTTTTTAATATCTAAACCATCTACAACATAAAATAAATACATTGACACATAAATATGATAAAATAACTAATATATAAGATGTTTAATATCATTTCTAGTGCTAAAATCACACATAACAGTGAATCATGTCCTGAATAGTAAGTCCTGACTCCTGAGTCCCAACTCAACCTCAAAATATCAACAAAAAATATAATAATTTATCTCATATCATGAGTCATAATATCATATACAATGAAATGAACCAATAACTAAAGTCTAATACTACTGATTTGCTTTGCCCCTCTAGATGTAGATGTCGGTGGAGTTGGCAAGCTGTAGTAGACTATGGAGTCTGCTGTGCTCTAGACGCTGAAGAACTAGGAGCTACAGGAGGTAGACCATGTCCTCTACTTGTGACAGGGGTAGCTTGGGTCACCTCCTCCTCCTCCTCCAATATCTATATATATATATATATATATATATATATATATATATATTTATATATTTATTTTTTTATTTTTTCCCACGATTTTTTCCCAAAAAATCGGGCAAATTTTTTTTTATCCGAGAACTAAGCGCGATTTTATCTTTTTGTTGAAAATATCGCGATTATACGATAATATCGCAATAATATCGCGATTTTAACAACATTGATTCAGATATTTCTCCTACATATTAATAAACCCTCAGAGCTACCGCACCGGTTTTCCTACATTGTGTTTTTTTTAGGACTATTGTGTCCAAAAAATAAGTATGTCCTATGTATCTTGTTCTTTGCTCTGTTTTCTGTTTCATGAGATCAAATATTTAATTAGTGTAGGCTGCAGAAGTAATTTGCTTCAGTATTCAGAAGAATAACTTGATGAATGTAACTTAAAAATCAAGTAGGCGAAGTAGATTCAGATTTTCTGTAGTAGCGGTTCCTTCAGAGTTTAGGAATTCTCACATGGTATCAGAGGATTGATTTTGAAACAGGAAGAGCAGATAAAGTGCTGAGCAGTGAGGCCGAAAGCTGCACTTGACAACAATTCGAATCCCATTGAAGGGATAGTGCAGTCCTTGTCGGGAAACATATTCGAGGAAATCTCTCTCTGAGTGAGATGACAGAGAGGTACGATTTCTAGTTCATGAGTTTGCAGAGGTAGAGGGAGTGACGCAGAGCCCTAGTGCAGTGCTTGAAGGGCGCAGTTTTTGCCCGGGCAGAAACCAGTTGGAAAAGAACAAAGACACATAGAAGGGGAATTTTCTCCTCAGAGAACATTCGGCCAGAAAGTTCGAATTTCTCACTAGCTGAGTAGTTGAGCAGTGATTAGAGGAGTCAGTTTGACTATTGGGTGAGATGGCATCGCATGGGCTCAGAGATCAAGACAGGTTGGAAGGAGCTTCCAACTATGTCATATGGAAGACCAAAATCATAGTTGTTCTGGAGGAACATGATCTCAAGACCTATGTTAGTAGTGTTATAGTTGTTCTCGTTGACACCGATCAAAAGAAGAACTACAAAGCTGAGTAGGGGAAGGCAAAGAGGCTCATTATCGATGGAGTTCGAGATCATGTGGTCTCACACTTGCAGGGCAAGGATACAACCCAAAAGATGTGGGAAGCCTTGTCTTCTCTGTATCAAGGCTCTTCCAAGCAATGAAAGATGTATTTGGAACAGAAGTTGCAGCGGACTTTGATGCAGAAAGGAGAAGGGGTGAACCTCTATCTTCAACATCTTCAGGACACCAGAGACCAACCTGCTGCAATCGGGTCCACTCCTCAACCAACCGCGATGATGAGGATAGCCCTGAATGGAGTCTCGGATGAATGGCAAGTTTTCGTCCAAAGCATATTGGGCAGAGAAATGTTGATTTTTGGTAGCATCAGATGTGCTCTAGCCATGAAAATTGGTGGAGAGGCTAAGGCACATGAGATTTCCAAGACCGAGAAATTGTTTGGGTAAATTCCCCCTGCATGGAGAGATATTAAAATAATTATTATTTTTAATGGGGTTCCTAAGTCTAAACTTAGGAAAATTAAAATATTAATGTGTATTAATATAATATGGGTGAGAAAGTTCTAAATAATGAGGATCAAACCAGATCGAATTTTAGTCGTTGATTAGGGACTTAATCTCGACCGTTGAATCGTCAATAGGAAAGGTATAATAGAAGGCTTGAGGGTCAGTGGGAGACACACCAAGTTGATTAGTCAAGTCGATTTTCTAGGGTAGGGTTTGCTGAGAAATCAAGTTAGTGATCTGTTGTAGCGAGGGGCAGTTCGATAGGAGGCTGAGAATACATATCAAAGAGGCAAAGAAAGCGCCAAAGAGACAGTGTAGAGCCTAGGAAGGTTGACGCAGAGGCAGCCAGGACTGATGCAAAGGCTGAGGAGGCCAACACAGAGGACGCAGAGGGCCAAGAGGGTGATGCAGGGAGCGCAGAGGGTTGCAGAGCTGACGCTGCATTGAAGATGCTGTGCTGAGATGATTTTGTGGGCCACCTGAGAGCTAATCAGTTGATGCAGAGCCATAGGAGGGTGACGCAGTCGCTGGAGGGTGATGCAATTTCAGAAGATAGCTTGGAGCAGCTTTCGTTGTCCAGCTGAGGAACAAGTCAAAGTTATTGTGGGGCCAATCATTCGGTTGTTGATTAGGCGGAATATTTGTCTCCGAAGAAAGGTACTTCTGCTGAGGATAATCTCTAAAAGGTGAGCCATTTCTGGCACCCTAGTTGTATTCAGAAATCTGCATAATAATAAAACCCTCATTTGTTGCACCGGTTTTCCCGCATTGTGTTTTTTCGGGGAGAATTGTCTAGAAATAACGGTGTCCCTTGTGTAAGGTGAGCCATTTCTGGCACCCTAGTTGTATTCAGAAATCTGCATAATAATAAAACCCTCATTTGTTGCACCGGTTTTCCCGCATTGTGTTTTTTCGGGGACAATTGTCTAGAAATAACGGTGTCCCTTGTGTTGTCCTAGTTTATTTCAATTGCTAATCTGCATATTTGTGAAGGCTGCAATTGTGTTTATTTCGATATTTTTACATATAAATAACTTGTTAATGTAAAGAACAAGTAGGAGATAATAAACCATATATTGCAGTATGGGTTTCTAATGTATTAGATTCAGAATTTTTCACAAGAAAAACTACCTTCATGGGAGGAGATGTGGGCGGCTCTTCAACAGGAGGAGTTAAGCAGGGACCTAATGAAGTTCAACCTCAATGGTAGTAGTGGGAGCGCACAAAGACGAAGGAGTAGGAGGAGAACGCAGCTTTAGCATCGAAGGAATATTAGAAGCCGAAGCGAAAGGAGGACATTTCAAAGGTGAAATGTTTCAGTTGTGGCAAGATGGGCCACTATGCATCCCAGTGTCCTTTGAAGAAAAAGGATAAGGATGACAAACATGATCTTAAGGCCGCTTCAGCAAAGATTGACGAAGATGAGTTTGCCATGAGTGCCCACGCATCTCCAGGAGGGAGATGGGACAATATTGAGTTGTAGTTGCGAGGACTACATGTGGGCAGGATCCTTGAGGAATCCACCTCATGGATCAATTTTGTGCTACGGGAGCCCAAGATTTAGCAATAGCAAGATGGAATTAGTGTCAGATGATGCATTGGATTGTTTGAGGACAAATGCTGTACCTTGGGACCAGAGATGGATCAGCGCAGAGCAAGGTTGGCAGCAGTGCAGTTGGAATAATGCAGGAGTTTGCAGCAGCACAAAGATTTAGAGGGTCAGAATAAACAATAGTCAGATTCCGACATTCATTGTATTATGTTGAACACAGTTAAGTTCAACTAATTTTGGATGTTTTTCTGTTGCTTCTCTCGGCAACTAAGTTGCAGTACAGATGCAGTGTTAGCAGTGGTTGTGCTAGCAGCATAGCAGATGCAACAGTTGAGAGGGAGCTATAGTACATATGCAGCAGTGGCAGTGACAATGTCATGGGCAGCAGTACAGTAGCAGTAGCAACACAGTGTTGGGGCAGTAACAGTGCAGAAAGGAGGTGTTTCAGAAACATAGAAGCATGCAGGTGGACATTGTTGCTAGAGCACTTTCCTCGCTAAGAGTGAGTGTTAGTTTTTGGTAGCATCGGAAGTGCTCTAGCCTTGAAAATTGATGGAGAGGCTAAGACACATGAGTTCTAAAGAACCCAGAAACGATTTGGTGAAATTCCACACGGATTGTATTTTACTAAAATAATTAATATTTTTAATGGGGTTCCTAAGTCTAAGGGACAACAAAAGCCGAAGCGAATGAAGGACATTTTGAAGGTGAAATGTTTCAATTGTGGCGAGATGGGCCAATATGCATCCCAGTGTCCTTTGAAGAAAAAGGATAAGGATGAGAAACATTGTCCTAAGGTTGCTTCAGCAAATATTGACGAAGATGAGTTTGCCATGAGTGCCCACACATCTCCAAGAGGGAAATGGGGCGATATTGAGTTGTAGTTGGGAGGACTACATGTGTGCAGGGTCCTTGAAGAATCCACCTCTTGGATCAATTCCGTGCTATGGGAGTCCAAGATTCAGTAGTAGCAAGATGGACTTAGTGTCAGATGATGCATTGGATTGTTTGGAGGACAGATGCAGTAGCTTGGGACCAGAGACTGATCAACAGAGAGCAAGGTTGGCAGCAGTGCAGGAGTTTGCAGTAGCGCAAAAGATTCAGAGGGTCAAAATCAACAACAATCAGATTCCAACATTCATTGTATTATGTTGAACACAGTTAAGTTCAACTAATTTTGGATGTTTTTCAGTTGCTTCTCTCAACAACTAAGTTGCAGTACGGATGCAGTGTTAGTAGTGGCAGTGCTAGCAGCATAGCAGATGCAGCGATTGAGATGGAGCTGTAGTATAGATGCAATAGTGGCAGTGGTAGTGTCATGGGCAACAGTACAGTAGCACAACAACACAGTGGTGGTGGCAGTAACAGTGCAGAAAAGAGGTGCTTTAGAAACATAGCAGCATGCAGGGGGACATTGTTGCTAGAGCACTTTCCTCGCTAAGAGGGAGTGTTAGTTTTTGGTAGCATCGGAAGTGCTCTAGCCTTGAAAATTGGTGGAGAGGCTAAGGCACATGAATTCTAAAGTACCCAGAAACCGTTTGGTGAAATTCCACTCAGATTTTATTTTATTAAAATAATTAATATTTTTAATGGGGTTCCTAAGTCTAAGGGACAACAAAAGCCGAAGCGAAAGAAGGACATTTCGAAGGTGAAATGTTTTAGTTGTGGCGATATGGGCCATTATGCATCCCAGTGTACTTTGAAGAAAAATGATAAGGATGAGAAACATGATCCTAAGGTCGCTTTAGCAAAGATTGACGAAGGTGAGTTTGCCATGAGTTCCCACGCATCTCCAAGAGGGAGATGGGGCGATATTGAGCTGTAGTTCGGAGGACTACATGTGGGCAGGATCCTTGAGGAATCCACCTCTTGGATCAATTTTGTGCCAAGGGAGCCCAAGATTCAACAGTAGCAAGATGGATTTAGTGTCAGATGATGCATTGGATTGTTTGGAGGACAAATGTAGTAGCTTGGAATTAGAGACTGATCAACGCAGAGCAAGGTTGGCAGCAATGTAGTTGGCACAATGCAGGCGTTTGCAGCAGCGCAAAACATTCAGAGGGTCAGAATCAACAACAGTCAGATTCCAACATTCATTGTATTATGTTGAACACAGTTAAGTTCAACTAATTTTGGATGTTTTTCAGTTGCTTCTCTCAACAACTAAGTTGCAGTATGATGCAGTGTTAGCAATGGCAGTGCTAGCAGCAGTTGAAAGGGAGGTGTAGTACAGATGCAGCAGTGGCAGTGTCATGGGCAACAATACAGTAGCAACAGCAACACAGTGTTGGTGGCAGTAACAGTGCAAAAATGAGGTACTTCAGAAACATAGTAGCATGCAGGTGGACATTGTTGCTAGAGCACTTTCCTTGCTAAGAGGGAATATTAGTGTTTGGTAGCATCGGAAGTGCTCTAGCCTTGAAAATTGGTGGAGAGGCTAAGGCACATGAGTTCTAAAGAACCCAAAAACCGTTTGGTGAAATTCCACCTGGATTGTATTTTATTAAAATAATTAATATTTTTAATGGGGTTCCTAAGTCTAAACTTAGGGAAATTAAAATATTAATGGGTATTAATCAAAATATGGGTGAGAATGATCTAGAAGGCGGATCAAGTCATGTTTTAATCTTAGCCGTTGATTAGAGACTTTATCTCGGTTGTTGAAGACTCAATAGGAAAGGTGTAAAATGGAGGCTTGGGGTTCATTTGGAAAGACACACAGAGAGATTGAGGAAATCGATTTTCTGAGGTGAGAAGTTCTTAGGAGGAAAATCGATTGGGGAGATCTTGCAACAGAGGGGCAATGAGAATCTGGGAGAAGGACTTTCCAGAGAATATTGATAGAGAGGCAGAGAGAGCTTGCAGAGAGGCAACACAGTAGCCAAGAGAGCTGATGCTGGGCTAGTCTAGGCCCACGCAGTCCTGACGCAGAGCCAGAAGAGCGTGCGTAGAGCAGAAAAACTGCCTGTCACGCAGAATCCAGAACTACTAGGAACTTTCGGAACAACTGGGAGAGCTAACGCAGGGGCAACACAATAGTCGGGAGCGCTGATGCAGAAAAACTGTCTGTCACGCAAAATCCAAAACTGCCGAAACAACCAAAATTGTCAGGAACTTCTGGAATTGTCGGAACAACCGGGAGAGCTAACACAGAGGGCAGAGAAGGTGGCACAGCGCTGACGCAGAGCCAACACAGAAATAGTCGGGGTTAGCCAATCTTGTGCCGGATCAGCCGAAATTCTGCCTGGTGAAGTGAGGTAAAACTCACTCAGATTTTCCGTCAATATTTTTGTTAAAATTGGAAACTAGGGCCAAACTCCATGTAGGTCATCTTATTTATGGCAGCTGATATTTTTCTTGGATCCCTCTCATCGAGAGGTGTAGGATTGATCTAAATATCATCTGATTCCGATAAGTATTCATGGAGTTATGAATTTATTTGTGTTATAAGATAATTCGTCAAGGTCGGCCAGCAACCAAATAAACCCCACATGTGCTCAATGTTTTAGTATAAAAGGAGATGACTTGAGAGTCATTTCTACACACACTTCTATCTTGATTTCTCTCCACTTGTCTTGGGTTTTAGTGGAAGAGAAATCTAGGAGTGGAAGCCCTAGAAGTTGGAGGAAAGAAGACTAAGGGAGCTGCCCTAGAAATGATGCCCTAGCAAGGAAAACGTTGTCCTAAGGAGGATGACCTAGCTGTAGTCCTAAGGATGTCTAGCCGCAGTCTGCCCTAATCCAAGAAGACACAGTCATGTTGTGAAGGAGATAGCCCTAAGTTGGAGGCAAGGGAACTCTGTCTTAGCTACAGCAAAGGAGAGTTGAACAACGTGGTTGAAGAGGCCTATTTCATGATCTTTTGGAGGCCGAGTTTGTCATAAGGGAGGCCAAGATTACTCCCTAAAGGGCCGAGACAAGGAAAGGCTGTTGCAGCCTGCGTGGAGGAGTTCTTAGGTGCCCAACGCTTGGTAAAGGGCAGTGTAGACTGTTGTGGGTAAGCCGCAACCCTACGAACTGTTTGGAGGGCAACGTATGGTGGTTTGAGTGGGCTGTAGGTGGCAACGGAGGTCTGTAGTAGGCTGCAGGCCTAGCCACTCCAAAACAAGGCAGTGTGAAGGTGTATTGGGGGCTGTCTATGCCCAAAACAACAGCAATGGGAGCCACCACTTCTCCAAGGGTAAGTCGCAGTCTAGAAGGGTTGTTTTAGTAGCTGATCAAGGGTTATTACAGCAGGCAAATATGCCCTAACCAGCAACAGTGGGACAACAGTGTTGCTGTACATAGCAACAATGGTTCATGGTGGATACATGGACAACAAGTACATGATGCACAATGCCAACAGTGGGACAACAGTGTTGCTGTACATAGCAGCAATGGTTCATGGTGCTGCAAACTCATTGGACAACACAATGATGGGACATCAACATATTGGGACAACACAATGATTAGGACAGCTATGACATCGTGTAGCAGTTGCACTATAGGACAACAACAACAACAACAAGGTGCAACAAGCATAGTGCTGCAAGCACATTGGGACAACAGTATGGTACTTGGTGCAGCAAGTACACAAAGAAGCAATGGTGCAACAAGCACATGGGTGATAGCATGGTGCAACAAGGTACAACAGTGCTAAACACTGGGACGACAGTGTAGCATAAGGTCCAACATTGTGATGATGGGTGCAACATGGTGCAGCACGGTGAGGTGCAACATGATGACAAGATGTAGCACGATGATACGTGAAGGAGTCACCTTGGAGAATTAGTTGAAGCAGCATGTCTTCAATTGATCTCATGTATCATCTTCTTAGAGATGACTTGTCAAAGTGTTGACTTCTGTTAATGTACTATCCCTCTCTCTCTGTTGAACTATTGAAGAACATATAAGAAGAATTGACCAAGGATTTCCCCACATTGGGGTTTGTCCCTGGCTAGCGCCACATGTTGTGTCCTCTTGTCTTGGCTTGTCTTCTGCGATTTATGTTTATGTTCTATCTGCAGTTTACTTTAAACTGTGAAAATTGAAATAAATTGATATTAGCATAGAACATACCTAAAATTAACATTTCTCTATAAAGGATTGCTAGATGAGCATCCTTGATTTGTATTCAGATATTTCTCCTGCATAATAATAAACCCTCAGAGCTACTGCATCGTGTTTCCTGCATTGGTTTTTTCCGAGGACTATTGTGTCCAAAAAATAAGTGTCCTATGTATCTTGTTCTTTGCTTTGTTTTCTGTTTCATGAGATCAAATATTTAATTACTGTAGGCTGCAGAAGTAATTTTCTTCATTATTAAGAAGAATAACTTGATGAATGTAATTTAAAAATTAAGTAGGTGAAGTAGATTCAGATTTGTTGCAGTAGGGGTTCCTTCAGAGTGTAGGAATTCTCACGTTGGTTAGTCAGTTAGTTGATAATAAGCCTTTCAACTATTAGGAAGCCATGTAGGAGCAGGTGTGGCAAGATGCAATGGTTGAGGAGTACACCTCAATCATGCAGAACAATGTTTGGGAGGTAGTACCGAGACTGACATATAGGGTAGTGGTTGGATCATGCTAGATCTACTAGATCAAGCACGATGCAGACAGTAGCATCGAGAAGTACGAAGCAAGGTTCGTGGCCAAGGGGTTCTCTTAGGAGGGAATATGAAGAGACGTTTGCTCATGTGGCCAGATACACTTCCATATGAGCCATGATCTCATTGGCAGCACATATGGGATGATAGATCCATCATATGGATGTCAAGATGGGGTTCCTGAATGGCTAACTGGAGGAGGAGGTGTATATAGAAGAAATAGTGGGCTTTTTGGCACACAATTGAGAGACCCACTTGTGAAAGTTAAAGAGTGCTTTGTACAGGCTCAAGCAGGCTCCCAAGGCGTGGTATGATCACATCGACAAATACTTGCAGGGCATGGGCTTTTTGAAGAGTGAGGCAGACAACAACCTCTACTACTTAGTGGTTGGAGGAGATGTTCTCATTCTTTTCCTATATGTGGACAAATTTTTCTTGATAGGTTTATTGGGGCTCATCAAGGAGAGCAAGATTGACCTTGTAGCAAGTTTGAGATGAAGGACTTGGGGTTAATGCACTATTTTCTAGGTATGGAAGTATGGCAGCAGATGGCGAGATCTTCCTTGGTCAAAGGAGATACTCTATAGAGGTCATGAGGAGATTCGAGATGGAGGATTGCAAGGCCATGTCTACACTCATGATCAACAATTGAAGGAAGATAGATGCATCTAGAGAGAAGGATGTGTGTTGAAATTTGGTACCAGAGGACAGGTGGTTCCCTTAGGCTTTGATCTTTGGCCTAGGGAAAAGTGTCCAAAAGAATTTAATTTTTCTCCTAAAGTGACTTTATAATTTTATAAAGTTAAATCTAATTTAAAAGTGACTTTAAGTGATAAAGTTATTAAGTCTAATTTTAAAGTGACTTTTATAAAGTCAATGAAAAATTAGAAAGGAAAAGTGACTTTGGAAATAAATGACTAAGTGGGTCTTTATTAAAGTGGGGTGAATTAAAAAATAGAAAGTGAGATTTAAATGAGCATTTAATCTCAACCATTGATCTAAATCTATTTCAGCCATTGGATTTAGAGATCACCCAAAAGTCACTTGGATCACCCAAAAGTCACTTGGAGTTATATTAAAGGAGGAAAAGGTCATTCATTCTTTCATGAACAGATTGGGAGAAGGAGAGCAAGAGAGATTTCTGAGCAGGAAGGAGAAGGAGACAGCAGCTTGGCACACATTCCAAGGCAGCAGTTGAGCAGATTTGTACAGCTGATTCAGCACATAGTGAAAGACAGATTTTTGCACAAAAATCGAAGAGCAGTTTGCTGATTTTTCTGCACACAAAACGGAGGTCGTACAGCATTTATTGCTGTCCTGTTTGCTGTAATTTCCAGATTGTTGTGAGGCACGGGAAAGGAGATAAGTTGTAAATTTGCTTGTTGATTTTTTGCTGAATAATTCTCACTGTAAAAAGACAATTTTCAGAAATAAAGAAGAGCTCTCAAACTGGTTTTCCCCAAGAGTTGTAGGGGGTTTTTCCAGGGTCAAGTTGACCAAAAATATCAGTGTTTTAATGTGTTTTAATGGCTGTTTTTAATTGCTGATTTTTAATTCTGCAATTTCCAGCATTCTGAAAAATTTCCAGAATTTGTGTTTTTAGCAATATTTATTTTTTTCAGTCTGTTAAATGTATGGTTATGGGAATGGGCATTTAACTACATGGGAGAAATAAGGAGAAACTGAAAACCGGGGTGGGAAAACAGAAATTTTTACATGGTATCGGAGTTTGAGTGCTGAAGGGCAGTTTGGGACAGCAAAAGGAAAAATTACAGTTGCTGATTTTTCACTCAGAAAATTCCAGCAAGCTGATTTTTTCATAAACAACAGTTTTATCTTTACTACAGCAGTGCTATTTTTCAGTTTTAGGACAGCAGGATGTCATTGGGATTGAGGGTGGAGGATAGGCTGGATGGGCATATAAATTACAGCGTTTGGAAGGAGAGAATGTAGAGTATCTTTGAGGAGGCAGAAGTCTGGGATGTCATGGTGCATACCGCACAGAACCCTGTCGTTGTGCCCACTGATGTTACTCAGTTGGCTGAGTATAAAAAGAAGAACAATAAGGGTAAGAGGCTGATTCTAGACGGAATCAAAGACCATTGCATTCCTCATGTGAGAGGAAAGAGCAATGCCCATGAGATGTGGACAGCATTGTTCAATCTCTACCAGAGTACCAATGAGAACCGGAAGATGGTTCTGAAGGAGAAGCTGAAGAACATTAAGATGGGTAATGATAGTGCAGCTGGATATCTCACAAAGATTACCAATGTGAGAGATGAGTTGGCAGCGATTGGAGAGGCCATTCCATCCACTGAGTTGGTGCGTATTGCAGTGAATGGCCTCCCCCGTTCATGGTTGAACTTTGCTGATGGGGTTTGTGCACGTGAGACCCTTCCCACATGGGAGAGGTTTTGGGATGATTGCATTCAGACAGAGATCAGGAAATGACAGCTTGGGGCAGACAAGCCAGTTGAGCAGGATGAGGATGTAGCACTGGTGGCAGGAGGCAAGAAAGGCAAAGGGAAGAAGCAGGCTTCCACAAGCAGTGGTGGGGGCAAAGGCAAAGGTAAAGGTAAACCGGGGAACACACAGAAAGACTATTCCAAGGTGAAGTGTTGGAATTGTCAAAAGATGGGACACTATGCCGTTGTGTGTCCGGAGAAGAAGAAGAAGAAGGGAAAGAACCAGGACGTGGCAGCTTCAGCTGAGATTGAGGACTTTGCAGGTCGTTTTGACCGGGAGTTTGCGTTCACTACATGTGAGTCCTCTACTGCAGGATCACCTGCCACACAGGTTCAGAGGGAGCATGCTTTTCCCTCGATTAGCGGAGCCTCTACAGGTATTTGGTATGTGGACAGTGGGGCTTCACGTCACATGACAGGAGTCCGTGAGTACTTCTCAGAGCTTTCAGAGAGTGGCACTGATATTGAGGTAGTACTCGATGATGACAGAGTTGTTAGAGCAGTCGGGGTGGGGACAGTGACATTTCAGAGGGAGTCCAAACCTCCCTTGAAGGTGTCAGAGGTTCTTTATGTGCCAGGGATGAGGAAGAACCTCATATCCGTCTCAGCTTTGGAGGACAGAGGATATGACGTACTGTTCAGGGGAGGACAGGTGTTGATGTATCCCAGGACACTCCAGCTGATTCAGCTAGAGTGATAGGTGTACGCCATGCAAAGGTGTACAAGTTTGCATTTCAGCCCCTTTTGGCATTGAGCAGTAGTACCGACAGCAGAGCTAGCAATTCTGAGCTGTGTGAGATTTGGCACCGCAGGATGGGACATATGTATCATGGAGCCTTGAGGACATTGCGGGAGATCACTACAGGTGTGCCAGATTTCAGTACTGATCACTTTGATACTTGCAGAGGTTGTGTGATGGGCAAATTTGCCAAATCCCCTTTTCCCAGCAGTGACAGCAGAGCGACGGGGATACTTGATTTGATTCATTCCGATGTGAGCGGTCGGATGTCTCATGTTTCCTTGAGTGGGTATGAGTACTATGTTTTATTCATTGATGATCACTCCAGGAGGACCTGGATTTATTTCTTGAAGACCAAGAGTGAGGTCTTCAAGCGGTTTCAGGAGTTCAGAGCTCTTGTGGAGACACAGACAGGCCGAAAGATCAAGTCCTTGAGGTCGGACAATGGAGGAGAGTACACCCTTGGAGAGTTTGTTGACTATTGTGCGGAGGCAGGCATTAGGAGGGAGTTCACTGTTCCTTACAACCCCCAGCAGAACGGGGTTGCGGAGAGGAAGAACAGATCCATCATAGACGCTGCCAAAGCTATGTTACATGATCAGGGGTTGCCATTGTTCTTGTGGGCAGAGGCCTGCAACACAGCTGTTTACTTGCAGAACAGGAGTCCGCATCGTGCCTTGGGGCACATGACTCCTGAGGAGGCTTTCTCTGGGAAGAAGCCTGATCTTGGTCATCTTCATATCTTTGGATGCATTACATACTCCTATATACACAAGGAGAAGAGGACCAAACTAGAGCCCACCGCAGAGAAGGGTATCTTTGTGGGCTACAGTGAGACCTCAAAGGCCTTTCGGATTTACATTCCTGCACAGAGGAGAGTTGTTGTCAGACGGGATGTGAAGTTCGAGGAGGACAGGGCCTTTAGGAGGTCACGGGAGTTAGAGTATCTGGATCAGCCAGACCCTCAGCAGCAGTTGAGTCAGTCGCAGGGATCCAGTGGGCAGGGATCAGGAGGATCCGGAGGTACATCTATGAGGATGTCAGGTCCGTCAGTGAGCAGTGGCTCATCGAGCCAGAGGGGTGGTGCTCCGAGCAGCATGCAGAGCAGTTCACAGAGCAGTTCACTAGGGAGTCCACTGATGGACAGTTCACACGGTACCTCAGCTTCTACAGGTTCAGGTGCAGGCAGGAGGACAGCAGACAGACAGTCAGGAGTTCAGGCTACTGATGATGATGAGGAGGAGTTTCATTCTCCGGTGGAAGAAGTGCACTCAGGGAAGAGGAAGCCCAAGTGGCTTCAAGACACCTTGAGAGATGCCACATCTGTTGCTGAGCCGAAGAGGCCGGTCAGAGAGAGTAGACCACCTGAGAGGTTTTGTAGTTATATGGCGATGGTTACCAGCATCCTTGACTCTGAGCCTTCTAGCTATGAGGAGGCAGCTAGCCAGCAGGTCTGGAGAGAGGCCATGCAGGAGGAGTATTCTTCTATCATGAAGAATGATGTTTGGGAGGTGGTGCCGAGGCCTGAGGGCAAATCCGTGGTTACTTCCAGATGGCTTTACAAGGTAAAGCATGCTGCAGATGGCAGCATTGAGAAATTCAAAGCGAGGTTTGTGGCTAGAGGGTTCTCCCAGGTAGAGGGAGTTGATTATGAGGAGACCTTCGCTCCCGTGGCTCGATATACTTCGATCCGCTCCATGATATCGATAGCAGCAGAGATGGGTTGGAAGATCCACCAGATGGATGTGAAGACCGCATTTCTCAATGGCTTCATACAGGAGGAGGTGTACATTGAGCAGCCACAGGGCTTTGAGGTGCATGGGAAGGAGTCCCATGTGTGCAGATTGAAGAAGGCCCTTTATGGCCTGAAGCAAGCTCCCAGAGCTTGGTACTCCAGGATAGATGCATACTTGCAGGGGATGGGTTTCACAAAGAGTGAGGCAGATCCGAACCTTTACTTTATTGTGATTGGTGAGGAGCCTCTCATTCTGGTGCTGTATGTGGATGACTTGATCATTACAGGTGCAGAGAGACTCATAGAGCACTGCAAGAGAGATCTTGCGGCGGAGTTTGAGATGAAGGACATCGGCTTGATGCATTACTTTTTGGGTTTGGAGGTGTGGCAGGAGGAGGGGCATTTCTTCCTGGGGTAGGGGAAGTATATTGTGGACATCCTTAGCAGATTCCACATGGAGGATTGTAGACCCATGTCGACACCGATGATCACCAACTGGAAGAAGCTTCATGCTTCGGATTCCGAGTTGGTGGATCCCACATTGTACAGGCAGCTGATTGGTTCCTTGATGTATTTGGTCAACACTAGACCAGATATCTGTTTTGTAGTCAACACGATGAGTCAGTTTATGTGTGAGCCTAGGAAGGTTCACTGGGTGGCTGCAAAACACATTTTGCGGTACTTGCAGGGGACAGTGGATTATGGTCTGGACTACAGGCAGGGAGATGGAGTGAGATTGGCAGGATACACTGATTCTGATTGGGCAGGTTGTGCTTCTGATAGGAAGAGCACTTCAGGGTGTTGTTTTGGGTTGGGTTCAGCAGTAGTGTCATGGTTCAGCCAGAAGCAGCAGTCAGTAGCACTGAGTTCAGCGGAAGCAGAGTATATGGCAGCCAGTCTAGCTAGTTGTGAGGCCATCTGGCTTCGCAAGATGTTGTTTGGCTTATTTGGTCAGCCGTTGAGACCTTCAGTGATTTACTGTGATAATCAGAGTTGCATTAAACTCACGGAGAATCCAGTATTTCATGACAGGTCAAAGCATATCGGGATCAGATATCATTTCATCAGAGACTATGTTCAGAAGGGAGCTGTGAAGCTTGAGTATATTTCCACTGATGAGCAGGTTGCAGATATCCTTACCAAAGCCTTACCACGGGGCAAGCATGTCTACTTCAGAGACAAGATGGGTGTGGTGAGGAACACCTTCCTCGGTAAGAGGGAGTGTTGAAATTTGGTACCGGAGGACAGGTGGTTCCCTTAGGCTTTGATCTTTGGCCTAGGGAAAAGTGTCCAAAAGAATTTAATTTTTCTCCTAAAGTGACTTTATAATTTTATAAAGTTAAATCTAATTTAAAAGTGACTTTAAGTGATAAAGTTATTAAGTCTAATTTTAAAGTGACTTTTATAAAGTCAATGAAAAATTAGAAAGGAAAAGTGACTTTGGAAATAAATGACTAAGTGGGTCTTTATTAAAGTGGGGTGAATTAAAAAATAGAAAGTGAGATTTAAATGAGCATTTAATCTCAACCATTGATCTAAATCTATTTCAGCCATTGGATTTAGAGATCACCCAAAAGTCACTTGGAGTTATATTAAAGGAGGAAAAGGAGGAAAAGGTCATTCATTCTTTCATGAGCAGATTGGGAGAAGGAGAGCAAGAGAGCAAGAGAGATTTCTGAGCAGGAAGGAGAAGGAGACAGCAGCTTGGCACACATTCCAAGGCAGCAGTTGAGCAGATTTGTACAGCTGATTCAGCACATAGTGAAAGGCAGATTTTTGCACAAAAATCGAGGAGCAGTTTGCTGATTTTTCTGCACACAAAACGGAGGTCGTACAACATTTATTGCTGTCTTGTTTGCTGTAATTTCCAGATTGCTGTGAGGCACGGGAAAGGAGATAAGTTGTAAATTTGCTTGCTGATTTTTTGCTGAATAATTCTCACTGTAAAAAGACAATTTTCAGAAATAAAGAAGAGCTCTCAAACTGGTTTTCCCCAAGAGTTGTAGGGGGTTTTTCCAGGGTCAAGTTGACCAAAAATATCAGTGTTTTAATGGCTGTTTTTAATTGCTGATTTTTAATTCTGCAATTTTCAGCATTCTGAAAAATTTCCAGAATTTGTGTTTTCAGCAATATTTATTTTTTTCAGTCTATTAAATGTATGGTTATGGGAATGGGCATTTAACTACATGGGAGAAATAAGGAGAAACTGAAAACCGGGGTGGGAAAACAGAAATTTTTACAATGTGGACCCTACCTTATACATGCCATTGATAGGCTCTCTCATGTATCTAGTCAACATCAGGCAAAACATCTTATGCAGTTAACTCTTTGAGTCAGATCATGGTGGAGCCAAAGAGAGCTCATTGGATAGCAGGGAAGCATGTGCTGAGGTATTTGCAAGGCACATTCGAGTATGGGATCAAATATGCTTGAGGTGATGGTGTCAGATTGATGGGCTATAATGATGCAGACTGAGCATGGAACACAGTAGATCGGAAAAGCACTTCAGGGTGTTGCTTCAACATGGGATCATGAGTTGTTTCTTGGTACAACAGGAAACAAAAATTTGTGGCACTGAGCTCAGTTGAGGCAGAGTACATAGCAGCGAGCATGGCTACATGTGAGGCCATATGGCTTCAGAAGCTGCTGGTAACTTTGTTTGATTAGAGGATAGAGATGACGGTGAAACACTATGACAATCAGAGTTGCATCAAGTTGTCAAAGAATCTGGTGTTTCATGACAAGTCAAAACATATAGATATTAGATAACACTTCATTAGGGATTTTGTGCAGCACGATATTGTCCAACTACAATATATACCTATAGATTAGCATGTCGCAGATATTCTAACAAAAGCCTTGGGGAAGGCGAGGTTCATCTTCAGAGATATGTTGGGTGTTATACATAACACCTTCCTTGCTAAGAGGGAGTGTTAGCTGGTGTAGCTTGGAAAAGGTGTTCTAGTCTCTATGGCGTCTATGAGGCTAGGGAACATAGTTTCTCGAACACCTAGAAATGGTTCTGTGAGAAAAGGCCTTGAGTAGATTTAATTAAGTAGTTAATTAAATTTTCCTAAGTCTAACTTAGCAAAATAGCTTAATTAATCAATATTAATTGGGGTAAATCGATTTTCCTCTAGAGACATCTGGAAAAGTCACTTGATGGAGTCAAGATGATCTTAGCAATCAATTGTGATTAGATCATGGCCGTTGATTCGTCAACGAGAGATTATAAGACAAAATCGATGGGTCATTTGGAGATAGATCAGTGAGAGATGAAGACACAAATTTGCAGTGAGAGTAAGGGTGCAGAGGCAGTGCAGGGACATTAGTAGTAGGGGTGTCAACAGAGATAGCCGGAGAGATTCTTTGCATCGATTTCCAGGAAGGATTGGAGATTGATTTTTCTGCAGAGAGTGGTCGATTTTCTAGTGTTGTGAGTTGCTCCAGCAGCCTGCAGGGGGTGCAAATTTCTCTCGCAGGTGATGTGAATTGCTCAGTGAGGTTAAGTGTCGGAGAAAGAAGAATTTACCAGAAATATTAACTTGCCTAAGAGGGTCTATTTGCCGAGGAGGTATGATTTCCAAAGGGAGGCCGATTTATTTCTCAGCAGTGAAAGTTGGCTGGTGAGAGGCCGAACATGTGAGCCAGTTCGTGTGGCCAGAGGGAGGCCGAATTGCTCAGAGGAGGCCAAGTTGATTCCTGGAGGTGATATCAACAAGCAAAAGTGAAGAGAATATTTTTCCAGAGGTTTTTCAACTTACGACAACCAGTTGTAATTATTTTTGCTGGAGAATTAATAAAACCCTCATCTACTAAACTATTTTTCTCTTTGGGTTTTTTCCATGGACATTTGTTCAAAAATACTGGTGTTCTATATTTGTGTGTGTGCATTATTTCTTAGTTCTTGTCATATTTATTTTTCATGAAGTTGTGGGTATGTTTTATTTAGTACTTGACTCAAGTTAATTGCAGTTGACAAATAATCTGAAAAGATAGGAGAATAATAACTAGTAATTCCAATAGTTAATAAAAATTTCACACCCTTGACCCTGCTCAACCCTCTTCGCACTACTCAGTCCTCTTCGCCCTCTCATCCCTCTTGGCCTTCTCAGCCCTGCTTGGCCCTCTCGGCTTTGCTCAACCCTCTTGGCCCTCTCGGCCTCCACAAATCCGAGCCCAACACAGGCCCTTTTGACCCTCTCAGCTATCAACATGACCTCTCGACCCTCTTTGCTGTCAACATGTTGTCTCAGTCTAACTCAACCCTCTTTGTTGTCAACAGGCCCTGTTGCACTCAAATTGTCAAAGTTCTGGGGAAGCAAAAGTACCAGCCTTTTCAATAAGGATTGGATCACATATTAGCAGTCTGTGTGTCACGGTCATCCCAATCTGCAAGCTATATATTGTAAATGATCTTAGTAAAACCATGAGTTTATGTAACAACCTAGGTAAACCTATAATTTGATGATGAATTCCATCCTAGGAGGTTTTTAAACCTCACTGATTACCTATGTTTTTCGACACGGCTAATTAAGAGATTTTTACCTCCACCTTAAACCCTCAAAGCTAGGGTGAAATTTATAGTCAAATTATTAGGTGAGTCTTAATGTTTTAGTCGAGTTTGATGTAAAATAGTTTGGGAATAATCTAAGCTAATTGACTAAATTATTTTATTACAAGTCACTTGGTTTATTAGATCATATTGAGTCGTAGATGGGTTATGTGTCTTGAAGGTCTATGCCGAATGTGTATTCCCTCTTTGAGTCTTGTAAATGAAAAATCATATGTATTAGAGGGTTGGAAAAATAATTAATCCCCTCGTGTGTAAATTAATTAATTTTTCTAGCAAAATAAAATTAAATCCCAAGCTAGAAAATTAATTAATTAGAGTCAAAATTAAATTGTTTAAGAAAATAAATTCTCCAAATGGAAAAATTCGTGAGTCTTGAAAGAATCAATTTTTAAAGGTCCTCAACCAAGGGAATATTGTTTTTTTAAGAAAATTTGGACCCTTGAACCTTGGTGGTTAAGTCAAAGTTAAAATTTTGAGGAAATTAGCTCTAAATAATTAATTTTGAGCTAATTAAGATGGAATTAAATGATAAATTCGAAAATTCCTCAAAAATTTGAAATCAAGGGTCAAGATTAAAAGATCTTGAAGTATTTATCAACGAGCAACATTATTTTGACAAGGATCAAAGAAACTAGCCGTTATTTTTCCTTTTGGAAGATTTATCTATAAATTAGAGCCATTTGAGTCTCTACTCTTCTTGATCTCTGGCTATAATTGCTATTGAAGCATTGTGTAAACTATTGTCCCATTGGGAACTATTTTTCTATCGTAATAAAAGAATTTGGGGTGCAGTTCAAGGTGTTCTTGCTTATTGATTTGTGGTATGTGGCATCTCTATGTTGTGTTGAATATTGGTAAGATCTGTTTTTTCATTAGATGGAGATAAAATCATACTATTGATAGTTTTGGGCTAATCTTAGGTGGTTTGATTCCCCATGTGATCTAACAGATTATTTTTTGAGATAAATACATAGTGTTTGTAGGTACTTCAGTCCTTGGCCTCCAAGTTCACAAACTTGGGCAAGAATCACTGTTGCTTGGATCTCTAGTTTTTATATGGTGGATTTAATCTTCACTTGGGCTATAGTGAATCATTAATTTTTCTGAAGTATTTTAGCCATTCTTTCAAGTAAAAAATATTAAAAAAATTATTTTCTCAAAATCCATTTAAAAACCCATGTATATTTTGTAAATAAGATTGTAAATTTAAATTGTAATTTATTTTTTCTAACTTGGGTTGGGGTTTTAGATTTATATATTTGGAGTTTGGGTGTTTCTATTTTAATTTTTGGAGTTTAGATCAAGGAGTTAACTGGAAGAAGAGCTAGATCTAAGCCCTTGAGGGTAAAATCTAGTCTCTTGAAATTTTTTGCAGGTTTCCCACAGCAGAATTTTCAGAAAATCAAAGAGCTGAAGCATAAAAAATTTTCAGAGCAAGGGTTTTTAGTTTTTGGCTTTCTCAGGGCCAGATCTACCTCCTATAGGCCCATCGTCTCTCTCTCTCTTGGCCTGCGTTAGCCCTCCTTTCCCTCTATGTCATCTTTTTGGCCCTCCTAGGCTGGCCGTTAGCCCTTTCTAGGCCTGCGCAGGCCTCTCCTCCTTTTCGGCCCTCCTCCCTTGGCTCTCTCTCCTCCTCTTCCTTAGCTGCAACCCTCTAAGGGCTTGTGACTATTGATTTGGGGTAGCATCGGATGTGCTCTAGCCATGAAAATTGGTGGAGAGGCTAAAGCACATGAGATCTCTAAGGCCCAGAAATGGTTTGGGGAAATTCTTCCCGGTGAAGGAAATATTAAAATAATTAATATTGTTAATGGGTTCTTAAGTCTAAACTTACGAAAATAAAAATATTAATGGGTATTAATATAAAACTAGGTTAGAAGGTTCTAAATGACATGGATCAAGCCAAATCTAATCTTAGCCATTGATTAGAGATGTAATCTCGGCTATTGAAGACTCAACCAAAAAAGTATAAGAGGAGGCTTAAGGGTCAGTTGGAGATACACCAGAGTGATCAGTCAGTTCGATTTTCTAGAGTGGGGTTTGCTAAGAGAAATCGAACCACTGATCACAGTTGCAGTGAGGGGCAGTGAGTACGAGGCAAAGAGGCAGAGATAGTGTCGGAAGACTAGCGCAGAGGCAGAGAGGCAAATGCAGAGCCTAAGGGAGCCACACAACAGTGACTGTGCAGAGGCCAAAAGGGCCTGCGTCATCCACGCAGAGGCTGCAGAAGTGATGTAGAGGGCCAAAGAAGCTGCGCAAAGCCTCAGAGGGCTGACGCAGAGGCCAGGAGGGCTGACGCAGTGCTTCAGATTGTGCTGGAGAGGGTTTCGTGGGGCAAACTTTTAGAATATCTGTTTTCGAAGAGAGTTATTTTTGCCAGACTTTTTATCTTTGCTCGGGTGAGCCAGTTCGACACCCAGCGTACTAAAGAAAAGCTACTTAATAATAAAACCCTTAGAACTGCTGCACTGATTTTCCCAAGTTGGGTTTTTCCGGGGACGATTGTCCAAAAATAACAGTGTCCCGTGTGTGTTGGTTCATTTCTTCTAGCTATTGATCTGTAGATGGTTGAGACTGTATTGTGTTTATTTCAGTGTTTACATGGTTAAATAAGTTGTTAGTAATTAAACAAGTAGGCGAAATAAACCAAAGAATATAGATAAAATTTCTAACAAGTAATACTTAGAAATTTCAACAATGACTCCCTTGTGCGGCCTTTAGGCCTTAAGCCCTAAGCTTTAGGCCTTGGGGTTTGGCCCCTAGACCCCTATTTCCAAAACGCTGGTCCCTCTGGGCAAAGTGTTGGCCCTTCTTGGCCATTTCCAGCCTCCTTGTGGTCCGATCTATCATCCTAGCCCGCTTATCCCCACAGAGTCGCTTCTCTTGTCCCGGTTCTCTAAATTTTGGCCTTTTTTGCCCCAAAATTGACCTGAAACCCTAATTTGAAGATTTAAGGTTAAATACTTGGTGGTTTTGCAGGATCAAGGTCTCAAAATTCATATCTAGCAAGTGGCAAAGTAATCCCAAAGTTTCAACGATTTTCAACTATGGGACTTTCAAGCCCTTGGGCCTAATGTTTGACCTCCAAACCCTCATTTTGCTTCAGTTTCATTACAATAGTTGAATCATTAATTTCTAGGCCCTAAAATCATATTCGAATTGGTCAAAACCGATTAAAATTGTAAAATCTATTTTTTCATAAGTTTTGGCCACTCGGGCATCTATAATTTCACCCAGATCTAACATTTTAGCTTTGCTGGAATTTACTGCATAATTGTGAAATTCAAGTTTGAAATATTTCTAAAACATATACTTCATAATAACTAAAAAATATTAGTTTTAGTTCCCGGGCAAAACTTACTATTTTTAGACATCTGGGGCAACATATTCAGTGTTTTTAGCTCGCTGATCTGATACTAGCTTACTGTTGTAATGAGTTTATCTGTTCTGAATTTTTTGAATCATATTCTCTAAAAAACTCAAAGAAATATTTTTTCCAAGTTCGGTGAAATTTTTCTATTTTTAGAAGTATTGAGCATTTATTTCTGGCTGCGTTAATTTGTTGATCTGTGGTTAATTCACTGCTGTAATATTCATATCAAATCTGAAAATTGCTAAGGAAAACTCACTAAGAGCCCTAGTTTTGGAATTTTCAAGTTTTGGTGCATTTTGCTTTTTTTAGGCATATTGGATATCTAGCTGGGGCAGTTTTTATCTCGCTGATCTGTTTTTGCTTACTTCTGTAATTTCAAAATCAAATCGGAAATATCGCTGAATACACCATCGTAAAGTGTGCCTAGGAAACTAATTTACATCGCTGGTCAAATTGGAAAATTTTATACTTCAATGTGTTGAGTAATTTTTATTTGAAGTGGTTTATGCACTGTTGTTATATGTTGGTAAATTTGAATTTTCTAACGTAGTATTGCTGATATAAACTGTCATAAATCTGTGATCAGCATCTTGATTGGTTACTGTTAGCATTTGGCATCTTGGGTATCTTGGTATCTGGGTATATTGTTGAAAACTGCAATTGTATCCATAAGCAATTTATCTTGTTTAAGATTTACATTTCACTATTGTTAAGTACCCTTAAAAGGTTTCTAATCAAAGTACTTAAACAACTTAGGAAAATTTTAACTCAACATAAATCTCACTCATAATCTCTTGCATATCATATAGGTTAGTTAATCATTCAAGCAGCGGATGTCCATCTAGTCATTTGGTTTCAATTCATAAGAAGCAAGAATTTGTGGCTCCATTAAGGTATTGGTCTCATAATAGAAAATCTAATTTAATCATAATCTTGCTTAATTTTAACTAAGTGGCTAGGCCACTCATCTGTGTCTCCCAAGTAAGTTGATTCTAACTTGCTTTCCTTCAATTCATTCCATAGGGACTACCCCCCATACCCTGCTATTGGGAGACAGCTAGAACAGAGTGGGCAGGGATCAGAGTGACAACCCTCATCTTGAACGTTGTCACGGTGCTTGTACAATCTGGGCGACAAAAGACCCTCTAGATCTAACTCGGCCCTCTTTGCTGTCAACAGGCCCTCTCGGTCTAACTTGGGCCTTTCAACCCAACTTGGTCGTTTCAGCTTACTCAGCCTTCTTCTCCACAAGATGCTCTCTTTTTGACCACAAGAATGAAACACTCACCCTTGTTCTTATACTTTTCCAAAGGGTGCAATACAATAGGTTATCAAAATACTACCCATCATCAGAATACCATGGGTCTATGGGTGCAAGGCCCCATTACTTAGCCCATTTGCCACACACATGAGAATACTCCCAATGCTACCCAAAACATCAACAAACTATACTCATTTGCTGCTATTTTACTTCCATCAGCGTCCTCACGTGCTTCTACCTCCCAACATCTTTTTCCACTTTATTTTTCCTCCTATGTGGTTTTAATCATCCAATTTCAGAAATATGTGCACCTCCTTTTATATTATCTTCCAATTTATCACCTCTGACAGTTTCATCTTTATTTTTGTCTTGATGGTATTGTAGTTTTTTACTGCCACATGCCCTCTTTGATCTATTAACAGAATACCAAACACCTAATCCTCATGAGTGGGTATGGTGACTTTGTAACAAAATATGTTTTCCTAGTTTATATGAGTTTTCTTCTTGTATTAACAAAAAAACTATTGGAGTGACCATGTGACCACCATTAATACTTGGGGAAATTGACAAATTGAGAAAAGATTCCAATAATTTATTTTATAAAATATTTTGCATGATCATGCGACAAGGTGTAATTCCTAGCAAAATGAATAAGTTGTTAATAATTCTAATAGCCCAATCTATGAAGTCCTTGTCATATACAAAAGGCTCCAACTTATTATACTTGCCGTAGGTAGATATAACATATTAAAAAAAAATTGATGTTGACATTAAATCTAAGTTGTCCAAAAACTTATGAAACTTT
Source organism: Pinus tabuliformis (assembly GCA_031772625.1). Taxonomy (NCBI): domain Eukaryota; kingdom Viridiplantae; phylum Streptophyta; class Pinopsida; order Pinales; family Pinaceae; genus Pinus; species Pinus tabuliformis. The sequence continues at coordinate 209,913,123 of CM062810.1, read as the reverse complement.
TCCAAAGTTTAACATTATAAATTAAAATTGATGTTGACATTAAATCTAAGTTGTCCAAAAATTTATGAAAATTTTCCAAAGTTTAACATTATAAATTAAAATTTATTATTTTAAAACCATATTTAAATTCATTTATCTAAAATACTATTGGTTCAATTCTTTCACCTCCTATTATGTAATGATGACATATGTACTTCCCTATTAATTTGTATTGTACAATTTAATGTACAACTTCCACTATAAAATGACAGATGTACTCCATCACTAATATAATTTATATTGTATGAGTCCCCACCTTGTTTCTGCAGTAAGACCTCTAAATCATGCACATATCCTAACCACGTGTAATATTAGATCGCCCAAAGGGTAAAGGGTTATCGCACGGATTCTGAACATCATAATGAATACTTGGAAAGGCCTAGACCGCTCTCGGATCTGTATCACTTCTGTCTCATACCTTATAGGGCCATCTTCACAACCGTAAACCATTTCTATTCGGAGATAGGAATGAATTGTGTGGAACACTATAAAGTTTATACTATATATGTGCATCCTGCACCAAAGAAAAGATTTTGGACCAATCAGCTTGAACCAATAAAGACACTTAAAAAAACCCCTTTGCTTCCATTTGGTATTCGACTGGAAAATATGAATTGACTTGCATTTATTACTAAATCAACTTGCATTTATTACTAAATTACGAAAGGAGCTTAACACTAATTAGTTATTGACCTGTTCGGAGTAGTAATATTTCCAACTCGCATTTTTATACGTCTCACAAAATATATTTATTTTACTAATAATAGATTATCATTAGCATATTGTGATATACATTGTTACTCAGATTGAGTAATTGCTTTGGCTAACTACTATTTTTACATATTATACGTGATGAATAATGTACATGAAAAGTTCATATTACGTGTCATAAATATTCTGTATCCATTTTATTATATAACTTTTTTTGATGTTCTTATTTGGTTTTTTCACTACAAATAAATATATTTTTAGTTCTCTAATCTCTTAAAAAAATAATTTATATCATTAGTTGTACCTAGAAAAAATGTTGCTTTTATCCTATTTAAGCATTGTAGATTTAATCTAGATTTTCAAATTTACATGCTTGTGGGTTATCTTAATAATATCCATATCACTCAAATTATCATGGATTAATTGCCATCCTAGAAAATTTGTTTACTTCAATTTAATAACACTGCAGAGACTTGCCATTATGTAGCACTTGTTATATTAGTGGGCCTTATATGTATTCTAATAATGTAATGGTTTTGTTCATCGATTTTTTATACTAAACTACTGCGGTTTATATATTTAGGCAACTGTCATTTTAGTCACTCTATTTTTGAAGCTAATGCATATTTACGAACATTGCAGTTATGAGCGATTGAAGCCTAACACATGGAGTGGAGCATATCATTGTTGGGGGAAGGAAAATCGAGAAGCTCCAATCCGAACAGCATGTCCTCCCGGGGTTTCAAGTGAAGTCGTGAGCAACTTTGAGATTAAAGCATTTGATGGTTGTGCTAATCCATATCTGGGACTAGCAGCAGTTATAGCTGCTGGAATAGACGGCCTGCGGAAGCACCTTCTTTTGCCAGAGCCTGTTGGTATGGGGATAGAACTGTGATATAAATTCTTTTTAGATTGGTGTTGTTCATTGTTGTTAAATTATCTCTAGGACTTTGAACGGTTTCTTTACATGTCTTCTATAATCTTTACACTGGGCAAGTATTGTTGCAGTCTGCATTCGAAGATAATAACGCTTTATTCAAAATGCATTTCGTCACTCTAAACTTGAGGAAGATTACCTTTTGAATTCTTCTAAATGACTACTGGTCTTCCAATTTTACTTTCCGAGAAGTTGAAATATATTCTTGATGCTAACAAAATTTGGATGTTTTTTCTCCCATGGCATTGCTTTTTATGTTGAAAGGACTAGCTGTTTTATCTTTTCAGTGGATTACAATGTTCTGTTTCATTCCTAAACTAAATGATGGATTTCTCTAAATAATTACTTCCATTTCCTGTTAACAAATTTAGCTATCTCAGCTGTTCTTTCTTAAACTGTTATCTGCAATCTGATTAGTTTGGTTACTTCTCAAGTTGTATACCTTCAAAATTTTCAACAATTCCCATTTTATTTTTCTGCCTACTATCTGTTCAGTGCTTCTGTTTTGCATATTTTAATGAATTATATATGTAGCTCTTTTTTGAAGCTTGTTTATAATTAGGTTAATTATGCTTTGATCTTATCAAGTCGACCTCTAAGCTTCACATCTTTGTCATTTGGTAACAGACACAAACCCGGACGATCTCAAGGAAGGTGCGGTGCACAGATTGCCCACATCGTTGGATGAGTCTGTTACAGAACTCAGAAAGAATGAAGTCCTGAAGAACCTTATTGGCGATAAACTCATGAATGCCGTAATTGCTGTCCGTGAGGTTGGTAAATATTTTCTTGATATTTTTCTGTTATAGAGTAGTTCTTTGGCTAAATTCATTGTTAGCTTAAAATAGTTATCTACATCTTCTTTCCATGCATTAATCTTCTACAGCTCAGCTCATATGCATAATATGAAAAATCAATAATTCACGAATATCCTTCATATTATCCTGCCATTTGAGCTTCTCTAACCCCTTGATTTTATCCTTGATTGATAAACGATCTGAAAATATTGAAAGGAGGGAGGGGTGATTGCGTCTTCTTCTTCGGAAAATGTGATCATTGGTAGAATTATAATGAAGTTTAGATGAGATATATTTTGTTTCCCTACTTGTGTATACTTCTTCTTTTCTTCATGTATTGAAAATTTGTGAAGAAACTTATTCAAGCATGGTTTTCTGATCCATCAGATAAAAGAGTAGATTGAAGATGCGTTTTGAACTAAATAATGTGGTTGATGAACACATCAAAACGTGTCAACAACTTTTTTTTATGTGATGGATTCAGAAAACAAGTGCTTAAATAATTCTACTCACAACAGCCTTCATTCAAAGAAAAAAACTTATTTTTTTTTTCTCTCATGAACATGAAAGAATGCAATCAACTGTTGTAATTCGTTGATCCTAGTTCTAGATGCAAAAGGGAAGTTAAATAGCAGTTAATCTTTGCAAATACCACCTATGTTGTGTTTAAGATCCTGTTACCCTTCTTTCAGCAGGGGTACGTACATATATGCACAGATACATTTTAGGCAACACCATTGCAAGCCCGAGGAATGTAAGTCTAAAGCCTTGTAAATGCCTAGTGGGATGATGATTGTGTGAGTGTGCGTTCTATATCCACGATGGTGGACGATCATGGTTGGTTTTCTTAGCTTTATTTCCATGGTGCTTGGTTTTATGGCACTGCTGACATACCCTTGGTGGTAGGTAACTCCGTGCTTTGATGGGCATCCTTGTCTTCTTCGGGAGGCATGTGGGAATAATGGAGGTGGACCTATTAGGATTCATGATTTATGGAAACACTCGATGTCTAGCCCTATAAAAGTGATCACTTATTGTACTTTTCCCTTTCGTACCGACGCACGTCTTTCTTTCCCACTGGGTTTTCTTATTGAGTCTGTAGGCATTCTTTGGCTTTGATGCCTTCATCTTGTCATCAAAGTTACCGGATCCAACCCTTGGGGGTCTAGGATCCACGGATCTACGAATCCGATCCGGATCCGCCTAGATCTGTCACATTGCGGATCAGTAATTTTTGGAAACAGATCCCGTGTCGAGGAAACAGATCCTGTATTAAGCAAACGGATCTGGGCTTTTTAAAATCACGTCTGTCGCTCGTGGAGGTATACGCCCAGCTGCATGCCTGCCTATCTTACCTGTACGCCGGTCCGCCTGCCTGCCTACCTTACTTGTCCGCCTCAAATCTCTGCTCCGTCTCAAATCTCTGCTCCGTGAATGGGTGTGTTGAGAAAATGCTGAGCCCGAACCTTACCTATCTGACCGCCTACCTGCCTACCTTACCTCTCCGTCTTGCCTCCCTTACCTTACCCTTACGATGCGTCACTATTGTGCCGCATGCTGCCTTTACGATGTGTCTGTTCCGTGTTTTGTGTCGCGTGCTACGTCGACCGATGTAGCAGAGAAACCCGAGAGTATTGTAATTACAAAGTGTGTTAAAAATTTATTACAGAGTGTCTTACATTAAAATATCACAAAGGTGCCCTTTGACAATAAAATACATATGTTACCTAAACGCTAAGTCAAATTTTTTAGTTACATGTTACATTAAAATATAACAAATATTATAATGTTACACCTTCTGTTACATTAAAATATTATAAAATTAAAATTATATATTAAATTTATTAACATTAAGATTAAAATATTGAATTTGTTATTATATTTTTTTAAATATTATTATATTTTTGTACTTGACATATTATTATCGTATTCAGAGATTGGATTTTTTAAAATTTAGCGAATCCAGATTTGTATCTGTATTCGAATCTGTATCCAAATCTTGGTAACTTAGCTTGTGACTGCTTTTCAACATGACAATTTCACATTCTCCAATAGTTTGTGGTTCCCAAGGCATTTTGCAAATCCCAATGCACAAGTTGTCGGGATAAAAGTCAACAAAAGCTTAGATTGCTTAGCAAAACTTCCTCTTTCCACGCCATGCCGAATTTTAAAAATGATGAACAAAAAGAAGTTATGCTTAGTCAAAGGAGGTTGTCTTACTTTTGTGGCACATGTGGACTTTTGAAAGGCTTTTGGAGGTCAAATCTTGGTCAAAATGGGTTTAGTGAGTAGTCAAAAGGCCTACTAGTTTGTTGCAAGAGAACTTATTACCCCTTCTTCATCAGGGTACATATGAGCAAATTCATTTTTGACATCATCGTTTTATGCTGAAGGAATGCAAGTCTAAAGCCTTGTAAAGCCTTGTGTGATGATATTTATGTGAGTGTGTGTCCTAGATCCTTGATGTGTGGATGATCATGGTTGGTCTTCTTAGCTTCATTTCCATGATGCTTGGTTTTATGACACTGCTGACATCCCTCTAGTGGGAAGTAACTCCTTGCTTTGATGGGGGTCTTTATGTCCTAGCTGGTATGTGGGCATCTTGGAAGTGGATCTATCAAGACTCATGATTTATGAGATCACTTAATGTTTATCCTTGTGAAGGTGATCACATATTCTACTGTTCCCTCACATTATCCCCATGATCTTGACACACCTACCTTTTCCCTGCTTGGTTGTCTTATTCATTCTGTGTGGCATTCCTTTGCTTTGGCGTCTTCATCATGTCATAACTCTTCGACATGGCGGTCTCACATTTTCCAACAATTTGCAGATCCCAATGCATAGGTTCTGGAGGGGTCATTAGTCAAAATTCGTAGATGAAGCAACAAAATTTCTACTTCCTATGACCCTTGAAATTTTTTAGAAATGGTGATCTAAGATGCAGATATGCTTTTTCAAGGAGGGTTATCCTACTTTTGAGGGCACATAGGAATTTCCAGAGTCATTTTGACGGTCAATTTTGGATCAAATGGGGCAAGTGGGCAATCTATTGGCATCTACAATTTTTTTCCTACAAAACCCGGGTTTTAGATTTCTCAGGGAATCTATGTTATTTGAGATCTACATTTGAGGCTTACTTTCCTGGGGGGTGGCCACACTTTTGGGGCTAGGAGATTCCTCTAACTCACTCAACAAAATCTTTGGACTGAGGAAAATCAACAAGTCAAGTAAAGACAAATCTTCAAGCAAGGTTAAGGACAAATGGGTAAAGAGAAAGAAAAAAACATTTATTTCAAGTGAAAAATTACAAGGTCAACTTAGTCAAGGGAGTTGTTGGAAGGTCAAAGAGAAAAATAAGTAGTACTCCAAGTCAAATCAAGCAAAGAATGGAACAAGAGAGAATTTCTTCACCAACAAATCGTTTCAACTTAGGGAATCACACATCAAGATAATGTCAAGGAATAATTCAAGTGCAGGTTTCATCTCCAAATCAAGGGAGTTGTCCACACATGCTAGTCGTTGGGGTGACATCATGCCCTTGATGAGGAGCATTTGAACTATTTGAGGAGTGTTGAAGCAAGGCAAGTGGTGGAGAAATTTTGGAAGGCTTTTTAAGAAAAAATCAAGTGAAACATTGGAATTTTAAGCCCAAACAACCCTCTTTTTATAGGTTTGAATCCCCTTTTTGTGAGATGTCTACATCCTTGGTAAGGGTTTAAGCAACACAATATTAAAAAAAATAACTTTGTTTCCAAGGATTTTTCGCTAACAAGTCACGTAAATTTGTGGACCAAAGGAGAATTATTATTGAGAGCCTTATCTATAAATTTAGAGCTCTCCCTCCTTAGAAAACCATGTTGTGAATATGTGACGTCACAATGCCATGATAAGAGCTTGTTTGTTGCAAACACTTTATCTCCAATTTGTAGATTGGCTATTCTATTAATTATTTCTTAGCTCTTACAAAGATAGTGTGCTCCATGAAATAGTTTTTTGATTTATGGTTGAAGTTACACAAATATAGTTGATCCATCCATTAGGAGCTACATAGTCACTTAGAGATAGGATTCTAGACCTTGCCATTTTCTTGTTGAGCTGGGGATTTTGAAATTTGATTTTTGGAAAAACCCTTATTAAGAATTCCTCCTTAAAGGATTAAATCTATTTACTATCATAGTTGATTCATTGACTAGAGTTGTTCCATTGAAGGTGTCAATGATAGTTGGATTTTGGCACCAGAAGAAAGAATTAGACAAGAGTGGAGGTGACTAGTGCATGAACTCCAAACTCACATCTTTTACAAATAAAATAATTCAAGGTTGATTTAGGGAGGGTTGTGATTACGATCTCACGCAAAGGTAATTGGTGTGGTAAAAGACGAGCCATATTTTCATTTCATCACAAATTTCTCAAAATTCAGAAATATTTTCAATTTCCTTGTTTTATATATGCTCATGAAATAGAAAATTGGAAAAATAGACAAAAATGAAAATAATTTGCTAGCTTGTGCTTATTTTTCATTTTTTAGCTAGTTTGGGATTTGGGTTTTGCTAGAAAGGCTTATCAAATTGGCTCAAAAAAAGTATAGTGCTTTGTTGTGTGTAGATAGAGATTATATTCATTAAAACAAGTTGTTGTCCAAGGGTTTGTAGGTTTGTAACAAGAAGTTATAGCCCTCTGTTACAAGACAAGCCATTTTCTAGGGAATTTTGGCTTCCAAAAGTATATATATATATCATTTCCCCTTTGATTTTTCTTACGTTTTGAAGTTAATTGGATATTATTTGAATAATAAAATCTATCCCAAGCTTGTTGGGTTAAAAAGACATCAAGGAATAAAATCTGGATTATTATCCTAGTGGAGATTTGACCTCAAAATAGAGTGTTTATTTTCAAGATTGATGTCTCTTAGAATACTGAGTGTTTTTAGGTGCTTGGAGGCTCATTTGAAAGATATTTCAAAGTACTAACACTGCCAACACATAGCCAAGTTTTATGTGCACATTTTTAGGTTCTGGGGTGGCCCTAAAGTGGGCTCGAGCTTTTTGGTCCTATGTTTTTTTGCAGCAAATCAGACTTGCATGTAAATAATAGCAAGAAAAAGCATTGTTTATAGCCATATATCAAGGGCATAATCAACGGTAATCATTATTTTAATTGGTAAAGGTTGTCTTACACTCAACTCAGTGCATTTAGAAGGCTTATTTCATTATTCTATTAAGTGTCCTAATTGTTGGTCTGCAATTTGTTATTGTAGAATATTATTTTCAAGTTTTCAATCATCTAAACTAACTCCTAGACACCATCACCCAAAAATATTTATAGGCATTGGTTTACTAATCTTGTGGTCGAGTGTTTTGATTGTGTAGGGAAGCCTCTTGTGGCATTTTAGGAGTTGACCTAAAGAGTGGGGACTCATCTTGAGTTGACGATAGGCACTTTTCCTACATGGTGTCACTCTAGCATCTTTCCATACCTTTGCAATACTGCTAATCCATGTTGTAACATTTTTTTGCACAGTTGTTGGAGAGAGGTCGTGTACCTTGGTTCAGAAAAGACATTCCACCTTGGTGAGTATATTTTGTGTGTACTTTAGTGAGTTTCTTTTGTTTACACTAACTTGTAGGATCTCATTTGGTGACTCCACCTAAATCATCTACTTCAAAGAGGTACAATACAAGATCCAAGCCCCCAAGGTAAGACCTTTTTTGCCCCTAAGCCCAAAGTATATTACCAAAAGAAGAAAGAATAGGTAAAGGCTAGAGAAGAAAATCAACTTGGTTACTTTGAGTCATTACTTTACCTAAAGGATTTATTTGTTCAAACTAATAGAGAACTAATGGCTAGTCCTTGGCCTATAGATGCTTATACAACTTTCAACTTCACTCAAATTCTAGGACAACCTTATGATCTCCCTATTTCATTCAACGATATCTCCACATTCAGTGGTGACTGGTGACCATACTAAAGGAGTGTTGCCGCAAAATCTAATAGGCCTAGTGCAAAGCCCCACTAAGCAGAGCTAGACCTTATGGAAACAAGAGAAAGGGTTTCCATTGTCATCTCAACAACCTTTCTCTTGCTCTTTTGTTGTGTTTGACCAGAAGGGAGTCTTCCCTAGATCGCCTAAAGCATATTCTAATACTATGGCTCAAGGCAATGGATAAGAGGTCTATTAAACAAAATAAAGTATTGGCAAAGTAAGGCTTAGATTTTCTATGCCAAGGTTTAAGTACTCTACACTTATAGCAAATATATTGTTCTTATAAGTTAGGATTTTATTAATCTATAGTGATAAGGTGCACATTGTCATATAGTAGCCAAGAAAAAGGCCTTTCAAAGATAATCAACAAAAGGGAACAAAGGCCTTCTAATAGACACCTAGGATTAGGGTTACCTAATGAGAATTTTGTGTTGGAAAACATGCATAAATAGCAAATAAGGATGACATCATCCCTAAGAATGAAGGACTAACTATGCAACAATGCTACATTTTTCTTTTATTTACTTTATTGATGCAATTCCTAATTAATGAACCACAAACATCCAATAAACATTCACTTTTTATGCAAATTTTTACCCTAAAACGCTAGTATCTTACCCTAGATGTCTAAGAACAAGGGAAAGAAGAAGAAATTTAATAAATTCTGTGGATGATAAACACAACAATGATTAGTGCCTTATCCTAAATGGGCTTTGTTACCTCTCGGTTAGTGGTGGTACATAGATTTTTTCAATGCATCATTCATCACCATTTAATGCCATGTAAAAACCATGTGAATGTAATGTCCCCATTTTCAATTTCCCTTATGATGTAGTCAGGATGAACTTCCAAGTGTAGTAGCATCCAGTTTACAGGAGCGAGATTACATCATCAAAAGGCCTGAAGGATTTTGGAAGAATTTTATGGGGTCCGTTGGAGTTCTCTTGTTGCATTTCACCATCGGGGGTAGTGCCACACAATTCGTTCTTAGTTTTGTTTCATTATGATGAATCCCATAAAACGAGGTTATTATTAGCATAATTTAATTAAAAACACTAAAGGTGGTGTGGAGGGGATTATTTGGAGAAACACCTTAGTGTAATAGCTCATTAGAATAGGAATGAAGAGTTCTACAAGATGGAATGGTGAAAAGTGGTTTTCAGTGGATGGAAAAGGTACGGTGGTCAATTAATCATTTCCCATGATTAAAGGTGACTTTAATTAATCACTTAATTAAATAAAAATGGGGAAAAGTGCCTAATTAGAAGAAAAAGCCAAAAGGAAAAAAAACGACTTAAATAAATTAAATTAAAAGTCACTTAAATAAAATAAAGGGGAGAATCTTCTAGAATAGAAATAAAATAATAAAATAAAGTGCTTTTAGAAGGTTGGAGAGAAATCCATTAGATCTGTAAAAGGAGGGGAAACAAATCATTTGGGACATCTTAGAGTTGCGATATTTTCTTGTTGGAGAGGTTTTGTGAATGTTGTTCTCAATTTCTGTAGGCCCCAAGATGAAAACCCTTGGGTTTCCTACTGCGAGTTGGAAGAAACCCCAAAACATTGTTGAGGACATTTCATCCAAAAATCTCACCATGCTTCAACGGTGTTATTGGAGATAAGCTCTGTAGCAGATCTGAAGATTGGAGTGAGGATCATCTAGATCCTCAATTTGGACATATTTTCTAGTTGCAGTTTATTGTAGGAGGCCAACATTAGAATTGCAACAAAATTTTGGAGGATGCCTCATCTATTTCCTAACTCAGCAAATTGTAGATATATTGGCATGTATTATATTATATTGGTTAATAAATAAAGTTGAGTTTGTCGTTATTTCTTCCTGTGTACTTTTTGAGTTGCAGTTTATGGGTTTACATTGCAAATTTACCTGCTATTTGGATTGAGTTTCAAATAAACAAATTTGTGGTGTAAATTTTGAAGTAAAATTGTGGAAAATCAGTCAAATAAAATTTTGGCATATTATAGTGATATAAGAGTTGGTTTCCTTGTTGTCCTGAGGGTTTTCTTGTCAAAATTGCCAAATTAGTTTATTACAGGTGTTGGAGAATTTTTTTTGAAGCAAGGTGCCTAATTTATTACTATTTTTCAGGAGTTTGAGTTGTTATTATTGGAGAGTCAAATTCATTTTCAATGGAATAAAATTTCATTTGAGGCTGAGTTTGTCATTTATCTAGAGGATGTCTATTATTTCACTGTCTGAACACTAAGTTTCTTTTGGATTAAAATAGTCAATAATTTTAGGAGGCTTACAAATTTCGATACAATCACTCTTACACATTGTTACTTTTGTTGTAAGCTAATGGAAGGACTTAGTATTGTTGAATTTATGGGTGTAGTAGTTGATTAAATTTTACAAGTCGAGAGAGAGAGAGAGAGAGAGAGAGAGAGAGATTCTTCCTCAGTATTATTAATAAATTTCATTGGGTTTCCTATTGTGGCATTTTTCAATGAAAAATTGTGATTCCCTCGCTGTCCAATTTTTGTTGGAATTTATTAGAATTTTGACAAAAAATTTTACAAGTCAAGAGAGAGAGAGAGAGAGAGAGAGAGAGAGATTCTTCCTCAGTATTATTAATAAATTTCATTAGGTTTCCTGTTGTGGCATTTTTCAATGAAAAATTTTGATTCCCTCGCTGTCCAATTTTTGTTGGAATTTATTAGAATTTTGACAAAAAGTTTTACAAGTCAAGAGAGAGAGAGAGAGAGAGAGAGAGATTCTTCCTCAGTATTATTAATAAATTTCATTGGGTTTCCTATTGTGGCATTTTTCAATGCAAAATTGTGATTCCCTCGCTGTCCAATTTTTGTTGGAATTTATTAGAATTTTGACAAAATTACTTCTGGAGATTTTCGAAAGAAATTTTATTTGTTGAGACCATATTATTGTTCCATTTACCGTAATTATTTATTGGAGCTAGATTTTTCTATTGGGGTTGAGTTTGTTTGTTGGGCTCAATTTATTTTTCAAAGGCAGATTTATCTATTGGGACTGAGTTTATTTATTGGGCTTTGTTTATTTGCCAGAGTCAGATTATCTATTGGGGCCAAGTTCTCCTTGAGGTCCAAGTTAATTCTTGAGATAGTTATCATTTCTTAAAGCCGAATGCGACTACTATATTGCTAGAGTTGTGTCGGATTCCTCAAACTCATTTGAGCATTGTAATTCTCTCAAGCATTTTCCTCTCATATCTATTCCACTTTCTCTGCAAAGAGTTTGACGAAGGTACTGCTTGCTAATTGTTTGTTAAAAGTTTTCAAAGAAAAGTTTTTAATATTTTTTGGGTTTGTGAGAGAGTATGATGAGTCTACATGAGGTGTTCATATTATATTTGAACTTCTATGAGGTAGGAGCACTGAAAAGTATGAATTCAAAACACTAATTTATCATTTATGACATAAAGTAGTGAATTTATTTGCTATTCTCTCCTCCTTAAACCACCATGATAGGAAGTGTGCTAGAAGCTCTTGAACTGTGTCAAACTGTATGTTAGAATGTGGTCCCACATGTCAGATTGTGTGCAGAACCATCACTGTTAAATAATAGGAAGTGTGGTTTTGAATTTTTGGACTGTGGATTAAGTGGTGCTTTGGTAGCAGTCTTGTTTGGAGCAAGGTTTTGGCCTCTAAAACGGGTTGGTGATCTATATTGGATAATTAGAGTGCGTGTCATCCATCTCGATGCTTTCAGAGTGGAAAAAATGGAGGAATCAACTCTCATGACCATTTTTAGTAGCGGGACACAGTTTGGCAAATTGGGGCCTGAAACTTTTCGGGAGTGTTTCGACGCATCAAATGACATGCTTTGGGGGTAAAACTTTGCTTCTTTAGTGGAACACATTTGTTTCCTATTCTTCACTCAAATACCTTTCCAATGACACAAGAATCACGTCAATCAGAGTCTATATGTGAAAGTTATGTCACTCATAAGTTGACCTTCTTGTTTCCACCACCATAATTTGAGAGGATGCTATGTCAATCCCCATTATTCATGAAAAAGGGGCTAGTCATATGATTATGATGAAGAAGACTCTAGAAGAGTTTATATTGTAACTCTGGTTAAAAATTGAGGTAATCAAACCTAACCAGTAGTAGGCTATCAGGTTGTATTATAATCGAGACACTAAGAGGAAAAGGGGTTCCATTCTTTAGAGTGCATTTGTTCCATAAATGAGCAAAAATAGTTGAGAGAGATAAGACATAGAGCACACAGGGAGGATTTGTGCACTGTAGTAGCCCACAGGCCATGGGCCATACTTTGTACTCACAAACATTTTATATTTAGATAGAGAGTAGAGTGGTCTAATCTTCCCGCTGGGTTTTTCTCCCAAAAGGTTTCCCAGGTCATATCTTGTGTCAAATGTGTGCATGCAATTTTATTTCAATGTTCTCTATTTTTGCATGATTTTAATTCGCATGCATGCACTATTGACAATAATCTACAAATTCATAAATCTAAAGAGAAATAAAACTATAATGTGTAGATTCTGGATTTTTAAATATAATTTCATCAAATCTATTATGACAAATTGTCCAGTGGAATCTCCAAGGCAGTTTATGAATCAATTGGGGGGCGGGGTGTTTTTACAACACTGCCCCCAACTATGGCGTAAACACTTTTGGGGTAACCCAAAAGCCAAAAATAACCCTTGGTTAGGTACTCATCCTTTGAAATCTACCACAAAACATATTAAAACCCCTCAAAATTTCTTTTTTACTAATAAGGAACTTGCTATAGTCTGTAAAGGATAGATTGACAATCCTAATATGGAATTCAACACAAGTTCCCCACTTGTGTAGGAAAAGAATCAACCTAAAGAGATGAAACCAAAATGACAAAGGGTGGTGCTTCTACTTTACCCTAAGTTTGCATCTTTTTTGTTGGGCTTGAATATCTTTGAAGTGAAGATCTGCAATACCACAACATTCATGTTTGCTATGGCTTCTTGCAGAACGTTTTGACTAAGCTGCATTGGAAGAGTTACTCATTTAATATCTGCTCCTCTTTCATGGATAAAATACAACACAATGGTCCATTAAATCATCGTTTTGTCCAGTTCTCTTAGGTTTGCAACTTATCATGCAAGTTTGACCTCATGGACTAGGTTATTTGGGGAAATCTCTTTAGTAGCCACAACCTCTTCCCCTTATTCTATTGTCTTCATTGGCCTCAACTAACTTCATTTACAACAGATTATGAAACTTCATTATCTCTATATCTTGATTGCATCTTCCAAACAACTTTTCATACAACAGGAATCATAGAATCTAAGTTACCAGGGTTCTTATACAATTCAGATATGGATCCGTATCCGAATTTGCTACATTTTTGAAAATCCAAGATCTAGATATGACAAGGATACATCAAGTACAAAACATATAATAATATTTAAAATTTAAAAAAAAATTAATATTTTAATGTTAATGCTAATAAATTTAATATATAATTTTAATATTTTAATGCAACATATAGAAAGTGTAACATTATAATATTTGTTATATTGTAATGTAACATGTAACTAATAAATTTGACTTAGGGTTGAGGTAACATATGCATTTTATTGTCAATGGGCACCTTTGTCATATTTTAATGTAGTATGCTTTTTAATAAATTTTTAACACTCTGTAATTACAATACTCTCGAGTCTCTCTGCTATGTTGATCGACGCAACACACGAAACAAAACACTGAACATACACACCGTAAGGGCAACAAGGGGCACAACAGTGACACATCTAAAGGGTAAGGTAAGGGAGGCAGGACGAAGAGGTAAGGTAGGCAAGCAGACAGGTAAGGTTCAGGCTCAACGTTTTCTTAACACACCCATTCACGGAGCAAATATTTGAGGCGCACAGGTAAGGTAGGCAGGCAGACGGGCAGACGTACAGGTAAGATAGCTAGGAAGGCGGGTGGGCATACACCTCCACGAGTGACATACGCGATTTTAAAAAGCACAGATCCATTTCCTCAACAGGGGAAATTTGTAAATTATTATCAAAACACAGATTTTAATGAAAGCAATTTCAAACATTTTTTATTTCATATTGATCTACTATATTTTTTAAGGATTGAGAATGGGTATCAAAAACATTTATATCTTCCTATCCGTCTAATGATTGCCTATTCTTTCATTGAAGTCACTGTATTTTGAATTTATTAGCTACTTTCTTTAATCTTAACTTTCAATTTATATTTGATGACGTGCCTTAGATTTATATATTTCAATAAGACCATTAAAGCTATTGTTTTCTTTTGACAACAGGCTGAAATTCGATATTATTCTGCCACCTTAGACAATGGTGTGGAGAAATTGATCCATAGGTATTGAAGTTAAAATTTATGACAAAATGATGTGATAGAATTCTGGCAATTATAACATACTAGATGTTATGTAACAAAGTGTGTGGTATTTTGAATTGTAATATTTTTGAAGACATCAAAGGGTACCTTAAATCACATCACTAACAGTGATTTCTTACCATTCTAATTATTGCACATTATAATGAGTTTGTTAACGAGTATTGAGTGGTTAGTTAGCAATCCCATGGAAGATGCATGTAATTATTATATATTTTGTGAAAATATTGCAAAATAAAGCGCTCGAGTAAGACAGGGATTGTTTTCATGTGACATTCAACATTTTTCCTTTTAGTAGCTAGAATATATTCTAGTTTCTTGTGTGATTTACTTGCTTAATATTCGAAGCTAAATTAATAGAGTCTACTCTTACGTGTACCTATGTGCGGATAAATTTACGAGTTTTATTATTTTATATTTCTTTACAATGATATTTACATATTTTTTTCTAAATATGCAAATTAAAGCCTGAAGTTTTGATATGTGGATATTAATGTAATATATATTATGAATGCATCAGTAATGAAGCATTTGGTAAAGAAACATACTTTGCTTATATTGAATGACAAGATGTGACGTAGTTTATGGCATGAAATTATTATATGGTTATGTATGGAGATGTGTTTTTTTGTAAGATAACCTATAGGTTGACAAGTTAAATGATGGATAAATCACTATGGCATTGAGATAATGTTGATGTCGTGGACATTAAAATGATATTTGTACGGTATTAGCATTATTTTATGATTTAATTATTGACACCAAGCATGGCTATGATATGCAGTTAAGTGCGGTTTTGATTGGATGCATAGTCACCCAAAATGGTTACTTGAGGATGTGGCTCTATGAACAACAATTGTTACGCAATATGATCGATGTTAGGGTGTTGACCTTAGTTCGATTAAGGACAGTGGGGGTGTTTCCCATTATGTATCCTTTCAGACTTTGAGTCATAGAAGAGTTGGGTTGGCCACACTCCCTTAGATGTTTGATGGTGGTTGTTGATTGCTTTAGTAAGTTAGGTTGATATAGTTGATGCTCATATGTAAGGGTTATTTATGGAGTTATGTCAATTTAATCGACACTCCGACATATGGTAATAGAGGAAGATATGAAAAACATAAGTGAATGCTTAAGAGGGATGATTCTGAGTTGGTTTAGGATCTTGATAGGGATTGAATATGTCATTATTTACTTCCTTACCTTGGGAAAGAAATTGTTTAATCCCATTATCATGATTTAAGTATAATGATATATAGAGTGTTGAATTATTATTCTTTTGTTAATTCATATATGACAAGTGTTAGTATTTTTTTGGGTCTAGCATTCAACTTTATAAAGAACTTTAATTTAATCTAAGATAAAGTTGTTGGCCAATAGGTTAGGAAGAGTTGGTTGTCTTGGAATGTGGGGCAACACCAAATTTAGGAGTATAGGCAGTATGGTTCTTTGCAAGGGGAGATGGTGATATATATGGGGAGAAGAGGGGTTGGAAATTATTGGAAGAAAACACAAATCTTGAAGGAAATTGGTTAAGCTTCTTGTTGGTTGGGTGGTTAATTTCATTTTTGGCCAAGAGGGAGGAATATTAATGAGAGCTATTCAACATCATAATCAACATTAAGGAAGCTATTTTTCAAACTCATTTGTTTTATTTCTAAATATTGAGATTAAGGTGCTACAAAAATATTTACTTGAAATTTCCTTCTTTAAACACTTTGAATTGAATGGTTGAATTCTAGAAGGAATTTAATTTATACCTTCACATTTCAATCATCTGAATTTCCTTTAAATAATAATGACTATAGGATGACTATTGTAGATAAAAACATTATAAATATGTTACAATGGATTGAAAAGATACTAGCAAATGATTTACTTAATAAGATAATAGCACTTTACCAAACCCATATTACTTAGTAGGGTGCTACATCTTACACATAACCCAAACCAAAAAAGAGTTCAAAGTAGTAAATATTTGTTATATTATTTTATCATTAATGTTCTCTTGTACAAACTCTATAATAGTGTAAGTTTTTTATTATCAAATAGAATATCGTCTTCATAGAAGTTATTATTTATAAGCAACAAAATTTGTACCAAAAAAATTATTAATGTTGGATATAATTAAAGTTAAGCGTAAGTACCCCATTGTGGGTGCCAATTAATGGTGAAGGACATGATCGTTAAATCGTTTAGTTGTCAAGGGAGGTGGGGCAGTGAGGATCCTCATACCTGGAAATAATACAAAGGATATGGACATGCAGGCATGAGGGAATGCTTAATAATGTAGGTGTTCATAAGGTGCTTGTGTTCATCAATCCTTCATACCACAAATCATCATTTTACTTGAGAGAGATTTGATTGCAATGTTTTCATGGCGAGGAAAGCGGTAGTTGTTTGGATGATGGACATTTCACGTGGGAGACTGGTAAGGAAATTAGCCTTGATTTGGCATTATTGCACTTTGTTTATCTGACTCTTCTAGTTTGTATGTTTATAGTGGTTTTGGTATGTTTGGTATTTATTTATTTTCTTGGTTGGAGGTGAGTCTATTATCATTGTTACTTTGTGGCTATGATGTTCTTCTTAAGTTGGTTCCCGAGTTAGTTATAAAAGACCTACTGCAAAAGTTGATGTTGAAATTTCTAAGTCTCACACATCAAAAATACCTACTGCATTATCTGGTTTATTATCTCCTACTTGTTCTTTCCATTAACAAGTTATTTATAAATATAATTACTGAAATAAACACAAATGTAGCGTTAACACATACAGATTAGCAACTGAAATACTATGACAATCACACAAGGGACACCGTTATTTTTGGAAAAATGCCATCAGAAAAACCCAATGCAGGAAAATCGGTGCAACAGATATGAGGGTTTTATTATTATGCAGTGTTTTAATACAACTAGGGTGTCGGAAATGGCCCACCCTTAAGAGAATTTCCTTGGCAAAAGTACCTCTCCTTGGAGACAGATATTCCGGCTGATCATCAATCAGATGATTGATCTCACGACAACTTAGACAGTTCCTTAGCTGGACAACGAAAGATGCTCCAAGCTTCTCTATAGAGCTGGGTCACCCTTTAGGGATTGCATCGCCCTCTTATGCTCTACGTATCCCTCTCAGCTCCCAGTCTGTCCAACAAAAGTTCTTCAGTGCTGCCTCTCCAGCCCAATGTCAGCTCTACTAGCCTCTGCTACCTCCGCGTAGCCTCTGCGTCAACCTTTTGGCCCTCTGCGTCTTCTGCGTTGGCTACCTGAGCCTCTGCGTCAGCCTTCCTGGGCCTTGCGTTATCTCTCTAGCACTTTCTCTACCTCTCTGAAACTTTCTCTGCCTCTCTGATATGTATTCTTGTCCTTCTGTCAAACTGCCCCTCACTGCAATAGATTACTAACTCAATTTCTCAGCAAACCCTGCCCCAGGAAATCGAATTCTTGATCAACTGGGTGTGTCTCCAACTGACCCTCAAGCCTCTTGTTATACTTTTCATGTTGACGATTCAACGACTAAGATTAGATTTGGCTTGATCCTTGTTATTTAGAACTTTCTCACCCATATTATATTAATACACATTGATAAATTAATTTTCCTAAGTCTAGACATAGGGTCTCGTTAAAAATATTAATTATTTTAATATCTCTCTATCCGGGTGGAATTTCCCCAAACAATTGCTGGGTCTTGGAGATCTCATGTGCCTTAGCCTCGCCACCAATTTTCATGGCTATAGCACATCTGATGCCACCAAAAATCAACACTCCCTCTTAGCGAGGAATGCGCTCTAGTAATGCTTCACCATAGAAATATCACACTGATCTTCTGCATCGATACCTATGTTGATGCTTGGCTTATTGCCACACATCCTCTGCACTGCTACTTCCTGTACAACTTCACATGACACTGCCATTGCCACTACTACATCTGTACTGCAACTCCCTCTCAACATGCTTCCCATGCTTCCCCTAGCACTGCCACTGCTAACTGCTGCACTGTAACTCAGTGATCGAGAAGTAGGTAATTGACTTCTTCCAAATACAGACATCCTAGTCAATCTGGAAGCCTCGTGATGCTGAAGCTGCCTCTGCTGCTATCCTATGCTCCCTCAGCTGCCATTGCGCTGCTGCATACACCTCTGTGCCTCTCGCACTGCTGCAACCTCCACTATGCTGCCTTAGAATTTTTCACTCAAGCACTGCTTTGTTGCTCCTCTTGACACTTGTCATCATGCTACTGTCGTTAAGGGCTCCCGTAGCCAGATGTGATCCAAGAGTTTGGGCACCTCAAGGATCCTGCCCTTAGTATGTAGTCCTCCTGACTACAACTCCATATCACCCCACCTCTTCTCTAGAGGAGCATGAGCACTCATGGCACAATCATCATCAGTCTTGATTTTTTTCTCTGCTTTAGCTGGAGTTGCCTTTGAATCGAAAGCCTCTCCTTTGTTTTTCTTCCTGGGACACTGGGATGCATAATGTCCCAGCTCCCCACAATGGAATCACTTAACCTTGGAGATGTCCTTCTTCTTCCTCTTCCCTTGTTGTCCCATAGATGCTTGAGCCGCATCCTCTTGATTCAACCTCCCTTCCCACTACTCCCCACCTTGGTCATCCTCTTGATCTCTTCCTGGCGAAGAGCTACCCACATCTCCTCCCAATCAGGAAGAATAGCCCTGCCCAAAATACTTTGGACAAATGTCTCCCACTCCTCGGAGACTACATTTAGGGCAGTCCTAACCATAAATTTTGGATTAGGTGTAGACCCCACGGAAGTAAGCTGGTCGCGAATCTTCTGCAACCTAAGAAATAATGGATCTATCTACTCTCCCTTCTACATCTGATATGATCGCAGCTAATTCTCCAATAGCATCTTTTGCTGCACAGAAGAGCCCTGGTATAAGGTGGTTAAGGTGTCCCACATGTTCTTTGTTGTGTTCTTTTCAGCAATAGGTGGTATAACATGATCTTTGACCCCGTTTAGGATCATGCACTTCGCCCTTTCCATTGCATCCTCATACTTCTCCTTCTTAGCTAGGTTAATTGGGATAGCCACGACTGTCAAGGCAAAGTTCTTGATCCGATGTCGATCCAAGATTGCCAGTATCCTGGCCTTCCAGATGACAAAGTTGGAAGCCCCATCCAACCTGTCTTGTTCCCTTAATCCTTTCATTGTCATTTCAACTCCTCTTTTGGACTTCCTCTGAGTCTCAACTCCCCTCACAGAAATCTCCCTCTAAGTCCTAATTTCCCTCCTAGAAATTCTCTGGCCAACTGTCGAACTACTCCTCTCCAATCCTCCTTTGCTGCTGCAACACGGATCTAGATTCCTTGCCTAGAAACTCGTCAAGGTAGTGATTCCCTATACCTTGGCTCCATCTCCTTAGACATTGTTTTGCTTCGATAGAAACAATCATGTCCCACTAGCTCCTCAAATCACAATCTACCCATAGCTCCCCAAGCTCTGGCAACTGAAGAAATTGATCCCTTTAGGCTTTACGCAATCCCGTCAAAGGTTGAATCTACTCCTTCTTGCCGCATCGTCAATCTTTCCTGGTTGGGAAAGATGATTGGGCATTGCGTAGGTCTAATCTTCCCCTCTCTGCCTCAATGTTGGCCTTCCTCCTGGCTCAAAATGCTGACGTAAGCTCTGTGTCACTACTTCTCTAGCTACTTCTCTGGAACGACGTGTCTCTCAAGACAGCTGCTACTGCTGCAAATTTCAGATTTTTGCTGGTGTGTTCAGTCCTCCTATGCTCTGCAATGCTCTGGTACCATGTTGAAATTTCTAAGTCTAACACATCAAAAATCCCTACTACATTATTTGGTTTATTATCTCCTACTTGTTCTTTCTATTAACAAGTTATTTATAAATATAAATACCGAAATAAACACAAATGCAACCTTAACACATATATAGATCAACAACTGAAATAACTGAGACAATCACACAAGGGACACCATTATTTTTGGACAAAAGTCCCTGGAAAAAGC
The DNA here is from genome assembly GCA_031772625.1 of Pinus tabuliformis. Classification (NCBI taxonomy): domain Eukaryota; kingdom Viridiplantae; phylum Streptophyta; class Pinopsida; order Pinales; family Pinaceae; genus Pinus; species Pinus tabuliformis. Next base: position 209,892,285 of record CM062810.1, on the reverse strand, counting down.
CAATGCGGGAAAATCGGTGCAACATATATGAGGGTTTTATTATTATGCGATTTTTGAATACAACTAGGGTGTTAGAAATGGCTCACCCTTCAGAGAATTTCCTTGGTAGAAGTACCTCTCCTTAGAGGCAGATATTTAGGCTGATCAACAACTGGATGATTGATCCCACGACAACTTCGACGGTTCCGTAGCTGGACAGCGAAAGTTTCTCCAAGCTTCTCTTTGGAACTGCATCACCCTCCAGGGACTGCATCATCCTCTTCTGCTCTGGGTCTGCCTCTTAGATCCTAGTCTCCCCCACGAAATTTCCTCAGCGTTGCCTCTCGAGCTCAGCTTTGGCTCTATTAGCCTCTGCTGCCTCTACGTCAGCCTCTTGGCCCTTTACGTCTTCTGCGCTGGCCTCCTCAGCCTCTGCGTCGTTCCTGACTGCCTCTGCGTCAGCCTTCCTAAGCTCTATGCTGTCTCTCCGGCACTTTCTCTGCCTCTCTGATATGTATTCTCGGCCTTCTGTTGAATTGTCCCTCACTGCAACAGATCACTAACTCGATTTCTCAGCAAACCCTGCCCTAGAAAATCAATTTCTTGATCAACTTGGTGTGTCTCCAGGTTACCCTCAATCCCCCTATTATACTTTTCTTGTTGACAATTCAATGCCCAAGATTAAATCCTTAGTCAATGGTTAAGATTAGATTTGGCTTGATCCTCGTCATTTAGAACTTTCTCACCCATATTACATTAATACAGATTAATATTTAATTTTCCTAAGTTTAGACTTAGGGACTCATTAAAATATTAATTATTTTAATATCCCTCCATCTGGGTGGAATTTCCCTAAACGATTTTTGGGTCATGAGGAACTCATGTGCCTTAGCCTCTCCACCAATTTTCATGGCTAGAGCCCATCCGATGTTATCAAAAATAAACACTCCCTCTTAGCAATGAATGTGCTCTAGTAATGCTTCACCATAGAAACATCACACTGATCTTCTGCATCGAAACTTGTGCTGATGCTTGGTTCGCTGCCACACATCCATTGCATTGTTGCTTCTTGTACTATTGCCCATGACACTGCCACTGCCACTACTACATCTGTACTACAACTCCCTCTCAACATGCTACCCATGTTGCCCCTAGCACTGCCACTGCTAATTGCTACACTGCAACTCAGTTATCGAGAAGTAGGTATCTGACTTCTCCCAAATACTGACATCCCAGTCAATCTAGAAGCCTCGTGATGTTGGAGTTTCCCCTGCTGCTATCTTGTGCTCCCTCAACTACCACTGCACTACTGCATACACCTTTGTGCCTCTCACATTGGTGCAACCTCTACTGCATTGCCTCAGAATTCTGCACTCAAGCATTGCTTGCTTCTCCACTACACTTTTCTCCACCCGACACCTATCACCATGCTACTGTCGTTAAAGGCTCCTGTAGTCGGATGTGATCCAAGAGTTTGCGCACTTCAAGGACCCTGCCCTCAGTATGTAGTCCTCCTGACTACAATTCCATATCACCCCACCTATTCTCTAGAGGCGCATGAGCACTCATGGCACAATCGTCATTAGTATCGACCTCTTTCTCTACCTTAGCTAGAGTTGCCTTTGAATCAGAAGCCTCTCCCTTGCTTTTCTTCCTGGGACACTGTGATGCTTAATGTCCCAGCTCCCCACAATGGAATCGCTTAACCTTGGAGGTGTCCTTCTTCTTCCTCTTCCCTTGTTGTCCTGTAGATGCTTGAGCCGCATCCTCCTCCTCTTCTTTCTTGACTCAACCTCCCTTGCCACTACTCCTCGCCTTAGTCATCCTCCTGATTTCTTCTTGGTGAACAGCTGCCCACATCTCCTCCCAACCGGGAAGAGTAGCCCTGCCCAAAATACTTTGGATAAATGTCTCCCACTCCGCGAAGACTGCATTCAGGGCAGTCCTGACCATAAATTCTGGATCCGGTGTAGACCCCACAGAAGTAAGATGGTCATGAATCTCCTGCAACCTAAGAAGGAATGGATTTATTTGCTCTCCCTTCCACATCTGATATGATCGCAACAGATTCTTCAATAGCATCTTCCACTGCACGGAAGAGCCCTAGTATAAGGTGGTCAGGGTGTCCCACATCTCCTTTGTTGTGTTCTTCTCAGCAATATGTGGTATAACATGATCTTTGATATCATTTAGGATCATGCACTTTGCCCTCGCCATTGCATCCTCATACTTCTCATTCTCAGCTGGGTCAACTGGGATAGCCACGGTTCTCAAGGCAAAGTCCTTGATGTGATGTTGATCTAGGATTTCCAGGATCTTAGCCTTCCAGATGACAAAGTTGGAAGCCTTGTCCAACCTGTCCTGATCCCTTAATCCATTCATTGCCCTCTCAGCTCCTCCTCTGGACTCCCTTTGAGTCTCAACTCCCCTCCTGGAAATTTCCCTCTAAGTCCTGATTTCCCTCCTAGAAATCCTCTAGCCAACTGTCGAATTACTCCTCTCCAATCCTCTGCCATTGTAACACGGATCTGGATTCCTTGGCTGGAAACCTGTCGAGGTAGTGATTCCCTCTACATTGGCTCTGTCTCCTTAGACGTTGTTCTGCTTCGACAAAAACACCATCCCACCAACTCCTCAAATCATAATCTACCCACAAATACCCAAGCTTCGACAATCGAAGAAATAGATCCCTTCAGGCTTTGTGTAATCCTGACAAAGGCTGAATCTGCTCCTCCTGGCCACAGTGTCAATCCTTCCTGGTTGAGAAAGATGGCTGGCCACTGCATAGGTTTGATCTGCCCTTCTCTTCCTTTGTGTTGACCCTACTCCTGGCTCGAAATGCTGACGTAGGCTCTGCGTCACTTCTTCTCTAGGTGATTCTGCTCTGGAACAACACTGTCCATCGGGACAGCTGCTACTACTGCAAATTTCAGATTTCTGTTGGTGCCTTCAGTCCTCCTGTGATCTGCAATGATATGATACCATGTTGAAATTTCTAAGTCTAAGACATCAGAAATCCCTACTGCATTATCTGGTTTATTATCTCCTACTTGTTCTTTCCATTAACAAGTTATTTATAATATAAATACCAAAATAAACACAAATGCAGCGTTAACACATATACATATCAACGATTGAAATAACTGAGACAATAACACAAGGGACACCGTTATTTTTGGACAAACATCCTCAAAAAAACCCAATGCGGGAAAACCGGTGCAATAGATATGAGGGTTTTATTATTATGTAGTTTCTGAATACAAATAGGGTGCTAGAAATGGCTCACCCTTCACAGAATTTCCTTGGCAGAAGTACCTCTCCTCGGAGACAGATATTCCGATTGATCAACAAACGAATGATTGATCCCACGACAACTTCAACAGTTCCTTAGCTGGACAATGAAAGTTTCTCCAAGCTTCTCTCTGGAACTACGTCACCCTCTTCTTCTCTGTGTTTGCCTCTCAGCTCCCAGTCTACCCCACGAAAGTTCTTTAGCGCTGCCTCTCCAGCCCAACGTCAGCTCTGCTAGCCTCTACGCAGCCTTTGCTGCCTTTGCGTCAGCCTCTTGGCCCTCTGCATCTTCTGCGCTGGCCTCAGCCTCTGCGTCAACCTTCCTAGGCTTTGTGTTGTCTCTCTGACACTTTCTCTACCTCTCTGATATGTATTATTGGCCTTTTGTCGAACTTCCCCTCGTTGCAACATATCACTAACTTGATTTCTCAACAAACCATGCCCTAGAAATTGAATTCTTTATCAACTTGGTGTGTACCCAACTAGCCCTCAAGCCTCCTATTATTCTTTTCCTATTGACGATTCATCGGCCAAGATTAAGTCCCTAATCAACGGCTAATATTAGATTTGGCTTGATCTTCATTTTTTAGAACTTTCTCACCCATATTATATTAATACACATTAATATTTTATTTTTCCTAAGTTTAGACTTAGGGTCTAATTAAAAATATTAATTATTCTAATATCTATCCATCTAGGTAGAATTTTCCCAAATGATTTCTCGGACTTGGAGATCTCATGTGCCTTAGCCTCTCCACCAATTTTCATGGCTAAAGTACATCCGATGCTACCAAAAATCAACAGTTGAAACATATGGGAGTTTCATGGAGGAACTTTTAGGAAGCAATTTAAGTAGATATTCCACCATCAAGCCAACAATTAAGGATTGATTTGAACACTAACATCATTGTAAGTACTAGGTTTTCTTAGTTACATTTACAAGAACAAAAGGAGTTGGTGCAAAAAGCACTACATTTAGCTCCCCTATAGTCATATCATATTGAAGTTTGCATTACAACTATTCAATGTTTTGAAAGGGTCTAGGAAACCTTAGCAAAGAAACACAAATCATGAGAAATGAACTACCATACTCAGGAATGTTGGTGGTGTTAGAAAATGTAAAGCGACAAATGTTATATTTATTTTTCTTAACATTGATAGTGCTTGTGAATCTTTAGCTATCTTCCTTATCTTCTTTAGTTATATCTTTCATCAAACAATATCAAGAACAATAACAATAACAAAATAGAACACATATATAGGCTCTAAGCTATGGAGAAACCCCTCCAAGGGGAAAATCCAGAAACTCTTATCTTCTTAGAATGTGCTTCAAATGAGATACAAAGACCCAATCGCTAGACCAAGTCCTTTTCCTAGTCCCAAGTCGACCCTTTTTCAAGTCCTTCCTTAATTATACACCAAATTGTCGTACCCTACAACTTTGATCTGTCAGTGACAACATTGCTACTCGCCTTGCAACTTCAACCCTGCAATTTCAATCTTGCAACTTCCAAGGAAACCCTAGATCAACCTCCTCTAGAGATCTTCTTGGAGCAAGATAGTTCCTCCTAAGTTCAACGGGGTCTAGATTGAGTATCCTTCCTTCTAGCTACAAGCTGCTACACTTCGTCCTCCTGCAACTCGGACCTACGATTTCAGTCTCTTCTTGCAACTTGAAAACCCTATAATTTCACATGTGTGAGAGAGATAGAGCCCAGAAATGATATATTTCGTCCCTCCAGCTTCTCCTTGACTTTCACTCTTCTTCTTCTTGCTTCCCAACTACATATCAAGCTCTTTCTTGATAGATCAAACTTGTAAGTGAGTGTTTGTAGATTCCAGGACTTTCTAGACTCAAAAATAATTCTTTTTACAAGTACAATTGCCCGGGAAGGTCTTATAAACATGATGCTAACTCCATTGGCCCAAGACAATAAATCCTAATACCTAACAAACCCTAGAAGCACAAATAACATGCTTTTACCTAGAAGACCATCAATAATGAGCGTGAAACAGATGCTTTAATGATAATAAATTTGTTTCTTCTTTTCTTGTTTGTTACATAGGATTCATATTGAAATGAGTACAAAAATGATGAAGACCAAAATTAGTTACATTTTCAACACTCCCTCTTAATTAGGGAGGTATTCATAATTGTACAAGCAATACAACATCATATCTCAAACTGAAGAGTTCTCAAGAAGAGTCAGATTGATAAGCCATACTGTAAGCATCATCATCATTACCAACATTTTCCTTGAGGCCTAACTGGATAAGCTCTTCTTTAATCAAGAGCATTATGTTGGAATGCTTTATGTGTGATACCACACTACCTCTACAAGGTACATATCCCATTTAGATGTCTACAAGGTATGCCCTTTTAGGGCTATCCTTATTTTGGATCTCCAATCCTGAGTCCTCAAAGAATATTTGTCCTCTTCGACCACACTTCTCTTGCATACTTGTCACATCCTCAAAGAGTGTCAATCCCTTTCCTTTCTTGGATGCTATATCCTCAAGGAAACCACAGATTATTATGCAATCCTTCGCCATTATCTCTTCATCACTTGAAGAGGAGAATGCACATGTGATATCCAACATCACTCCCTCTCAACCAGAGACGACATCCCTATTCTTCTTTAATCTTGAGAATAGAACCTTGCTCCTATACAAGGAGACTCTACTTCTTGTCAAAATCAGAGGAGATCTAGACTTCCTTTCTATTTGGGAAGTCATCATCACAAGCCTTATAACTTGTCTTCATAAGAGTATCAACTACCAGTTCTTCATAGATATCTGACTCCCTCTTTCCTCTGCATCATCAATATTTATTTATTTCAATATCTCATGGAGCCACCTACTGTCTTTGATCTTGTGACATGTTTCAAGCTAGCCTTCTTGCTTATCACTTTCTTCTTTGATATGAAGGCATTACATTGAGCCTTCCCAAACATCAAGTTGATCATAGCTTCTTTTTGAAAGTGATCTTCTTTTGACCTCCAATTTATCTTCTTGCACTACTACCTTTAAATCCCGAGATGTCCATATCTTTACTTCACAGCTTCTAGGTACTAGGTATCAAGCTTCCCTCAATATATTTTATCCATACAGTTGAACTTGCCTCGACTACCATCATATATTCTTGCAACATCTTCCATGTAGCAAAGTAATATGTTAACTAGATAACCAACAATAATAAAAGTTAGACTTACCTCTTCATGATGACCTTCTCGTTCCATCAACATCCCCATCAGCCATCTCCACTTGAAACTTCCCTCATGCATCAAAGTGCCCAGGGATCGAACTTGATTACCAAGTTACAACTTTTTTTTCCAGAGATTATACTAGATGTTAATCATTATTTACATATTCTAGAGAAAGTCCTAATCTTTTATTCCTTTTAAAGTAAGTCAAATCCTGTTCTTTTCAAGCATCATATATCCATATACCTAAGCATGTTTTATGGCCAACTTTCTTTCCACAAGATTTTACACATGAATATTAGCTAAAGTTTTATATCCAACATGCATTCCCATGCTTTCATATGATCATCTATCTATTCATATATCTCACAAAGATCCTGCATCTTGACCTATTGCATTCCTTCATCCCTTTACCAATGTTGACTCCACATTACATGGAATGCATACGTGTCATAATGCTTTTTCCCATGAACCTTTCATAATGATGGTTCTTCTAGGATCATGATGATCCACTTAAGCAAGATGTAATGTCATATAATACATGGATGAACATTATGCAAAATGGTCTATCTATTCATGATTTCTACATAGCAACTTAATCATGTAAGTTTTGGGCATGCTACTATCATATGCTTCTTTCTATGATGCTATGGAAAACTTACTATCCTAAAGGAAATATTAAACTTCACAAAGAACCTAACTATCATTGAACCTTCTTTAGTAGTAAAGATCCTTCACTTCTTCATTCTTTGCTTTCTTCTTAGGTTCTCCCACTTCCTCAGCTACATGAGCTTCACTCCTTTCCTTTCTCTTGTTGTTCTGCTTGTTTGGACAATCCATATTAAAGTGTCCAAATTTGTTGCATCCAAAACATTGCATCTTGGACATGTCTTTCTTCTTGGATTCTTCCAATATGCACTGCGCCCACAACCCTTCAAAGGGAGTTGGATCCTTCTTGGAGTAAATGCTTGTTGCAAAGCTGCTCCATTCTAGTGGCAATGCATTCAATACACAGATGGTTACTTCCAAATCAGTAATAGGTTCCCCAAGTCCTTGTAGGTGGTATCTTAGTTGAGAGAATCTTGTGAGAAAGGATGACACATCCTCATCCTTTGACTTCTTTATTTTTTACAACTTGTGTTGGGCATTTGATAATCCAACTGTCCCCGTGTGTTTCGCGACATGGCGTGGCCACCTCTCATGGATCCATTAACTATGACGATGCGTCCATTTACTAGCACCTATGAGTTTTGGTGTAATGACAATTGTGACTCCAACAAGTGGTATCAGAGCCAAAGGTCTCGACTTCGAATCACACCTAACTCTCACTAAGGGAGAGATTGTTGGGTATTGGATAATCCAACGCTACCCTTGTGTTTTGCGGCATGGCTTAACCACCTCTCGTGGATCCTCTAGCACTGCCAATGCATCCATTTACTAACAACTACGAGTTTTGGTGTAACGATAATTGTGATTCCAACAACTTGTTCTTTAACGAAATATTTTGACTTGTTGTACTTACCGAATACAAATTCACTAGCTTCTTGTACATGGCCTTGGAAGTCTTCAAATTTGCAACAAATGGAATAAGAGAATCCTTAATTGATTCAACTATGATCCTTTGAGATCTTACTTCCCCTTTCTTATACTTTTCTATTTCTTGTGTCTTATCTTTCTCAAGTTCAGTAATTTCTCCAATAACATATCCCATTACTTCTTGTTCTATGAGTATCAAGTCAATTCTTTTCTTCCATGTTAGATAGTTCGAAGCCCTAATGAGATTATTACTCTCCTTGCATAAAGAACCCTTATGGCTTGAAGATTTAGACATAGTGTAATAATATGTTACTTACTTAAGATCACTATTTTCCTTGACAATGTCTTCAAGACCTTTGGAGAGTTCTTGATGATGTCCTTGAAACAACTTCCAATATTTATGCCTTGCAAATAGATTTCCTTTTTGCGAGATCAAAACCCTCCTTGAGAGATTAATGTAGTCTTGGTCTTCTTCAATGTAGAAAACCTATATTAGAAAGGTCTTCTACCAACGAGCCTTTAACCATATCCTCTCAAGAGATAATTTTACTTTTAGTCTGCTTCTTTCAGGCTTTGAGAGTTTCCTATATTTTGATCAACAGTTCTTTCTAGTGTCCTTCCAATTAGCTGCCTTCCTTGTTCAACTTACCTTTGATACCATGTTACAGAATGTAAAGCGAAAATTGTTATATCTTATTTTCCTTAACCTTGATAGTGGTTGTGAGTCTTTAGTTATATCTTTCATCAAACAATATCAAGAAAAACAATAGCAACGAAAGATGTTGTGACAGATATAGGCTCTCAGCTAGGGAAAAACCCCTCCAAGGGGAAAACCTGGAAACTCTTCTTCTCTTAGTATCTGCTTCAAATGAGATACATGCTGGAAATAATACTGAGAGGGGGGGGGGGGGGTGAATCAGTATTATCAAATCAATTATTTTTCATTTCATAATCAGATTTGTATATGCTACTTCAACTATGGGAAATGAGTATATACGCTACTATGTCTAAAGAAACCAACGTATATCAGAAAACTTAAAATTCATTAATTGTTGATCTTTAATCAGTGCATGAGGACTTCATTAATCATAGAACAGTAAACATGAGCAGTAAAAAAAAACAGATCATCACACACATGGACACAAAGATATAAGGTGGAAACCCAATGTGGGTGAAAACCACCTGCTGCAATTCGTCTCTATCTTCTTTTAATTAGAAACTTCTTTTTACAATGATCTTGTACTGGTGAAATCTTATACCAATACGCAAGCTGCTACTTGTAGAATGATACAACCTTATCTCGTTCTCCAGCTTCTCTTAGAAGGGAGCTACAACCCCCTTAGCTCTTGTACTAGCTGAGGTACTAGTACGTAGGCGCTGACCTACAGAAGGCTACAACCTTCTCTTTTCTTCCAGGGACCACGCTTCATAAATTTTCAGACTGTATCCATGAATAACATCAATCAAACATCAAGTATATCTGTATCAACCAATCTCCTTTGCACCAAACAAAACTGAATCAAATATTCACTTCTCTGAATGCTGTACTCAGAAAATAGTAATATTAACCAGACACCAATTCTATACCCGGACCACTACAGCAATAAACAGAAGTAGCTAAAACAAGAGACGTACGCTACTTCAATGTGTACAACCTGCGTGCATACGCTTCTGTATTAAGGCCAACCTGCGTATACACTATCTTGAATTACAGAACCACCGTGTATACGTGCCTTTGCTTCGCTGAACCTGCGTACAAATCTATAAAAGATAATTCATCCTTTTCACTTATTCAGACATCAGTTATACCCAGATTATCAAATTTATAGATCAAGTCATGCGCCAAAAATAATAGATGAAATTCACACAAAGATACTACTATTCAAGCCTTAAGATCTTGACCCATCAATAGTACTTATCCTTCTTCTTGTGCTCAGGTTCCTCCTTGATTCAGATCCAGCTATGCACCATAACCCAATGACCAGTATTTCAGATTTAGCTCTTCATTAGATATTCAATGCTTAAGTCAATGTCCATGCCTAATGATCTCCTTCCCCTTTTATAGTCTTAAGCTTTACAATACCATGGTCCAAAACCATAAAGAATCAATACCTTGGACCAAATACTTGGGTTCAACACTTCAGACGAGATACTATGGTCCAAAACCATAGGTCCAAATACCAAGTACTAAATACCATGGACCAAAAATAAGTTTTCCCACACGTACGCGCTTTTTCTTGCATGAAAGTGCATGCATATTCATACGCGACTTTTGATCGGCAATCCCGCGTGTATACGCGGCTTTGTCAAAGGACACCTGCATATATCTTTTTTTCTTTCATTTTGAGAGCCTGAATAGTGATCTTCCATCTGAGTGAGTTGCCATCAAGGACAACACCTGTGTCATAATGCCAACAATATCCCCCTTTGGACTTGATGGAAACCCCAAGTCACTCAAAGTCATTCTCCCCCTTTGACATCAAGGGCAAAGGGTTATGCTCCCCCTGAGTTCATGCTGAAATCTCTGCTCTACTGTGCTGTCCATGCTCCCCCTAACTGTAGGCAAGGTCTGCAAGAAGATGTTCTACAAGAAGATACATAACTTTATACATCATAAATGACCTTCCTACCACCAAGGACTCATACATACATCCATCTCCCAACCAAATGGGGATTGACTCATTCACCCAACCAAGTGGGGATACACCAAAAGTTTATACAAGATAAAACAAGAACATTACATTATCCTTCCCAAGCATAGTGGGGAAACCAAAGTAGGCCGTTACATGACCTTGATAAGAAAAAGAAATAAATGACATAGAGACAAAATATCTACAACCAGACTATGATAGTTATCAACAACTTTCATCAACAACATCTGTCAATCATCATTCAGACTGGAAACCATGTTCTCCTTCTGCACTTGTTCCCCCTGAAACCAAAACATTGTGATCTTGAACCAAGATCTTCTAGGATAATGCCAACAATGTATTATTAGAAGAATATATATGCTCCCCCTGATCCTATGCCAGATGGTCTCTGTCAGACCCATATCAGACTCCATTCATCCTGAGCCAAGCCCACTGTTTGTCTTCAAACCAACATAGACGCGACTGTATCCACATAAACCGGCGTATGTACGTGGATTCTCCTCGTTAAACTCGCGTACAACCACTTTTCTCTGAAACAGACAAGTTTCAACAGCAAGATGATGCATCAACTACTCCCAGCTTCTGTCTGAGGTATTCAAATGTCTCCTTGGGCAGTGGTTTGGTGGGTATATCAGCAACCTGTTCCTTGGAGGGAACATATTCCAATTTGACCTTTTGTTCAAGCACTTGTTCTCAGAGAAAATGATATTTGATAGGTATGTGTTTGATCTTTGAATGCATGACTGGATTTTTTGAAATGCTGATGGCACTTGTATTATCACATAAAATAGAGATAGGTGGAGTACAAGTGATTTGAAAATATTATAAAATTTGCATCATCCAAAGGAGTTGTGTGCAGCAAGATGTAGCAGCCACATATTCCGCTTTAGCTATAGATAAAGCAATTGAACTTTGCTTCTTGCTGAACCAAGAGACTAATCTGGAACCCATAAAAAATGCACCACCACTATTGCTTTTTCTGTCATCTATGCTTCCTGCCCAATCTGCATCTGTATATGCATGAAGTGTGAGATCTGTATCTCTAGGATACCATAAGCCATAGTTTTGTGTCCCTTGAAGATATTTGAAGATTCTTTTAACTGCTTGAAGGTGTGCTTCTTTCGGATTTGCCTGGAATCTTCCAACTATTCCCATTGCATGCATGATGTTTGGTCGGGTACCTGTCAGATAGAGTAGACTACCAATCATGGATCTATAGGTTGGTTGATGTACTGCTGCTGAATCATCATTGGCGCTGAGGTTGCATCCTATTACCATAGGGGTACATACTGGTTTTGAATCTTTCATGCCATATTTCTTCAAGATCTCCTTGAGGTACTTGGTTTGTGACAAAAAGATACCGTCTTTATTTTGTTGGACTTGTAAACCAAGAAAATATGTCAGCTCACCAAGCAAGGACATTTCAAACTCTTTCTGCATCAGCAAAGCAAAATTTTGACTCATGGCTTTTTCATTGCTACCAAAGATGATATCGTCAACATACACAACAATTATTAGCAATTTATCATTATCAATTTTTACATATAGATTGCTATCTGCTGATCCTTTTGAAAAACCTTGTTGATGGAGTTATTTGTCCAGATGATAATACCAAGCTCTTGGAGCCTGTTTAAGACCATAGAGTGCCTTCTTAAGTCTGCATACAAGTTTTGGATCATTTCCAAGGATGAATACATCTAGTTGCTCAATATACACTTCTTCTTCCAAGTCTCCATTTAAGAAGGTAGATTTCACATCCATTTGAAAAATTTTGAACTTCTGAAAGCTAGAAAGAGCAAGGAAAATTCTTATGGCTTCAAGTCTAGAAATCGGTGCAAAAGTTTCTTCAAAGTCTATACCTTCTTATTGAGCATACCCTTTATAAACAAGTCTGGCCTTATTTCTAATAACATCTCCATTTTCATTCAGCTTGTTTTTGAATATCCATTTTGTCCCTATGACATTCTTATCGTTTGGTCTAGGAACCAACTCCCAAGTGTTATTCTTTTCAATCTGCTCAAATTCTTCATTCATGGCCTTGACCCAACATTCATCTTTGTATGCTTCTCTTACATTTTGTGGTTCAGTAGAGGAGAGCAATGCTAGATAGCTTGAGGCTTCTGAAATAGTTCTTCTTATTTGTACACCCGCCTCTTTCTGCCCCAAAATTTGAGTTTCTGGATGATTCTTCTGAACGTACCTGGATGGAGTCTTTTCTTCTATCCTTATCTGTTCTTCTGGTGCCTCATGGGTTTCTTCTTCATCATAAGTCTGATTTGATGTTGAAGGGTAGTCCTCATCATCTTCGAAAATTTCAGATTTCACCTGCCTAGAAATGTTTCTTTCTTCATCAATCACTACATCAATACTTTCAACAATTTTTCCAAGTCTTTTATTGTAACACTTATATCCTTTGCTGTGGGGAGAGTAACCAAGGAGAATGCATTCACCTACTCTCGGTTCAAACTTGCCAAGGTTTTCATCAGTCCTTTTGATGTAACATTTGCTTCCAAAAATTTTGAAGTATTTAACAGTGGGAGTCTTACCATACCAAAGTTCATGAGGAGTTTGAGTGCTGTTCACCCGGATGTTTGTCTTGTTGAGAATAGTAACTGAAACAAATGCAGCTTCACCCCATAAGGTTGTGGGAGTTCCAGACTCATCAAGCATAGCACGAGCCATTTGTTGAACTGTTCTGTTCATCCTTTCCACTACTCCATTTTGTTGAGGAGTCCTTGTAGTAGAGAATTCCCTTCTTATTCCATGTTCTTCACAAAAATCGAAAAATTCATCCGAGTAAATTCCCCTCCTCGATCAGACCTGAGGCATTTGATTCTGCGATTCGATTCGTTTTCAACCAAGGCTTTGAATGCTCTGAAATTTTCGAAAGCTTCGTCTTTATGCTTTAGAAGTCCTATCCAACACATCCTTGAAAAGTTGTCAATGAATAATATGAAGTATTCTTCTCCTCGAGGTGACCTCTTCCTAGTTGGACCACATACATCAGTATGGACAAGTTCAAGTGGCCTACTAGCTGATCCTTCCTTCTTAGGGAAATTAGTTCTGGTTTGCTTCCCAAACTGACATGATTTGCATATTGTATTGTCTGCAATTCTGATGTCAGGGAGATCACGAACCGCCTGATATTTGCATGCTTTCCTTATCTAAGAGAAGCTTAGATGCCCCAATCTTTTGTGCCATAGCCAATGTTCATCATTCTTGTTTAGATAACATTCTTGTTGTCCTCCCTTGAGTATGTATAAATTATTTGGTGTTCTTATGCCTTTGATCGCTATTTCTCCTATATCAAGCTCACGAACAATACATCCATTTGATCGAAATATTACCTCATTTCCTTGATCACACATTTGACTGACACTCAATAGATTATGCTTTAAGCCATCAACATACATAACATTTCCAGCTTTGACCTTTTCTTTCAAAAGAATAGAACATTTACCTTTTATGAATGCAGGGGTGTCATTTCCAAATGAGACCTTCTTTTCCTTTTCTAAGGCACTATATGATTGAAGTTTTTCTTTATCACCTATCATATGTTTTGAGCATCCACTGTCGATGTACCACTGATTTTCCTGCCCTTCCGCATATAAGGCTATACCACATCTTTCTGGTTGCGCTTCTTTCTTCCTCCATGTTTTGGAACTCAATGAAGCTTGCTCCTTCTAAGATGTTTGCTGAAACCTACTCCTACATTCAAAATCTTCATGACCGAAGTTGTTACAAATAGAACATTCTATTTCATTTTCAAGAGCAGAAAAGTTATTGTAGGTTCTTTTCATGATTCTAGTCACACTCCTTTGATTTCATGCTTCTCCGGTCTTGATGGTCTTGTTGGAAATACATTGAGCTGCTTTGTGTCCAAAGTTATGACAAGAGAAACATTGGCCATTGAAGAAATTCCTGCGATTATCAAGCCTTCTGTCTAGGTGATTGTAATTTCCACAGCCATTCATTCTTGAGGTAAATTGAGAATGATTTACCTGCGGTTGGTTGTAGCTTCTGTTCATCCTTGAAGTAGATTGCTCTCGATTTACTTGGTGATCTCTGTTCATTCTTGAAGTAAATTGTCCCTGATTTACTTGGTGATCTACATTGTGCCTTTGCTGTTGATTGTCAACCTGTTCACTTCTCCTTGCTGCTTCAAGATAACTTTTGGAGGTAGATGGCTTATGTGCTTGAGATTCTTCTTCAGTATACCCAAGACCTGTCTTGATTAGAGGTGAACACTGCACATTGATAATCTCATCTAAAGTTTCAGATCCTTTAGTAAATCTAAGATTAAGAGCTTTTGTTTTCTCAATATCTTTTCTGTCCCACAATTTCACATTCTAATTTTTCATTGTGTTTTTCCCTTTCAGCAAGTTGGAATGTCAGAGTATCTATAATCATATTATTTTCTTCTAAACAAATTTTAAGTTTAGAAATTTCTTCATAAAGACCTTCTTTATCTATAGCATCCAAGAAATCATAATCTTCAAAAGCCATCAAAAGTCTATAATCATTACCTTGTTCTTCTTCATCACTATTTGAAAATCCATCACTGTCTTCATGTGTATAATAGCTCTTCTTACTTACATTCTGTTTTATGTTCCCTCTATCTGGTTCCTTACTTTTGTCAATCTTATCTTTATGAGGACACTTGGCTACATAGTGACTGACTCTTCCACAAGCAAAGCATTTAAAAGGTAGCTTACCTTTGAATCTTCCAGAACCCCGTTGAAGGTTCTTGACAAAGTTTGATTCTTCTTCTCCTTCTAACATATGTCCTGACTCATTGTATTCTCCTTTTCCTTAGGTTTTGAATGCAGATTCTCTCATGTCTGATGGTCCCCCTTTTCTCATTTCGAAAGAAGGTAGGCTTCCGTGCAGTTGTGACATGGTAATGCTTTGAAGATTTTGCTTTTCTTCTATGGCCGAAACTTTTGATTCAAAATTAGAAGACAAAGATCTTAGAACCTTTTCAACCAAAGTAGCTTCTTTTATCTCTTCACCCAAGTTTTTCATACAATTAACAATCTCATCTATACGTAAGAAACAATTAGCCACACTTTCATCATTGTGCATTCTGAGATTCTCATATTAGATTCTGAGAGTTTGTAGTTTTGCACGTTTTACCTGATCATCTCCTTCATAGCTCAGAACGATCTTGTCCCATATTTCTTTTGCGGTTTTGAGCTGCATAACCTTGACGAATTTTGATTGAGATAAACTCCCTAATAGAGTATTGACAGCCTTTGCATTTGTTTCATACTGCTTCTTACCAGCCGTATCTATAGGAGTTGCTGATGGAAATGTGTATCTTGTTTCCACGATATCCCAAACTTCTGTACCAAGAGATTGAAGATAGGCTGTGATTCTTACCTTCCAATAGACGAAGTTGCTTCCATCAAAGATTGGTGGCCTGATAGATGCCTCCTTTTCGTAGTTGCTCATGATGATAGATCTTCCGTCAAGCAATCAAGCCTCTTCTGAAGGACCTGCTCCGATACCAATTGTTGGAAATAATACTGAGGGGGGGGGGGGGGTGAATCAGTATTATCAAATCAATTATTTTTCATTTCACAATTAGATTTGTATACGCTACTTAAGCTATGGGAAACAACGTATATACGCTACTATGTCTAAAGAAACCAACGTATATCAGAAAACTTAAGATTCATTAATTGTTGATCTTTAATTAGTGCATCAGGACTTCATTAATCATAAGAACAGTAAACAGGAGCAGTAAAACAAAACAAATCATCACACACATGGACACAAAGATATAAGGTGGAAACCCAATGTGGGTGAAAACCACCTGCTGCAATTTGTTTCTATCTTCTTTTAATTAGAAACTTCTTTTTACAATGATCTTGTACTGGTGTAGTCTTATACCAGTACGCAGGCTGCTACTTGCAGAAGGCTACAACCTTCTCTCGTTCTCTAGCTTCTCCTGGAAGGGAGCTACAACCCCCTTAGCTCTTGTACTAGCTGAGTTACTAGTACGTAGGTGCTAACCTACAGAAGGCTACAACTTTCTCTTTTCTTTCAGGGACCACGTTTCATAAATTTTCAGACTGGATCCATGAATAACATCAATCAAACATCAAATATATCTATATCAATCAATCTCCTTTGCACCAAACAAAACTGAATCAAATATTCACTTCTTTGAATGCTATACTTAGAAAACAGTAATATTAACCAGACACCAATTCTGAACCCAGACCACTGCAACAACAAACAGAAGTAGCTAAAACAAGAGACGTACACTACTTCAATGTGTACAACCTGCGTGCATACGCTTCTAAATTAAGGCCAACCTACGTATACGCTATCTTGAATTACAGAACCAGCGTGTATACACGCCTTTGCTTCACTGAACCTGTGTACAGATCTATAAAAGATAATTCATCCTTTTCACTTATTTAGACATCAGTTATACCCAGATTATCAGATTTATAGATCAAGTCATGCGCCAAAAATAACAGATCAAAATCACACAAAGATACTACTATTCAAGCCTTAAGATCTTGACCCATCAATAGTACTTATCCTTCTTCTTGCGCTCAGGTTCCTCCTTGATTCAGATCCAGCTATGCACCATAACCCAATGACCAGTATTTCAGATTTAGCTCTTCATTAGATATTCAATGCTTAAGTCAATGTCCATGCCTAATGATCTCCTTCCCCTTTTATAGTCTTAGGCCTTACAATACCATGGTCCAAAACCATAAAGAATCAATACCTTGGACCAAATACCTGGGTTCAACACTTTAGACGAGATACTATGGTCCAAAACCATAGGTCCAAATACCAAGGACTAAATACCATGGACCAAAAATAAGTTTTCCCACACGTACGCGCTTTTTCGTGCATGAAAGTGCGTGCATACGCATACGCAACTTTTGATCGGCAATCCCGCGTGTATATGCGGCTTCGTCAAAGGACACCTGCGTATATCTCTTTTTCTTTCATTCTGAGAGCCTGAACAATGATCTTCCATTTGAGTGAGTTGCCATCAAGGACAACACCTGTGTCATAGTGCTAAACCTGTGTCATAATGCCAACAATACAAAGACCCAATCCCTAGACCAAGTCATTCTCCCAGTACCAAGTCGACCCTTTCCAAGTCCTTCCATGATTTTACACCAAACTGTTGCACCCTACAACTTCGATCTGCCAGCTACAACACTGCTACTAAACCTACAACTTTGACCCTGTGATTTTGATCTTGCAACTTCCAAGGAAACCCTAGATCAACCTCCTTTACAAACCTTCTTAAAGCAAGATAACTACTCCTAAGGTAAACGAGGTTTATATCAAGTATCCTTCCTTCCAGCGACAAGATGTTGCACTTTGTCCTCGTGCAACTCGGACCTGCAATTTCAGCCTCTTCCTGTAGCCTAAAAATCCTAGAATTCTACATGTGTGAGAGAGATAGAGCCTAGAAACAATATATTTAATCCTTCCAACTTCTCCTTTACTTTCACTCTTCTTCTTCTTACTTCCCTACTATAGATCAAACTCTTTCTTGATAGATTGAACTTGTAAGTGAGTGTGTCCCAAATGAGGTCAAACTACTCCTTTATATAGCCTTCTCAAGGGGTTGAATATCGTCCTTTAGGCCGAATTGATGATCCCAAGGCCGATTTGTACTCTTGGAGATTCCAAGACTTTCTAGACTCGAAAACAATTCTTTTTACGATTACAAATTGCACAGAAGGGTATTATAAACATGATGTTGACTCCATTTAATCACGACAATAAATCCTAAGACCTAACAAACCCTAAAAGCACGAAGAACATGCTTTTACCTAGAAGACCATCAATAATGAGCTTGAAATCCATGCTTTAATAATAATAATTGTCTTTCTTCTTTTCTTGTTTGTTACATAGGATACATATTGAAATAAGTACAACAATTATGAAGACCGAAACTAGTTACATTTTCAACAGTTGGCTAGGGCTAAGATGGGAAAGTAACTCAAACAATATAGAGAATTTCGAAGTCTGGAAGCTCACAATTTATTGTTGGAAAGATGGACAGGAATAATGTTGTTTTCCCTCCATCAATTGCCAATGGTTAGCAATGGATAGGCTGCGTTGGAAGCAACACCAACTCAAAGTATTTGACAGAATTACCACGTGGAAAGGTTATTAGGCATGTATGGACAAATGCTAGTGAAGATAATTTTGAACTAAGAAGAAAGTTGCTATCTAAACTTCTTCCATTGAGAAATTATCATAGTTGTCTCATGAAACAAGTGGAGTCAATGATAAATATAGTGATGGTGACATAAATATTGAAAATCTTCGTGACAATGACAATGATTTTGTGATTAGATGTGTGACTATGATAGCAAAAATGGTACGGAGTTGCAACAACATGAGTTGCAATAGTAGGAGTTACAACAATGGGGGTTGGGACATGAGGAAATTTGGGAATAACAACAATGAAATGGAAGTCCATGAGTTCCAGTAGCTTCAATATGTCTAGGGATGTTGCAACATAATCATCATCATGAATGGTGGTGCCGAAGTTGCAACAATAATGAATGGGGTCAAAGTTGTAGCAACGAGAGTTAGAACATGAGAAAATATGGGAATTAAATCAATGAAACGGAAGTCCGAGAGTTTTAGCAACTTCAATAGCTCGTGAATGGTGGTTCAACTGTTGCAGTAACGATGAATGGGGTCGGAGTTGTAGCAACAAGATTTGCAGAAACAAGAGTTGCAACACATGTGTGAAGTTGTAATGCCTGTTGTGAAGTTACAACCAGACTTGCAACACCAATGTGGAGTTGTCGCTGATATCTTTGCTCATGTTTAGTATTGTTAACTTCTGGTTTTTCTTGTAGTCATGTGAAAGTGGGAAAATAATATTTACCTTGTTGTTGGACTCAATGTAAATACCATGGGTTAATACCGTGGTACATTACCATGGGTCTAAACTATGGATTGATTTAAATTTGAGCAAATTTATGAAAATATCAATAGATGGTCAAGTAAATCAAGCTAGTGTGTCGCAGATGTGACTGTGAAAATATAAGAGGAACAACAAGTGTGAGTGTTGTGATAGTTAGTATGATGAGGCAACCAGTACGGACACTAAAGACTATAGGTGTGAATATGCCAACAAGATAATGTAAGAGAGGCAACAAACGTGTATGTTAAATGACAACAAATGTAAATATTGAAGAACATCATAAGTGTGTGTGTAACATTATTGGTGTGTGCATGCAAGGAAAACAAGGTTTTTTGCTGAATGAGTGGTAGGAAGTGACAATGGGATTGTGTAACAACATATCAGAGTGGCAACAAATGTGTGGACACTATGTGATGACAATAATGTGTAACAACAAAGAAGAGTGGAAACAAATGCACATGCGACTATGTAACATCAAAGCAGTGGCAACAAATTTGTGGAGACTACGTGACAACAATAATGTGTAAGAACAAAGCAAAGTGGCAACAAATGTATATGTGGTTGTGTAATAACAAACTAGAGTGAAAACAAGTGTTATTGCAAGGACAGGTATGATTTATACGCGAGACAATAAGTATGATTACTAAGACAACAAGTGTGATGGTAATAGGACATCAAGTGTGAGAGGAGGTTAGTTGGTGTGAATGTTGAGTAATTCATATCAAACTCTAGAGAGTTGAAGATAAGACTAGAGAGCTTATTGGATAAACAACAAACAAATATAAACCAAAATATCAAGGAGTGTTTATGAGTAAGATTAGATGGAATACCTATGGCTCTAGTTTGAAAATGTGATGAAAAAGGGATCTGATAGGCAGATCGGGTTGGTGTCTTAAAATTAGGGGATCGAAGTAACCTTTAGGTTGGCGCCTTTAAATAAGGGGATCAAAGTAACCTTTAGGTTGGTGGCTATAAATATTAGGAGATAGGTGTCTCCTTCAGGTTGGTGCTTTTAAATCAGGGAATCAAAGTCTCCTTCAGGTTAATCCCTATACATATCAAAGGAAAGGTGTCTCCTTCAGGTTGGTGCCTACAAATATTAGAGGATAGGTGTTTCCTTACGGTTGGTATCTATAAATCAAGGGATTGAAGCCTCCTTCAGGTTGGTGTCTCTAAATCTCAAGGGATAGGTGTCTCCTTCAAGTTGGTGCTTGTAAATATTGGGCATTGGGTGTCTTCTTCTAGTTCATGCCAGTAAATTGATGTAATAGTAGTTTAGTGTTTACATTCATATGTAACAAAGAAGTTGTCTTGTGGTCTTGTCCCGCATGAGTTTCTAGGTAAATATTTGTCTTATGATCTATGTGTGCACTATTTGATTTATGGTGGTGTTGTGTTGTTTATTAGAAATAACTTAAAGATATTAGAGGTTGTTAAAATTTGTGTAATATTAATTTACCCCCTCTCAGTATTATCAGATTCAACATGGATTTTGTAAGTTGTGATAGAAGAAGTTGTCATCACTGATTAGTGTATGTGAGAGCATATAGAAGCCACTTAATTGTGATTGTAGTTTGTGTTAGCTTTTAGTAGCATCGGAAGTGCTCTAGCCTTGAAAATTGGTGGAGAGGATAAGGCACATGAGTTCTAAAGAACCCATAAACCGTTTGGTGGAATTCCACTCGAATTGTATTTTATTAAAATAATTAATATTTTTAATGGGGTTCCTAAGTATAAAGTTAGGAAAATTAAAATATGAATGGGTATTAATCAAAATATGGGTGAGAATGATCTAGAAGGCGGATCAAGTCATGTTTTAATCTTAGCCATTGATTAGAGACTTAATCTCGACCGTTGAAAACTCAATAGGAAAAGTATAAAATGGAGGACCGAGGTTCATTTGGAAACACACATAGAGAGATTGGGGAAATCGATTTTTTGACGTGAGAAGTTCTCAGGAGGAAAATTTATTGGGAAGATCTTGCAGCTGAGGGGCAAAGAGAATCCAGGAGAAGGACTTTCTTGAAAATACAGAAAAAAGAGGCGGAGAGAGCTTGCATAGAGGTAGCACAGTAGTCGGGAGATCTAGCACAGAAAAGATGTTTGTCAAGCAGAATCCAGAACTCCAGAACAACTGAAATTGCTGGGAACTGTCGGAACTCTTGGGAACTGTCGGAATAGTTGAGAAAGCTGACGTAGAAAAACTACCTGTCGCACAGAATCCATAACTACCGAAACTGCCAAAATGCTGGTAACTGTCGGAAATTCCCGAAATTATCGGAATAGCTGGGACAGATGACACAGAGGGAAGAGAAGGTGATGTTGGGATGACGCAGAGCCAACACAGAAATAGTCGGGGTTAGCCAGTGTTGTGTCAGATCAGTTGAAATTCTTTCGGGTGAAGTGAGGTAAAACTCACTCGAATTTTCCACCAGTATTTTCTTTGTAAAGGATTGCTAGATGAGCATCCTAGATTTGTATTCAGATATTTCTCCTGCATAATAATAAACCCTTAGAACTGTTGCATTGGTTTTCTCGCCTTGTGCTTTTCCATGGACTATTTTGTCCAAAAATAAGTGTGTCCTATGTATCTTGTTCTTTTCTCTGTTTTCTGTTTCATGAGATCAAATATTTAATTAGTGTAGGCTGCAAAAGTAATTTGCTTCAGTCTTCAAAAGAATAACTTGATGCATGTAAATAGAAAAAATCAAGTAGGTGAAGTAGATTCATATTTGCTGCAATAAGGGTTCCTTCGAGTCTAGGATTTTTTCACATGGTATCAGAGCACTGATCTTGAAACAGGAAGAGAAGATCTAGTGCGGAGCAGTGAGGCCGAAAGCTGCACTTGGTAGCAATTCAAATCCCCTTGAAGGGATTGCGCAGTCCTTGTCGGGAAGCAGATTCGAGGAAATCTATCTTTGAGTGAGATGAAAGAGGTATGATTTCCAGTTCGTGAGTTTGTAGAGGAAGAGGGAGCGACACAAAGCCTTAATGCAGTGCTTCAAGGGCTCAGTTTCTGTTGGGGTAGAAATTTGCTAGAAAATAACGAAGACATGTAGAAGGGGAATTTTCTCCTTAGAGAACTTTTCGCCAAAAAGTTCGAATTTCTCGCTTGCTGAGCAGTTGAGCAGTGATAAGAAGTGGCTAGATGAGTCAGTTCAAAAGTTGGGTGAGATGGCATCGCATGGGCTCAAAGATCAAGACAGGTTGAAAGGTGATTCCAACTATGTCATACGAAAGACCAGAATCATCGATGTTCTAGAGGAACATGATCTTGAGACCTACGTCAACAGTGTTGTAGTTTTTCCTACTCACAGTGATCAAAATAAAAGGTACAAATCCGAGAATGGGAAGACGGAGAGGCTCATTCTCGATGGAGTTCGAGATCATGTGGTCTCACACTTGCAGGGCAAGGATACATCCCAAGAGATTTGGGAAGCCTTGTCTTCTCTGTATGAAGGCTCTTCCAAACAGTGAAAGATGTATTTGGAGCAGAAGTTGCAGCTGACTTTGATGCAAAAATGAGAAGGGGTGAACCTCTATCTTCAACGTCTTCAAGAAACTAGAGACCAACTTGCTGCAGTGGGGTTCACTTCTCATCTAGGCACGATGGTGTGGATAGCCCTAAATGGAGTCTCAGATGAATGAAAAGTTTTCGTGCAAAGCATATTGGGCAGAGAAAAACTACCTTCAGGGGAGGAGATGTGGGTAACTCTTCAATAGGAGGAGTTAAGGAGGGACCTAGTGAAGGTCAACCTCAATGGTAACAGTGGTAGTGGCTCAAAAACGAAGGAGGAGGAGGAAAACACAGCTCTAACATCGAAGGGACATTAGAATCCGAAGCAAAAGAAGGACATTTTGAAGGTGAAATGTTGTAGTTGTGGTGAGTTGGGCTACTATGCATCCTAGTGTCCCATGAAGAAAAAGGACAAGGATGAGAAACATGATCCTAAGGTTGCTTCAAAAAATATTGACGAGGATGAGTTTTCCATGAGTGCCCATGCATCTCCAGGAGGGAGATGGGGCGATATTGAGATGTATTCAACAAGACTACATGTGGGCAGGATCCTTGAGGAGTCCACCTCTTCGATCAATTCCTTGTTACGAGAGCCCAAGAATCAGCAGTAACGAGATGGACTTAGTGTCAAATGATGCATTGGAGTGTTTGGACAATAGATACAATAGCCAGGTACTAGAGATTGATCAACACAGAGCAAGGTTGGCATAGTGCAGGAGTTAGCAACAACGCAGAAGATTCAGAGGGTCAGAATCAACAACAATCAAATTCCAACATTCATTGTATTATGTTGAAAAAAGTTAAGTTCAACTAATTTTGGATGTTTTTCAGTTGCTTCTCTCAACAACTGAATTGCAGTACGGATGTAGTGTTAGCAGTGGCAGTGCTAGCAACATAGTAGATGCAGCTTTTGAGAGGGAGGTGTGGTACAAATGCAGCAGTGGCAGTGACAATGTCATGGGCATTAGTACGGTAGCAAAAGCAACACAGTGTTGGTGGCAGCAAAATTGCAAAAAGGAGGTGCTTTAGAAACAAAGCAACATGTAGGTGGACATTGTTTCTAGAGCACTTCCTTCACTAAGAGGGAGTGTTAGATTTTGGTAGCATCGAAATTGTTCTAGCCTTGAGAATTGGTGGAGAAGCTAAGGCACATGAGTTCTAAAGAACCCAGAAACCGTTTGGCGAAATTCCACCCAGATTATATTTTATTAAAATAATTAATATTTTTAATGGGGTTCCTAAGTCTAAACTTAAGAAAATTAAAATATTAATGGGTATTAATCAAAATATGGGTGAGAATGATCTAGAACATGAATCAAGTCATGTTTTAATCTAGCCATTGATTAGAGACTTAATCTTGGTCATTGAAAATGCAACAGGAAAGGTATAAAATGGAGGCTTGGGGTTCATTTGGAAACACACACAAAGAGATTGAGAAAATCGATTTCTGAGGTGAGAAGTTCTCAGTAGGAAAATAGATTGGGGAGATCTTGTAGCTGAGGGGCAGAGAGAATCCAAGAGAAGGACTTTCCAGAAAATACAGAATAGAGAGGAGGAGAGAGCTTACAAAGAGGCAGAGTAGTAGCTGGGAGAGCTGATGTGGAAACTTTGCCTATCATGTGGAATCGAGAATTGTTGGAATAGCCGAAACTTTCGGGGACTGCCAGAACTACCGGGAATTGCCAGAACAGTCGGAATAGCTAACGCAAAACAAATTCCTGTCACGCAGAATCTAGAACTGCTAGAACTGTTAGGAACTGTCGGAACAACCGAGAGAGATGACACAAAGGGTAGAGAAGGTGACGTAGGGCTGATGTAGAGCCAACACAAAAATAGCCGGGGTTAGCTGGGGTTGTGTCGGATCAACCAGAATTCTTCTGGGTGAAGTGATCTAAAACTCACTCAGATTTTCTGCTAGTATTTTCTCTGTAAAGGATTGCTAGATGAGCATCCTAGATTTGTACTCATATATTTTTCGTACATAATAATAAACCCTTAGAATTGCTGCACCAGTTTTCCTGCATTGGGTTTTTTCGAGGAATATTGTGTCCAAAAATAAGTGTGTCCTATGTATCTTTTTCTTTGCTCTATTTTCTGTTTCATGAGATCAAATATTTAATTAGTGTAGGTTGCAAAAGTAATTTGCTTTAGTATTTAGAAGAATAACCTGATGAATGTAATTTAAAAAAATCAAGTAGGTGAAGTATATTTAGATTTGCTGCAGTAGGGGTTCCTTCGAGTCTAGGAATTTTCACATTTTGTAGGTAATGACTTAGGAGGAGGAGTCATTGTTGGTTGGGGCATGTGACATATGGTTGGACACATAAGCTTAGGTGGGATGCAAGAAGGCTCATGATCTATCATTGCAAGAGAGGGAAGGGATCAATAGGGTATTAAAAGACTAGAGAAAGATTGATTGAATGAATTATTGTTCATGTTTAATTATTTATTTGTAAAATATTTGTAACCTTAAAAAATTAAAACCTCAACGAACTTAAGTGAACCTGATCCATTTTTAAGAAAATATATTCGATGTAAAATTTTAATTGTAATCTAGCTTGAAGATCATCTTGAAGCTCGATGAACTTGAATGCATTGAATTTTGCAAATATGATATTAAGCTACTAATATCTACCATAAAATCATGACATTTGTAACTTGCTATTTTACCCGCTAAAAAATATAGTAATTATTATAACATAGTCATACCATAAGCCAGTAAAAAATTGATTAAATAAAAAATAAATTCAAATTTTATTTTTCTCATAATAAGCCATCATTCATTATGTCTCCAGACAAACATCTATTGATAAATAAAGAAACTAATATTATTAAAACTAAAATAAAATATTTCAATATTCTAATAAGGTATTTTAAAAAGTTTAATAAATATAAAATTATACTCTATATACTATAGCAGAAAGCCAAAAAGAAGAGTCATTATATAAATCCAAGTCACATTCATTGCATTGAAAATATGAAATATTTAGTAAAGTGATGAAGTTATTTAAAATGCCTTATTTAGTAAAGTGAAGAAAGACATTAAGAATGAATACCAATGAAAATGTAAAAGGATTTTTCAAAGGCATTGCATTATTTGAGGAGAAGATACTATTCGAAAGACGTGTTAATTTATATGAGAACATGTATGGTATTAATTTTGAGTTAGTAAAATATTTACGAATTTTGAAATTAAATATTATTAAATATTTAAATTAGAGTAAAAAATTATATGAAATTATTAATTTATAATTAATAAATTATTATAATTTATAATTTATAATTTATAGTATAATTAAAATTATATATATAAATTAATATTTATATAATTATGCCCACGGGGCTTTGGATTGACGGTGAATGGGTACCTTGCTAAGGCACTCCTTGCGATAGGTCACCAGTTCAAATCCCCTGTGGGTACTTAGGTTAGTCTAAACATATAAAAAAAAAAAAAATATTTATATAATTATAGGTTTAATATAAATTAAAATATTAATTTTTTTTAATAAGAAATATTTAACATTTAAAAAAAATATAACATGGCATGATATTATAATGGAGTTTTGTAAAAGCTACCTCATAATCAAATCACCACTCATGGTGAATGTAAGACATTAAGGAAGAAATATAATAAAATATTTATTAAAAAAATAAAATTTTAATGAATAAATGTGTTCCATTAAAATGATTTTTTTTTTCCTAAAAATTGATAATGACACCTTGCTAATAAAGTGAGTAAATCAAAGAGATGAAAAAAAATATGGAAATACAAGTTATTGACACAACGACACCTATTTATCAAAATTGAATTAAAGATATCATTTATTGTTAAAGTACAAATTGTATATATAGAAATGTTGAGAAATTCAAATCAAGATCAAAGCCTAAGTGTCATTATTCATGATATACAAATAATCAAGAAAACAATACAAGTAGATGATGAAGATTTAAAACCTAAAGAGGATCAAGGAAATCCTAAACATGATATCAAACAAATTCAAGTTATAGGGATACCTTATTAGCATCTTAATCATAAGAATCATTATAATAACTAGTGAATCTATCAACATCATCCATAGCCTAGACAATACAACTTGGTATCCAAATTAAACTCATCCCTAAGTGCATTACAATAAGTTCATTCCAAATAATGGCAAATAGTACTAATGAAGATCAACCTAAGGTGTAACAATCCATATAAAACCTAACAATATTGTTTATAGCTTTGAACATCTTATTATTAAGTTTCTTCAACTACCTTGAGGATGAAGCATTTCAAAGAATAATAAAATATAATGAACATAAATTACATTATTTGTTAGATAGTGTTGTGTCCTTGGCATATGACGTGTTTCTTGGGTATTATGAAAGTTGTCTTCTACTACCTTACAATCAATATTTGTATCATTATTTCTTATTGAATATTATTTGTGCCCATTCAGAAATTCTATCATGGGCTATTGAGCCCTTTTTATGTAATGACTCAATTAATGAACCATTTGGTCCATTGCAACTCAATTTTTTATCTAAAACTTCCTTATGGTGATGTGCCTTTTCATTTCATTGGGACCATAACCTTTTTAAATGATGGTAGAAGAAAATTTTTCTATGAACTTTGTTTGAAGCATAAGAATCAAGCCATTGCTAGCTTAGTTAATTTTCCACTTGTGCATCTTGACTCTATAACACAAGGATTGTAAGGGTTTTCCCAACAATTGAAGGAGGTAGTTTGCCACACCCCTTAGAAACCTTTTGTGCCATGAACTATGGCTTTAACACACATTGTCCCTTTCAATGTTGGTGACCTTTTCAATGTGTTGACTTCTTGGTCATGATGAAGTGTGTTTTTGTATGTACCCTAGTGGCATTATCAAATTAGGAGATCCTTTAGAGAGAAGAAAGAGACCTTTACAAACATGTTTGGACTTGTCCCTTTTAGAAATTCATTTTGAAATCTAATAGTAAGTTGAATATGCTAGAGTCAAGTCCCACTAGCATAACCGTTTGAGGATGTGCCTTGTTAGCAAGGCGAGCGAGGATCAAACCTCAAGGGGGGTGGTTGTGCCCTGTGCTAGGGGGAGGAGACATGATAAAAAAATCCAACCAACTTAAGGGATGGTGTGGCCCAGGGTGGGTGGACCCATGTGACTTTGACAACCTAGATGCCCTTGGGTCGCGGCTCCTCAAGCCATAGGTCAAGCCTATAGGATCACAAACAACTTGACAAAAAAATGAATATGCTAGAAGGAAAACATAGCCACTTTTAGAATTATTCTTACTTCCATCTTTGCATTCATAAGTCTTTAAAATTTATTTTTGTACAATTTGATAACCACCAACCCCTCTTGCCCCCCTCCAAACCTGCCCCAAAATAAAACAACTAAGTCATTCCTTGCATCTAATCACAAGTACTTCCATCAATTTTCCATTTTCCCTCAATATAAGAGGCTTGATGTGCAAGTTAGGTTGATAATTCTTGTATATGAACTAAAGCTTATGGTTATATATAGCTATATTAACCAAATTAAATGTACACATGGAAAATTTAAATGATAATAAACAAATAATTACATAAAGCATTTGCAAAAGGTGCACAATGCAATGATCATGTTTGTACGATTGGAAATTTTTCTATGTTATGTTACTGTTGATGGTGCTGGATACTACCAACATACAGGGGATCTCCCCAATATAAGGTCCCAATTAGACCTCAATTGTTTGGTGTAGGAGTCCCATCCAGAATATGATCCGATTGTCATTTACTTAAAGATATTCCTTGGCTTTAACTGTCAACACAAGCGAGAAGCACATATGTCTTTCGAATGAGCAAGCAAGTGTGCCTTGTGAATGTTCGAATGTAGATGTATCAAGGTTATATTACTTCAAAAGGGAATATAAAGTGAGCCTCTAAGAGAGAAGGAATATTACTACCCTAATGGAGACACACATGAATAAGAAGGATTCGTCTTACATCGAGTGAAATAGTTCACATGGATGCGATTACTGTTATAATCATTACAACACATTTCCAATAAGTTAAGCACGAATTATTTGAATTGGATCATTATATTGTTTGTCATCCATCTCGATGCATTTGGAGTTTAAAAAGTGGAGGAATCAACTCACGGTTTACTGATGAGACCCAGTTTGGCGAAACGGGGTTTGAAACCTTCCAAGAGAATTTTAAGATATCAAATGACGTTTTTGGGAGGTAAAAATTTGTTGCTTGGGTGAAACACCTTTTCATGCTATTCTACACATAGAAATGTTTCCAACGGTGCAAGAATCGCTTCAATCAGAGTCCGTATGCAAAAGTTATGCCACTCAAAAGTTGACCTTCCTATTTTCACACCTATAGTTCGGGAGGATGCAGCGTCAGCCCCCACTATTCATGGAAAAGAGGCTAGCCACATGTTTTTAATGCAAATGACTATAGAAGAGTCTATTTTGTAAGTCTAGTTAAGATTTTATGTAGTCAAATTTAACCATTATTAGGCTATCCGACTGCGTTATAACCGTGCCACTAGGAGGAAGATGCATCCCATTCTTTCGAGAGCATTTTGTTCCATAGCTAAGCAAAGCTAGCCAAGAGAGATAGGAGGTAGAACACACAAAGAATATCTATGCACTGTAGCAGTCCACAGGCCACATGTATTACTTCTTTGTATCTGTTGCCATATTTCTAGACTAAGAAAGAGAGCGAAGTAGCCTCACCTTCCAGCTAAGTTTTCTCCTAAAAGGGTTTCCCAGAGAGAATATCTTGTGTATTATGTGTGTGTGAGATTATTTTGTTGTATTCTACTTTTCAAATTGATTTACTTTTACATGCATATACTAATTACAGTTAAATTTATAGATCTAGAAATTAAATAAAACTATAATAGTGTAGAATCTCATATTTTAAATATAATATTATCAGATCTATTGTGAGGAGTTTTCTAGTGGAATATCCATAATAGTTTATGAATCATTTGGTATTGGAGCAGGTTTCTTTGGGTATTTTTTGGAGATTGTAGGCATCTAGACCGGCAAGGCTAAAAATCATAAAACCCTAAACATGGGAAATGAATCTGTAAACGAACCTCGTGATCTTGCAGAGGTGAGGTTTTTGCGGCTCGAGGAACTAGTCGTGTATATAAACCACAATGTCAATCTCCTCATGGAAGCCCTAAGAAATAAGTTGGGGATGTTTGGAGAAGAAGGGGGTTCAAATGTAGAGGACAAATCAGAAGGGAGATCGTGAAGATGTAAACAACCAGCCAATGAAAGAACTTGGAAAATATCAACCCAGTTCGAGTGTTGTGAACCAATCCCTATTTAAAGTGGAATAAAAAGTCGATATCAAGCCATACCATAATGATATCGATGCTCTAAAGCTGAACCACTGGTTGTAATAATTGGAAGTTTATTTCAGTGTCCATTAGATCAAGGAAGGGCAAAAGATCTCATTCGCGCGACTGAAATTGGAGGGCCATGCACTGACTTGGTGGGAGATCCACACGGAAACCCTGAAGTTGTAGGGAGAACCTCCAGTGATTAAGTGGGATGATTTCAAAACCCTCATTCAGTCATAGTTTTATCCCATTGGGCATGTGGAAGACCATTGGATCTGATGGCATTACTTCAAGAAAATGTCAGGTCAAAGCATGCAAGAGTACACCACAAAATTTAGAAAGATGGCTATAATGTTGGTTATCTCTCCAAAGAACCCAAATGTGCTCCTCAAGTAATTAGGGGGTCTACACTGCCATCTGTGTGAGCAAGTGATGATGTTCAAGCCCAAAACGGTGGACGACGATTGTGTACACACATAGTACTTGGAGAACATAGGCCTAAAAAGAGAGCAAACAAGTGGATCGAAGAAAAATGAGCAAGAAGACATTGCTAAGGATGGGAAGAAGAAGAAAAAAGGGGGAAAAGATAAAAAGACGATAGCCATAGCACACTAGTGCAAAGATCCTAACAACCACTACAACCACTGCAACATTGATGGCCATACAGGGGAGAAGTGCTGGAAGTTGCATCTAGAGGTAAACCTAAACAACACGAAGAAAGATAATAAGAAGAATAATCTCATGCCACTGATTCGAGCAACCAAGTTGAAAGCAACTCAAACATGGATGAGAAGATCGTCTGTACTTCAGTGCAGAAGGAGGTGAATATGAGTAGCCTTCAACAACTTGAAGAGAAATAAATGACCAAACTCTTCCATGTAAAGATACAGGTCAAGAAGACAAAGATTGATGCTCTGTTTGACTCGGGATTGTAGGAAAATATCATTACATCAGATGTGGTCAAGAAGTTGGGGTTGGAAGTTCATTATCATCCAAAACCATATCCACTGGGATGGGCACATAAGGATGCAAAGTTGAAGGTAACAAAACATCACAAAATTAGATTTGCTATCAGTGCTGATTTTATTGATGAAGTAGATATGGATGTGGTTCCCCTTGATGTATGTGGATTCGTGCTTGGGAGTCCATACATGTAAATGCGTGATGCAATATTCATGAGGAGAGCTAACTAGTACCGGCGCATCAAGGATGGAAAATTGTTCATCATCAACGCAAATGAAGGCAAGTCGAAAATTTCACTGGTAAGTGCCAACCAGGCCAAGAAATTGACTAGTTCTAGCAAGAAGTATGTTTTATTGTTTTTAAGAGAAAGTCAGTTTGTACAGGAGTTAATAAGAGGCAAGGCATCCCTAGAAGGGTGTAATATGAAGCAAAAACATCAATTGGAGAAGTTGTTACAGGCATAGAAGGATGTGTTTTGAGAGCTTAAAGGGTTACCCCCTAACATAGAAGTGGAGCATGAAATCCAACTATTTCCAGACTCCCCATTGCCAAATATTGGGATGTATAGGTAGTCTGTTATAGAAGCGTGAGGTGAAGAAACAATTGCAACAGCTTTTGGAATAGGGTGTTATTCGAACGAGTACATCACCATGTGGGTCACCCATCATCATTGTGCCAAAGTAGGATGGGACTTGGAGGATGCGTATAGATTACATGGGATTGAATAAAATCATGCTCAAGAACAAATACCCCTTGCCCACGATAGACGATTTTCTAGAATAGTTTCAATAAGCAAAGTATTTCACCAAGTTGGACTTGAAGTCTGGATATCACCAAGTTTGAGTCAAAGAAGAAGATACATGGAAGACCGCCTTCAAAACCAGGCAAGGTTTGTATGAGTGGTTAGTTATGCCATTTGGCCTATGCAATGCACCAACTACATTTATGAGATTAATGAATGATGTAATACGCCCTTTTATAGATTAATTTGTTATTGTTTATTTGGATGATATACTAGTATATAGTGCTACATAGGAGGAGCATATTTCACATTTGACGTAGGCACTGGAAACATTGGAAAAGCACCAACTGCTAGAAAATCTGAAGAAGTGTGAGTTTGTGCAACAATCCTTGGTTTATTTGGGATATGTGATTGGTGGAGGAGAATTGAAGATAGATCCTTCCAAGATGGAGGCCATCATGAAATGGCTAGTGCCTACTAATGTTACCGAGGTTAGGAGTTTCATTGGAGCAACAGAGTACCTGATGAAATTCATAACCTTGTTTTCAGTGGTAGCAACACCGCTCCACGCCATAACAAAAAGTGGCAAGAGTTTCTAGTGGGGAAAAGGGTAGCAGAAGGCTTTCGATGAGTTAAAGAAGAAGATAAGTGAAGCACCAGTTCTGGCATTACAAAACTTGCAACGACCCTTTGAAGTGGAGATAGATGCAAGTGGGTATGTTATGGGAGTTGTCTTGATGCAAGGAGGAAGGCATGTTTTCTACCATTCTGAAGTATTTCATGGGGTAGTTCTTAACTACCCTACCTACGATAAGGAGCTATATGCCATGGTGCAAGCTATGAAGAAGTGGAAGCACAACCTGATGGGAAAGGCGACAATGATCCATACAAATCACTAGTCGTTACAGTATTTGCAGGACCATAATAAGCTACAATAGACCAGGCACTACAAGTGGATGGGTTTTTTTACAATGGTTCCATTTGGTGATCAAGTACAAGAAGGGAAACAAAAAAAAGTTGGCCAATATGCTTTCAAGGCCACCCACATCAAAGTTTACAGCATTGCGACTCTTATGCACATGGAGCCATTCACCCATGATGCATAAAGAGAGGCATATTTAGAAGATGAGGACTTCAAGGAGGTGTATCAGTAGTTGCAGAGTCAGAGTCATATGCACAATGGAAACAACACCATTGACTACCATCTCCAGGATGGGTTACTCTACATGCTGGATAAGATATGTGTTCCTAAAGGTGAGTGTTTGTAGCTGATTAGAGAGGCTCACACGTCCAAGGTTACAGGGCACTTTGGTGTAGGGAAGACCATGGATAACTTGAACAGGTATGTGTATTGGCCCAAGATGCGAGAACAAGTAGCTAGGTTCATAAGAGAATGCATGAGAAGGGTTCAATATTAAGAAAAAGTCCCAAGATACATAAATAAAATGAAAATCACTAGCTCCAAAAGTGGAGTGTTGGAGCCACTACTTTCTCCCCAAAATCATTAACTTTACCTCTATAATTCCTTGTGGGAGAAGCCAAGGTTAAAAGTCCTTTACATTAGAAATGAGGATCCATTTATAACTTGAGTTATGACTTTTCACATCCCCATGACTCTTGAATTTCCAATTCCTAATGACCTTTGGACTTCTACAACATTTGGAATTACAATTGACTTTTGGAATTACATACATGACTCTTGGTATTACATGTCTTTTGGAATTCCATGGCTCTTTTCTCCATACATGATTCTTGTACTTCCACTTATTTGTATTGACAATGAATTTAATATTATGTCATGACTTCCACATCATCATATAATGAAGACATGACATGTCGGCATCTTTGATCACTAAGACTAATAGTGACTGATGACATGGAATTTCTTTAGTGGTAGCATGGATGCCACTTTTGTTTTAATTTTTCATGTCGCTTCTGATCATTGATGCTTTTACATTCCAAAGGGTCTTTGATCTTGGAGTCTTTTAGGGTGTTTCAATCATTAAGATTTTGATGTGTTATTTTTTCTTCAATGTTTCCTTTGTTTATATTGTTTTCTCGATCTTCCTAATGCATTCCTGCCATGATGTTCCTAAAATACCTATTGCTACAATCACTCATGACAAGAAACCATCAGCCTGAAAATATCCTATTCTAACATGTTTATGCAAATTTTTGGTTCATGCCTTAAAAATGTGCTTTAGAAAGAGAAAGGAGAGATTTTGGGCTTAAGGGTGCACTTTGAAAGTCTAAAGGGATGAGAGGCAGAGGCTTTAGGGCTTTGACATGCACTCAAGAGGAAATGTTAGTAAAGAAAGGGCACATGGCACAAGTCCAAAGGACGTAGAATAAGGTTTTGTGGTCCCATGTGCGTTGTGAGCTCAAGGGAGAGAGGGAGGGTGGGGAGCGCATTCCTGAAGGCTGAAGGACAAAGGCTTCCGGGTGCGCTCATGTGCACAAGAGGCCTAGGAGGGTGCATGAAGGGTGACCGGTGAAGGTTTGAGATTTTCCAAGTTGTGATCATGCACTAAAGGAGGCACACTTCTTCGAGTTGAAGGAGTGCGCTCAAAGGAAGACTTTTTTTCTTGAAGGGCGCAAGTCAGAACAAGGAAGGGTAAAAGAGATTAGGGAGTGTGCTTTGCACTCTTGGAGATTGCATAACACAATTCTAAGCAACAAAGGAATCCTGATCAAGGCTTCAGAGTGCACTCATACGCTCTTGGCCTTAATGGGTTGAACATCACAATTTTTTCAATCCAGGAAAGGGTAATTTACACGGTGAATTTATGATATTCAGAGTATGAGTTTTCATCTCTGGTGTTACTCCACTGCCAGTAGGCCTGTACCCTAGCAGAGTCTCTTCATGAACAAAAAATTTGTTTCCTTGCCAACGAGCTTGGACAATACCCTGCTTAAGTTGCTTTCTTCACCTCCGTGCACAAGAAGCCTTTCTCTTCTTTCACCCTTTATTTATTATTTATTTAATAGGACTGTGCATCGACACTTATTATTTTCAACAGGGAAAAGAGGGCTTCCAACTTATTGAGACAAGAGGAGGTTGCCCGTTCAAAGAAGCATTTCAAAACCTCTGATATTGGTTTGCTCGCTTTAGATTTTCCCCTTATCCTTTCTGTACTAGATTGGACAAGCGTTAACACACAAGTATATTTACACCAAGTTGAGTAGTTCCGATACTAGCATAGGAACATATCTAATAGGTTGCTTCAAGGTTCTTCTTTTGGACGAATTGTATTTTCCATCTAGACTTAGCTCAACCTATGGCATTTTCCCAAGAAAATTAGGAGAACAATAGAAATCCAAGCATTGTGGTTGTCACAATTCTCTTTTATTACACTACAAAGTCCTTTTGAGCCATGCACTTTTACACAAGGTCTTATTTATGTATAGTGACCAAAAAACATGAAACGCTAGGACATGACTAACATAACACATGTACAACTGACACATAAGAAAAGGAAAAGAAACAAAACAAACTGTACTAAGAGAGAAACATGTAGCTACTATTGAAAATAATGTTTCAAATCTCGACCATTCACTGGAAGGGGGTCAATCCTCCCATCTAACAATTTTAGGTTGAATGTGTTATGACCAAGCTTTTCACCAATGGTGAATGGTCCAATCCACAAAGGTTGGAACTTCGTGTGTTTTCCCTTTTCTTTGTGGGGTTTATCCCACTTTAGTACTAGGTTTCCCACATCAAAAGTCTTTTCCCATGTGGATTTCTTATCAAACCAGTGCTTTACATGAATTTGATGGACAACAAATCTCTCCTTGGCTTTGAGCCTTTCTTCCTCGAGTTTGAGTAAAGTGTCTATCTTGATCTAAACCAGAAGGCAAGGTATACCTTGTGACTCTTGGGAGAGTTGCAAGGCTAGAAGATATAGGTTCACGGGAAAGATAACTTCTTTACCGTAAACTAGAAAGTACAACAAGGTCTTTAGGGAAGGCTTAGGAGTTACATGATCAACCATAATGCATTTGTCAAAGTGTTATGTCAGTTCCTTTACTCAGAGAAGATGGTTTTCTTGATTATGCAGATAATATTTTTGTTTGTCAATTCAGATAAACCATTTCCATGCAGGTAATAATTAGATGCATGTTTTAGTCTAATCCCATTTTTTAATGTGAATTCATAAAGTTTCAATGATGAAAAGTAAGTTTCATTATCAAATGAAAGTGACATTATCAAATGAAAGTGACATTGGAATACCAAACCTAGTTATAATGTTTTTTCATAAAAAGTGGATGACTTCTTGGTTATTCACTTGTCTCAAGGGAATTGCTTCTAACCACTGAGTGAAATAATCTATCATTTTTAGAATATATCGATGTTACTTTGACGAGCGAGGAAAAATTTCTCCGATAACATCTAGGCCCCACTGTTTGAATGGTTCTTCAACTGCTACTGGTAGTAGTGAGACAGTTAACCTATTATCGTGACTAATGCACCTTTGACAAAATTGTAACTTGCAAACATAAGCATGAACATCTTTGAATAGAGTGCGACAATAATAACCAACCCTCATAACTTTATGCGTTGTAGTGTCACCCGCATAGTGGCCACCTGTTGGTCCATTGTGCAAGTCCCTATGTACCTTCTCTATATCCTATGGCTCAAGGCATCTTAGTAGGACACCATTGTGGTGCTTTCTAAAAAGCACTCCATGAACCAATTGGTAAGATAGAGATTTCAAACGAATTTCCACGCTCTAGAAATTATGGTATGCTCTAGAAATTATTGTATGTTAGTATACCATGGCGTTTTTGACGTTGACTAAGGAATATATTCAATATTGTACATTTATATTTCCTGCACCCAACCTGTAATATCTTGCTCAGGGGCATGTCTTGCTTCAGCTGCTAGCTTACAAAGGCCATGGACATTTATGTTATGAGCTGGTTTGAATTTTAGATCATATTCTTATAAGCAGGTCATGCAGTTAGCCTTATTCTCACCTAGGTCCTGTACACAAACAATGTTCTTACCACTAGATGAGGCACAAAAATGATTGTGTGAGCTTTCAACAGATAGGGCATGAAGTACTTAACTACCTTGTATACTGCATATGCTTGTTTGTCGATGGCAAGGCACTTTAATTTTGGTCCTTATAGGCTGGGGCTCATAAAAGAAACAGTCCGCTCATTTCCTTCCATATCCTTTTGATTTAAAACAACTACAATCGACGAGTCCAAAGAAAAGGTATAAAGCAGGAAGTCTTTGCCATAGTTTGGAATGAATAACATGGGTGCATCAACAATTTCCTGCTTGA
Organism: Pinus tabuliformis; assembly: GCA_031772625.1. NCBI lineage: Eukaryota > Viridiplantae > Streptophyta > Pinopsida > Pinales > Pinaceae > Pinus > Pinus tabuliformis. Next base: position 209,854,849 of record CM062810.1, on the reverse strand, counting down.
TTTGAGAAAAAGCACCATTTTCCCATTTATCCCATTTGTATGTTGCATCATTCTTAATCATCTCCTGTATATGTTTGACTATCTGGGAAAAATGAGAGACGAAATTTCTCAAGAAATTGATCTTTCATAAGAAAGACTGCATATTATTCTTATTCACTAAAAATGGGATCTGTGTAATGACTTTGACCCTTTTGGGATTAATTTTAATACCGCTTTTCGTAATGATGTGCCCTAAGAGAATCCCTCCAAACACACCAAAGGCACCTTTCTTGGGATTAAGAGAAATCCCATGCTTTTAGAATTGCTCAAATATGTGTTTCAAGTGGCATACATGATCTGATCTTCCCTTGGAAAATAAAGTAAAATCTTCCAAATAAACTGCTATCATTGACCAATAAGGACACAAAAAGTGATGTCCATTTCTCTTTGAAAAGTAGCACTGACGTTGATAAGTCCAAATGGGATTCTCTTGAAAGAAAATGTTCCCCATTTGGCCTTGAAAGTAGTCTTCAATCGATTAGGTTATACTACTAGAACTTGATTATAACATGAGAAACCATCTAGTAGCGAGAACATATCAAACCCAAATATTGTTTGGTGGATCTGTTCCATGGATGGCATTGGGTAATTGTCTTTATCATATTCCTGGTTGAGATTGTAGAAATCTACACATATCCTTATTTCATTGGACTTCTTTCTAACTGGGACCAAGTTCAAAACCCAAGTGGAGTCTATAACTTTAAAATGATCCGGACATCCAAAAACCTTCTTAATTCCTTTTGGATGAGGGGTTTTAGCATTGGATGAACTTTCCGTAGTTTCTGCTGAAAAGGTTTTACCCCTTCTTTTATAGAAATTACGTGCTGGATAATACAAGTATCATATGTCTTTAAATCATCGAATGTCCATGCAAATAAACCACTGTGTTGTTTGAATAAGTGGATAAATGCCTTTCGTTCTTGTGGAGAACAACACGTACCAAGATTTACATACTTCAGATCTTCTTGAGTTCCTGAATTGACTTGTTTAGATGATAACTTTGAACTCTGAGTCTTTGTGTTGGTTGGTCCTCTAAATCGGTTTTTTAGGTCATATAACTTCTCTAGGGACACCACACCTTTGGGCATAGTGCTTCCTTTCATTGCACTAGATGCTTCCTGTAAATCCTGATTGTGCTCATCCTCTCTATGGAAACATCTTTGAATACGTCAGCATTATCCATAAAGTGCAGTATCTCTTGGTCATCATTGAAAACAAGTAAATTAGTGATGTTATCTAGTACAAATGGTTATATATAATTTCAGCAGAAAAAACATTTTTCAATGGCGACATTCTAGCAGTTGAATTTTCTAATGCATTTTCTGCAACATTTCTAAGTCTAGGAACATAAATAATATTAAAACCTTTAAAATGATTAATCAAATGCCATACCTCCTGCTGGTAGTTTTTAAAATTTAGTGAAACACATGGATAGTATCTAATACTTGACGAGTGCCCACTTTTGAGTCAATAATTACCTTGAGAATCTCTACCTTCAAATCAATGACTTTCTTCAATCCAAGCACAAGTGCTTCATAGTCAGAAATATTATTGGTACACTCAAACTCCATATGAAATGAAAGGATATTCTTCTTATTGCATGGGTTTTAAAGTATACAACCATCTCGAGAGCGATCCCGTGTCTTTAAACAATCAAAATATAAAGTCCATATATTACTAGCTATTAGGATGCTTCCTATACTATTATTAGTATTACAATATACATATATATTATAGGATTCATTTGCACCAGCTGGCGAACAAGGAAGGAGCTCTAGTTGTGTATCTGGTGGAATGGGTGATGGTTGTGCTTGATAACACCCAAGGTCAATTTCTAGGGAAAAATTCCCAAAGATCAGATCGATAAAATCAGTAGGCTTGTTGTGTCCCTCAAGTGGTGCCATAGTATGTTTCATATATGGCTCACTCTCCACTTGAATCTGGTTATTTCTACCCTTGTATGGGAGCCATTAATGTGACCAATCTGTTGCAGAATACCCTTGTAATTTTCTAGACCAGTCTCTACGAAGGAGTACACCATAAGCTTCTGGGATGTCACCAATTACAATATTTATACATTGATGAACTTGATCATCTCGTGATAATATAATAAGCACATTCTTGAGTTCACCAATAGCTTGGATGAGAGATTTGTCTAGTTGAATAATTTGTGCATCATTTTTTTCCCATTTCGCATTTATTTTCTTTGCAATAGATAATGGCATTACATTCACATATGCACCAAAATCTACTAAATAATTATGGACATTATAATTGAAATTTTTGAAAGTTAATAAAAATGGAGGTAAGAGAGTGTTAGCTTATAATATTACAACATTAAATACAGATTCAAGGGGACCAGATGACTTACCAGAAAAACTTTTGAGAGGGAGAAGCTTTATCACCTCACGAAGGTTGTGAAAAGGCTTGGAAAATCAGTTCACACTGGCCTACAATCGTTGTGAGCTCATAGATGGAAATATTGGCTTGAGTTTTCTTCAAATCTTCAATAATGTTATAATCATTTTTTTCACCTTTAGCAGGTTGTGATGAAGTATCTGGAGGAGTGGCTTTATGTGACACTTCCGAAGTGATGCACTTACTCTTGATGATGGAGGAATTGTTCTTAGAATTACTTGAGTTTCTAGACTTACTCTGTGAATTTTGAGTAGGATTGATCGGTGGTGGGATCCTTCTTAACAATTGTTCCTTCAATTTTTGTCTCGTCACCTCCTGATCAGAAATGGGCCCTTTAATCCTTAAACTATATCGACTAATTTACTTTGGAGGAAAGGCTTCACTTTGTGGTGGTTCTTCAACATTCTTCTTGTCAGCATTATAGATACAATCAAATGCATTCACTGCATGTCCAATACCATTTCTTTCTTCAGTTGTTGCAGGTTCCTCTGTTTCTTCTTCCTATTTCATCTAATCATCTACTAGTAAGGAATCCATAATGTGTGTGGCCAAAGAATTGATGTTGTGGTTCCATTGTGGGCATGTCTTTTCTAAATGATATTCTTGATGGAAGGACCAATAATGATCCATGCCCATACTTTGTACATTCAACACAACATTCAAACTTTGGGAAAACTTGGTGGGCTGATTGTTGTTGTTATTATTATTATTATTATTATTCCTTCAAAAAGGGAAGGAATTGGGAGGCTTACTGCTAGTAGAAGTCTCGCTTGACCTTTTCTTTAGTTTTGAAATTTCATTGGTAAGTGCTTTCACCATCTTGGTCAATCTTTCAATATCTGATGAGTACTTTTCTTTAGCCTTACTAGAAGAAGGCTAAGGTTCCTACTAATTTCCTTGAAGTCTTTTGATTTGTCATCATCGACGATAATCATTTTTGCAAAGTTTTGTGCCAATGTTTCCTTTGCATCCCTTTTAATGAATTAGGAAATGTTAGTGGGAAAGGAAACTGTATAATAATCAATAGTAATTGAATCATGCAGTTACGTGTCCAATATACGATTCATAAAATCTTTTAATTTCTCCTTTCCCCCATTTTACTATTTCCGAGGTCTTTTAGTAACATGGAGGGAGTCTTGTCATCAACAAATTTCTTTAGAAATAACTTATTAAACTCCCTCCAATTATGGACTGAATTGATAGGTAGACTATGGTACCATGTTGCTTCTATACCTTCTAATGTAAAAGGAAGATGTCTACAAGAAAAATCATCGTACCTAACCTCCAACATCCGTAGATGCATGTATAAGTCATCAATGTGATCTTTTGCCTTTGTCTTCTTGTTTAGATCGAACTTTGATAACAACTTTCCTGGATGTATAGGCATATTATGAAGATTTGTGGAAGAGTAAGAGGCCCTTGGTCAATTTAATCCAAGTCCTAGTTAGCCATGTCTTCATCTCTTGGTTCCTCCTCCTTCTCAGAATACGGGGAGCCTTCTCCTTCACTGTCTAAACCATCAAAAATTTCGCCAGAAAGAACAATGTCATCCTCATACCCTTCGCTAATAGGTGGAAGTTGATCTCACTACATTGTATTATATGAAGATTCAGTAACTCTTCGAGAGTGGAAAAAACAAAATCTCCCAATATAGAAACTAATATACCTGTAGGAGTTATTTCTTTCTTCTTGAGGAAATGCGGGAGATTCTACGCCCTTGAAATTAAACCAATAGCCTTTGCAAACTGATGGGTTATAGGTCGAAGTGCCTAAATTTGTTCATATGCCAACTCTAAAACAAGATGAGAAGACCCTCCTGCTTTTGGAATATGAGTTGGAATAGCGCTTGGAATGTTGTTACCTTCTCTTGAATGTGAATGTTCAGGGTGTGTGGGTGTTATAAGCCATAAAACACTATCGGACCTCCTTCTAGCGCCAAAATGTTGACAGTGCTAGATACTGCCAACATTCAAGGGATATACCCGATATAAGGTCCTAATTAGATCTCACATTAATTGGTGTATGAGTCCCATCCGAAATACGACTCGACTGCCATTTACTTAAAGATATGCCTTAGCTTTAGCAGTCAACATGAGAAAGAAGTGCAAATGTATTTCAAGTGAGCAAGCGAGTGTGCCTTGTGAATATTCGATTGTATATGTATCAAGGTTCTCTTATTTCAAAGGGGAAAATAAAGTGAGCCTCTATGAGAGAAGTAATAATACTACCCTAATGGAGACACACATGAAAAGAAAGATTTGTGTAACATTGAGTGAAATAGTTCACATGGATGTGACGGTCGTTATAAGCATTACAACACATTTCCAATAAGTTAAGCACCAAAGTCAACAAATTAGTTCAATTACTTCAGTACATGTGAAAGTAGAACATGAATCATAAACATCCAAACAATAGTCTTATAAATATTCACAATCCATGCGTGAAAATGTGTTTTCCTGGAAGGATTCAATATTAAGCAAAATTCCTAAGATACATAAATACAATGAACATCGCTAGCTCCAATAGTGGAGTGTTAGAGTCACTACTTGCTCCCCCAAAGCACTAACTCTGTCTCTCTAATTCCTTTCGGGAGAAGCCAAGGTTAAAATTCCTTTACATGAGAAATGAGTATCCTTTTATAATTTGAGGCATGAATTTTCACATCCCCATGACTCTTGACTTTCCAATTCCTAACGACCTTTGGACTTATACAACCTTTAGACTTCCAAATGAATTTTGGAATTACATACATGACTCTTGGTTTTACATTTCTTTTAGAATTCCATGGCTCTCTTTTCCATACATGACTTCCACTTATTTTTCTTTACAATGATTTCAATATTACATCCCGACTTCCACATCATCATACGATGAAGACATGACATGTCAAATGATGATTGGGACTTATAGTCACTCATGACATGGGCTTTCTTTAGTGGTGACATGGGTACCACTTGTGTCTTCTTTCTTCATGTAGCTTCTAATCATTGATGCTTTCACCCTCTAAAGGGTCTTTAATCTTGGAGTCTTTTAGGGTGTTTCAATCATCAAGATTTTGATGTGTTATTTTTTCTTCAATTATTCCTTTATTTATCTTCTTTGCCCAATATTCCTCATGCATGTCTGCCATGATGTTCCTGAAATACTTGTTGCTGCAATCACTCATGAAAAGAAACCATCAACCTAAAAATATCTATTCTAACATGTTTATGAAAATTTTCGGTTCATTCCTTAACAATGCATTTTGGAAAGAGCAAGGAAGCTTCTAGGTGCAAGGGCACACTTTGAAAGGATGAAGGGCTGAGAGTGGAGGCTTCAGGCTTTGACATGCGCTCATGCACTCAAGAGGAAGTCACAGTCAAGGAAGGGTGCATGGCACAAGTCCGAAGGATGAAGAGGAAGGCTTCAGGGTTCCCAAGTGCACTGTACACTCAAGGGAGAGAGGGAGGGCAGAGGACGCACTCCTAAAGGATGAAGGAAGAAGGCTTTGTTCCTTCGGGGTGCTCTCATGTGCTCAAGTGGCCCAGGAGGGTGCATGGCACAAGTCTGAAGGTTGAAGGGTGACACTTTATGCCTTCAAAGTGCACTCATGCACTCAAAGGGCTAGGAGGGTGCATGGTGCACTATGGAAGGCCAAAGGATTGAGATTAAGGCCTTCAAGGTGTGCTCGTGCGGTAAAGGAGGGCACACTTTTTCGAGTCGAAGGAGTGCGCTCAAAGGAAGACTTTGCTTCTTGAATGGTGCAATTTATAACAAGGAAGGGGAAAATAGCTTAGGGAGTGCGCATTACACTCTTAGAGAGAACATAGCACACTTATGAACAGTGAAGGATTCCCAATGAAGGCTTTAGAGTGCGCTCATGCACTCTTGGCCTTAATGGGTTTGCTTTGAAACCAAAATTTGTCTAATTATGGAAGATAGGAAAAGGGGCGAACATGATGAGAACAAACATAAAACCATGTGTGACACATACCAACTCATCGAGAAAACTTAGAAAATATTCAACAGTGATAAGTATACATCAAAACACCACTTCACATGCATTCCCCAAGTTCAACAAGTGAAGTGTTTCGACTGTGACCAAAAAGTGTCATTTTACAACAACAAAGATGTTACTACCATGAAATGTACATAAGATGTTCTAATCAGAGTGATGTCACTTGAGAACACTCAAAAACACTTGAAACACATAGGATGACATGAAAAAACACTTATCGATCAAGGCGAAACTTGATACGATGATAAAGTAGGCTCCAAAATTTGAATATGGTGAAATTTTGGAGGGTGTTGTGGTAGCGACAACAATTACTTACACTTAATTTCTTCTTCTTTCTTTGTTTCTTTTCCTTTTTTCCTTTTTGTCTTTTATTTTATTTTTCAAGTTGGGAAAGTTATACATACTAATTCATATAAAAAAGGATACAGATAGAGGTAGTTTGTGCCTTTAGTCCATTTCTTGGGAAAGTAGATAGTATCACAACAAAAAAACCTAAGGACAAAAAATTATTCTAAATATGTTGGAATATTTAATTCATACTTGTCTCAGTTGTGTCTTTATAACTAGAGGAGTTTGTTCCTAATGATGTTCTTAGTTTGGTGTGTGGTTGAGATATTCTCTCAACCAACAGATTATATGTCCAATATAGTTTTCCTATCTTGAGACAATACTCATGTATATATCTAATATGATATTTGATTAATGTATGTGAAAATAGTTTTCACTATCGAGTTTTAACAAAATAGTGTCACATAGCCTATCAAATATGAAATTATAAAATAGTTAGTACACATATTGAAGTCTTGAGTTCCTTCTTGTTCTAAAGTAACAATAAAAATATGACTGTGAGACAAGACAACTATATAAGAAACAACATTTAAGAAATTTGTGAATCCACTTGGACAGTCTCTGATGGCCCGTCTCCTCCTCAAAATTTGTAAATTCCAGATCAACTAGCTTTCTTGCTAGCACTTATACCTTGTTTTCTAGCCTCTATAATTGTTATTTCACCTAATCAATAATTAAAAGAATTTCTCATTGAGCTTTTGAACACTCTATCAAAATTTTACCCATTATTGTGTTAAGATACCAATATATATTTGTAGCATGCATATATCTTGTTTTATAGGTTCTAGTGCTCTCTGTGTCAAGGACCAACTTCCTACTTGTTCTTCCACCTCTGCATTTGAAATGAATCTTCCATAAATTATATCTTCCCTCTCAACATGTTGTATTTCCCTTATGATAGTTGGAGGAGTGTTCCTTACAAAACTATCCATTGAGCACTTAGCTATTTGTTGTGCCCTTCAATTCATGGGGAGCCTAGGGCTCTTGCACCCATGCCTTCCACTGGACAACCCTCCATAGCGTGACTTCCCAATGGTAAGGGACCTAAGAGAAAGGGAGGAGAGAGCGAGAGAAAAAATATAAAGATATAATAAATTCCCAAGAAGGGGATAAAAGTAGCCAAGAGACAGAAGAATCCCCCCTCCCCAATCCTCGGTAAAAGGAACTTGTAGCTAGAATGTGAGAATAAGACAACAACAAAGAATGAAAACATATATTGAAACTACCCCAACTAAAACAGAGAAATAAACCACAAATTTGAGATGAGAGGTAACCCTAACTCACCACTTGAATAGACCACAAAATCAGCCTACAAAGAGAATTGACAACCAAGAAAAATAACACTGTAAGGAAATTGAAATAAGAATATTTGTATACAAGTTAGATAGAGATATCTTTGAAACCAAATTTTGGAATATTTATATAGGTCCATGTCAAACAATACCAAAGGAAACCTAAGTTCAATGAGTGCACTCCAGAAGCCAAGGAGGATATTTTTTCTTTCTTCTTAAATACGATACACCCTCCACAATTTGGGTTATGCATCTGGATCTGGAGTGAAGGATGCGTTTGGGTCGATTGGTGGAGCGTGGTCGAGCCAGAGGCCGAGAAGGAGCAACAGTGGTGCCTTGATGCACTATTTTTGGTAGCGGTTCTACTGTGGTGTGGAGCTTGCTATGTATGCTGAGTAGTCAGTGGTGAGATCGAAGGGTCTGTGGTTGCTGTCGAGCAGCAGTTGGTGGTGGCACTCAGTGGATAGGGCGGATCTATTGGAGTAGATATCTGTTGCATTGACGGATTCTGTGCATGTGTGGAGACCGTGGATCTGGATCTGTTGTGGACGAGTTTTGAAGGCTGATTTTAAACTAACGGAGATCGAAGGCTCTTGAAAATCATTGTTTTTATTAAGGATCCGTTATTAATTTTCAAGTCAATTTTCTGGATGAAGATGTGTTAGAATTGGAATATTCCTAGTCAAAAGTGGGAGTTTGGGAGGAGCTTATCATTCTTGGGAGAATGTTTTGGTGTTGGGCGTGCTCTGAGCTAAAGGCCGTAGTCGTAGATACTTCTGCTGTCGAGTTTTGAAATTGATTATGAGAGGTTGCTGTCAGTGTGGAGGTGAAGAGAGAATCTAAGCATGCAATGAGTTTTTTGTGGTATGGAGAAGCTCTCAGTCTGCACACGGCAGAATTGGGGCCAATTGGGATAAATTATCTTCATATTCTACTACGATCAGACGTGTCTGCGGATCACAAAGAATATCTGCAAACTTTTCAAGCACCCAGTTTCTGATGGATCCATCGTTGACAAATCCTTTTGCCCAATGAATCAGAGGTCTTACCCAATTTTAGACCATAACTTTGAAAGCAAAAGTCATACAGAGCTTATTGGGCATAGAGGGCGGTATGAAGACTGGAATCCTCGATTTTAGCGCTGAACTCAACAGAGAATTTGGACCCCTGGAAGACCTTATTGGAGCAGAGCTCAATATCAAGACCTTACCTGCTTGACCATTTCTTCTAGCTAATTTGGGTAATGAATGCAGTGTAATTATTTTTTGGTGTGGATGCGACCTCTTTTGCATCCGGTGGCCTGCTTGTTAGGCTTTGTAACCTATGGAGGGAAGAACCAGATCATGGTGAATCGACGTGAATATGCTGCAGCGGGGTCTTCTGGAAGCGTAGAGGAGATCTATCATAAGAGTGGTAGAACCAAGTTTGGAGAGTCGATTTGTCATCTCGAGAATGCCATTGTTAATTTTTTTTATTTTTTATTTTAAGAAAGGGTTATGTCAGTGATGTAATTCTGGTGAAAATAATATAGTGGCATTTAGTTTGGCCAATTATTGTCATGCATTTGTGTCTCTGTTGGAACTGGTTATTCCAGCAATAGAAAAATTTATTTGCAGGAATGTTTAATAACCAGATATGATGAAGACATGACAGTGAATATGGAATTAGAGGAGTTGCATCAAATATTGGAAGATGATGGACAATCGAGTTTGTGTGAATTAGTGTGAGTTTGTGGAATAGACTCATGGTGTAGTATGAGTCACATATTGTAATTATAACAAATCTACATGTCATATACTCTTTTGTAATGGTTAGTTGTGGTCTTGAAATTTTTTATGTACCTATTGTAACACCCAGAGAGGCATGCATACCCTTTGTTATGTGTTCCATCTGTAAGAGAGTTTTAACACCCTGGAAGAGTGTGTCATGCGGGATGGATACACTTGGGTGAGCCATATTGGTTTTAGACTCCATGAGGTGAAATTTTATATTTAGAGGGAGTTGATCGAGAGGTTGGATGAACCGTGTATGTAAAGGACTTCCTAGTAGACCGGCGATTGCAGTGGTTGGGAACCCATACATTCTAGTATATGGTTGTTCCTTTATATGGACATCGAGAATTGCATGAACAAGGTACAAGGTGTAATTACAAGACTGGACTAGATTTAGACTTTGTAGATTGATATCGAGACAAGTATTCATTAAGGGGATGTGTTGGAATATCTAATTCCTACTTGTCTTAGTTGTGCCTTTCTAACTAGAGGAGTCTATTCTTAACTATGTTCCTAGTTTGGTGTGTGATTGAGATATTCTCTCAACCAACAGATTATATGTCCAAGATAATTTTCCTATCTTGAGACAATACTCCTATATATACGTAATATGATATTTGATTAATGTATGTGAAGATAGTTTTCACTATCAAGTTTTAACAAAATAGTTTCACATAGCCTATCAAATATGAAATTATAAAATAGTTATTATACATATTGAAGTCTTGAGTAACTTCTTGGTTTAAAGTAACAATAAAAATATGACTGCAAGACATGACAACTAAATAAGAAACAACATTTAAGAAATTTGTGAATCCACTTGGATAGTCTCTAATGGCCTGTCTCCTCCTCAAAATCTGTAAATTCCAGATCAACTAGATTTTTTGCTAGCACCTATACCATGTTTTCTAGCCTCTATAATTGTTATTGCACGTAATCAATAATTAAAAGAATTTCTCATTGAGCTTTTGAACACTCTATTAGAACTTTACCCATTATTGTGTTAAGCTACCAATATATATTTGTAGCATGCATATATCTTGTTTTATAGGTTCTAGTGCTCTCTGTGTCATGGACCAACTTCCTACTTGTTCTTCCACTTCTGCATTTGAAATGAATCTTCCATAAATCTAGCTTCCCTCTCAACATGTTGTATTCCCTTATGATAGTTGGAGGGGTGTTCCTTACAAAACTATCCATTGAGCACTTAGCTATTTGTTGTGCCCTTTAATTCATGGGGAGCCTAGGGTTCTTGCACCCATGCCTTCCATTGGACAACCCTCCATAGCGTGAATTCCCAATAGTAAGGGACCTAAGAGAAAGGGAGGAGAGAGTGAGAGAAAAAATATAAAGATATAATAAATTCCCAAGAAGGCGATAAAAGTAGCCAAGAGACAGAAGACCCACCCCCCCACCCTCGAATCCCCGGTAAAATGAACTTGTAGCCAGAATGTGAGAATAAGACAACAACAAAGAATGAAAACATATATTGAAACTACCCAAACTAAAGCAGAGAAAGAAACCACCAATTTGAGATGAGAGGAAACCCCAACTCACCACTTGAATAGACCACAAAATCAGCCTACAAAGAGAATTAACAACCAAGAAAAATAACACTGGAAGGAAATTGAAATTGGAATATTTGTATACAAGTTAGATAGAGATAGCTTTGAAACCAAATTTTGAAATACTTATATAGGTCCATGTCAAACAATACCAAATCCAACCTAAGTTCAATGAGTGCAATCTAGAAGCCAAGGAGGATCTTTTTTCTTTCTTGTTAAATATGATACACCCTCCACAATTTGGGTTATGCATCTCTATTTATAGCAAGCACTTTTATTTTTTCAACTTTTGCAACAATACCTTGAATCGCTATTTGCAGGCAACACTCTACATCAAACCAACATCAATGACAACAATAACTTTGACATATGGCAACGCTTGTTCAACATACGTTGTACATCATCATGTTGAAGCTCATAAGCACATATTGGTCTACACTAACCTACATCAATAGCAAAAATTCCTTTGACACCAATAGAAATACCTATTCATACATGACCACAATTTCATTGACATCAATGATAACACCTATTCAAAAATCTCCCCCTTTGGCATTAATGGAATCACCACCAAACATTATCTAGTCATTGATGTACTTTGGCTAAGAACTCTCCCTATTTGTTGGATGACCCTTATTCTCCTTACGTCTTCTTATTTCTCCCCTTTGACATCAATGTCAGAGGGCTACATGAATATTACTTCTTTGGGCTAAGTACTTTCACTGTCATTTGGAATCCCTTTGTTAAGGCTATGTCCTTCTACAACATGTCTTATTATTTGTAGCAAGTCTTTTGGTCATGTAGCTTATTGTTGAGTCTTGAAAATGTCATTCATTTCTATTACACTTTCACTATTATATCCATTATATCACCTCCATTTCACCTCCATTTCACTACTATGTCACAACATTCATCCCACTTTCATTATCATTGGGCCACATTTATGTTTTTCCAATATTTATTAATTCTAAGCCTTTTTAGTGAATTTGTGGTTAAAAATCAGAAAATAATGTGCATATGCTTATACCTAACAAATGGGTTGAGATTGTTGACATGTGTAGGTTGAAAGGAGGCTTCTAGAAGACCCTTATGTGGCACTCTAAGGCCAAATTCGAATTTGAGTGGAAAGAATCATGGGATCATGAGGATATGTGTCACATCTCCTAATTGTATTGTAACTCTAAGAAGACATGTGTCTTATCAGTTCCTATTTTGATTAGGACTCTAGAGGTAGAGGGAGAGATTCATGGACTCTTATTAATGAGATAGGCTTCTCATCTTTTTGTATAAATAGGAGATCTCTCTCCTTCATTTGTTAGTCCTTTAGCTTATTAGTCTTTTAGCTTGTGAGTTCTTTAGCTTAGAGTTTGTAGTTTTTCCTTGATGGTTTTTGAAAGCTTTGGAGAACTTTGTTGTACTTTGTAATTTTGAAGAATTTGAATAAAGCTTTGATGTTCTCAACATGGAAGGAGATGTGAAGTATATTTCATGGAGCATATTAGAATGTAAGGTAGAGTAGATTTCACTTTGTAATTTTTCTTTGATTTCATTATGTCATTTGATTTCTTTCAAGTTTGATAGATTAGATTTTTCATTCATGCAATTTTAATTCATGCAAGTGTGTTCAACCGGTTGATTGTAGGTTAGTAATGCACATAGCTTTTTAATGACTAATGACATGACGGAATCATCTTGTCCTTTTGATGATTTATTTTCTCAGTTCTAATTCCAACATTGTTATTTCTTTCAGTTTTGTTTTGTTCATTTACTTTTCTGCAAGATAGATATTAGACTGCTCATGTCATTTTCAGTTACCTCCTATAGCCAAAGCAACTCAAATAGTGAGGGATTGAAGTATGAATGCGTAGTTTGATAATAGTTTATTTTTCTGCAAGTTAGTTATTGAATTTCTCATGTCATTTTTAGTTACCTCCCATAGCCAGAGCGACTCAAATGGTGAGGGATTGAAGTATGAATGCGTAGTTTGATATTAGTTTATTTTTCTGCAAGTTAGTTATTGGATTGCTCATGTCATTTTCAGTTACCTCCTATAGCCAGAGCGAGTCGAATGGTGAGGGATTGAAGTATGAATGCGTAGTTTAATATTTAGTTTCATTTTATGCAAATTAGATATCAGATTGCTCAATTTGTTTACGTTACCTTCTATAGCCAGAGCGAGTCGAATGGTGAGGGGTTAGAATATGAGTTGATGTAATATGATTTAGTTTACTTTGCTTACAATTTTTGAATTGCTTTAAGTTCAGTTTTCTTTTTATACAACGGCAAGGATACTGGGTTTCATAGTCACTAGCTCATTGATTGGTTGTTGCATTCCATTTTGATTAAAGTTGCTGCATATTTACACTTTTGTTTAAGTACTAATTCCATCAATAACATGTTTTGAGATCTTTTGAAGTGCTAAGTTTTGGAAGTTACCATTAGGGACATAGGCTTTGTCTTGAAATCTCTATTCATACTTGTCCTTTAAAAGTATTCTTAAGACCTTAGAATAGGATTTCCATTCGCATTAGACACTTTAGGAAACCAACAAAAACAAAACCCCAAAACAAAATAAAATCTATAAAACAACGAAGTAAGAAAAATGTTAACCAAGCACATATGGTGCACCACACTTCATCAGTTTACGATACTCGGATTGATAATTTATGTAGAGCAATTTAAGACGTTAAATTGACTAGACATTTTGGTGTCGTTGCCGGGGAAGTGTAATTAGGAGACCTTATTTCTTACATCTGAATTTTTTTTTAATAATTCTTGAGTATGCTCTCCTTCTGCACTTCGTGTGATCTGGAGGATCAGAAAAAGGATTGTTAAGTAAAAAAATTAATAATTCTTGAGTATGCTCTCCTCCTGCACTTTGTGTGATCCGGAGGATTAGAAAAATGATTGTTATGTAAAAAAAGAAAAAAAAGGAGACAAAATAAACTTCATCATTTCAATTGATTAAAAAAAAAAAAAAAAAAAAATAAAAATAAAAAAAAATGAAACTCAACTGCTTTGATAGGTTCAAATTGTCCAAAATTGACTGGTTATGGTTTGTAGTGGTCCTCAAAACATTGTATCCTCTTTTAATAAAGTTTTGCAACTTAGCTGCGGAAAGTGCCCTGATTCCGCAGCTAGTTGAGAATTCCGCAGCTGTTTCAAGGTTTAACAGGTTACAAGCGTCCAATGAAGAAATCGACCACATGGGCATCTCCAGAATTGTCCCGACATGGATCCTATCCTGGTCACCCAGCTCAGATCGATAAAAAAATCAGCCTAAGACCTCAGTCAAAGTCCTGCTTTTAGCATGTTTTCCTTGAAGCCTTTGCTGCCTGAAATTGAAAATCATTTATCCTTCTTATAAAAATTTACAATTTTAGAGAGAAAAAAGAAAAAAAACAATCTATGGCTATTCTCAATCCTAGCTTTCACTGTGGCCTGAAAAATCTGCAAAAGCCTTCTCTAGTTGTCTGCCTGACTCTTGTAATCAGCGGTAGCAGGTCAATGTTAGTGAAAATCTTAAACACTCATCTATATTCCATCCATTGCTGGAGTATCATTAGCATTGTTACAGCTACTATTTCTTATCTCAATCATTCCTTCCATCCCTCAGTCCAGCCGGAGCATCCCTACTGAGACCATACCTATATGGAGATGCCTGCCAACATTTGTGAGAAAATCAGTGTCCTTCCTTGTATATTGGTTAGTTTGTAGGTGTTTATGGTGCAGGATTTTTGCAACAAAATTGTGAACGAAAGAAGGCCCTAGAAGCCAAGCTGCTTTTCATTATTCGCATCTGTGGTATTAATGATATACATCCAAAGACACGGAAGCTACTGCATTTGAGGTAGATCTTCAATGGCATCTTCTTGAAAGTGAACAAAGCAACTGTGATTATGTTGCAAAGGAGTGAAACATATGTGACTTATGGCTATCCTAATTTGAAGAGTATTAGAGAACTGATTTACATGAGAGGAAATAGAAAGGTAAATACGCAAAGGATTCCTCTGACAGATAACGCTGTTATTGAATAGGTTTTGGGTCAGTATGGAATCATCTGTATTTAAAACTAAGTGAAGGTTTTCATGAATCGTTAAAGGTTCCAGACTCTCCAGATTGATTAAGGTTATGTGCATTCCAAAATAAATTGCCCCAATTCTTCAGCCCTATCATTGTGCCTGTGTAATACACCTCCTAGACAACAACAATTTTTTTTTTTTTTACGTAAAACATAGAAAAAATGTCAAACTTTGAGAGCACAAATTGGCCAAAAGGAGATGAATCTGAAAAAAATAAAACATGGGTTTTTTTGCCAGTGGGGTCAATTAGATAACTTAGAAACCGTTTCAAGAAATTCGTGGCGGTTTAAGAGAAATTCTTGGTTCTTTGGAGCCTCTTTTTTTGTCGCCGCGTGAAGAAAAACGAAATTTGAAATAATTAACTGATAGTTTGATGTGTGATTCAATTCGGCGTGCCTGAGGAAGGGAATTCTAATTGGGAATCAACTGTATGCTAGCATCTAAAACCTGATTACACGCCTTCCATCTTAATAAACTCACACCTGTTTAGAGACGTATCCCAATTGAACACGACTCTCTGTCATTAAACCCCATGAAGTCGCTGCCACCCGTCTGTACCTGTTCCGTTACTTTCGGTTAAATGTTGGGAGAAAATGGAATAGGGAAGACAATGTTTATACGCATGCTGAAACCAGATCTTGTAGACAATGCAGATGTGGAGAATCCTGAATCCAATGTGTCATACAAACCGTAGAAGATCAACCGAAGTTCCAGTCAACTGTTAGGCATTTATTGCACAAAAAAAAAAACCGTGATTCATATACGCACACTCAATTCACATCTGATGTCATGAAACCACTTCAAATTGAAAAATTAATATAGTAAATCTTTTCTGGTGGAAAATTACAGCGAGTTACAATTGCATACTTGGATTCAAAACAACGTATTGTTACAGCATAAAGCTGCACAAATAGTCCAGTCCCTGCTCAGGCCAAACAACTATGTTATTATTGAGCATGACCTTAGTATCCTTGACTATTTATCAGATTTTATCTGCTGTCTGTATGGAAAGCCTGGGGCTTATTGTGTAGTAACATTGGCATTTTCAATTAGAGAAGGGATCAATATCTTTTTGGTTGGTTTTGTCTCAACTGAAAACCTCTGTTTTAAAGATGAATCACTCACTTTTAAGGTTGCAGAAACTCCACATGAAAGTGTGGAAGAGATAAAAATCTATGCATGAAAAAAAAGTATCGAAAATATGCGTAAAACTGATAGTTGACTGTTTCAGCCACTTTTTGCAGCTGGTTCAACTTTCCACAGCTGATTCAACTTTCCGCAGCTGTTTTGTTAAACTTTAGGTTGCAGGTATCATCAAGCAAAACAAGCCACATGGGTAGCTGGGGGAATGTCAGTACATGGATGGTGTCCTATTCATTTGATCCAATTCAATGAAAAAGACCCCGGTCAAAGGGAAGTCAAGTTGTGTGTTATCACTGAGTCGCCACACTAAGTCGTTGCATGTCAAGAAAAAAATAATAATTTTGAATCAATGAAATGAATAAGTTATTTGCTCACTTTTCTGAAGGTATTGATTAATTTTGGATTGATGATGAAAGATGAATGGCTAACTTTTTATTCAAGATTTTTAGCTACAGAAACTGTGCACATTCCGCAGCTAAAGTCCAATTCCGCAGCTGTTCTCTAATTCCGCAGCCAGAAAAACCTCATTGTTCAAATCAGCCTAACTTTTTCATACAAAATCAGATTTTGATGATTTAAGTACCATTGAAAAGATCTCAACAAGATCTACACAATGAGAAATCCATCATTTGAGTTTGAAATGGCAAATAATGAAATAAATTGCTGAAAAGAAGCAACATCAACTTGAGGCAATAATTCCAAATCAGGTATAAATTCTTTTGATTTTTCCTTTGAGAACTTGTTTCATTAATACAAATTCTTAGTTTTGTGGGTAAATATCATAACTAGAGAGATTGGCCATCTCTCTCCTTTGATAATCTTACATTCCATTGCAGAAGACGTATTAGTTTTTTGCAGGTTCCAGGAGGAAGGACAAATGACTACAAGAGAATGGTGTCTTTCTAAGAGACCAATTTGTTTCATAAGAGGATGATCAACAACAAAGAGGAAATATGATGATGCAAAATCAGATCCAAACACTTGAAAAGCTTTAAAATACTATTGTCTCCATCACATCCATACTTCATAATAAACCATTCACTCGATATTTTCCATTTACATTTACATACACTTTCCATCTTTTTTTTTCCCCATTCATAACCCACAAATAGAAGCAAGAGGCTCATTCATATGCTTATTGCCCATTGCCATTTCTACTCTCCATTGCCATCTTTCATTTCTTGTCATTTTCATTCTGCAAATAAGCCCTGCTTCAATGCAAATTATTGAGTCCATAGTCCTTTGAGTCTAAGTTCTTTGTAAAAACACCTTGAGGCTTGCATGCCTTAATGGCAAGTCCTCATGCTGACAAACAATGGGAATACATTAATGTCCCTTGTTCGTCAGATCTTCTAGGTGACTCGATTTCGGCAAATTCATTCGTACCTAGAAAGATGTGTTTGGGCATCTTGACTCTCATTATCATCAATGGTGAGAGTTCTCGTGTTGACTAGTGGCATCCATTAATGGTCACTAAGTCAACAATTTCCTACTATGTTCGACATCAGAACATCTTTTCACATAGTAGGAATTGTGCCAACGAGTTTTGAAGACATGAAGACTATTATTTTCAGCATTTTGGAGCAGATTCAGCAAGTTTTAGTAGAAGCAATAAAAAGTCATCTTATCTCTCTATCCATGACTCCTCTTGTTTAGCCACTTGAAGAAGAATATGATCAGAAATTTTCAGCCACTACACATACAACTCATCCATTCCAAAGGGTAAGTGAAGGTATGCCATTTTCTAACTTTTGACCATAGAATTCCATAAAAAGCTAGAATGATAATTGTTGGAAAAACATTTCTCTTCCTCATTTCATAAAATTGCCAATACCATCAGTTGGGGGGGAATACATTCATCTTCATATTTTGCCATGTCCATATCATAATCAGGAGCCCACATACTTCCAACATATATTAACTATTACATTGTTATTATGAGCATACATTGGCTTTTCAAAAAAAGTGCTTAAAGGATAAATTGGATACAAACAAAATCATGGTTGTCACACAAGAACCAACCATCATGCAATCCAATAAAGATATACTTTGCAACAATAATCAAAATATCATTATGCAAAATTCAAAGATTAAAATAGAAGGCAACAAAAAAAAAAATGGTTGTAACACAAGAACCAACCATGTTGCAATTCAAGTAAAACACTTTGTAGAAATAAGAAGTTATCAAATGATATCATGCAAAGTTAAGCCAAAGCTCAAGGATCAAAAGAGTTAATGTAATATATATTGCATGAGGACATGCAATAGCTTCAGTTGGGGGGTATGTTGAGTCTTGAAAATGTCATTCATTTCTATTACACTTTCACTATTATATCCATTATATCACCTCCACTTCACCTCCATTTCACTAATATGTCACCACATTCATCCCACTTTCATTATCATTGGGCCACATTTATGTTTTTCCAATATTTATTAATTATAAGCCTTTTTAGTGAATTTGTGGTTAAAAATTAGAAAATAATGTGCATATGCTTATACCTAACAAATGGGTTGAGATTGTTGACATGTGTAGGTTGAAAGGAGGCTTCTAGAAGACCCTTATGTGGCACTCTAAGGCCAAATTCGAATTTGAGTGGAAAGAATCATGGGATCATGAGGATATGTGTCACATCTCCTAATTTTATTATAACTCTAAGGAGACATGTGTCTTATCAGTTCCTATTTTGATTAGGACTCTATAGGTAGAGGGAGAGATTCATGGACTCTTATTAATGAGATGGCTTCTCATCTTTTTGTATAAATAGGAGATCTCTCTCCTTCATTTGTTAGTCCTTTAGCTTATTAGTCTTTTAGCTTGTGAGTTCTTTAGCTTGGAGTTTGTAGTTCTTCCTTGATGGCTTTTGAAAGCTCTGGAGAACTTTGTTGTACTTTGTAATTTTGAAGAATTTGAATAAAGCTTTGATGTTCTCAACATGGAAGGAGATGTGAAGTAGATTTCATGGAGCATATTAGAATGTAAGGTAGAGTAGATTTCATTTTGTAATTTTTCTTTGATTCCATTATGTCATTTGATTGTCTTTCAAGTTTGATAGATTAGATTTTTCATTCATGCAAGTGTGTTCAACCAGTTGATTGTAGGTTAGAAATGCACATAGCTTTGTAATGACTAATGACATGACGGAATCATCTTGTCCTTCTGCTGATTTATTTTCTGAGTTCTAATTCCAGCATTGTTATTTCTTTCAGATTTGTTTTGTTCATTTACTTTTCTGCAAGATAGATATTAGACTGCTCATGTCATTTTCAATTACCTCCTATAGCCAGAGCGACTCAAATAGTGAGGGATTGAAGTATGAATGCGTAGTTTGATATTAGTTTATTTTTCTACAAGTTAGGTATTGAATTGCTCATGTCATTTTCAGTTACCTCCCATAGCCAAAGCGACTCAAATGGTGAGGGATTGAAGTATGAATGCGTAGTTTGATATTAGTTTATTTTTCTGAAAGTTAGTTATTGGATTGCTCATGTCATTTTCAGTTACCTCCTATAGCCAGAGCGAATCGAATGGTGAGGGATTGAAGTATGAATGTGTAGTTTAATATTAGTTTCATTTTATGCAAATTAGATATCGGATTGCTCAATTTGTTTATGATTACCTCCTATAGCCAGAGTGAGTCGAATGGTGAGGGGTCAGAATATGAGTTGATGTAATATGATTTAGTTTACTTTGCTTACAGTTTTTGAATTGCTTTAAGTTCAGTTTTCTTTTTATACAGCAACAAGGATACTGGGTTTCATAGTCACTATCTCATTGATTGGTTGTTGCATTCCATTTTGATTGAAGTAGCTGCATATTTACACTTTTGTTTAAGTACTAATTCCATCAATAACATGTTTTGATATCTTTTGAAATGCTAAGTTTTGGAAGTTACCATTAGGGACATAGGTCTTGTCTTAAAATCTCTATCCATACTTGTCCTTTAAAAGTATTCTTAAGACCTTAGAATAGGATTTCCATTTACATTAGACACTTTAGGAAACCAACAAAAACAAAACCCCAAAACAAAATAAAATCTATAAAACAACGAAGTAAGAAAAAGGTTAACTAAGCACATATGGTGCACCACACTTCATCAGTTTACGATACCTGGATTGATAATTCATGTAGAGAAATTTAAGATGTTAAATTGACTAGACACTTATGCTCTATTTTACCTGTGATTCTCTTCATCATCAACTCTTATTTTGTTTGCAACTTGTCCTTTGAATGTAAAAAAATTTCCATGATTAACAACTCCTTATATTTTTGCAATTGTGTCTCACTGATTGACAACTCCCCCTGAGATTGTGTTGTGTATCAATTTCCATTATCATCATTATTCTTTCTATTACCAAAGGAATTATCCCCCTAAACATATGGTTCTTCTCATTTTCTTGTAAGAGTGCCAATGTTTGATCTACTGCAAGCCTTTATTCTTTCCTTTGAGATCTAGCTTGTATTCTCTTCTAGCTTAAAATATTTCTTTGGTTGTTTTCAATGTATTTGATCTAGCTAAAGAATAAATATCCCTCCAACATTAACCTTATCTTTGGCCTACTCCCCTTGATCATATGACTCTTTCTTGCCCTTTTCCTTTTTGATGTACTAATTTGTCTTTACTGGTCTTTTCCCTAACTCAAGCATTTTTTAATGTATTCTGAGGATGTGCTAGATCATTTCTCTTTTCTTCTTCCTCTATATATTTATTAATACCATTTATACGTTCCACAACTCTATAAACTGTTACAATTACTTCAACTTGCTGAACTACAACAAATAGTGCATTATCCACCCTTTCTAGGCTCTCCAATCAAGAAAATACATACTAGTCCTCCCATTCAATTTATGAACACATCACAACTATTCAATCACATTTCTAGCCTAACAATGGCTGGCACACTAACATAATACAAGAAGATGCTTGGGATCAAATCAGCTTATGCATCATACTTCACAAACCATACATCACATATCTATCCCATGCAACATGTGTGAATGCAGCTCTCTATGTACATAGTTCATTCACAAGAGAATTAATAGTTAGTAACCAAGCACAACTAAAAATTAATCCATATGATCATTACAACATACTCAGTAACCCATAATAGTAATATCTATGAAATATTGAACAATCATATCATTTCATTGCAAGACAAATAATTACACTTATCTATGTCACTATAATATTTTCTATAAATTGATGTTAAAATTGGAAACTATGGCCAAACTCCATGTGGGTCACCTTATTTATGGAAACTAATATTTTTCTTTGATTCCTCTCATCAAGAGGTGTAGGATTGATCTAATGATCATCTGATTCCGACATGTATTCATGGAGATATGAATTTATTTGTATTTCTTGACAATTTGTTAAGGTCAACCAACAAGCAAAACAATGTTTTACACCCCTAGATTATCCTCAACGTAACATATAAAAGGAGGAGACCTTGAGGCATTATTCCCATCATCTCATCATCTCATTCTTCACTCTCCTAGTCTGATTGGATATGTGTAGGAGGAGCAGATCACTCACATGTGGGAAGAAGGAAGGACACAGTTCTGATCTAGGGCAGTGTTGACTTTCAGTTGACCGTGGAGCAGCGGGACTAAAATTTGATTGCATTGACCAGCGAGGAGGTGTCTTTGACTACGGATTATTGTGGGGAGTCTCTTCCAAGCAAGTTACAGTTTTGGACAGCAAGCATTGACCCCTGTTTGGCCAACCATTGACCATCGTTCACTGTTAAGGGTTGACTGCAGACTTTGAATTTTGTTGACTGCAGTTTGACCACCATTTTCAGACTGTTTTGGGCTGCCTATCATTGCTGTTCAATTTCGATTTGACTGAGGTTGACTTGAGGTCATTGTTGACCTGTTTGACCAGCTTTGTCTTTGATGGTTCAGGTTTAGTTGTTATTGTCATAAAATTACAGAATTGTGTAATTGTACTATCTCTCTCTCTCTCCGTTGAATTATTGAAGAATATAAGAAAAATTGATCAAGGGTTTCCCCGCATTGGGGTTTGTCCCTGGCTGGTACCACATATTGTGTCTCTTGCATTGACTTGTCTTCTACTTTTTACATTTATGTTCTATTTGCATTTTACTATCATGTTGATGTGATTGCAATTTTGGAAATTGATATTGGGCTAATAAGAAAACTTGAAGTACATTTCTCTTAAGCATAGAACATACCATAATCTAACATGGTATCAGAGTTGAGGTGAAGACAAAGCCCAAGCAAGAGTGAAAGAGAAATCACCAAAGAGAGTTGGAAAGGTCAAAAGGCTTCATGGGTTCCTTATCCCACTTCCTGGCTGAAGACAAGCTCCGTGAGAAGTCTCACTATCATAGATGGGAGATGTCTCTTGATCTGACATTGGAAGAGTAAGAAGTGTTGGAATATGTGAGGGGAAAAATTTAGGAGCCTCCATCAAATGCACCGACTGCTACAAAGAACAAGTACAATAAGGGTGAAGCCAAAGAAACGAAGATTATTTGAGACTCAATTGAAAAGTGTTTGGTGGCCTACATTTTCGAGATGAACACCTCTAAGGAGATCTACAACACACTGGTAAGATTGTTTAAATTTAGTGATGCAAATCAAGTTTTGTTCCTAAAAAATAAACTGAAGGATATTAAGAAGGGAAAGGACGAGGATATTCAATCCTAATTCTTAAGGATCACTAAGAGCATGAATGATCTTCTATCGATTGGAGAAGTCATTCCTGATAGGGAACTCACTATCACTACCCTTGGAGGGCTCCCATCTGAATGGTATATATTTAGAACCACTCTTCTCAACAATGATCGAATTCTAGGATTTGAAGAATTGATGTCGAGATGCATTAAAGAAGAGACAAGGATGGTGGAGCAAGAAATTCCTTCAAGAAAAGGCAACCCCACTACTTTCTCCTCTCATTCGAAAAGGAGAAATAATTCTAGGTCTAAAGATCATTTCAAAGGAAAGCTGAGATCGAAGGGTGGAAGGAAGGGAAGATGGTTTGTTTGCAATAAATTTGGCCACTGTGTGAGGGAGTGTCCAAATACAAAGGTCACATCACATGATGATGATCAAAATCACTCCAGGGGAAACTCCAACAACAATCATAGGAATGACAGGTTCAATGGAAAAGGAAAGAGGAATGCGGGAAATCAAGGGAATGGTCAATCCTCCAAGAAATCAAGGAACTACAGGTATGAATAAAATGTTGTTAATAATAATCAAGATGAATATTATCTGATATTGACCCTCTCCCCTACCTCTCCTCCAGATTCGTTGGGAAATTGGCTTATTAATAGTGGTGCCTCAAGGCACTTCACTGGTTACAAGGAAGCTCTCTCTAATCTGATAGAGAAGGAGAAAAACTTGGATATTATTCTTGGAGAAAATTCCACCTATCCTGTAAAGGGTGTAGGGAATGTTACTCTTCAATTAAATTAGGGTAACACAATTCATTTGCAAGAAGTATTATATGTACCTAATTTCAAGAAGAACCTGGTGTCCATTTCAGCAATGGAAGACAAAGGCTACAAGGTAGAATTCATCAATGGCAAGGTATGTGTTTGGAAAAAGAATTTTAAAGATGCTTTCACTCTTAGGTTCTGGGTTGACTCTTTATATCAAGTTGGAGGAAGTCTGTTGGGAGTCTTGTCTTGCGACACATCTGTACAGTCTGAACTATGGCACCGGAGGTTTTCCCACCTTCATTATAAGGCTCTACCCGATGTGAGACAGATGGTGACAGGGATGCCTGAGTTCAAAGTAGAGAATGAAGGTGTATGTCTAGGGTGTGCGGAAGGTAAGGCTAAAAGGGGACCCTTCCCCTCAAGCAATAGCAAGAATACATATATATTGCAGTTGGTCCACTCGGACATATCTAGTATGATGCCCGTAAACTCTTTGGGAGGATATATATATATTATCTTACTTTTACATATGATTATTCTCGCAAGAATTTGATCTACTTCTTGAAAAAGAAGGATGAAGTGTTCTCCTTGTTCTGTCACTTCAAAGCCTTGATCGAGAATCAAACCGAGAAGAGAATCAAGATATTAAGGATTGATAATGGGACTAAGTATGAATCCAAGGAGTTCCATGAATTTTGCAAATAAGCTGGCATTAAGAGGGCGACCAAAAAACCATACACTCCTAAGTAGAATGGTGTGGTTGAAAGGAAGAATTGTACAATTATGGAAGTTGTTTGTGCCATGCTCCATGATCAAAGGCTTCTGAAGTTTCTATGGGCTGAAGCTGCGAATACCACCGTATATGTTCAAAACTGATGCCCTCATCAAGCATTGGATTCCAAGACTCCTGAAGAAATGTTCACTGGTAAGAAACCTGATGTCTCTCATTTTAGAATTTTTGGAAGTCCCGTATATTTTCATGTGCTGAAAGAGAAAAGAAGAAAATTGGGTGCATCTGGAA
The DNA here is from genome assembly GCA_031772625.1 of Pinus tabuliformis. Classification (NCBI taxonomy): domain Eukaryota; kingdom Viridiplantae; phylum Streptophyta; class Pinopsida; order Pinales; family Pinaceae; genus Pinus; species Pinus tabuliformis. Next base: position 209,829,759 of record CM062810.1, on the reverse strand, counting down.
AGAAGGGAATCTTTGTGGGCTATAACGAAAATTCTAAGGGCTATAGAATCTATGTGGTTGGTCAAAGGGAAATCAAGATAAGTCATGATGTCACCTTTGACGAAGATATGGCTCTTAGCAAGGTTGAAAATCTTTCTATTCTAAGGAAATATAAAGAAACTGACACTAGGAAGTCAGATGAAAAGGAAGATGAATCGATGATATGAATGAAGTATATGAGTCCATCATGAAGAATGATGTCTGGGATGTGGTCCCCAGACCCCAGGACAAAACAATTGTCATCTTGAAATGGCTTTACAAAATCAAGCATGGCGCTAATGGGAGTGTTGAAAAGTACAAGGCTCTCTTTATTGCTTGAGGCTTCTCTCAAAAGGAAGGTGTGGATTATGATGAGATATTTGCACCTGTTTCTCGATACACCACCATCTGCTCGATCATAGCCCTTGCTGCTTCGCAAGGATGGAACCTACATCAGATGGATGTCAAGACCACATTCTTGCATGGTTTGATTAAAGAGGAAGTATATGTGGAACAACTCGAGGGGTTTGAGATTCATAATCTGGAATCTCATGTATGCAGGTTGAAGAAAGCTCTCTATGGGCTGAAAAAGGCAAACCAAGATTGGTATGAGAGGATCGATAACTATTTGATGAAGCTAGGATTCACTAGAAGTGAAGCCGATCCGAAACTTCACTTTAAGGTTGAAGATGATAAGCCTCTCATACTGGTGCTCTATGTTGATGACCTCTTTCTGACAGGTGCATACCTTCTCATTCACAAATGTAAGAGGGAGTTGGCTTCCAAATTTGAGATGAAGGACCTAGGATTGATGCACTATTTCCTAGGGCTGGAGGTCTGGAAAAAACCAGGAGAAATTTTCCTATCTCAAGGAAAATATGTAGTGAAGATATTGGAGAGATATGGTATGGTGGACTGCAAACTCGTGACTACCCTGATGGAGCTTAAATTCAAGAAGTTATGCAGTAGTGCTGCTGGACCTGTGTTGGGAAATGATTCTGAGTATCGTCTACTCATAGGAGCATTGATGTTCTTGGTGAACTCCTATTTGGATATATGTTTTGCAGTTAGCACGTTGAGCCAATACATTGTTGAGCCTCATCACTCACATTGGATTGGTGCCAAGAATCTTCTGAGATATCTTAGGGGCACAATCACTCATGGACTGAGATACACTATCGAAGATGTGAGGCTACATGGTTATTCCGATGTTGATTGGGTAGGCAATGTGGTGGAACGAAAGAGCACTTTTGGGTGTTGTTTCTCTTCGGGTTTTGCTTCAATATCCTAGATGAGCAGGAAGCAAAAGTTGGTGGCTTTCCGCATTGCAGAGGGCGAATACATTGCTGTGAGTATGACCTCCTGTGAAGTTTTCTCGTTGCAGAAGCTCTTTAGTGAGTTGTTTAGTCATACGCTGGATACTACCGTGATCCTCTGCGACAACCAGAGTGGGATTTGTTTATCAGAGAATCCCATATTTCATGATCGCTCCAAGCACATCAATATTAGGTACCACTTTATTCAATATATGGTACAACAAGGAGCAATAAGGCTCCATCATATTGGGACTGATGATTAGGTTGCCAACATTCTGACAAAGCCCCTTGGAAAGGTCAAATTCTTGACTTTTTGAGAACGACTAGGAGTCATAGAGAGACCCTCTTATGAGGGTCCTATATGATATATAAATTGAGCTCTGAGAGCTCCAGGGGGCTTGGGGAACTTCTTGGAGTGATGAGAAACCATAGGGTGAGTGGTTCAACCTTCCCCTAGTGGTTTGCTATCTATAGGGTGAGTGGTTCATCTTTCCCCTATGATACCCTATGGCGACATGTAGGCCAGAAGAGTGGTTCATCTTTCTCCTACTTTAGAAATCCTAACCATGTAGTCTGGTGTCATGCGGAAAGAGTCGATAATGCGGACAAAACCGACCTCCCTAGAAGCAAAGGCTTTCTAGTGACAAACAAGACAAATAAACACTACCTTTCTCTAAACATGCATTGAGAATACAAGTAATCAGGTGATTTTAACATACCTTTAGTCCAACGCTTTGTAGTAGTCCAGCCTCGCCGATCCGGATGAGCTCCTCCTTCTCTTCGAAACCTGCATTCACTAACAAGCCAAAAGATTAAATAGCACCTGATAAACTCATAAAATAATACATATCCATCATACAGACCAAGGAGTATATGAAACAAATCATGAATAACAATCTGTTGAGAAAAATGAGTTCATTTGTATTAAGTGGAAACAAAAGAAACCATTACAACCTGAGCCTTGGTGTTGTGCAGGTCCCTCCTAGGGTCCAGCAAGAGTTTTCCTTTACTTTGATCAGCTCACCCACTCTCAAATAAGGCTAGGAAAGGATGGGAATCTCTCCTCTCAAGCTTTATAAGGGAGTCCTAATTCCAGCAGCATCTACCCTTAGGAATGTTCAGCTTTCAACCTCCCCTCCCTCTGGCCCAATGCCTGTATTTATAGTGCTCTAGAGGAAGTTATTCAGGTCCACCATCAATGGGATAAGCCCCTCTTTGGATGGGATAGCTCCCCTCTTGATGGGATAAGTTCCTCTTTGATAGGGATACATGAACCATCTGGAGGCGCTCCATACACGTCAAACAAGCTTCTAGAATGCTCTAGAAATGACCACAAGTAACTTTTTTGGAGTGAAACTTGCGCCTTTTGACCTTTACAGGAGTACGCACCCTCCCCTTTACAGACAGAGCGTACAAGTACACAGGTATTGTGAACTTGGGGTGCGTACACGCAGGTAAGGCTAAGAGAAACTGCGTACCCAGAGATATATAGATTTTTAAAGACTTTCTCTCATTCTTGGAGTTTTACATGGAGAGCAGAGGTATGAGACTTGCCAAGGAGGATAGTATGACAGTTGATGAAGCCATACTAACTGCAAATAGTCATGGTGACAAATTTTAGTGTAACAGATTGCCCCCTAAAGTGCGAAGCCTGTAGTAGATAAGGGTTTCATATCATCTAGGAAGGGTGAAGTACTTTATCATTTCAAGGATTATCTTGTGGAGAGCCCAGTCAGAACCTGCAAGTATTCAACACAAAATACATATATAAGATCATATCATCACTGAGGTAGGCATTCCCATACTCAGATTGAAAACTTTAACTAACAAACTATCTACTGCTCTGATACAGGAATGATTTTGCAGTACATCATAATCTTAGACTTTTGTAGACACAGTATGGACGCAGCCATCTGTTTATAGTTGGTCTACTATATAATGAATACAAAACTCCTCCCAGCCTGGATGGTGGAAACTAAATCCAGGGTCTTCATTTCTACTTCCTGAACAGGTACGATTCTATCCATGCGAATAAATGAGTTGATGTCGAACATGGTAGAAACCACTTGATTACCAGTCAATGATGTAAACTGTTAACAAGCGTGAGAGAGACCACCAATGATGTCAATGGTTCTCAAAGTACCCAGTACAATCCATGAGATGTGAATGAATGAGTTGATGTCGAACATTTCACGGAATCCTTCGATCGAAAGTCAATGATGTAAACTGTCGTCAAAGGCGAGAAACCTGCCATTGATGCATGCAGACTTCAAGGTACTGACGATTCCTAGGTCATCTTTCTAGATAATGTGCTGATGTCGATAGAAAGCGACCCGTTGCAGGCAAGCCCACAACACGAAATCATAGATCAAGTTGAAGAAATGTAGCTGTAAGGACTGACTCAGGGATGGTCAAGATGGATGACGGGTATTTTGCAGATGAATGGTTTATATGCAAAGACCTCTTGAACACATAACGACACAACAGATGGCTTGGTGACATTTGACCCAAAGTTAATACCCGGCTGAAGACTTTCAATGTGGTTTGATCAACTGTGAGGCAAAGGATTTCCCAACCCAGGTGAATGCAAAGTGTCATGTTCAAGAGTGGTAATAAGGCTTCTTCTGAGACAAAGGATAACAAATAGGCTCATTTTTCTCTCTTTTCCCCCACCATTTCTGGCAAGTACCTCTTTATTTCTTACAAGCTTGAGGAGGATAACATATGCTTGATTATAAGCTCATCCTTCGGATGAGTCCAACTTAGTTTTGATTCGAACCCTAAGAAGGAGTGGTCCGTTCCTGTTTGTAATCGAACAGGTCCTTTACTGTGAAATTTTAATGAGTCCAGTATAGGAGAAACTCGGCGTTTTTCATTTTTAGAGAGTCTGAAAAAACTTAAGAAGACTCCAGGTTGAACTTTTTCGTAAAGTTGTGTCTCCCAAGCCCGAAAAAGTATAAAATAATACTTGAGAGAACCGCTTAGTCTTGCGACCAAGGAGTACTTTCATGATTAGTGTCTTTGACCTGAAAAGTAAAAAGCGATCAAGGACACGTCGTTTTATTTCCAGTATCGAATTTGAAACGACAAAAATCCGGCAATCTTTTCCTGTTTTTACGGTCAGAAAAGGGCTACAAGGGGACCGTCTTTTAATTCCATTTTAACGAGTGTAAAAGAAACGCTCGGCAATCTTTTCATGTTTTAGGAGTCAGAAAAGGGCTTAAAAGATGACTCTGATATTTTTGTATGTGAAAAATGACAATTTTCCCTGAAAAACCTTTTATCCTGCACAAAAACCAACACATTACTCATACCTATTTAATATAGATAAAAAATACTTTGAAAAATACCTTTTCATGGTGGAAAATAAACAAATTTAACATTCATTTACTCAAAAAACCTATAAAAAGGGGTTTTACCATTTCATTTTTACCATTTCACTGTTGAGGAGAGAAAAGGGGCTTTTGGCAAGAAACTTCCCGTGGTCGTTGCGGAGAATCCGACCGTCGAAACCGAACGCCGTCTCATCAGGTATTCTACAACATCCTCCCTTGCATTTTCATCCGTTTAGAATTCGTTTTTAGGCTTTAGATTTATTTTTTGGAGGCCTTGGGGGTTTCAAGGTCCGCTTTTCGGGGTACGCAGGTGCCCCATGGGTGACCTGCGTACCCCGACATTTTCTCCATTGGGAAAATGCCGGGTGTACGCAGCTTGCCTTAAGAGAAGGTGCGTACAGACGCTCTGTCTCTAAAGGCGGGCTGCGTACCCCGCGGAAAGCATTTTGAAACTTCCAATGCTCCAAAATGAACCAAAAACTTTCAATTTTATGGACTCTAACAGATGTTTTATGGTGTGTAGATTGCCCACCATGCTTGATTGGCGCGAGAGGGAGCACAAAGATGTTGATTTGGCCGCGATTAATCATCAACCTTCCATTGATGCTTTGAAGGCATGCGGTCTTTACAAATACTGGGCCATACCTGGCATGAGGGCCCAGGTGCGATTTCTAGAGTGGCTGGTCGAAAGGTGGAACGTTCAGGATCAGTGCTTTTACATCGGAGGGCACCAGCTCGAGATAGAGCCCTCTGATATTTACTTTCTCACTGGTTTTCCCAAGAGGGGCGAACAATTGACTCTGTCCGGGACTAGGCCGGGTGGCCAGTCCATTGCTAGCCTCCGGCTAGAGTGGTGTAACAACCAAAACCAGGATAAGGGGATAGAAATAAAAAAGATATCCCTACCTGAACTTATGGTAATTGCCTTTACAGTTACCAGACTTTGCGGCGCTGCCGCTTTGCACATTGCCACCGGGTCCCAAATGCGGATGGCGATTGACTGCTATCGGGGCACCATTTTCAACTGGTGCGATGCTGTGTTGGCCAACTTAAAGGGCCAACTGACTAGGACTAAAAACGGACAGCTGAAGACTTTTGGTTATGGGCCTTTAGTTGTGAGTTTTGCCCTAGAGAGGGTTCCGATGCTGATCCCACAGCATCTCACTGTTGAGGTTGGGCCTCCCCGAGAGCCTAAGTTGATGCGATGGGTTGCGGTGATGGCCCGTCATCCTGACGAGGGCACGGAGGTTGTTCGATATAGACCGGAGTATTTTCACTGGTTAGAGAACCAGGTCTTCTCGATTCAGGATTTTCCGTATGCCGGAGTTGATTTTCGCGGAGATCTGGACATGATTCTTCCAGCGGGAGAACAGTGGGACGACACAGGTACTTCATTTTCCACAAGTTTTTAAATTATTTACTTTTTTTTTTTTATATCGTCTCAAAACTGACAGTGACAATTTTCAAAATGCAGATGTAGGTCCACAGCGTCCGGCCAATCTCCGGCCTTTCGAGAGAAGAGTACCAGTTGCACCAGCACCGGCCCCACAGGATGCGGCCGCAGAGACCTTAGCCGAGTTGGAACAGGACCTAGAGTGTCTTACGGCGGACATACCAGAGACGACTATAGATGATATCCCTATCAGACTTCAGCGCTATGTGGTCGCAGTCCCAGGACCTTTTAGGAGGTTCTTGTGTAGGGTAGCGCGTGCAGTGGTGTCGTATAGAGAGCACCACCAGTGATTGGCTAGTCACTTTTTGTAGACACATGTGACATTTTGGTTTTTTGTACTTATCATTTTTGCCGATCATAAGGTGTTTTTCAACCTATGATCGAAGACGATGTATATTTTGACACACTCCTATCTATATATATCACTATTACCGGCTTATCTTGTTAAACATGTGTGATGAAATGTTTTTAAATTTACATGCATGATTATCGCAAATGTCTGTCTAACATTCGAGAAGCAATTGCATCTGCTAATGTATTTAATGACCTTGGAATATGCTGATATTCAATGTAATCAAATTCACGTTCCAAGAGGCGCACTCTCAAAAATAACCTTAATAACACTAGATTTCTAATGGCATAAACTCTATTAAGCTGTAATACAACGAGTTCAGAATCTAACCTCACTATCAAACTCCGAATCCCAAATGAAATAGATTCAGATAATAACTCAATCACTGCACTGTATTCTGCAATGTTGTTTGTTGTTTGACCGAGGCTCACCCCATGCATAGAAACTAACTCGTCAGAGGGCGAATAGATAACCCAAGCTGTGGAAGAGATATTCCGTGTACTACGACAAGCACCATCAGCGAATCCAATGTACGTTTGGAGAGGCGTCGACATCTGCAATATCAAGAGTAAAACCAAGATAAGCCAGAATAACGACGAAAAACACACTCTCTAAGCTAAGCACACTGTCTATACTAACAAACACACCAGCTAGAAAGAAAAACTAACCTAACTAAATCTCCATACCCATCATTTAAGCATAATACCTCTTTAGGTAAAGGCCATTTCTGGGTTTACCCAAAGAGTCCCCATCAAAATCTACCAGCTCATAGGCCCCTTTTGCTAGCTTTCGCTTGACAATGTAGGGCCCATGCCACATAGGAACGAATTTTCCAGCACCTAATTTATCGTTAGCTTGATCATATAATAGCACTAGTTCTCCTTCCGAAAAATTTCGAGGGGTCACGTTGCGATCATACTGAGCTTTCATCCGTTTTGCGTGAGTCTCGATTGCCAATGCAGCATCACGTCGAGTCTCATCTAATTGAGCTAAGTATAATAGACGCTTCTCCTCTTCGGAAGCAGCTGGAAGTAATTCGACAGCCATTTGAAGTGACGGGATTTCGCATTCAATGGGCAACACTGCTTCCAAACCATAAACTAGTTGGAAAGGAGTGAACCCTGTTGATGTTTTCACTAAGGTTCGGTACGCCCAAAGCGCGGAAAATAACATGTTGTGCCAATTCGACCGATGAATACCAATGATTCGTCGGATCATGATAACTAAAACTTTGTTAATAGACTCAACCAGGCCATTGGCTTGTGGATAATAAGGAGTTGAGCTATCGTGACGCAAACCAAGCTGGCCTGTAAGTTCTGTCATCATAATGTTTCGAAAATGGCGCCCATGGTCAGTGATTATCGCTTTTGGGACACCAAACCTAGCAATAATGTGATTGAATACGAAAATCGCAGCTGTCTTGCCGTCTGCCTCGAATGTAGGCATCACCTCGGCCCACTTAGTAAAATAATCAACCGCAAGGATGATATACGCATGCCCCCCGGCCGAGTGAGGGTTACATGTAATAAAATCGATACCCCATTTAGCAAAAGGACCAACGGCAATTATAGGGTGGAGAGGAGCAGGTGGTGCGCGCATCTTGCGATCAAACACTTGACAGTTGTGGCATTTCCGGACCGCAATAATACAGTCTTTAAACAAGGACGGCCAGAAGTAGCCAGCGCGCAAAATCTTTTGGGCTGTGGCATACCCAGACATATGACCGCCACACGCTCCAGAGTGACAGTCATTCAAAACCCTTTCAGCTTCCTCATGAGTTAAGCAACGACGGAAAACCAAGTCCGCCCCACGGCGATAAAGAGTATCTCCAATGATTTTGTACTGTTGGGATTGGAATCGGATTTTCCGACGTTCCGACTTTGAAAGTTTGGGCCGAAAGGATTGGGTTTGGAGATAGACAATTATATCCCCATACCACGGATCTAAAGTGCTGATGAGAAACAAAGATTCGTCCGCAAGGGGTTCCTCTGCCACAGTTTCTGTGTCAGCACGCGGGAAATCACACATCAATTCCGCAAAAACTAAAGATTTCTTAGACTTAGACTTTTCAAATTCCAAGTCGAACTCCTGCAGGATAACGATCCATTTAGAGTACTTGCCCCCTAGCAATTGTTTAGTCAAAATGTAGATCATAGGGTTGCAATCCGAAATGACTGTAGTTTTACGGAGAAGAATGTAGTGACGAAAACGTTGGACAGCTTGAACGGCTGCCAAGGCCAATTTCTCCACATGTGAATATTTGAGCTCAATGGGATTTAACATCCGACTAAGATAATAGATCACATGTTCCGTTCCAAATTCATCTTCCTGGACTAAGACCATTCCAATGGTGGAATGAGCGGTGGCGAGGTACAAAAAGTAATCCTGGTTGTAGTTGGGAGGATGCAACAACAGTGCATGGGTCAACGCGTGCTTGAGCGCATCAAAAGATTTATGAGCTATCTCATCCCAAGAGAATTGAGCATTTTGTTTCAACAACCGGGTAAAACCCTTTGTAATCTCGGTGTAGTTAGGAATGAATCGGCGTAAAAAGTTTGCTTTCCCCTGCAAACTTTGGAGTTGGCGCAGACTCGAAGGAGGAGGCAATTTGATGATAGCTTCTACCTTCGAGGGATCGACGCGAATGCCGGCTTTTGAAACTACAAATCCCAACAATCGTCCCACTTCTATGCAGAAGACACATTTGTGTGGGTTCAACCGTATACGATAATGCCTACACCTCATAAAAATTGCTCGTAAATGGACAAGGTGATCAGCTCGATGTAGGGAGTGAGCGGGCAAATCATCGAGATACGGTTGCACAATGTGCTTGATGTCATGAAATGCATAAGACATCGCCCTTTGAAAAGTGGCTCCGGCATTCTTAAGCCCAAAAGGTAATTTGCAATAAGCAAATGTCCCCCATGGATAAATGAAAGCCGTTTTTGGTTGATCGGCAGGTAGAATATTGATTTGGTTGTAACCGGAAAAACCGTCCATAAAGGAAAATATTTCACTGCCGGCACAATCATCAATTATTTGATCGATATAGGGCGTTGGATAGTTGTCCTTGGGACAAGCACAATTGATATCCCTATAGTCGATACATATTCTTATTGTTCCCTGTTTTTTGTTAATTGGAACAATATTCGATATCCAATCCGTTAACGAGATCGGATAAATGAAACTTGCTTTCAACAGCTTCTCAACTTCTGCTTTAATCGCAGCCGCTTTTCGTGGGTGAATCTGACGCAGACGTTGCCGGACGGGTTTAGCGTCCGGGTAAGTCTTGATCTCATGGACAACAATGGCGGGATCAATTCCTGGCATCTCCTCATAAGACCAGGCAAACACGTCGCGAAATTCTTGAAATAGGGCCTTGTATGTTTGAATTTCGTCATCTGAACACGAGGCACCTATATGAATGTGTTCAACAATTCCGGGCTTGACTGAAATGTCAATGGGAATAGTACGAGAAATGTTTCCCAAATTCAGCTCTGAATCAGGATGTTTCATTGGACTCTGAGCTTCTTTGACATATTCAGCTGTAAAGATTGATGAGAAATCGTTTTCAAAACGATCATCCTCAGGTAAAAACGAAGATCTATGATGGAGATCTTCCCATGGTAAATCGTCTACGCACAGGACTTCACAAAGTTGTTCGTCAGATGACACAACTTCGGGAAACGTTATTAGCTCCGAGGTTGACGTGAAAAGGGATTCCTCACGGACCACATTCATTTGGTCGATTTTGGTTGAACTTGGGTCGGAAAAAGACTGCACGGCTTCATATGCAATTTCATATGGACTCAAAGGCATTGCATCACCGAATGAGTCTATCTCAGATTCAGAAGGAACGATCCAAGGATCGTCATAAACAATGGTGTCTGAGGTAATCATATGAATAGATGCAAACGAAGACACGGCGTTGATTGGAGGAAAAGGAAAAGTTCCCAGTAAACCGGCATCTTTAACTAATCCTACGCCAACATCCTTGTAAGGGATAGTCGTTTTACTGACATGCTGGATACTCTCTGAAGAGGCTGGGTCGGATGAAAAATAAGCCAGCTGGTCTATGGTTACGATCTTGCCATTATGTGGAAACTTTATTACTCTGAAGACCGATGAAACGACCGCTGTCATAGCGTAAGACCAACTTCGACCCAAAAGAAGGTTGTAGTCTAGAGGGGCATCAACCACCTCCACATCTAGACTAACGGTTTTTCCTTCAACCCCTATAGGCAAATCCTGTAGAATGCCAAACGGATGGAACCCACGGCCATCAAAGGCCTTAAGAATTGTTGGGGATTGATTTAGTGAAGGAGAACCAAGCGATCTCCAACACTGTATCGACATAATACACGTGGAAGCTCCCTCATCAATTACAGTCCGATGAATAGGCCTGTTTTTGACTATCACTGGGATCTGGAAAGCCATCTGATGAGGCAAACGCGGTGTACTATTTTCTAGATCAAAGATTATTAGGTTCGGGTCCTGAACATCAACAGCTCCTATAGCCGACAAAAGTAATTTTCGCTATGCTGGGCATGATTGAAGCACTTCTAAAGCCGACATTGCTGAGGGTGAAATAGCTAAATCCTCAACAATGTTGTAATTCTGGGCCGCTCTCGCATGTGGATTGAAAGCAGACCTTCGAAGTACACCCTTGGCGGGCGGTTTGATTACTAAGTCAGGGTTAGGTTTCTCGATCTGTAGTGGATCGGAACCGGGAGCTGAGGTTGATGGATTTGAATGAGAAGATTCTTCTTCTTTCGATACATCAACAGGACTCTTACTACCATAATCTTGCGATCGAGTCGCAATCCTTACATGAGACATCATCAATATGGGTTCTTCAGTGGCACCCGAGGAAGAACCTATCATCTTACTCTCCTGCTTTGGAAATGGATCTTTCAAAACAGCAGGAGTTGAGGAACCTTTGACGATTTTCACAACCTCGGCCCGATGGGGGCAATCTCTTGTAAAATGATCCTCTTCACAAATAAGACAAGGATATCGAGGTTTGCGCTTTTCGTCATTGGTTTCCGACTTTTCTGTTTTCTCCTTTGGAGTCTTGTCTGCTTTACCCTTCTTCTTACCTTTCTTCTTCCCATCGTTTTTTGATTTAGCCGTAGATGACTCTACAGCGTGAATATCAGCGGAAATTTCAGGAGAAGATTCTCCTGTCGGGGAATCTGGTAAGGTTATAATGGGCGAAGAATTCTTTGAAGATTTCTTCTTGCTTTTAGTATTTACTGAACCAATCATGCCATCAGCAGCATGAGATCCCGAAGGAGCAGCAGCGATTTGATTTGACTTTGGAAGATGTGGGATCTTTTCGTGTAACGTACCTGACTGAGTGTAAACTAAGTCAAGGTACTGCGCTTGAGAAATTACTTGCTCCTCAGTAACTACTCCGGCCTTAGCTACGTCTTCAGTAATCTTCGGTAATAATGATTTAACAAACCATTCAGCTAAGATTTGGTCCGGGATAAAAAATTTCACTAATCGCCGTCGGCGTCTCCATTCATGTATATGATCGGAAATATAAGTGGACGTCGACTGTTTTAATGAAGTTAGTAGCTCCGTGCCATTATCATATCTGACCGGCAACTGAAAATGAGTTAGGAACGAGGTAGCTAACTGACTAAAATCGTAAAAAGAGGCCCGTGGTAACTCAATGTACCACTTGGCCGCGAGACCAATGAGCGTACGCTGGAAAAGACGTAAGCGGATCGAATCATCCGAGATGGAATTTGAAGCACACCAGAGGTGGTAAGTCATCACATGATTGGACAGATCCTCTCCAGACTTACCTTCGAACTTGGGTATGTCACTGGGCAACTTATTTGGCATTGGCGGCCAGAACGGAAGATAATTTATTGGATCGTTCATTAGGCGCGAAAAGTCTGGTAAATCCAAAGTTGCGATAAACGGTAACTGCCGATTAGGATCCCTAAAACTCTGGGTCACAAGACCAGTCCCAGGAGGAGGATATCCAGGATAACTTGGAATAGGTATCGCATTCGGGATATTATATCCTCCTGGAAAACCAGGATTAACCGGACTGTACTGGGGTTGCTGAGGTTGTTGATAAGTGTACCCAGGATACGGTTGATACTGGTAAACTGGCTGTTGGACAGCAGGCCCGTATTGGTACTGTCCCTGGTACGGTTGATAAGTGAATTGTGGTTGACTAGTGACAACCGTACTTAAACCAGGTTGTCCTACAGGCATCTGAACCGTAGTTTGAATCGTAGATCTAGACAATGGTAAAGATGTCTGAGGAGTAGTTGCAGAGACAGTAGAAACCGGAGCTGTCGATACTCCAGAAGCAAGTGTGGTGGAAGGAACAGATGTTGCGGTAGTTGCAGCAGTCGTTTGAGATGGAGTACTAGGTGCAATTGGCGACTGAGTAACTACCGAAGGTACAGAAGTTTGAACATTAGACTGGACTGGTTGCTGGGATGGACCATCAACTAAGGGTTGTCCAGCTTGAGATGACAAATGTACGCTTGGCTGCAATACCTGTTGAACTTGCGATGGATCCCACACTATGTTCATTCTGGGGTATTGACCCATGACAGGTTGAGGATATTGAGATCCATAACCGGATTGAGGGTAGGATTGATAATTGAAAGGTACATTTCCCATACCTTGAACATAAGATTGACCTTGAGGTGGTTGATAACCTTGACTCGAGTATTGACCTTGAGGTTGATACCCTTGAGGTAAATACTGATACTGGGGTTGACCTTGAGCTATGAATTGATACTGAGGTTGACCTTGGGGTACATATTGAGGCTGGGTTTGACCTTGAGGAATGTATTGTACTATGGGTACATACTGTCCTTGAGGTTGCCCCCCAGACGCAATTTGTGTACCTTGAGGTTGCCCCCCAGGCGTTAATTGAGGCTGCCCCCCAGGCGGTAATTGGCCACCTTGAGGTTGAGAACCGGGAACTGAACCTGACATCATGTAAATGTCCCCTACACCCAACGGTTTATTACCATTGTTTCCAGCTAATAACCCATGTTCAATGGGTTGAGGAGATGCTCGCGCAAAAGTACCAGAAAGTGACTGATACCTGGAGGAAACAGAAGGACCGTCGTACAAGAAAGATTCAAGAGATTGAGTGAACACGGACGACTGACCAGACATATTTACAGGAGTATAAATACCTCCAGGTGGAAAAGGAGTACGAGGTGGAGAAAAACTTATCCCTGAGTTGTCTAAATAATTGGTTAACGAAAGGTACCAAGTAGTACTTCTAGGAGGACTGTAAAAGATAGATTCACGCTCCCTTAGATCAATAGTAGGTTGATCTTCAAGGATAGAAACACCAAATTCTTCCTCTGGAGCAAGTTCTTCAATAGCGATCAAACCAGCGGGAAGATTTTCGGTGATGACTCTTTCTACCCTAGGTGAATCAGGTGCACTAGAAGTTGGAGTAACAGGTTTAGATATTTCAGGTTCTTCGCCTATATCACTAGTAGATGAAAAACTACCAGCAAGCTCGGAAACTGCAACAGCTTCGGGATTATAACCTGTTTCTAGACCTTGGTAATCTGGATGGACTACCAACGACGATTCTCCTTCTTCAGGTGAACCTACTTTACTGCCACTAGGAGTTACAAGGACTTTCAAACCTTCGTAATGACCCGAAACCTCTTCAGGAGGTTCGCCCCGAAGTCTACGGGACTTCCTCAACAAATCGGCCACGGTAACAATCTCAGAAGATTTGCCCCGAAGTCTATGGGACTGTCTCGGTAATTCAGCCACAGCTAAAAACTTTTAACTACTGCACACGCAAACAAAGTAAAATCTCAAAGCAAACCACCTAAAGTCTCTAAAGAACCAAACAAATTTGAATCACACGCCTAAAGAATCTAGGGCGTCAAACCATACACAAACAGTAGCCTTCCGGACCGAAAACACTAGTTGGAGATGAAACCCAACATCGCCGAATTCAGTATAGAAGTGGTGGGCGGAACAGTTACCCCGACAACCTGCTTAATGAATAGACCGGCACAAGTTCCTCCACTTTAACCGTCTCGAGTGAAGTGAACCCCCCGGAAAATCCAAGTGAGTCTAGCCGACATCTGCTCCAGGTACAGTGGGATCTTCCCTCCACTGTCACCTCGGTAGAATCCTAAAGATAATGGTCACTAAGGTTACCAACAGCAACAAATGCACCTGGGGGAACAGTCTACGACCCGATAGCATGCAAGGGCAGAGTAACAAGCTCAATCCCCTTGCCGGCTCCTTGACAATAATCCAAGGTTTACTGACAAGTGACCCCAGGCTCCTCGACAATAATCCGAGGTTTACCGTTTGTAGTACGTGCGTATCTGGTGTCTTTCCCAATGAAGGAGGATTGATCCCCTCACTGGTTCGGACACGGTCTCGTGCTTCTCCTTTAAGAGGAGCTTTCCTAGAGTACAAATGAAACAGTTGGATTTATCCTACCACAAGATGAGCTACTTGTTTGGTTTTACTGTCTTGGAGAGTTAATTACTCTCCTACTCCAAGACACTAGCCTGATCTATATTGGTGTTGCAGAGCCCTAGTAAATAAAAAGTTACTAAGTTGATTTTACTTTAAGCGTTAATTTTTATGGCTTTTCTTTAAGACAAAAGGTAGTGGAGATGAAACTGATGGTGTGTAGACTCGACCGAAATCCACTAAAAAGATGCACTTAGGATGATTTATACTAATTTTCTTGTTCAATGAATTCCCTAGCTAAGAGAGTTGGAGAATGCAAAATTGATATAAAACAATTTTCTTGGCAATGAAAATCAAAGAAACAAACTCTTTATCTTTTCCAAAGCATACAACACATGACCACTAATCACTTCACGAAAATTCCTTTTCCTTTCAAAGACTCAAATGCTACCAAAGCAAACTTTCCTTCAAAAGATATTTTTTGTATTTTTTCCTAATTAATAAAGCATGTAAAACTTACTTTAACAAAAATCAAAGTTAAAAAATCTATGGCAATCAAATCAACTCAATTTCACTCAAAAGCAAATCTAAGAGAAAATTCACCTAAAAGTAAATCTAATGAGGCAAAAGCCTACTAAAGATGATTCCTGGATGTTTTACTCAGTCAAAATGTAACTAAGGACTAGTTAATGCAGAACCAAAAACTAGTCAAAAACAAAAATCAAAATCTTTTGTTCTTTTTTTCAAGAATAAAATTCAAAGTTCAATCAACAAATGTTTTCGAGATTCGCAAAGAGAGGACACAAAGGAAGGTTTCTCACAAGGGTGGATTCTATGAAAGGCCCGACTCCTAAGAGGACTGAACAAAACCAGGGAGATCCAAAGTTTGACAACCTCTAACGCCAAAGTCACTACAGGACCAGTGCAAAAATCAAACCCTAGGGCAAAATCTCTATGAATTTCACTAAAACTCTCGACACTGACGAAACAAGCTTAGGTGAAGATTTATGGCAGAAAACCAGTGGATCTGGGCAGAAAAAACAAATTAAAACCAAAATCTAAAAGGCAAAAAGGAGAAAATTGAAATTTTCTCAATTTTGACAGGGTACGCAGGCGACCTGTTTGCACAGGTGCGTGTACGCTCTGTGCACAAAGCTGCAGTGCGTACAGGTACGCACTGTGCTCAACGCAGAGGCTGCGTACTTCTAGCAAAACTAAGAAAAACTAAAATCTAATTTAACCCTAAGCTAGCCCACCCAAAAACACAGTCAGACAGCCAAAAACCAGAAAACAAACGACTTTTCTCAGATCAAAATTTCATACAAAGGAAAAAACATTCACATCAATGGATTCCCCAGTGGAGTCGCCATTTTGTCATGCGGAAAGAGTCGATAATGCGGACAAAACCGACCTCCCTAGAAGCAAAGGCTTTCTAGTGACAAACAAGACAAATAAACACTACCTTTCTCTAAACATGCATTGAGAATACAAGTAATCAGGTGATTTTAACATACCTTTAGTCCAACACTTTGTAGTAGTCCAGCCTCGCCGATCCGGATGAGCTCCTCCTTCTCTTCGAAACCTGCATTCACTAACAAGCCAAAAGATTAAATAGCACCTGATAAACTCATAAAATAATACATATCCATCATACAGACCAAGGAGTATATGAAACAAATCATGAATAACAATCTGTTGAGAAAAATGAGTTCATTTGTATTAAGTGGAAACAAAAGAAACCATTACAACCTGAGCCTTGGTGTTGTGCAGGTCCCTCCTAGGGTCCAGCAAGAGTTTTCCTTTACTTTGATCAGCTCACCCACTCTCAAATAAGGCTAGGAAAGGATGGGAATCTCTCCTCTCAAGCTTTACAAGGGAGTCCTAATTCCAGCAACATCTACCCTTAGGAATGTTCAGCTTTCAACCTCCCCTCCCTCTGGCCCAATGCCTGTATTTATAGTGCTATAGAGGAAGTTATTCAGGTCCACCATCAATGGGATAAGCCCCTCTTTGGATGGGATAGCTCCCCTCTTGATGGGATAAGTTCCTCTTTGATAGGGATACATGAACCATCTGGAGGCGCTCCATACACGTCAAACAAGCTTCTAGAATGCTCTAGAAATGACCACAAGTAACTTTTTTGGAGTGAAACTTGCGCCTTTTGACCTTTACAGGAGTACGCACCCTCCCCTTTACAGACAGAGCGTACAAGTACACAGGTATTGTGAACTTGGGGTGCGTACACGCAGGTAAGGCTAAGAGAAACTGCGTACCCAGAGATATATAGATTTTTAAAGACTTTCTCTCATTCTTGGAGTTTGACATGGAGAGCAGAGGTATGAGACTTGCCAAGGAGGATAGTATGACAGTTGATGAAGCCATACTAACTGCAAATAGTCATGGTGACAAATTTTAGTAGTACTGATGGATAGGGATCATAGTAGTACCGATGGACGCATCGTGTATCTACCATACTCCCTATGCTAGGATGACATTGATCTGGAATAAATTGGAACTGACTTCAGGTTAGTAAGAGTGGTATGAGACACTCTCTTTATTTGGAACTGACTTTGGGTCAGTAAGAGTGATATAACTCACTCTCTTTTCGAATTGATTTCGGATCAGCAAGAGTGGTATAACACACTCCCTCGTTGGGACTTACTTTGGGTCAATAAGAGTGCTATTAGACACTCTCTTTTATCTAAGACTAACTTCGGGTCAGTAGAGGATGATCTGATACATTCTCGACCACTTCTTCTTCTTCATAGTTTAGCAGAGCAGGGCAGTGCATTGATGGAAAAGATAGTACCAACATACAGATGGATCAGAAGATGGAGATAGTACCGACATACAGATGGATTAGAAGATGGAGTTCTCCCTAGTTGAGAGGGAGTGTTAAAATTAGCAACCAGTGGCAAACTCCATGTGGGTCACCTTATTTATGGCAGCTGATATTTTTCTTGGATTCCTCTCATCGAGAAGTGTAGGATTGATCTAACGATCATCTGATTCCGACATGTATTCATGGAGATATGAATTTATTTTTATTTCTTGACAATTTGTCAAGGTCGACCAGCAAGAAAAGCAGTGTTTTACACCCCAAGCTTATCCTCAACGTGGCATATAAAAGGAGGAGACATTGAGGCATGATTCCCATCATCTCATTATCTCATTCTTCACTCTCCTAGTTTGATTGGGTATGCGTAGGAGGAGCAGATCACTCACATGTGGGAAGAAGGAAGGACACAGGTCTGATCTAGGGCAACGTTGACTTTGGGTTGATCGTGGAGCAGTAGGACTGAACTTTGATTGCGTTGACCAGCGAGGAGGTGTATTTGACTGCGATTAGTGTGGGGAGTCTCTTCCATGCAAGCCGTAGTTCTGGATAGCAAGCGTTGACCCCTGTTTGACCAACCATTGACCAGCATTGACTGGCAAGGGTTGACCATAGATTTTGAATTTTGTTGACTACAGTTTGACCACCATTTTCGAACTGTTTTGGGTTTCCTATCATTGTTATTGAAGGATGAGTTGACTGAGGTTGACTTGATGTCATTGTTGACTTGTTTGACCAACTTTGTCTTGTAAGAATTTACAAGGTAAGTTCCTCAGACAAAACATCAAAGGACACTGCTCACAAATAGATCACAGATCAATACAACCATATTTTTGATGTGGTTAAAACCCTCAAAGAGGGAAACAGTCCACGGTCTGAGCCAACGTGGCCACTTCAGTCAATTTATTAATAAAAGAATGAAAATTTACATAGGCTTCTCTCATGAACGGTCACCCTAGAAATGACCCTCCATGCTCTTTAAATAGAGATCATGGAGCAATCGAGTGTTAAGTCACTGATCAAGTGTTGGTAACATTGAGGAGAGAATGAACCGTCGGATCACTTCATGTCTAGAACATATCGTGAATGTTGCATTGTAAGTTATAAAAGTACATAGTAAAGAAACACACTTTACCTAACTCTACACTAGACCAAGTTATACTTAACTATTTCCAATGTGTCAGAATATCCTAACATCACCCCTTAAGAAGAACTTGGGATAGGATTGAAGGATATACAAATATGACACAATAGGAGAAGGAAGGAGGAATTAGAGCCTATCCCCCCTTAGTGACAAACTCCTGAACTCCAACCATAAATCGAAGTTTAGTAAACTTCGCCTCTGTGAGAGCCTTTGTAAAGATGTCTACAACTTCATCATCGGTTGAAAAATATTGCACTTCAAGAACATGGTCATGAATGAGCTTTCTGATGAAGTTCATGTGTAGTTCAATGTGTTTGTTATGCTAATGTTGGACTAGATATTTGCATAGTTGAATGGCACTTTGATTATCACACCAAAGTGTAGCCGGATGCTGCTGCTAAAAGCCAAAATCTAACAGGATTTGATGAAGCCACAGGGTTTCCTTACTAGCTTCTATGGTGCCACAATACTCTGCTTCTGCTGAAGAAAGAGAAATGTCACTTTGTTTCTTGCAAGCCCATGTAAGAAGTCTATAACTAATAGTGAAGACATAACCTGTAGTAGACTTTCGATCATCAGGGTCACCAGCCCAATTGGAATCAGTGTAACCAACCAATAGAGGAGATGCTTCTGCACTATAATGAATCCCAAACTGAACTATACCTCGAACATAACGAAGTATTGTTTTAGCTGCTTTCCAATGACTTTCATGTGGGTTTTGCATAAACCGAGCAATAAGGCCAACAACAAAGGAAAGTTCAGGACAGGTATGGGTCAAATACAAAAGTTTTCCTACAAGCTGATGGTATAAGGTGGCATCAACTTGAGGGGAAGTACAAGTGACTGAAATTTTGGCTCCAGACTGAAAGGGAGAAGGGGATGGCTTACAGTCTTCCATGTGAAAGTGGCATAGAATATCACAGACATACATGGATAGGGAAAGGGAAATACCTTCCTTGGATTGCAAGACTTGAAGACCAAGAAAATAATGCAAGTGTCCTAGGTCTGTCATTTCAAACATATTTTTAAGGCTGGACTTCAAATGGTTTATAAGGTTGGGATCACTACCAGTAAGGATAAGATCATCAACATAGAGAACAAGAATGATAAGAGACTTACCCACTTTCTTGGTGTAGAAAGTATTGTTAGAATGACACCTAGAAAAGCCAGTATCTAAAAGAAAGCTATCCATTTTGACATACCAAACCCGAAAGGCTTGCTTGAGACCATAAAGGGATTTCTTAAGCCGACATACAAGGCTGGAGTATGTTTGTATAAAGCCAGTAGGTTGTTCCATATAGATTTCTTCATGCAAGTCCCGATGCAAGAAGGGATATTTAACATCCATCTGATGGACATCCCATTTAAAAGAGGCAGATAAGGAAAGAAAAAGGCGGATAGAGTTCATTTTGGCAACATGGGAGAAGGTTTCAGTATAGTCAATGCCTTCAACTTGTGAAAAACTCTTAGCAACAAGACGATCTTTATGTTTATCAACTTTTCCATCTGGTCCATACTTGGTTCTATAAACCCATTTGCATCTAACAAATTTTTGTCCCTTTGGAAGAGGAACAAGATCCCATGTATCATTTGCCAATAATGAACGATATTATTCATTCATAGTTGCATCCCAATTTGGATGGCCTGAAGCTTCTGCAAAGGTGTCAGGATCATAATTTACTAAAGCTTGAGCCATTAATGAAGAGGCTCTATCGAACTGAGAACGTGTACGTTGTTGATCTGTAGGATCACCTGCAAGAGCACCTGTTGCATCCCGAGTAGCACGGACCCATTTTGGAAGCTGAGGAGCTGAAGGAGGATCCTGAGAAGGTGTGGGAGGATTGTCATCCTCGTTGTCATCATCTGAAGAAGAAATATTTTCGAAAGTAGAAGGGATAGAGAGAGGTGGCACATCCATTGAACTAGGCTCGTAGGCCGATATATTTTCAGCAAACTTTACATCTCTTCTAATGATAACATTTTTGGACATAAGTGGAATAAGTCTATATCCTTTGACATCTTCAGAATATCCAACAAAAATACATTTTTCACTCTTAGGTTCTAAAGCTTTATGTTTCTCATCTGGAATATGGGCCCATGCTTCACTTTCAAAAACACGAAAGTGACTTACATCTAGTTTAATTGAGCTCCATGCTTCTTCTGGAGTGATATTATTTAAAACCTTAGTAGGTGTGCAATTTACTATGTAATTTTCACAATTAATTGCTTTTGCCCAAGAATTAAGACCAATTCCTTTAGATTGAAGCATACAATTAGCTATTTCCTTTAAGGTGTGATTCTTCCCTTCCGCTACACCATTTTGTTGTGGAGTATATGGAACAATATGTTGCATTTGAATTCCATTCTCAGTGCAAAAGTTGATGAATTTATTGCTAACATATTCTCCGCCATTATCAAATCTTAGCTTAAGAATTTGATGTCTAGATTGTTTTTCAACAAAGGCCTTAAAGGCCAAGAACATGTTAAATACTTCACTCTTGAGTTTTAAGAAGTATACCCAAGTGCGTCTGGAGAAATCATCAATGAAAGTTAAGAAATACTTGTAGCTAGAGAATGAAACAACTGGAAGTGGACCACACAAATAACTATGCACAAGCTGTAAAGGGGTTGAGGTGTGTCAAGAGGCACGTTTTTCAAAACTATCCCAATGATGTTTTCTGAGTACACATTTGGAACAAACACCATCTCTGTAAGATACCATAGGAAGACATGTCACAATATTTTCTTTACATAGATTTTGAAGGGAGCGATAGTTTAAGTGAGCAAATCACTCATGCCAAAGTTTGCTCACTTCATCATTATGAGCAACAAATACTGAGGGAAGAGTTGATGAACCAAATTTGTTAAAATTATACAACCTTGTAGAATCATTAGCAATGCCAGTAGCTAAAATATGTCTTGGATCTCTTAGGTCCTTAATTACAACATCGTGAGGTGAAAATTCAACAATTTTACCTTCACTTGAATGAGTTATTTGATATACAGATAGAAGGTTGCAGGATAAGGTTGGAACACATAGTACATCATTAAATTGACCGTTGTGTAGATGAATAGTTCTAGTCCCTACAACACTAAGAGATCTATCATCACCAACATATATATTTTTGGTCTTACAATCATTTAAAGAAGAAAACATGGCTTTGTTTTTGGCCATGTGATAAGAAGATCCAGAATCAATGAGCCACTCATGACAATGAGAAGAAGAAGATACATTTAGTGGATAACCAGACCGAGATGCTTGACAACCACATGCAGAAAGCGTTATTCCTGAAGATGAAGTTGAAGTTGAATAGTGCTCCAAATGGATGTTATGCTTCTTCATTGTTGCTTCCAAGGCTTCCATCTTTTTAAAGCATTTGGATTCGAAGTGGCCATCTCGATTTCAAAAGTTGCAATGTTTATCAATATTCCTCCCTTTGCTTTCATTTGCATTATCATTTTGTTGAATTGATTTTTCATTTTGAGATGAAATTTCTTAGGACCCTTGCTTGGTTTAGGACCATTCTTTTTAGGATACTTCTTCTTAGGATTCTTTGAATTTGGTTGTTGCTAGGTAGCTAAGGCTTTCTTAGAAGAGTTTCCAAGATTAAGAAGACCAAGATGTAAGAGTTTTTCTTGTTCTCTTATTAAATAATCACAAACGAAATCAAAAGAGGGGGACTTGTAATCTTGTCCTTGAGAAATAAAGGTTTCTCTAGTAGAATGGAAGGTGGAAACAAACACAGAGTAGGCTGGTCCCAACTTAGTAAGAATGGAATAGATAAGGCTACCATCTTCTTTCTTAACCTTAACACCTTCCAAGAGAAGTCTAAGGGTCTTGAATTTGGACAAAAAATATTCAATGGAAGAAAAATTATTGGGGTTCAACGTAAGCAACTCATTTTCGAGTTGATGGGCTATAATTTCATTTTTAATTCCAAAAACCTTAGTGATTTGTTTCATTGCTTCATTAGGGGTATCAAGTTCTACAATATGAAAATTAAGGTCTGGAGAAGTAGACATCCATATCAACCCACGTGCTTGATCTTGCCTATTTTCCCATTTGTCTGCCTTATCTTCATCTTTAGGTTTAGTTTCTTGGCCTGAGGCTATTCTATAAAGATATTTACTTTTAAGTAAATCCACAATGTAGGACCACCATTGGAAGTAGTTGGTGCTATCAAGAATAACTTGGCATGGAATTTCAATTTTAACAGAAATTGAAGATGTAGAAACTGAAACTAAATGCCGCAATGGAAAGATCTCGAAAAATTGGGCCGATTAAAAAAAAACGGCTCTGAAAACAGCTTCTGGATGAAGAAGTTATGGATTTTTGAAGAAAAGTTGTTGAATATGCCGACAAAGTGTGTGAATGTGTGGAAGTTAGCTTTTGTCGGAAACTAAATATTTTCCTCAATGTTTCTGATTTTTTTGAGATCACATTAAGGCACAACGGAAAAGAGCATACGCATGAGAAAAATCCTTCCTTTCTGTTTTTTATTTGCCAAGATCACACAGAGTCGCAGGGCAAAGCGCATAGCCACAAATAAAAGGTATAGATCTGGTAATAAAAAATAGAGAGCTAAATAAACCGAAATAAATAGAGAGATGAATAACTAAAACTACAAATAAAGACTATATACCTCTAGATCTTAAAAATGGAGTAGCTAGGGCTACCGAAAACCTTTTCACGTGAAACGAAAGGGGTTCCTCATTGGAACAAATGCTCCTAACACAATAGAGCAGTTCTATTGGCTTGAAAGCAGTGAGAAACAATAGATCTAGGAAACGACAGTCAGATGCAGTTATACTGGCTTCAGATTTGGATCACCAAAGGATGCGGCCCTCAAATTTACTTTGATAGCATGTAAGAATTTATAGGGTAAATTCCCCAGAAAGAACACCAAAGGACACCACTTACAAACAGATCGCAAATCAATACACCGTTATTCTTGACGTGGTTAAAACCCTCAAAGAGGGAAACAGTCCATGGCCTGAGCCAACATGACCACTTCAGGCAATTTATTAATAAAAGAATGAAAATTTACATAAGCTTCTCTCATGAATGGTCACCCTACAAATGAACCTCCATTCTCTTAAAATAGAGATCATGGACCAATCGTGTGTTAAGCCACGGATCAAGTGTTGGTAATACCATGGAGAGAATGAACTGACGGGTCACTTCATGTCTAGAACATATCAAGACCGTTGAATTGTAAGTTACAAAATTATATAGTAAAGAAACACACTTTACCTAACTCTACACTAGACCAAGTTATACTTAACTATTTCCTATGTGTCGGAATATCCTAACATGTATTTGCTAGTTAGGGTTTGGTTACTGCTGTCATAAAATTATAGAATTGTGTAATTGTACTCTCTCTCTCTCTGCTGAATTATTGAAGAACATAAGAATAATTGATCAAGGATTTCCCCACATTAGGGTTTGTCCCTCGCCGGTGCCACATCTTGTGTCTCTTGCCTTGGCTTGTCTTCTACTGTTTACATTTATGTTCTATATGAATTTTACTATCATGTTGATGTGATTGCAAGTATGGAAATTGATATTAGGCTCATTGTAGTTTCAAGGTAGTTGGACACCATCAAGCTAGATATAATGCCTTAAGTGGAAAAATCACTCAAGGATTAACATAATTCAATTCATGGTAGAGAACAAGAAGGAAAGCCTCCTTCACATGCATGAATTTGTATTGTACATTTCAGCAATTAAACCAAGACATGTGAACACTCACAGTATGGCCACCATGGGTCTACATAGCATAAAGTGAGTCCTTCACTAATCTAGGAATTTCTTAGTACTTCAGTTCTCTCAATGGATTATGTGCTTAGCTAAGACAAAATATTTAGACAATTCACCTGGCCCTCTAGCTCAAGCTTAAGGCTCCCACGTTAACTTCCTTATCCAATTTTAGTTAAAATCACAAAATTGTACACAAGATTGTTTTGACTTGGAAGGATTTTTGTCTCCTTTTGTTTAGAGTCACAATCACAACACCCATCTGGGGTTATATTCTATTTGATGGGTTTCTCTGGTTCACATCCACACTCTTCTCTATCTCTTTCATGCACTACAACCACATTCAACTGTTCACTACTATACTTCACTCCCCTAATCACATGCACACTCTCCATGACAAGAATTCAATGTCCCTCCTTGGGATGCATGGTCAAGTTAGAAGTCTCCAAAATGGGTACATAGCACATACCTTTGTATAATTTTAGTACCACTATGTATTCCTTCCCATAATCATTGATAGTTGGGTAGTTAAACTATCAAATCAAAAATCTAGACAATTAATTTAGGTGAGATAGAAAACTTCCCAAATCCCCCTTACAACTTCCCTTAGGCATTGGGATTCATCTTGGCTTCTATATTCTTCAAATTTTCACTATATATACATACACACACACACACACACACACACACACACATATATATATATATATATATATATATATATATATATATATATATATATATTTTCTAATCCCCCCCAAGCTATCCTTGTTGTAAATCCCTAACATTATAAGTCTTAATTACAAAGTAAAATTCTTTGTGGGGTGGGGATTAGAAATATGTGTTACAATCCCCTCCCCCTTAAAGAAAAGTCGTCCTTAGTGTTCTACAATTCATGATGAAGACTAATAGTAAAAAAATAGGTATGTATTGCCTCTTTCGCTTCAAAGTTCTTCCATTGCACCTTGACCTTTGCGATGGTTCAATTTTAGAGCAAGGTCTCGTTCTCAAGTATACATTGGGTTTCTAGCTAGAAATCTCATTCAAGTTCCACTTGGATAACTACCTAATCGATGACATGATTAGCATAATATACATACTTTTGAAGAAAATATACATGAACCACATCATGGGCCTTTATAGTATGGGTAAAGCACGTTAATATGACATTGAACCCACTCTTTCAAGAATCTCAAAAGGTCCATGGTAATGTGGTTCCAACTTAACACATGTTCCCATTTTTAAGGAACTTATTTTAGGTCTAATCCAGATATATACATGTTCTCTTGCATCGAATTCCTTGTGAGCTCTATTTTGATCTGCATAACTCTTCTACTAGTCTTGTGCCACTTTCATATTTTTCTTAATCCTCATCACTTCATGTTCCATTTCTTTTAGCATTTATGGTTCAATGGTAATTTGATCCATTGGGTTATACCATCTGATTGGTATATTGCATTCTCTACCATACCATGTTTCAAGCGGACTCATATTTATTGACTCTTGATAGCCATTGTTCCAATCAAATTATACCAATGATAGGTATCTTCCCACTTCTTGGGTTGACGCTTAACATATATTTAGTGTTATTGTTAGTGTAGCTCCCTATTGTTATTGTTGTGCCTATGTATCCTCCATGTTTTTATTGTTGTGACCCATAGAAGTCCACTATTTTTATTGTTGTTCCTTTATATTATTATTGCTATAGGCTCTGATTATATTGTGACCCCTTAACCTCCTCTATATAAAAACGAGGTCTTATCATTTGTATCATCCAAGAATGATTCATTTATGTAATGTAAAGGAGGTTTCCCCCTCAAAGAGGATAATTTTTAAGTCATTGATCTATATTTTCTTCTGTTTTGTGAGCTG
The DNA here is from genome assembly GCA_031772625.1 of Pinus tabuliformis. Taxonomy (NCBI): domain Eukaryota; kingdom Viridiplantae; phylum Streptophyta; class Pinopsida; order Pinales; family Pinaceae; genus Pinus; species Pinus tabuliformis. The sequence goes on along the minus strand of CM062810.1, from coordinate 209,803,230 downwards.
GTTGCATAACAAATTTGATCAAAATATGAGCTATGTACATAAAGCTATGCCCATCTGAGGAGTTTTCATCTCAAGAATCATGTCACAAATGTACCATTTCCACATGGAAGTCCTTTTTTTGATTGTGTCCCCATCATATAATTCTATGCCAACTACATGTGGTTGACACATGGTATTCCTTGCGCACACGTCGGTACTGCATATGACTACATCCTAAAAAAACACATCAACCTATTGCTCACATTTGGATCTGATTTTTCTAAACATCTTTGTTACAATGATTTCCAAATTTCTAGTCTTCTCGATCCATCTGAATTTGGGATTTTTTGCTTCAGTGCATCTATTCCTTCTTCTTCCAAATTTATAATCAATCAAAGGTCACGTCCAAATATAGGAAAAGAATATAAGTACGAGTAAAAAGAAAATATGGATTTAAAGATCTATAATATCCATTCATTTTTCCATACATGTCACATCCCTTCGCTTGCTACCTTCCCTCCACCTTAGTGCTGCTATGCCACTTTGATCCATATAACCATGATATATCATAATATTCAAATGTGGATAAAGCCCTTGCACATCCATATATTTAGGATTTTATATTTTCTATATTTATTTAGATCCATCTAGATTCAAAAGCCCAAAAGGGTTCATTTTAGAAAACTTTGGATATCTAGATTTCTGGATTCCACATCACCTACCAAAAGAGGTGACATGTTGACTACCATGTCAACTCATATGCACCACGATGCCACATCATTGCACCACATTGACATGTCATGTCAATTATACGTTAGCATGCCATGTCACTGAAAACTTGTCCTAAATGCGACATCAACATTGTTGGAAAATAAAACTAGGATTGATCTTCATAATGATATTTGTACTTATGTCATTGTATGTTTTATGTAAAAGAAAAAAGATGAAAATGAAAAAAAATACTTCATTAATATTATTATTATTAGTTAATCATGTTCTTCATGCTTCCAGGATTTGTTGAGTCAAAATACTATTTGGACTTCTTGTAAAGAAAAAGAGAAAATAATTTTCTAGATGTAATTTTAGGTAAACAATGCCTTTAGATGTCAAGTCAGCCCTGCCTGTCAAGTTGACCCTTCCGTGAAGGACATGTCTATTTGAAACCCTCTAGACAATATAAATAGAGGGTGATGTGAGCTCATTTGGACTCACACAATTGGCTTGATTGGTTCTAAAATTTTGCATAAGGATAGCCAAAGTCTGAAATTGAATAAGGGTTTGTGGAAGTTCTCCCTTATCATATCTCTTGTTGAAAATTTGTTGACGGTCTCTTGCAGTTGGTAGATTTCCTATGTAGAAGGAGGGTTTGACTGGGCATCTAGAAGGCCAATCACGGGTCTTGGATATTTCACATTGATCTGATTATATAAGAAGAGATTTTTTTCTGGGTTTTCCCCTTGGAGGGGTTTTCCCATGGCTTGAAGCCTATATCTTGTGTTCATTTTCTTCTTCTTGTGACCTTAAAAAATATAAATAAGAATGCCAACAAATTTTACAAATAATTATAAAAGAAAGAGAAATCTAACCTAAATTACAAAACTTCTAGATTTCTCAACATGATATGAGAGCTAAAGCTAAAAGAAAGATGACAATTTGAAGATCACTCTCTATTTCTTGAAGAAGTCATCATCCGAAATATATATTCTCTATTCATGATCTGAGCTCAAGAAAAATAATAACAGTTACACTCGCTCTTGAAGACAGAACTTTGGAAATCAATCAAGTGATAACCCTAACAAGTCTGAACTGTAGTACAAAACAATGGTGACAGAAGAATGAAATTATGCCTGACTTTTGTGTATCAGATCATATATCACAGTAATTTCAATATTCCAATAACTCGCTATGCTTTAGTGGCTCAAATTTTGTTTTCTATGGCTCATCCTTTGTGGATCACACTCTCTGTTTCTTATTGGACATTCGCTCAACTTTCTGAGGCTCGATGTTTTATCTGCGCGACATCATATTTGTGGCTCGGTTCCTATGGCATCAAATTACTTTCCTGTAGCATCATATCATTGTGACATCACATTATGGTCCTATAGCGACTCGCATGAAAGCTCTTTCTATGAATTTACTGTGACTCGCATGAAAGCTCTTTCTATGAATTTACTGTGACTCGCATCATGGCCAAATTGTACAGTGGCATCGTCGCTAATATACATAGTGGAATTAGTGACATCACTTCTATATATTAAATGGGAACGCATATCTCTCTCTGACATATTTACATCACTCAAACTCCTGTGGCTTGAAATCTCAGTGTCACGTATAATAGCTATACCGTAAGCTCACAGTGCTCATTCTATGCTTCAGAAGCTTGCATTTCATATCACAGTGGCTTCGCATATAAACTATGACATTGCTACATTTCGTGGCTCGTTCTAGGTATAACTCCCTGAATATAATCTCAGTGCATGTATGGTTTCACTCTAATCTCTGGGACAGGCTCGCACTATACTTTATAATGGATTTCAAATTTCTGAGGGAGCTTGTCTATACGTATATGTGGATAGGTTTATTACTTGTGGAAGTTCACCATGGTTAGCTATCAATTACAATAGATACATTTCTATTTATGGCTCGTATTAAATTTCAGAGGCTCGCATTTTTACTTTCTGTGGTTCACATAAGTTCTTCGTATGTATTCGATGTGTCTCGTTATTATTATCCTCTGTAGCTCGCATACTTTTTGGATCTCGCACTCGTATGGATTTCGCATATGGATCACACACATTCTGATATAGATCACCCATAGTCTCTATTCCTATGGTTCGATGTGGTGGCATAATTGATCACTTTGCAATGGCATCATTACATGAGGCCGTGCATATTATTACACAATGGTTTTCTCTTGGCATACCTTTAGCTCATACAATGTTTCGATGTCATTGCTCCAGGCTCTGTGACAGAGTACCCTTAAATGTCTTGGTATGAAGTATTCATATAACAGTGATGGATTGTGAAGTTTCTATACGATGGATTTCACCATGAGGTTGACTGGAAAGAAATGATGGCAAGCACAAAAATTTAAGTCAAGAACCAGAACCATTATGAAGGTAGAAGAAACACAAAACTTTAGATCATACCTTAGCATGAAGGATGATGAACTAAGATATACATTTGTTGAAGGATGTTTAGAATTGACACTTGAAGAAGAACCAAATCTTTGCAAAAGGTAAAGTTGCGGAGGTATGTATAATTGTTGTGTGCATTTCATATGCGTTAATTTATCTATCTTATGATGTTGATTTGAAGGATAAAGGATCTGCATAAATACTAGGGACAATGACATGTAATAATTTGATGATATGCTGCATATGAAGGTTAGGCCTTGTAATCTAATAAAATAGATAAAATACATGACAATATCATGGGGTTTTCCAACATGCTAGTAGAATTTTGGAATACTTGGATGACAAGTCCTGATGACAATGAAGTTTCTAGGGTTTGCATGGAATTTGAAATTCTCTTAAAGACCTTAAAATTCTAGGGTTTTGCAACTAACTTTCTTATGTGGTTGTAGAACTCTATAGTTTGTAAATGAAAAGTATTGGTATATAGGGTTTGTAAACCCTAGCAAGGTATGGAATAAAAGGAGAAACCCTAGAAATAGAAACCTTAACTAATTGTTTCTGCTATTAAAGGAAAATGAAACCCCAACTAATTTCCTCTGCTATGAAAATAATCTAGCTTTTGAAAATGGCAAGTATTATATCATGATGATGTGAAGACAAGCTTTGATGAAAACTAGTTCAAGAGTAAGAGGGAGTCAAACTTCCTCCAAAGATAAGTATTTGACATCTTCTTGATTATTACTAATGCTACTATCTTTATATTTTGTCTTCTTGTTCTTTCATAAGTCCTCTAACCAAGGTTATGGGTCAAGGAAAATTCTATCTAAAGCTTGACTAAGCATATGAAAGACTTGAAAGAACATGGGATAACATGAATATTGTGAAGGAAGGAGTAGTTTGATGTAAAGCATCAAAGAAGACTATCAGATGGAAAAAAGATTAATGACCTTAAATGGAAAGAGGGAGTTGTAAAGACCCTAATGATTAGGAAAATGAAGCCTGCTAATTGGTTTAGATTGATGATTGAAAGCTAAAGAGCATGAAGCTAAACTTTGTGGCAATATGAAATATATTGTGCAAAGGATTTTTGAACTCAGAGGGAGAAAGTAGTCCAATTTGACACTTCGACTAGAGACCATTGTGATTTGGTAAAATTTGATATTGATGATTTGTTTGAAATATGATTTGTCTCGCTAAAAAGTCATATTGCAGAAGTATATGCAAAGGCTAGAAAGAGAACAATTGAGACAATTTGTTAGATCACATTGATGTACATACAACTGCATCGTTTCATCATGGAACACATGGATTAGCACTATTAAGGCTTGGATAAACATGAGAGAATAATTGATATTGAAAAGCTTATATGACTCGAATTTTATAAGGAAGAACATTGTTATGAAGGAAGATGACTTGTGCTAGAAGTTGTGAAGAAGGTCGACTACTTGAAGATGATAAATGAACCATTTGATGATTGACAAGATCTAGAAAAGTCGAAGTTTGATATGATGTGATACTGTTAGGACCCAAGAAACCCTATCATGAAAATAGAATGTGAAATAATTTTGTCGAAGCTCAAGAACTACATAATGTGAAAATGGAGCCCTATAAATACAACTATATCTCCATGGAAGAACAAGTATTTAATGTATTTATGATGTGTGATACCAACTAAGGATTATGATAAGGTCTCCCTGATTGAGAGGGAGCAAGAAATATCCTCCATGTTTGAGAAGAAGTAAAGATCTCCTCCTGCTAATTTTTAGATTGTTCTATGTTATTTCAATTACTTTAGCCCAATTCAATTCTTTAATTAGTATTCTTTCAACAATAATTAATATTTCCAATCATAAATAGTAATTCAAGATAGAAAAATAAATGCAATGATAGAGGACACAATCAACACATCAACAAGAGACACTAGATTTGGTCAAATACCAGGGAAAAACTCCGCAAGGGGGAAAACCCTTTGAAATTTCTTTTTCTATTAGATTTTCATAAAATGTTCAACAAAAGAGTACAATGAGCCCAATAAAAAATCATCCAACAAAAACAAGTTAACGAAATTCAAAAATATGTTCGAAGCATCAATCTAGATCAAATTCAACTTGTCTTGCCTTTGGTCAACTGCGGTCAACTTTGTTCAAATGTCAAAATCCAACCCTAGATCTCAATCGCATGGAGGAACAAGTATGCATGCGGTTGATACTTTCCAAGTTCCAACTGCACAACAAGCTTTATAGCCTACGATTGTAGCGAAAAATTGTCTATGTGAAGCTTGCAGTTGTGACCCAAAATCCTAGAACATGTGCGTGCTTTGAACCTTGTAATCTCAAACCTATACGAACCAAATTTCTCGACCTAGCCTTAGAACTATGCGAACCAATCAATGAAGAATATAATAAGAAGATGCTTGGTCATCTCCAAATGAGCTTGAGGTCACTTGTATTTATAGGCTTCCAAGGGTGTCCATGTTCCTGTTAGGGCCGACCTGTCCATATGTGCACATGTGGGATTTTCTTCAAAAGTACACTTTCACTTATCTAAATTGAGTGCTTCAATAGTTAAAATTGGTCCTCTCAGAAAGAGGAATATCATCCCATGGTTGTAGTTTGTCACTGAGCTATCAAAAATTGACACTCCCTCTCAACTAGGGAGAAATTCCAGCTGCATCATGTAATCATCGTAAGTACCCTGCCATCATATTAGGTCCCATCTCTGCTTGAATCTATCTGCTAAAACATTCTCAGATCTAAAGAAGAAGAATCATAAGGGAGCTTCGACTAACACCCTCTATTTATCGGGGATCCACTGCTACCACCCAGAATCACTGCCAACAGGGAGCCAATGATACGACTTGAGAAAATCTGCTAGCAGGGAGCCCAATGCTACATCCCAAGAAACTTGACCAGTGGGGAGCCCAATGATACAGCTAGGGAAACTCTTCTAGCGGGGAGTCCAATGCTACAACCCGAGAAACATTTCTAGCAAGGAGCCCAATGCTACAACCCAGGAAACCTCTACCAGTAGGGAGCCAATGCTACGACCCGAGAAACCTCTACCAACGTGGAGCTAATGCTACAATCCAGGAAACCTCATCGAGTGTGGAGCCAATACTACTGTTAGCGCTTGAAATTTCACCTCAGGCTGAGAAAGGTAAACCTCAAGGCAACATCAAACCATTTAACCTCGTAGCTAGCCCTACGGGGCAGGAGAAGGCTCTCTCCGGTCTATCTCTTAAAATCTTCAATAGATGAGATGACCAATAAGGTAGCACTGATATTAGGCTAGTAAACTGATCAAAGAGTTTGATTTGGGGTTTTTTGGGTTTTTTGGTGGCAAATAGAGGGGATGGCAATTTTGGGTGCGGGGATTGGACACAGTTTCTGCAGGGGGTTCCTTGGGGCGAGGTAGGAGACAGCGTTGATTCCTTTAACTGAGATGAATGGTCAGGAATGAAAGATGAGGAGCTAAAGAGAGCAAACAATCACTTTGAATTCTCTTTAGACAGAAGAAAACATTGAAATTAAACAAACTTAAAAGTAGAGCATGGCAAGCATGAATTCTTACTTTAACACTTCATTTGTTTAATGTGCAGAAGTAAAAGAAAGGAAATGAATCACATAACAAGCTTACAAGTACATTGAGAAACACACCATCAACACATGAGTCCACAAGAATCCCAAAGAGGACTGCAAAACCATGGTCTTCCTTAGCCAAAAATTGCAGAGATACAGTGAAAATGAAAATGAGCAAAAAAATACATAATATAGATGATATAACCTCTTTCCCTACCTCCATGGGTCGAGCTCACTATCCTAGGAGCTGTTTCAACCACTTCTAAACTAAGCACTACAAATTAGGCAGTCAAAACAACTTGCCTCTATAAACTTGGGAACCAATTCATTCACTTGACATTTACCCTTTTCATGAATGAATGTTCTAGAAGTGTTACATAAGAGTAAAAGTGCCTAAAAAGTACAATAATTACATCAAAGAGAATCACATTTCATCCCAAAAATTCAAACTGAGTCAAATCTGCGTTTTCTGGGCTGTACAGTGCATTTCTGGACAAAACTGCCTCACAGGTCGCGCGCCCCTGCCTGACGGGTCGCGCGCCTTTGGAGCCATGTTTGGGGCACTTGCAGGTGGCCAAATTGAGCAAAAGTGGGCTTGTTGGAAAGGTCTGTGAGTCTACTTTCCAACCCAACTAGAATTTATAAATTTGGAGTTCATTTGCCCTGTCAAAAATCAAATCTCCCAAGATTGCTTTCTGCAATTCAAAAAAGTGGCAGAAAGTCAATTTTTGCATGTATTTTGACTTTCTGGAGGCCTAAAACTTCACCAAATCTCAAGTCCATCCATGAGCATACGTAAATTTGCATGAAGAATCTGGAAATGCTGAGTTTTTGTCAAAAGGAGTTGCCCTGATGTAGGGTCGCGCGGGGGGTGAGACCCGTTAATGGGAAAAACCTGCAAATTGCCAAAAAATGCCAAAATTCACCCAAAATTCTCAAAATTTCTTGGGATTTGTGCTGTAGCTGGGCTATTTAGTGCCTTGATCCTTGAGTGAAGCCTCAGCCAAGATACGGAGGGGATTTGGCCTCTTTCTCCTTTTCAGTGCCTCGGTCAACCGCCTTTGAAACATTTTCATCTTTGCCTTGCACACATGCATTCTTGCCCAGTAATGGTTTTTCATGTTCCTTAGCAATATCTTCTCTTGATTGGCCTTAGCCAACAACCTCTCCAAGTGTGCATTGACCTGGATGAGCATGGACTCTCGGTCCGCGGGCAATGGGTCACCGGGTCTTCTTCGGTTCAAGATTCGGTCACTACGAATCCTCCATAGCTCATCAAGTGCCTTCTCCTCCTCCAACTGTTTGTTGCGCTGCTCTAGGTATGTAATGGTCCATTGTGCACCCTCTAATCTCCTCTGTAAGGCATCATTTTCAGCTTTGAGATGCTGAATGACCTCCTTTGCCTCTTGGTTCGAATAAATGGCCTCAAGATCAACAAGCTCAATATCTGGAACTCCTGATGGCCCCTCATCAATCTTGGTCTGCTTGCCCCTCTGTGCTGCCTGTGCTGCTGAAGAGAGCGAGGCCCCTTCCACCTGATGTGGAGATAACACTCGCTGAGCTGATGATGAAGGCGAGACCCCTTCCACCTGCTGTGGAGATAGTACTCGCCTAACTGCTGCAAATAAGGCCCTCGGGCCTTTCTGATAGGTGACCAAAGGTGAGGAGCTGACATGTCTAGTGACAGGGATGTCATGCTGCTGAGATGGTCCTCCCTCCTCGTGAACAACCTCGGGATGTGGCGAGGGTGGTGCTGTGAAAAACTCTCGAGAGATGAACTCCTCCCATGAGATACCCTGCTGAGTCAACTGATGCAATACTACAAGCTGAATCAAACCATAATGATAAAGGCTCCTGTACTGCTGTGCCGGGCTCTTCCTCTGTAACATGGGCACCATCCTCTGAATGTTCTGATAGAAGAAAACCGGGATGTTCATCATCCTCACTCGGGTGAAGTGCATCATGAGGCGAATATGATATGAATATACCTGTGAATATCTGCCCTCACAGGTAAAATAGTGCATAATGAGCCTCATCATGGGAGCATACTCGCTCCTGAGAAACCTGAACGGAAACACACCTGCCAAATGTCTCATGAATGGTGGCCGGACAAAAGGCTCAAAATGAACATAATCTAGCACCTTGCGCTTGTTCCACACCTCCCCAACATTGGGTATCCCTGTGGCATGTGAGATCACCTCGGGTGTCAATGTAAAGTCCACCCCTGCAAGGTTGAAATGTCCATCATGCAAGTGTAAAACAAAAAGGCGAGCCAACTCTCTGTGGTGTTGAATCTGAGAGATCCTCTCACAGAACTCATAACAAGACATATACTGAAAACATGTGACTGCCATAGGACAGGCCTGTAACTCTGCTAAAGAGGTGGGCTCCTCTCGCTTATGATGTCCACCCTTACCACCTTTGTGAGGCCTCCTCTGTACCTCAATCTCTGAAGCTGATGACTGGTCATCACTTTGCTCATAGGTTTCGGTTTCTGACATGTTTAAAAGAGCAAAGTGGACAAAATATACTGCTGCTTCTGCTTTAAAAATGCTGAATTCTCTGCTGTTTCAAGGGGACAAGGACATGAGGGAAATGTTAGGGGAGGGACCTTTTTACAAGGAATTGGGAATATATGAATATAACAGGGAATTTAAGGAACACATTGCAAACAATTATTGCATATAGGAATACATGTTTATAATCAGGAATATTGGGAAATCATTTGCAAAAATCACTGCATATGGGAATACATGTTTATAATCAGGAATATTGGGAAATCATTTGCAAAAATCACTGCATATGGGAATACATGTATAGAAAGTGAACATATGGGAATATGAATACATGCACTAACAGGGGAAGATAGGGAAACATATTTACAAGACTCTTTACATATTTACCAACAAATTCTTGTGTTTACACATGCATATGGTGCAGCAAGATTAGGGTTTGAGTTTTTGATGCTTTGGGAGAGGGGTAGGGTTTGCATTTTTAGTGATTAGGGAGAAGGGAGGGTTTGCATTTTATTTATAAAATAGTATGGGAAAATACAAATTTGAGTGGAAAGGGGAAGGAGGGAAACAATTACAAAGGAAAAAAAAACCTTGAAACAACACAAACCCTAGCACATTTTAACCATTAATATTACAGTCATATGAAGCCTCTTCCACTTGCACAATTAGATTCTTAAACACAAGCATGAGGGCCTTCAATCATAACCATCAACCAAATTGAAGTGTAGAGGGCCTACCTCAAACAACTTGAAGATTTGGAGGAAGTTTGAGCGATTTTGAATTGAGTTTGTGATCCGGATTTAAACAGGAACGCAACCAATTACAGAGATAACCATGTACACAAAGATGCAGCGGAAATAATACTTCATTTCATTAATGGAAAATACTGAAATATGCTTACAAACAGAAATGGAAATAAACTAGCTAGGGCGATGGTAGCTTATCTCTGAGAAGAGATGTGATGGCTACATGCCTCTGAACTGTGTTACAATGAGGCTCGAAGGCCTATTTATTGTTGAGAAACAATGGAAAACCCTTAACATTCCAAAACCTAACCCTAGGAGATGAAACGCCAAACTGTGGGCCCCGTTTGGGGGTAAATTGGTACATCAACTTCCCGGGGTCGTAACTTTGGCATATGATCTCCGTTTGACGCGTACAATAGCTCGTTAGAAAGATCTATCCGAGTACTACCACTTTGGGAGGCAACATGGGTCCATGGACCCATGTTGCCCCAGATTCCCAAAAAAACGTCGTTTAGGGCCTCAAAACGGCTTCGGAAGTTCAGGACCTGAAAAACTGCTAAAAATAGTAAACTGTGCTACAATTAAGGAAACTGAAAATGCTGAGAAGGACAATGGTGGGGGTCCAGGTGGACTTGGCAGGTGGCCACCAATATCCACCTGGATCAGTTTGCAGGGGAAACGTTGACGGGTCGCGCGCCCTACCCAACGGGTCGCGCGCGCTTGACGGGTCACGCCCGTTACAAAATAACACTGCTGGATGCTCGCTGACGGGTCACGCGCCTGGCATGACGGGTCGCGCGCCTGTCTTGAGCCCAAATTTGACCAGATTTTGCCCAAAGCTCTTGGATACTTGCTCACTCTCACTTGCCAATGCCTTGGATGCACAATAAGTGATCCAGGTGGATATTGGTGGCCACCTACCAAGTCCACCTGGACCCCCACCATTGTCTTTCTCAGCATTTTCAGTTTCCTTAATTGTAGCACAGTTTACTATTTTTAGCAGTTTTTCGGGTCCTGAACTTCCGGAGCCGTTTTGAGGCCCTAAACGACGTTTTTTTGGGAATCTGGGGCAACATGGGTCCATGGACCGATGTTGCCTCCCAAAGTGGTAGTACTCGGATAGATCTTTCTAACGAGCTATTGTACGCGTCAAACGGAGATCATATGCCAAAGTTACGACCCCGGGAAGTTGATGTACCAATTTACCCCCAAACGGGGCCCACAGTTTGGCGTTTCATCTCCTAGGGTTAGGTTTTGGAATGTTAAGGGTTTTTCATTGTTTCTCAACCATAAATAGGCCTTCGAGCCTCATTGTAACACAGTTCAGAGGCATGTAGCCATCACATCTCTTCTCAGAGATAAGCTACCATCGCCCTAGCTAGTTTATTTCCATTTCTGTTTGTAAGCATATTTCAGTATTTTCCATTAATGAAATGAAGTATTATTTCCGCTGCATCTTTGTGTATATGGTTATCTCTGTAATTTGTTGCGTTCCTGTTTAAATCCGGATCAGTGGTATCAGAGCGGTCTGCTTTTTCTCTGTTTTTCTTTGCATGTCCCCAACAAGGTCGGGATATAAGGAGTTAGGGCTTGAACTGGTTGAACCTTTGCAAGACCAGCCTCGCAAATCCCGACGGCCTCCCATGGCGGACGAGAAGAAAGATGAGGGGGCAGGAGATCCCATCAAAATCTTGCTCGAAGAAGCGCTCGAGCGACAACGGAACGCGATGATGGACAGCTTTGCGCAGATCCTTCAGCGGCTACCCAGAAGCGGCGCATCGGCTTCCAGCAGCTCCTCTGGAAACACCACACCCTTTAAGGTACAAGTTAATTTTGAAATCCCCATATTCGAGGGTCAGATAGACGCCGATGCCGTAGATAAATGGTTAAATCTGCTAGAGGGTTATTTTTCTGTTCATGAATTTTCGAGTCGGGAAAAGATTGTTTTTGCTCTTCTCAAAGCAGCCCCCCACGTCAAGGACTGGTGGGAAACCTACTGCGAGCAGAAGGATGAAAGTACTGGCTCACTATTTTCAGCCGCACCCACCTGGGATTCGTTCCGGGATGCCATCAAGGAGCAGTACTACCCTGTCGGAAGCTATGAGGATGAATACATAAAGTGGACCACGCTGCGGCAGGGAAGGGACCAAGATGTGCCGGAGTTCACCAATCTTTTCCATACCCTTCGCACAAAGTTGGGTATCAAGGATTCGGAGCAACATTTGATACTCAAATACCGTGGCTGCCTGCACAAGTACATCCAGGAAGAAATACAGTTCCTAAACATCCCCTCGCTCGGCGCAGCATACCGGTATGCCGTCAAGGTCGAGCAGAAGTTTAAACAAAAGAAGCGAGACTTTGGATCTGCGAATCCAAAGCAGGGGAAAGGTGCCCCTAAACCACAGAACAAAGGACAAAGCCAAGGCGGGACAGCCCAAGACAACCAGCCGAAGCTGCAAGCAAAGAGCAACGCCGCGAAGCCGAGAAAGGACACTGGAAAATGGTGCGAGTTCCATAAGAGCTCCACTCACAACACAAGTGAGTGTCGGGCCAAGCAGTCACTGGTGGCTGAGCTAAAGGTTTCAGAATCAGATGCATGTTCCGACTCTGAGTCAGAACCCGATAAGGGGTATGAAAAAGGGAAGCAGATCATTGATGCGGATCCCAGCGCCACTGTTGCTACCGCAAAGATCCAGAAAAATGAACCCGAAGATCCAGAGGAGGAGGAGCGTCTCTTCCACTCCCAGATGTGGGTAAAGGGCTCCCCGATACAGTTCATTGTTGATAGCGGGAGTCAAAAGAACCTCATTTCGGCAGAGGTCGTGAAGCGGTTGGGCTTACCGACCACAGCACATCCACAACCATACACCATTGGGTGGCTTCACCAAGGGCGAGATCTTCGCGTGAGCCAGCAGTGTCGCCTTCCATACAACATCAAGCCCTTCACGGATGAGGTATTGTGTGACATTGCTCCCCTTGAAGTTTGTGATGTATTACTAGGACAACCATACTTGTGGAAGCGACATGCTGTGTATGAATCAAGGCCCCGTGCTGTTATTATTACATTGGGAAATAAGTTGTTCAGGATACCAGAGGTAGCACCACCTGCCGCCATCTCTTTGATTACTGCAAAACAATGCAGTAAGATCATTTCCAAAACCAGGAAATTTGTTTTCCTGATGATACGCCCTCAAGGGAAGAAGAAGACAGTGGCCGCGGCCTCCAAACGGGGCCCCTCTGCACGGCAGCTACAGATGGACAAGATTGTGGAGGAGTACGAAGACATCTTCACCTCCCCGGCAGGGGTTCCTCTGCACTGTCAAGTCAAGCACTCCATCGATCTGACCCCAGGTGCGCCGCTACCCAATGGACCAATTTATCGGCGCTCTGTTCTGGAGAACAATGAAATCAAGAGGCAGATTCAGGAGCTCCTGCAGAAAGGTCACATCCGTCCGAGTTCTTCGCCCTGTGGGAGCCCGATAGTGTTGGTACAGAAGAAGGATGGGACGTGGAGACTCTGTATTGACTATCGGGCGCTGAACAAGATCACTGTCCGTAATAGGTACCCGATCCCGCGGATTGATGACCTCCTAGACCAACTAAAGGGGGCGAAATATTTCAGCAAGATCGATCTGAAGTCAGGATATCACCAGGTACCAATTGAACCCTCAGATGTGTGGAAGACTGCCTTCAAATCCAAGGAGGGCCTCTTCGAATGGTTGGTCATGCCTTTCGGATTGACGAATGCTCCTGCAACCTTTATGAGGCTAATGGATGACATCTTGCGGCCATTCACCAACTCCTTTGTAGTAGTATACTTGGATGACATTCTGATCTTCAGCCAGAGTTGGGAAGAGCACCTCCACCACATCCGACAGGTTCTCCAAACACTGCGGCAACACAAGCTATGTGCCAATTTGGAGAAATGCACTTTTGGCATGACCGAGGTTCAGTATCTGGGATACATCATTGATGAACAGGGGGTGCATGTCGATCCAGCCAAGGTCCAAGTCATTCGGGATTGGCCCTCTCCAACCACTCTAACAGAGCTCCGCAGCTTTCTAGGTCTTGCCAACTTCTACCGCAGGTTTGTGTTGGGATTTTCTCATATTTCTTGGCCCTTGAGTCAAGTCACCAAGGGCGGGGCGAAAGCAAAATTCTTTTGGTCTGAATCTCAACAGAAGGCATTCAGGGAGTTGAAGGATCGCCTCTGCACGGCACCAGTGCTCGCGTTACCAGATTTACAACAACCATTTGAGGTCGAGACAGATGCCTCTGACTATGCTATTGGGGCAGTCCTTACTCAACATGGACATCCAGTGGCATATCACAGTGAAACACTTTCAGACACAGTCCGGAAGTACCCCACTTATGATAAAGAGATGTATTCCATTGTACAGGCCTGCCGACAATGGAAGCATTACATTTTGGGGAAGGAAACGGTCATCCACACAGACCACCGACCTCTGCAGTTCATACAGACCCAAGGGAAATTGCAGAATGATCGCCATCAGAAGTGGTCTACATACCTGCAACAGTTTCACTTGAATATCAAGTATAAAAAGGGCAGCACCAATAATGTTGCAGATTGCCTCAGTCGACCACCGATCATGGCGCTAACCACCGTGCTCAACTCTTGCGGGCACGAGACTTCTGATTGGCCACTTCTCTACAAAAGCGACCCAGAATTCGGCCACACATACCAGACACTCTTGGAGGGTCGGCAGGTTGCAGATTTTCACCTCCAGGATGCCCTATTATGCCACCTCGGTCACCTTTGTGTTCCTTCAAGCGAGCGTGCCAAGATGATTTGGGAAGCACACTACAGTCGGGCTGCTGGGCATTTCGGGGTCGAGAAAACAGTGGCAGTACTGCAAAACTATTTCTATTGGCCGAATCTTCGACAGGATGTTGGGAAGTACATCCGATCATGTACTGCCTGTGCCATTGCCAAACCGACCATTAAGAAGCAAGGCCTCTATACCCCGTTGCCTACCCCTAGTCGACCTTGGGAATCCATCTCCATGGATTACATGTCAGGCCTTCCTTCCACTAAGCATGGAAATGACTGTGTTTTTGTGGTCGTCGACAGGTTCTCAAAGATGGCCATTATGATGGCCTGCAAGAAGAATATCACAGCAGAAGCCACTGCTAAACTCTTCTTTGAACGAGTGTGGGTGCACTTTGGGATCCCACAGTCTATCATCTCAGATCGGGACAGTCGGTTTCTCAGCACCTTTTGGTCCAGTCTCTGGTCAATGCTGGACACCAAACTCACGAAGTCCACAGCCTTCCATCCTCAAACTGATGGCCAGACAGAGGTTGTCAATAGGATGATTGTGCACATTCTGCGCATGTATAACTCAAAGCATCCACGCACATGGGACGAGAGCCTCCCCTACGTTCAGCACAGCTACAACCGAGCTCTTCACAGCTCCACTGGCCATAGCCCTTTTCAGGTGGGTTTGGGATTCCAGCCACTATGCCCCATTGATGTGGCCATGCCACTTGCAGCTACTCACATGAATTCAGCTCATGTCCAGTCCGAAACAGATAAGGCCACCAGCTTCATTGAGCGCATCCAACATATTCGCCAGCAGGTCCATGACATTCTTGAGAAATCAAATGCCAAGTACAAGCAGCGACATGATCAACATCGGGTGCCACACAAGTTTCAGGTGGGCGACAAAGTCTGGTTGCATTTGCAAAAGGAACGCCTTACTGGAGCCTATCGGAAATTGAGACCACTCCGATATGGTCCTTACACCATTACTAAGGCTATGGGAGACAATGCATTTGAGCTCAGCATTCCCCCATTCCTTGGCCTGCACCCAGTGTTCAATGTGGACCGCCTTCGGCCATACTTTCCACCATTGCTAGACACATCCGACATTGCAGAACAGCTCAAACCCACAGAATTAAATCCAGATTGCATGGAACAAGCTGCAACTGATCGGATCATGGACACACAGATCAAGAACACTCGCCAACAGAATATCCAACTGTATCGAGTTGTCAAAGTAGGCCAACTCCTTCAGCAGGGCAAGTGGCTCACCAGGGAACAAGTTCAGCAGAAGTTTCCTCATCTCATGGAGGAGCTCAACGCAATGGGGACCATTGCTTCCTAAGGGGGGAGGAATGATCCAGGTGGATATTGGTGGCCACCTGCCAAGTCCACCTGGACCCCCACCATTGTCTTTCTCAGCATTTTCAGTTTCCTTAATTGTAGCACAGTTTACTATTTTTAGCAGTTTTTTGGGTCCTGAACTTCCGGAGCCGTTTTGAGGCCCTAAACGACGTTTTGTTGGGAATCTGGGGCAACATGGGTCCATGGACTGATGTTGCCTCCCAAAGTGGTAGTACTCGGATAGATCTTTCTAACGAGCTATTGTACGCGTCAAACGGAGATCATATGCCAAAGTTACGACCCCGGGAAGTTGATGTACCAATTTACCCCCAAACGGGGCCCACAGTTTGGCGTTTCATCTCCTAGGGTTAGGTTTTGGAATGTTAAGGGTTTTCCATTGTTTCTCAACCATAAATAGGCCTTCGAGCCTCATTGTAACACAGTTCAGAGGCATGTAGCCATCACATCTCTTCTCAGAGATAAGCTACCATCGCCCTAGCTAGTTTATTTCCATTTCTGTTTGTAAGCATATTTCAGTATTTTCCATTAATGTAATGAAGTATTATTTCCGCTGCATCTTTGTGTATATGGTTATCTCTGTAATTTGTTGCGTTCCTATTTAAATCCGGATCAATAAGAGTAAAAGGAGGGAGATTGGGTTTTTATAAACTCCATTTGAAAAAATTTCATGCTCAAACCCACTTTCTAATGTTTCTCTTTGACACTTTTATAAAACTGACTTTTTGGCTTCCTTTGTCCTGAAATTGACTCATTTAGTGCTTTGAATTGATTCTTTTTGCAGGTAGATCATCTGAGGGATCTTGGCAAGGGGACTAGGGTTGCATACTGTCCACTGAAGTCTTTTGAAATTTCATCACTTTTTACAAACATTTGAAAAATGACCTTGGCTTTAAAAACAGAGTTTTTAAATCCAAGGTGAAAATTAACTGTACAAGATTAAAAATCTTGAATAAACATCTTTACAATCATCCCTCTGGCTTGTTGAGCACTTATTGACCTTCAAAACATGACCTTGTAGACATTTTTTGCCCAAAACCCTAGACCTAGGAGATTTGACCTCAAGACAAGACAAGACAAGCTTAAAAGAGCTTAATGATTGAAATGAACTGAACCAGCAATGCCAAGAGGGGTATAAACACACCAGCTTCTCCATCAGGTTTTTGGCATGCCTAATGGGATGCAAAAAATTTGACACTGATGAGACACCTACATATGCAAATGCAAAGAGCTTTGATCGCTGATGGAGGGCTCAAGACCGACTCTAACAACTACAACCTTGAAAACTATTCCAGCAGGTAGTCCAATGCTGCAACCCTAGAGACTTTGTTAGGAGGGAGCCCAATTCTACAATCCAAGAAACTCTACCAGTGGGGAGCCAAATGATACAGCCTGAGAAAACTATGCTAGTGGGGATCCAATGCTACGACTCGGGAAACCTCTACTAGTGAGGAGCCAATGCTACAACCTAGGAAACGCCTGCCAGTAGGGAGCCAATCTTACAACTCGGGAAGCTTTGCCAGTGGGGAGCCAATGCTACGACCTAAGAAACCTATGCCAGTGGGGAGCTAATGCTACACTGCAGGAAACCTCTACCAACCTTCCCAACATGACCCTAAAGGTTCAAGTGGTAGAACACCTACATCTCTAGCTTGAGTGGGATGCCACTTTCCATAAGTAGTAAGGATCATGCCTAACCCAAGAAGACCAACACCCATGGGCCAGATGGGTGGGAAAGACAGATGCCAATTGGGGTATACTCTACATAGACCAAGATAAGGGAGAAACATATCTTACCCTCTGGGTAATAGATAGGTGTGATACCATATTGTCAAGAGATCCCTCAACCCTAGGAGCCCTACATCTCAATTCATTACCCTTGTAGCTCAGACATGGGGGGAAGAGTCGATTCAATGTCCTTGGTCAACCCGGACCCTTTCTCAGAAGGGTCACATCAATCCATGTTGCAATTTTCTCATTAGACGAAATATGATGAAATCCAATGAATCCATATAAACTCATATATTTGTAAGTATGTCTTAGACCGCAATACTTCTTACACTTGATCAGTGGAGGCCCACTACCTATCAGGAATAGATCTTCAATATATAAAATCAAAATCAAAGTCATACCTTGGACCAATTTTCTTCTTGTGATATCAAACTTCACCAGATAACTATCAATACAAGCATAGGCTCAGGGTGCTTGCTTTGAACTACTAATGAGATACTTATTGACGTATATTCCAAACCTTCCAGATTGTAGGATAGACACTTCCTCCTTGTACCTTTCAAAACTTTCATCTACTTCATGCTTCTTCATCCATCCTGCAGTTTCACCTTACAGTCTAGGAACAACATCCCAAACATCTTTCTTAATAATCGATTCTCCAGTCATAGTATCCTTCCAAATATGTTCTCTCATTGGTCCGTTATCCTACTCGGTATTATCATCAATCTTCATCCTGATAGAGGGGAATGGTCCCCAAGATTTCTTTTTATTTCAGTGCCATATCTTACTTTGATGATTCATTTCACCGATATTTGCTAGAGGGGGTCTTCCAATGGCTCTATATAGTCCTCCCACTCTATATCCCAAAGTAAAGGCATCTTTCATATAGGATCCCTTCGGCTAGGAGAGGACCTGTCCATTAATGAAGGCTATTCTCATTTCTTTATCTTCCAAGGTAGAAATAGATACCAGGTTCTTATTTAATTCCAGAACATACACTACTTCATGAAGAATAATAGATTTTCCATAGTCCAAATCAAATATTACAATACCAGAGCCCATCACTAAATATGTGGAGTTGTCCCTAAGAATAGTCTTCAAACATGTCTCCCTCTTAACCAGATTTGAGAGAACTTACTTATACCCAGTGAGGTGTCTAGAAGCCCCACTATCAACCAACTAGATATTGTATGAATCCAGAGGAGAAGAATTAGAGAGGGAGAAATAAGAATATATTTAGATCTATGTTACTTTCATACCTAGAATTTTTTGTATTCTTTTGAGGACGAGGACTCTCTTCACGATCATCAGGAGTATCTCTTCTTCTTCAATTGTCTCTATCTCTTTTATTATCTCACCTTCTTTTATCATCACTTATTGTTTGATGATGGATTCTTCTTTTATCATCATACTTATTATTGTTGTAGCTTCGATTAGATCTTGGAGAATATCTCTTCTTCAACCAATTTCGTGCATGGTGTCCACGCTTGTGACTATTGAAACATTCAACATCCCTCAATCTTCTATAAGAGTCCCTTGAATCGGGAGAAGGCCTTTTCAAACCAGATGTTCTTCCATTTCCCCTTTTCTTCTTATCTTGAGTAGAAAATGCAGCAGGTTCTTCTTCTCCATGCTTATGAATTCTCCCTCTTGAAATCATCCTAGATTATTCTTGAGTGAGCTTTCCAACAAGTTCATCAAATGACGGAAAAATGTTTTTATTGCTTATGGAGGTGATGAAGGTTTCCCAAATAGGAGAGGGAAATTAGAGAATTTTGAGTTCTAAAATGGGCCTCCTAAGGAATATTATAAAATAATAGTGGAAATAATAAAATAATACTAGATTACATCATCAAATTTTAGAGGGAAAAAAGAAACAACTACCTTTTCAACTTATCTCCCCACAATTTTACTCAAATTTTGAGTGGGAGCACTCATTGGATGCAAAATTTAATTCGTCATCTAAGTAGTATGCATGTTTCTTACTTTTGATGTCACTACATGAAAAATGATAAATACATGAAAAAACATGATTGATCACATTTTTTCATGTATTTCTCATTTTTCGTGTAGCGGGGTCTATCATAAGTATGAAACATGGGTACTCCTTGGATGATGAATTAAATTATTCATCCAACAACTACTCCCACTCAAAATTTGAGTAAAATTGTAGGGATATAAGTTGAAAATATGATTTGAAAAGGTAGTTTTTCTTTTTTTAATCTTTTAACATTTTTACTCCAAAAATGGTGAATCATCCCCTATGGTTAACATCATTCTCTTGAATCCTATTGGTTCTTATAAAGTTTAATTTGGTTGTACATTTTTGTTTTGAGACCCAATTTAGGCCTCATAATTTCTCTAATTCCTCTAAGAGTCACAATGACCAATTCCTTAGTAGATATAGTTTCTCCAACTGTCTGCAATTGATATTTAAGACAACAAAAACTCATGATATAAGATTGCACAATCTCTCCTTTATTCATGTTCATGTCTTTGAGTTGATATTTCAAGGTGATGATTTCATTCATATTGTTGAACTCATACATGCTAGCCAACTTATCATACATATCCTTAGACTTATTCAAATTACCAACATAAGCAAGTAAATGATCTTGTAAACCATCAACAATATTTTTTTTTTCTTTCAACTTGCCTTTATTTTGCTTGTTCTTGGAAGCAACATAAGCATTCTCCAGAGGCTCAAAAAATTTTCCTTGATTGAATTCCAAAACATCATTATTATCAACTATGATGTCCAATATGATCTTCCAAGTGGAAAAATTAGATGAGTCACCCAACTTCTCATGCTTCTTGAATAAAGAGGAGGACATCTTAACCTGATTAGATAGGCTCCTTCAACTTTCCAGATATGATTGCTTCAACTCTTGTCTCCTTATGGGTTTGTCCTTCACCTTAGCTCTGATACCATGTTAATTTTTAAACTGTTCTATGATATTTCAGTTACTTTAGCTCAATTCAATTCTTCAATTAGTAATCTTTCAACAATAGTTAATATTTCCAATCATCAATAGTAACTGAAGATAGAACAGTAAATGCAATGACAAAGGAGACAACCAACACATCAACATGAGACACTAGATTTGGTCAAAGACCTAAGAAAAACCCTGCAAGGGGAAAACCCTTTGAAAATTCTTATTCTATTAGATTTTCATAAAATTTTCAGTAGAGAGTACAATAAGCCCAATAAAAAATCATCCAGCAAAATTAACCCAACAAAATTTAGAAATACGTTCCCAACATCAATTCAGATTAGATTCAACTTGTCCTCCCTTCGGTTAACTACGATCAACTGTGGTCAAATGTCAAAATCCAACTGTAGAGCTCAACCACATGGAGGAAGAGGTATGTGTGTGGTTGAGACTTTCCAAGTTCCAACCACACAGACAAGCCTACCAACATGCAATTGTTGTCGAAAATTGTTTGTGTGAAGCATGCAGTTGTGACCCAAAACCCTAGAACACCTATGAGCTTCAAACACTGTAATGTCGGACTTGTATGAACCAAATTTCTCAACCCAGCCTAAGACTTGTGTGAACCAATCAATGAAGAATAGAAGAATAAGATGCTTTGTGATCATGAAATGAGCTTGAGGTCACTTGTATTTATAGGCTTCCAAGGGTGTTCATTTTCTTGTTAGAGCCGACCTGTCCATATGTGCACATGTGGGATTTTCTTCAAAAGTACACTTTCCCTTGTCCAAATTGAGTGCTTCAATAGTAAAAATTGGTCCTCTTGAAAAGAGGAATCTCATCCCATGGTTGGAAATTGTTATCGAGCTACCAAAAAATAACACCTCCTTGGTTGAGAGGGACTGATAATGGAAACTATATTCTCCATGTGTCATGCACTAGGCTAGGTCTAACCACCATACATCTAGTGTATGGAACCGGGAAGTATAATGGAGGATTGGATACACATCTAGGACTAGTACTCCTTGAGGATTGGGAATCCAAGTTAGGAAGTAGTTCCGTGGACTGACACTCTTTAAGAATTAAACAGGGTATCCAAGACAAGAGTGATCGAAGAGGACCAATATTCTTTAAGGATTGAGTATCCAAGATAAGAATAGTCCTGGAAGGACATACTTGGTGAAAATGTAGATGGGGTATGTGCCTTGAGAGGCTGTGGTGGTTTCCATATGTGTGCATCCCAACATTGTTCTATAATGTTGTGGAGATATATATATTGTTAGTTAAAGGCCTTGCTATGTTGCTAGATGAAAATATTGGTTTTGATGTTGATGCTTAAATATGGTTTATCAATATGAATTTTCTTATGAGAATATTTCAATTTGAGAAGTATCCTTGTACCGATTATGTAATTATGAATACCTCCCTAGTTAAGAGGGAGTGTTGGAAAATGTAACTAGGTTTGGTCTTCATAATGATCTTTGTACTTATGTCATTGTATATTTTATGTAAAAGAAAAAAGAAGAAAAATAAAAAATTACTATTATTAATTTTTATTAGTTAAGAATGTTCTTCATGCTTCTAGGATTTGTTGAATCAAAATCCTATTTGGACTTCTTGTAAAGGAAAAGAGAAAATATGTAATTTTGGGTCAAAAATGCCTCTAGATGTCAAGTTGGCCCTACCCAAAAAGGACATGTCTATTCAAACCCCTTTGGACAATATAAATAGAGGGTGATATGATCTCATTTGGACACACAATTTTCTTGATTGGTTCTGAAATTTCGTAGAAGAAGGAGGGTCCAAGTCTGAAATTGAAGAAGGGTTTTTGGAAGTTCTGCCTTATCATATCTCTTGTTGAATATTTGTTGTTGGTATCTTGTTGTCGATGGATTGTTGTGCAGAAGGATTGTTTGACTTGGCATCTAGAAGGTTGGTTATGGGTCTTGGATATTTCAATTTGATCTGATTCTATAAGGAGAGGATTTTTTGTGGTTTTCCTGGTTGGAGCCTGTATCTTGTGTTCATTGTTTTTATTTTGATCTTCATGTTTACATTTTGGTAATTGTTTTATGAAATAACATAATAAATATTAATAAAAGGCCAACGAATTTCACAAGAAATTATCAAAGAAAGAGAAATCTAACCTAAATTACAAAGCCTCTTAATTTCTCAACAAACATGACATGTCATAGCACCATTTCAGCCTTGCCTACTCATAGGGTTTAAGAGTGCTCAAGTGGAATCTGTGTAATTTCCACATGGTCTATCACATTGGTAATTGGATCTAGGTTTTTCAATAAATCACTCTCTACAATTTTTTTGGATACTCATATTTCTTCTCCCTGACAGACTCCATTTTTTTTTATCTCTAGCATTGAATAAAATCTAGTGCTAGTCCACAATGCTTGACATGTTTTAGATCCTTCTTTCCTCCAACTATCAATTCCATTTGATATGTGTTCCATCATCCAACATCCAACTTTTTGGAAAATCCCACTAAACTTTTTTTTTTTTTTATATGTTTAGACTAAACTAAGTACCCACGGGGGATTTGAACCGGTGACCTATCACAAAGAGTGCCTTAAAAACGCACCCATTCACCATCAATCCAAAGCCCCGTGGAAAAAACTTTCAAATCTTCATAAATCATGTATTTCCTTTTGCTAGAATAAATAGAATTAGGATCTCTTCCTATTTCCTAGTCCAATTGAAGATCATTAGGTCACTGATCCATGTAAAACTAAAACAAGGAATTATCTACCCTTTGTAAGATACCCTTCCAAGGAAATATGTCCTAGTCTTTTCATTTGAATTTAGGGATACAACATAGTTATTCAATCCAATTTCTAGCCTGATAATGGCTGCACACACTAACTGTTAGCCTTATGCTCAAATCAACCTATACTTCATACTTCAGGCACCTTACATCACATATCTATCTCAAGAAACATGCCTCAAAACATATCTATATATACATAATTCATTCATAAGAGAATTAATAGCTAGTAACCAAGAAGAACTAAACATTGATCTATCTCATCATTACAACATACTCAGTAACATAGCATATCAATACTTATGAAAAATTAAACAATAATGTCATTTCATTAAAAGAGAAATACTTACACATATATGTGTCACTTTAATCTTTTTTGGGAACTGAAGAAGGGAGAGGCACTCTCCACTCAACCATAGGATCAACTAAACTATAGTTTCCTTGCAATTGACCACCTCAAAGATAGATCCAATGCCTTAAGAGGAAGGCTCACTTAGGGCTTAATAAGATTCAATTCAAGAACAAGAGTGTGAAGGCCACTCTCCTTCACATACATGAATTAATATTATACCTTTCAAATACTAAATTAGGGCCAATCAACACTCACGATATGGTGATCATGGAGTTGCATAACACAAATGGATTTCTTCAATGATCTAACAATTCCTCAATATTTCCATTTTGCTAGTCTCTTATGTTCTTAGCTAATACAAATTATTTAAACAATTATCTTTCCCTTTAGCTTAGGCTAAAAGCTTCCGCACTAACTTCCTTAATTCAGTTAAAGTCACGATTTCATAAAGGAATTTTATGACTCGAAAGGATTTCTATCTCCTATTTAGAGTCATGATCATAACACCCATGTAGGGTTCTATTCTTTTCTCATGGGCTTGTTTAGTTCACTTTCACACACTTATCTATCTCTCTCACATACTAGAAAGCACATTCAGTTGCTCACAACTATCCTCTACTACACAAACGACATGAGAACTCCCCAACATGAGAATTCAAGGTGCCTCCTTAGGTTATGTGTTTAGTTCAAAAGTTTATGGAATGGTCTCAAGTAATTTAATATCACTCCTCATTATTTTTGATAATTATTGGTAGTGGGGTACTTGAACTACTAAATAAAAAATTTAGAAATTTAATTTAGATAAGATAGGAATCTTCCCAAATTCCCCTTACATCTTCCCCTCAAGAATTTGGACATGTGTTGGTTGTTCTCTTCTTCGTCTTTTGGTAATGTGTGCGTGTGCATGTGTTTATATGTGTGTATAATTAAATGCATATTACATCACATAAAGTTTGTGATCCAAATTTAAGAAGGGAACAAAATGAAGTACATATTTAACATCAAACACAAAGATACAATGAAACTAAACTTCAATTAATAAATAGAAATGTTGAAACTATTTACATACAAAATGAAAGAAAAATAATGCAAACGATGGTAGTATATCTATGGGAAGAGATGTGGCAGATACACATCTTCCTGAACTGTGTTATAATGAGGCTCAAGGAATTTTTATCATGAATAAATAATGAAAAATCTTAAGCATCCAAAACCCTAATCCTCGGAGATGAAGCACCAAAGCTTGCTTATGGGCCCTGATGGGGTAAGTTGGAATACCAACTTCTCCGGGTTGTAGCTTTGGCATAGGATATTTGTTTGGCACACACAATAGCCTGTTGGAAAGTTATATTAGAGGAGAATAAATTTCAACTATTGATGATAATCTATGATTATTTCTAGATTATTTCCCCAAAAAAATCTGTTTAGGGCCTCAAAACAACTTCGAAAGTTTAGTACCTCAAAACTGCCAAAAATACAAAATTGCCAAAATAGGAAAATGATGTTGTGATCCAGTGGAATAGGTGGGTATCCACCAATGTCCATTTAGATCAGTTCTCTCCCCTTAGTGTCACCATGAGATGGGAAAAATTCTACTGAACTTAGTGCTTGGTGAGCCAGTTGCCTTGGTGCAAAAGCTGGCTTGCTTTGACAACTCGATACAACTGGATCCTCTATTAGTGAGTTTTCTTAATTTGTGTTTCCATGATATGATCAGTTTTTGCTTATGTAATGCAATTTTGGTTGAGATTTTTTGGTGTCAGCTTCTCTGTAATTTCTGATATGTCCATCAATGGTGGAAAGTATGGCTGAGCACAGTCCACACTAAACACTGGGTGTAGCCCAAGGAATGGGGGGATACTTAGGTCAAAAGAATTGTCATTCACCACCTTGGTTATGGTGTAAGGTCCATAGTGGAGTGGGCAAAGCTTCCAATGCCCCTCTAGAAGGTGTTCCTTTTTTAGATGTAACCAAACATTATATCCCACCTGAAACTTGTGTGGCACCAAATGTTGATCATGATGTTGTTTGTACTTAGAATTGGATTTGTGCAATATATCATGGACATGCTAGAATATGTGCTAAATTATTTTAATAAACTTGGTGCCTTTTTCGCCTTCAGATTGAATGTGTATATTCTGCATGTGCAGTTTCAAGGGGCAATGTGACATCAATGGGACACAATGGTTGAAATCCCAAGCCACTTAAAAGGGTTTTTTTCTAGTCAAGCAATGGATAGCTCTATTGAAGCTTTGTTGAACATATGGGAGACTCTCATCCCATGTTCATGGATGCTTAGAGTTGTACATGTGTATAATGTGCACGATCATCCTATTGATGACCTCTATATGGCCATTAGTCCACGAGTGAAAGGAAATTGAATTGGTGAGCTTAGTCTCTAATAATAACCATAGGCTTGACCAAAATACACTTAGGAACCTACTATATTGATCTATTATTATGGTCTACAGGATCTCAAAATGTACTCACACCTGTTCGAAGAAGAGATTGGTATTGGCTTCTACTGTGATTCTCTTCTTGTAGGCAACCATAACAACTATAATAGAAAATATATTAATTACCGCAAATACACAAGCATTACCATGCTTGGTAGAAGGATAGACATATAGTCCATTGATATGGATTCCCAAGGTCAGTTAGTAGCATCTAGAGGGGTGTGTAGGCCTTGCTTCTTAATGGTTGGTTTAGTGATGGTGCATTCAGTGCAAGATCTAATATACTTGCCATCATCCTGTTGAAGTTTTGGACAATAAAAATATTTCCGCAGTACTGCCACTGTCTTCTCCACACCAAAGTTCGTTATGACCCGACTGTAATGTTCCTCCTAAATTAGCTTGGAACACTCACTTGAAGGAATAAAAAGGTGTCCTAGGTAGCACAATCTTCCATCCTGTAGGTGGAATTTTGGAACTGGCTTTCGAGTCATCAACATCTTGTAGGTGGTAGTGAATTCCGAGTCAGTGTCATATAGTTGTAGCCATCCATAGGTCTCATGCCCATAATAGTTGAGTACTATGTTCAATGCCACAATAAAGGGTTGACTGAGGTAGTCTATATCGTGGTTGGTGCTACCCTTCTTTTATTTAATATTCAAATGGAATTGTTGCAGATACGTGAACCATATCTGATGGAAATAATTTTTCAACTTCCACTGTGTCTGTATAAATTGAAGAGGCCAGTGATCCATGTTGATGATCATATCCTTCCATATAATATAATATTTCCATCGCTGGTAGGTCTGCATAATGGAATACATATCCTTATCATAGGTGGGGTATCTTCAAGCAAGTATCATAATTTCTCATTGTGATACACCACTAGATGCCCTTGCTGAGTGAGGACTGCACCAATAGCATAGCCGAGGGCATCTTCCTAAATCACAAATGGATGTTGTAGGCCTGTAAGGGTGAGGGATGCTATGGAGAAAAGGAAGTGTTTCAGTTTAGTCAATTCCTTCTATTGTGACCATAATAAAACAAACTTTTCTTTTGCACTGCCCTTGGAAACTTCCTTAAGGGCCATGTGATATGAGAAAACCCTAGCACAAATATTCAATAGAAATTGGCAAGGCTCAAGAAGCTACAAGGCTCTGTTAGAGTTGTCAGGGCTAACCAATCCCAAATGACTTGGATCTTAGCTAGATTCACATGTGTATCTTACACATCAATAATGTAGCCTAGATATTGGACCTTGTCCAAGCCAAAGGAGAAATTTTCCAAGTTAATACATAGCATGTGCTGCCATAGAATGTGAAGGACCTATGAATAGGTTGCAAGTTTGTTGCCCAAGTTTTGCTGAAGATGAGGATGTCATCCATATATACAACCATGAAGGATTTGGTGAAATTCTGCAAGATGTCATCCATTCGCATCATGAAAGTTGTGGGGGAATTTTTCAAACCGAAGGGCATGACCAACCACTCAAAAAGATGCTCCTTGGACTTGAAGGAAATCTTCCACACATCTGTGGGTTCTATTAGAACTTGGTGATATCCAAAAATAAAATCGATCTTGCTGAAGTAATTTACCCCTTGATATAGTCAAGAAGGTCATAAATCCATGGAATCAAGTATCTATTCCTAACTGTGATTTTGTTCAGAGCCCAATAATCATTGTAGAGTCTCCAAGTCCCATCATTCTTCTGTATGAGTACAATTGGGCTCCAACAGGGTGAGGGAACTTGGTAGGATGTGCCCTTATTGTAGCAAATCATGGATCTATCACTTGATTTCCTCATTTTCAATAAGAAAACAATGATGGATTGGCCCATTAGGTAGAGGTGCACTAGGGGTTATATCGATTGATTGCTTAACCTAACAATGGAAATGTGCCCCCGTGGGTGAGGAGAAGATGTCCCTATACTCTTCCATGAACTTATCCACTTGCTTCTACTATACAAACGAGCCTTTCTGGAGGCCACTGATGTGGCCATTATCTTCCCCTTAATATGAGAGCAAATCATGAAGAAAACAAATTTCCGAGCATGGGCGATGATTTTACTACATTTCTTAGCAGAGATCAAAGAAATGGTAGTAGGCAAGGCTACCTATGGTATCCTGTATAGTTCTATACCCAAAATAATAATAACAATATGAGGTATAGATTCATACATAATATGGCGCTTCCAAAAGTATGGTTGGCCTAAAAAAACATCATAAACTTCAAGGGGGTAAACATCACACAATACCTCATCCGTGAAAGGCTTGATGCTGTCAAGCAGGTGACACTGAGATCTTGCCCTTGGTGGACCCACCTAATGGTGTATGGATATATGTGTGTTGTTTTTGGTAGGACCAACTACTTAATGACCTCTAATGATATGACGTTCTTTTGACTCCCACTGTAGACAATGAAGCGCAATGGACCACTCTTCACCCACATTGTAAGTGGAATATGCAATCACCTTCCTATAAATCTTTGGGCTCACTTTGTTGGACCTTGGTGGTGGAAATGGTGGCAATGGGTTCCACATCAATGAATTTTCCCCTTGTTAGGGTCTGGTTCAGAGTTGGAACCTACGTCTTCCAACTCTAAAGCTTTTAACTCAATTACCAATGATTGTTTTATGTGACATTCATTTGCATATGAGTGGGGCTCTTTTGGAACTCACACCACTTTCCCGTGCCTTTCTTCGTCTTCCCATTACTATTCTTTTCCCTACAAATTTTATGGGTTGTCTTGGGGTGATTTACCTTGAATCTCTCCTTTGTTCTCCAGTTTTGGGGTGCCCTTTCCTTGCTTAAGATTTATAGATCCAAAGTATTGTTTCTTTTGTTTAAATTTTTGCTCAATTTTGATAGCATATTAGTATGTTTCACCAAGTAAGGAGATGTCCATGAGCTCCATTTCTATCAAGATGTATTTGTGTAGAAAACCACAATACTTGATCACCATATGTCACTCAGATTCCTTGATACCGAACCTCATGCATAAGGTATGAAACAATTTCATGAATTCTGGCACTTCTTGGTCCTTTTCTTTCCATAGTGTGGTCAATTTTATGTTTTCTTATTCATAACTTCAAATAGGGTAATAATTTTCCTTAACAACATCCATAAAAGAGTTCGAAGAGGGTGAAACTACAAATAGTGTGGATTCCCTTTGTTCATAGTAAGTTTCCCACCGATCCTTGGCATGGGGATTGACCTTAAGGAGTGAAAAAGTAATCATTTCTCTATTAGAAAAATTATGGATCGAAAAATATCCTTCCAACAAATTTAACCATTTATCTAGAGCATTTGCAACTATTTGGCCTTCAAATATAGGAATATCAAAATTAACTTGTACCTTGAAGGGAGTGGAACCTCTGAAGTGGATGTTAGATGAAGATGCCTTGCCTATTGGTATCCATTGAAGGATCTAGGAAAAATTTTCCATCATCTCGTTCCTTCGTCCCTCGAGGGCTTCCTTAAGCAACAATTTGATAGGATCTCTTGCTCCCTAGTCTTTCTTTTATTCTGTCGTGGGAGGCAATCAAGGTTAGGAAGGACGATTTTGCAAGGGCTTAAGGAATTGAAGTCTCAAATCCTTTTACCCCAACCTCTTTGGGGACATGAATAGAAAAATAGATAAAGAATGGATTGCTCTGATACCACTAATTCAAATTTAAGAATTGAATGGAATGAAGTATAGATTTAAAACCAAACATAGAGATATCTTTTCCCTTCTTTTAATCTATTCCATAATTTTTCTTTACATATTTACAGGTTATAAGATCATTTTGGTCATCCTTGGCAATAACATAAGGTATCAAAAATTTGAAGCTCATAATCTATATTTTCTTTATGAAAATGAACGAAATATTGCTATGGCTACCGAATTGTGCAATTTATGTAGCTAATGATAATTTCTATGGCTCAGTCCATGGTTATATAGGTTACAAAGATTTTGAAGAAGAAAAAAAGATATAGATACATGATAAATGTCAAAGACAAGGACATAAACCTATTAGGCTTACTAAAAAGATCATAAATCTCAAGGATTTGATCGATCAAAGTACAAACTCAACTCTAGTCTTTTTGCGTGCAGGGTTTTCAGGAAAATAGTTTCAATAGAAGCTGATCATGGAAAGGCATGGAATCAATTGAGCAAGCACCTGATTTAGAATTGTTGATGTGAAGACAAATATCCTTCTCATTATTTTCTACATAACAAGAAAATCATGAGAACTTGACTTCTATTTCAATTCAAACACTTAGTTGTCACTTAGTGAACTCACCTTTCAACGTTTATTTCTTTGGTTTTTAAGAATTAGAGACAATAAAATATAGCCTTGACCTAGAAGACAAGGATTATCATTAAGAGATTTAAGTTTGTAATTGTTGCTATTAAGACTCTATTTCTATAATTACAAGTACTATGTTCTGATGCATTGGTCATTAGTTTGTTTATTGGAGTTATTTGATCCTTGCACTCGATAGGAGGCCCCCTTGAAGAGTTGTAATATAACTTAGTTATTTTGTTTTATTCCTTTTTAGAAGTTGTTTCCATTTGATTTCCAATTGTCCCGTGATTCAATTATTAGTTTACTTATTATTGGTTTGTTTGTACAAGTTGAGCGCTCACAATCAAAATTAAAAATACAAAAACATTTCCTTAATTAAGTTTATTGCCTTACAATCTCTGCTTATTCTCGGATTTAAATTAATGTCCATATTGGCTCTAATCATAGGAAGCACACATTAGTAATCTACAATATTTGTAGTCTATATTTGAATCATTGTTTTCAAGTTCATTTCAATTCTTCTTTCTAGTTAAATGTCTTCATTATGTTCCTAGAATAAAGTTGATTCCAAAATAACTTAGAATAGTTTCATTTCCATTCAAGAGTAGAATAGATTTATTTCAATTCAATTAGCATAGAATTTTGATTTGGTTTACTAGAATTAGTTTTCAATTCTGTCAATTAAAATAGTCTTTCAATTTAGTTTGGTAGCATAATCTTTTCATTCTGCATGATAGAATAGATTTACAATTCTTGTTCTTAGATTAAGTTTTTAGTTCATTTTCTTTTAATTTAAACAAGTCTTGTAGAAAGAACATGTTTGTATACTTGATGAGGGAAAGTCTTGAGTAGATTAGATTTACAAATTGCATTTGAATTTGATAGACTAGAATTTAATTTCTTGATAAAAAATAAAGCTCCTAGCATATATTGTGCACATACACTTTGCAAGAATACATACCCCGAGTTTGATAATTTAATGACACAATTTAACTATCAATTAAATTACCCAACATTTTTGGTGCCATTTCTAGGGAAGTGTATATAGGATTTTATTTTTGATTTGCATATCATACTAGATGTATTCATTTTCTAGATGTATAATTAAAATCATACTAAAATCATTTAAGATGCATGTATAGAGAACGTGATTCTAGGGGTAGAGTTGTAAGAAGAGGTAGAGGACATAATTCAATACCAAAATCACCAACCACCCCTGCTAGACCACATAGTGCCACACCATCCATTGACACCCACATTCCATCCATAGGAGGGAGACATAGACTCCTTGAAGCACATAGGTTTGAAATTCAACCTAGGGATTCACCAAGCTCATCCACAGAAGTTGTAGTTGAATAACCTAAATCCCCTACAAAAGGAGTCATATATCTCTCTTCAACAGGTGAAAAACTCTTAGGACAAGAGTTAGAAGTACCTAGTGAAGAAAAGGATGAATTTTTTTGTGACATACCATTAGTAGAAGAACCAAAGGAAAAAGTAGACAACCCTATTGTTGAACTTTCTTTAACCTTTGAGCAATCTACAATGGAAAGAGAAGGAGAAGGATAAGTACATAATGGAGATGGTGGACCAAGGATTGGTGGGGGAAGGGGTAGAGGAGAAAATAGAGGAGGTCAAGGTGGTAGAGGTGGAAGGGGAGATGATAGAGACTTTCATGAGGAGGATTCTTATGGGTTTCCTATTTTAGATAGATATACCATTGCTACCATGAAAAATATCTCTATTTCTGTCCTTCTTGATTTTCATGGTTTAAGAGCTAAGGATCCTAAAACATTCCTTTTTGAGTTTGAAGTATCATGTAGATCATTTCACTATCTACTTGATACTCAAAAATTGAAACTATTTCTAGCCACTCTAAAATATGGAGCTCTTAAATGGTTCATGGGTCTAGGAACACATTCTATTAGAACATGGGATGATATGAAAAGAATAATCTTAGAAAAATACAAATATTACTATATGAACCATAACCTTAAGGATGAAATCTTTAGTATGGTTCAAAAAAAGAAGGAAAACCTTGAAGATTTGGTGGAAAGGTTTGCTTACAATATAAAAAGGTCTAAAATGCACAATTTAGATGAAGATACATTAAAAACTCTTTTTCTAAAAATCACAAGGGATGAGTTGATTGATATTCTCAATTTAATGGGAGAAGGATATGTATCTCAATTGTCATTTGATGAAACTTGTGAGTGTGTAAACACATTGTAAGAGGTAAGGAAAAATATGGTAAACACCAAAGATATCTAGTCATGTCAAAGGTAAGCGAATGTGCATCTAGAACATTAAGTAGAGAAAAACTAGGAAATTTGCTTGACAACTTTAAAACATATATCCTTGGAAATCTTAGTGAACAATTGGATACTTTAAGGATACAAAACAAGAAAAAAGTTGAGAATGATGCATTATCTATTTTCTGTCATAGATGTGGGAAAAAACATACTTTATGAGAATGTCCTCTTGATATTGTTGAAATATGTGTTATATGTGCAGAAATAATTATACAAAAGAATGTCCCTCAATACTTGGGATTAAGGTTGTTTTCTAGGATGAAGCTGGAACAGTTCAAGTTGAATCACATTGCTTTGTTGCTACTAAAATACCTTGGCAACCTAGACAAACATGTATGCTACAAGATTCCAATGCACAATATCAATCATATTCACATCCAAAGAGTAATTGGAATGCACATATGCCTTGGCAAACTTGGCCCCCTCAACCCCACCCTAAACCCTAAAACCTAAACCCTAAAATTCATCTTCGTCACAGGGTTGTAAAAATTCTTATGGTACAAATCCTTAGTATCCTCAATTCCAACAACCATACCCTCAATACTATTAGGTCCCTATAATACTAGTGATTACCCCATTACTATTGTAGTTGTATACCTTATTAATATTGTTGTGCCCCTATTGTCCCCATATTGTTATTACTGTGCCCCATAGAATCCCTTTATTGTTATTTTTGTGCCTTTATATTATTATTGTTAGGTTGGTTGGGTTATATTGTGACTCCTTAGACTCGTATATATAGAAAGGAGGTTTTGTCATTTGAATCATCAAATAATCATTCATTTGTGTAATGTAAAGGAGGTTTCCCCCTCGAAGAGGCTAAATTCTAAGGCGTTGATCTATCTTTTCTATCTTTTTGTGAGCTGGTTTCACAACATTTGGTATCAGAGCTTTAGATTCTAGGGTTTCGCTGCTCCAAATAGGTCATTGTGGAATTTTCGCTATAAGTTTTTTTCTGCGATGTTTCAGAAGCGAAAAGAAAAACCCATTTGAGATGAAATCTCACTGAACCTCAAGTCTAAATTTCAGAGCTTTTAGGGCTATATTTGCGGAGATATGATCTGAGGAAGTTGATCTTTTTGCAGACTCCTGAATTACATTCCAAACAAGTGACCTGGGTAAAAATGTCATAACTTTCTCTCTGAGCATCGGGTTGAAATTTCGTAAGAAGGTACAGAAAGAGGATGGACTGTAGTTTTGTGTATATAGTTTTCAGAGCGAAAGGCCAAAACAGGGACACGTGGAATTTCATACAAGTTTGCTCTACTGAACTAGTCTATAATCAGGTCACTGTGGGAGATTTGGCATAACTCTTCCTTGGAGAATCCAATTTGGATCAGACTGGTGGCATTGGAAAGAGGACATTGAGGGCTATTGGAAGTCATAATTTCAGAACTGGATGATCCGAAATTACAGAGATACATCAGAGGCAATATCGAGCTCCTACAAAGTGAAAATAGGTGTGTAGATTTTTTTTAAATTTTTGCTTAAGCTTGGTTTGAAAAAATATTTTGAAGGATTTCAAAGGGCATAGTAGAGCATTATTATCGGTAACTGATGCCCCGAGGAAAGAAAATGCAAACACCTAGTAAGCAACCTGAAAGCTCTAGCATGACTCATGAAGAAGATGAAGAAATGCTACATGATATATCAAGATTACAAGACCAAGTGAAACAAATGTCATTCTCACAAAAGCTAACAAAAGCTAAGATAAATGGCGTGGAATCTAAGATAAAGGGTGTGGAATCTAAGATGAATGGTGTGGAAGCTAAGATGGACAATTTGAAGATATATTTGAAGACATATTTGAAGATAGGCATTGCAGATTTGAAGACAAATTTGAAAAATTTTCTACAAGAAATACTTACTAATGGTGAAAAGGTAGTAAAGGAAACTCATGATGCAAACAAAAGAAATGTTAATCATGATTTCATAGACTCTAATATTGGATCAAAGACCAACCATATTCCAAAAATCGATATGAGGAAGTTTGATGGCAAGGATCCTGCAACATGGATATTACAGATGGAGCAATTTTTCGATCTCAATAATGTGCAAAACACACAAAAGGTACGTATTTCAACTTTATATTTGGAACCAAATCAGTTTGTATGGTATGAATGGCTTTGCTCTCATAAACAAATTATCACTTGGGCAATTTTTACGGAAGAATTGACAGCACATTATGAGGATACAAAAAGCAACACTTTTTTTAGCCAATTAATAAGTCTCAAACAAAAGGGTTCAATAATGGAGCACATTGAGGAGTTCCAAAAATTGAACATAAGGATAAAAATATTCCAGAGGAGCATAGGATTGATGTGTTCATAGAGAATTTAAGGGATAATATCCAACATGCTGTTCGCCTTTGGGAACCTGATTCATTAGAGAAGGCATTCAGGTTAGCAAGAAAAATGGAAAGCAAAATTATGGCAACCAGGAAGCATACCACTCACAACTATAAATATTGAAGTGTTGTTGCCCCTTGTCTTCCATAACCTAAAAGGTTGACACCACAACAATTGGAAGAAAAAAGAGCAAAAGGGTTTTGTTACAGTTGTGATAGTAAATACACTAAAGGTCATAAGTCTGCTGAGAAGAAATTATTCTACATAGATTGTGAAGAGGAAGAAGAAAAGGAGCAAGAAAGGTCAAAAGAAGAGGATATGCTCCAGGAACAAAGCCTAGATAAAGAAGAAATGAATCCGACCATATCCTGTAATGCATTGGCTGGAATTACCACTCCTCAAACCATCAAGATAAAAGGACAAATCAAGAAGAAAAAGGTAATAGTGTTGATTGATTCAGGAAGTACCCACAATTTTATTCATTGTAAGGTAGAAAAAGAATTGAATTGCTTCCTATATCCAGCACTAGAGTGTTAAGTGATGGTTGCAAATGGAGGAACAATAAATTGCTCTAGAAAGTGCCATAATATCAAGCTATCCATGGGAGAATATGTATTGACTAGCCCAATGCTTTCCATTCCAATGGGAGGTGCTGATGTTGTACTAGGAGTCCAATGGTTACAATCCTTGGGTACAATAGCTTTTAATTTTCAAGAAATTTTCATGAAATTGTTTGTGGAAGGAAAGGAAGTTGAATTAAGGGGTATCGCAGGGAAACCAGGAAAGATAATCAGCTCTAACGGTATGACAAAGCTTCTAAAAAAGGAACAAAGAGGTGTAATTGCATAATTATGTTCGCTAGATGTTTCCACTTCGAAATCATCTATTTCTCTAAATCTCCAAAAAGTCTTGGACAATCATTCCAAGGTATTTGAGACTCCCAAAGGCCTACCACCTATTCGTGATCATGATCATGCTATTCATCTGATTCTAGGAAGTGTTTCTCTAAACATCAGGCCATACATATATCCTTATGCCCAAAAGAGTGAAATTGAATGTATGGTTGCAGAAATGCTAGAAGCTGGTATAATTCAAGCTAGTCAAAGTTCTTTCTCTGCTCTAGTAGTATTGGTGCACAAGAAGGATGGATCATGGTGCATGTGTCTAGATTATAGGGAGCTCAACAAGATCACTATTAAAGATAAGTTTCCCATTCCTGTCGTTGATGAATTACTCGATGAAATGCATGGATCAATTTACTTAACCAAGTTGGATCTTCGTT
Source organism: Pinus tabuliformis (assembly GCA_031772625.1). Taxonomy (NCBI): domain Eukaryota; kingdom Viridiplantae; phylum Streptophyta; class Pinopsida; order Pinales; family Pinaceae; genus Pinus; species Pinus tabuliformis. The sequence goes on along the minus strand of CM062810.1, from coordinate 209,766,648 downwards.
CAGGATATCATCAAATCAGAATGAAGACTGAAGACATTCTGAAAACAACATTTAGAACTCATGAGGGTCATTATGAATTTTTGGTCATGCCTTTTGGCCTTACCAATGCACCTTCTACATTTCAAGGTTTGATGAAGTCCATTTTCAAACCCTTCCTTAGAAAATTTGTGTTAGTATTTTTTGATGATATACTAATCTATAGCAAGTCTTGGAAGGATCATGTTGAACATGTTGACGGGGTGCTACAACTATTGGAGGAGAAACAATTATATGCAAAAAGATCCAAATGTTTCTTTGGAGTACAAGAGGTGGAATATCTGGGTCATATTGTATCTCATGAAGGAGTTAAGGTAGACCCTACCAAAATTAAATCCATTAAGGAATGGAAAATCCCCACATCCATAAAGCATCTACGAGGATTTCTCTGGTTGACAAGGTATTATCGCAAGTTTGTTAAGAATTATGGGAGAATAGGAGCACCTTAACAACATTATTGAAGAAAGATGCATTTTCATGGACTCTAGAAGCAACAAAGGCCTTCGAACATCTTAAAGAGGCAATGTGCAAAGCACCAGTCTTAGCTACACCGGACTTCACAAAAACCTTTATTGTGGAATGCGATGCTTCAGGAAATGGAATTGGTGCTGTTTTAATGTAAGATGAAAGACCCATTGCTTTTGAAAGTTGTCCAATCAAGGGAAAGTTTTTACACAAAGCTATTTATGAGAAGGAAATGTTGGCAATACTACATGCACTTAAGAAATGGTGACCCTACCTAATGGGAAGACACTTCAAGGTAAAAATGGATCATGATTGCCTTAAATACTTTTTAGAACAAAGATTATCCTCTAAAGAGCAACAAAAGTGGGTCACAAAGATGTTGGGTTATGACTTTGAAATCATCTACAAAAAAGGGAAGCAAAATGTGGTGGCAGATGCACTCTCAAGAAAGGATGAGGATGTGGAAGCATTGTTGTGTGCCATTTCTATTATCCAACCAGATTGGATACATGAAGCAAGGGAGGAATGGAAGAATGATGAAGAAGTGTGGGCACTTATTCGAAAGTTACAACAAGATTCTAGTACATCTGATACATTTAGCTGGCAAAATGATTCGTTATGGTACAAAGATCGCTTATACCTCTGTAAGGATTCCCAAATCAAACAAATATTCTTATGGAATTGCACACTTCTCCCTTAGCAGGGCACTCAGGATTTTTAAAAACTTACCATAGGGTTAAGAAGGAATTTTTTTGGGATGGCCTTAAATCGGATATTTAAAAGTTTGTGGTGGAATGTTTGGTTTGCCAACAAAATAAAGTTGAAACAATTAAGACCCCGGGTCTATTACAACCTTTATCCATTCCAAGCCAATGCTGGGAGGAGGTTTCAATGGATTTTATCATAGGTTTACCCAAGTCTGAGGGAAAGAGTTTCATCATGGTGGTAGTTGACAGACTTACCAAGTATGCACACTTTTGTGCATTATCACATCCATTTAAAGCTAGTACAGTTTCTATTACATTTATGGAAACAATTCAAAAGCTACATGGAAACCCAAAGATTATTGTAAGTGACAGAGATCCCATTTTCATTGGAAATTTTTGGACATAATTATTTTCTTGTCTCGGTACTCAGTTAGCTCATATATCATCTTATCATCCTCAATCTGATGGGCAAACTGAGATAGTAAACAAATGTTTGGAAGGATATCTTCATTGTTTTGTATCTGATAAACATACATAATGGGTCAAATGGTTGCCTTTGGCTGAATGGTGGTATAACACTTCCTTCCATACAACAACAAAATTGACCCCATTTATGGCACTTTATGGATATCAGCCACCATCCATCACATCATATTTAAGAGAAAATTCTAAGGTTCAAGTAGTGGAACATCACATCGAGCATCAACAACAAGTCCTCCAACTCTTAAAGGATAACCTCGTGTTGGTGCAGAATAGAATGAAACAACAGGCATATTAACATCGCAACAAAAGAAGTTTTGATGTAGATGATTGGGTATTCCTATGGCTACAACCATATAAAAAATGTCCCTCAAGCAAGCTAAGAAGGATAATAAATTATCATCAAAGTATTACTGCAGCTTCTCAAGTGCACCCAGTTTTCCATGTTTCATGTTTAAAGAAGGTTATAGGCGACAAGCTCCCAGTTCAAACAATATTGCCAGAACTTGACGATGAAGGAAAAATTATATTGGAACCGGAAGCAGTGATAGAAACAAGAAATCGACAGCTACGAAATCAATCAATTTCGTAGTATCTCATTAAGTGGAAGAACTTATCCACTGAAGATTCCACATGGGAGGATGAGAATTTTATACAGAAGCATCTAGAACTACTCAAGCGTTGAGGACAACACTTTTTTGAAGGAGAGGGGCATGTTAGGTCCCTATAATACTAGTGATTACCCCATTACTATTGTAGTTGTATCCCTTATTAATATTGTTGTGCCCCTATTGTCCCCATATTGTTATTACTGTGCCCCATAGAATCCCTCTATTGTTATTTTTGTGCCTTTATATTATTATTGTTAGGTCGGCTGGGTTATATTGTGACTCCTTAGACTCCTTTATATAGAAAGGAGGTTTTTTCATTTGAATCATCAAATAATCATTCATTTGTGTAATGTAAAGGAGGTTGCCCCCTCGAAGAGGCTGAATTATAAGGCGTTGATCTATCTTTTCTATCTTTTTGTGAGCTGGTTTCATAACAAATACCAACCTTAGTACTATCCTCCTCGATCTTCACAACCCACTCGACCTTAATTGACTACAAGACCACTTCCATTTTGATCCACTCCATTTCATCAAAAATCCAATCAATTACTTGCTCAACCACTCCCAAATCCAAATAATAAAGCTCCTCAACAACATATCTATAATGTTGAGGTTCAAAAATTTCAAGCTTGTATGATATCCTCTCTATATCTAAATGATGTCCAACTTAGATATGGTAGGGTTTTGCGAAAGAATTCACCACCAGTTGTCATAAAATAATATAAGGAGGATACAATTCCTAAAAAAGAGCCATCTCTTGATCAAGAAAAGACTCCTTCAAAAACTATGTTCCTACACAATTAGGAGACAAACAAATAAATTCAAATCCCACAATTAATCTAGTAGAGCAATCTTTTTTTTCCCTACAAAATCCTCCTTTTCCTGAAATGCTTCAAATTGATAAGGGAATAGAAAGGAAAATCATTCTACCTGAATATAATATGCTAGATGAATTGAAAAACATTTGCATCAAAATTCCTTTACTCCAAGCTATAAACAAAATACCTATGATTTGCAAAAACAATAAAGGAGTTGTGTATTAAAAAACTAGGAAGAAAAAAAAAGATATTAAAAAAATTCATTAGGTAGGAAAGATTGCAGATATTATCATGAGGAAACTAATAGTTCAAAAATATTTAGATCCAAGTAGAGCTATTATAAAAATTCATATCAATGGTACTAAGATCCCAAAAATTTTGATTGATTTATGAGAAACCATTAATATCACGAGAAAATAAACTATGGATCAATTAAAGCTTCCTGATATTCAATAAATCCCAACATTATTGAAAGTAGTAGATAGATCTATTATCAAACCTGATGGTATATTAGAAGATGTATATGTATCTTTAGATTCATGGGAGCATCATGTTAATTTTATGATTTTAACTCCCAATAATAATTTAGGAGGCCATCCATTTATCCTTGATATACCTTGGCTAGCCACAACTAATGCATTCATAAGTTGTAGATCTAGTGATATGTATATTTCTCATGATTGTTTTACTAAGAGATTCATGTTATATCCACCTGAAAAAAAAAAAAAAAAAAAATAAATATATATATATATATATATATATATATATATATATATATATATATATATAAAAAAAGTGAAATTTGGATTGATGATGATAATGAAGAATTTGAAGATATTTAACCTGTATTTACTCTTTCACAAATAGATGAGGAGGATCAATTAATAAATTTGATGAATAATAATGATTCTTCTTCATATTGTGAACAAGATCAAAGTTTTCAAGAGCAATGTAATACTGAATAGTTATCATCTCGACAATCTAAAGTAGCTTTACATTTTATGGAAAAGTTTGGCAATTCTTTAGTAGAAATTTTTCCAGGCAAAAAACATTAAACATTAATAATAACTTGGAATAATTTCAAAAGAAACATTTGATAAAGATGCTACAAAAAAATTCCTTTGCATATGCATGGGAATATACTGGAATGAAGGGAATCGACCCTAATACACATATGCATCACATTTACATTCAGGAAAATGCCAAACAAGTGAGAAACTCACAGAAGGATGAATCCTAATTAGAGAGAAATTGTTAAGGAATAAATAAAAAATTACTTAATGTGTTGGGTCCCTACAATATTAGTGATTACCCCATTACTATTGTAGTTGTATTCCTTATTAATATTGTTGTGCCCCTATTGTCCCCATATTGTTATTACTGTGCCCCATAGAATCCCTCTATTGTTATTTTTGTGGCTTTATATTATTATTGTTAGGTCGGTTGGGTTATATGGTGACTCTTTAGACTCCTATATATAGAAAGGAGGTTTTGTCATTTGAATCATCCAATAATTGCTCATTTGTGTAATGTAAAGGAGATTTCCCCCTCGAAGAGGCTGAATTCTAAGGCGTTGATCTCTCTTTTCTATCTTTTTGTGAGCTGGTTTCATAACATTTGGTATCAGAGCTTTGGGTTCTAGGGTTTCACTGCTCCAAATAGGTCATGGTGGAATTTTCGCTATAACTTGTTTTTTGCGACATTTTAGAAGATAAAAAAAAAAACCCATTTGACAAGAAATCGCGCGGAATCTTGGGTCTGAATTTCAGAGCTTTTTGCACTATATTTGCGGAGATATGATCTGAGGAAATTGGTATTTTTGTAGACTCCTGAATTACTTTCCAAATAGGTGACATGGGGAAAATCGTCATAACTTTCTCTCTGAGCATCGGATTGAAATTTTGTAAGAAGTTACAGAAAGAGGATGGACTGTAGTTTCTTGTATATATTTTTTAGATCCAAAGGTTGAAACAGTGACTCATGGCACGTCGTACAATTTCGCTCTATTGAACTAGTCTATAATCAGGTCATCTTGGGAGATTGTGCATAACTCTTCCTTGGAGAATCCAATTTGGATCAGATCGGTGGCATTGAAAAGAGGACACAGAGGGCTACTACAGGTCACAATTTCAGAACTAGATGATTTGAAATTGCAGAGATACATCAGATTCAATATCAAGCTTCTACAAAGTGAAAAAATGTGTGTAGTATTTTTTAAATTTTTGCATAAGCTTGGTTTGAGAAATTATATTGAATCGGTAATTGATGTCCTGAGGAAAGAAAATGCAAAAAATTAGTAAGAAACCTGAAAGCTCTAGCATGACCCATGAAGAAGAGGAAGAAATGCAACATGATATATCAAAATTACGAGACCAAGTGCAACAAGTATCACTTGCACAAAAAGCAACAGAATCTAAGATGGATGGTTTAAGGAAATATGTAGAAGCTAAGATGGATGGTTTAAAGAAAGGTGTAGAAGCTAAGATGGATAGCATGGAAGCTAAGATGAATGGCATGGACGCTAAAATTGATGGCATGGATGATAAGATGGAAGAATTGAAGATAAATATGAATAAGTTGCTACAAGAAATGGTCACTAATGGTGAAAGGGTAGTAAAGGAAACTCATGATGAGAAAAAAAGAAATGTTAATCACGATTCCATAGAATCTAATGTTGGATCGAAGACCCACCATATTCTAAAAATTGATATGAGGAAGTTTGATAGCAAGGATCCCGCAACATGGATGTTATAGATGGAGCAATTTTTCAATCTCAATAATGTGCAAAACACACAAAAGGTACGTATTGCAACTTTATATTTGGAACCAAATTAGTTTGTATGGTATCAATGGCTTTTCTCTCGTAAACAAATTATCACTTGGGCAATTTTTACGGAAGAATTGATAGCACATTATGAGGATACAAAAAGCAACACTTTTTTTTAAGGAGAGGGGCATGTTGGGTCCCTATAATACTAGTGATTACCTCATTACTATTGTAGTTGTATCCCTTAATAATATTTTTGTGCCCCTATTGTTCCCATATTGTTATTACTATGCCCCATAGAATCCCTCTATTGTTATTTTTGTGGCTTTATATTATTATTGTTAGGTTGACTGGGTTATATTGTGACTCCTTAGACTCCTATGTATAGAAAGGAGGTTTTGTCATTTGAATCATCCAAGAGTTGCTCATTTGTGTAATGTAAAGGAGGTTTCCCCCTCGAAGAGGCTGAATTCTAAGGCATTGATCTCTCTTTTCTATCTTTTTGTGAGCTGGTTTCATAACATAATGTGAATTTCATTGACTCGATATCAGATAGTCAATGGCTCTCACCTTTAGTGATTCTTCCTAAGAAGAATGGAAAGTGGAGAGTGTGCATCGATTATAGAGAACTGAATAAGGCTAATTTAAAAGATCATTTTCCGCTACCTTTCATTGATAAAGTATTAGATACTTTAGTAGGGAAGAAATATTTTTCATTTCTTGATGGTTTTAGTGGATATAGCCAAATTCAACTAGCACCAAAAGATCAAGATAAACCAACTTTTACATGTCCATGGGGTACACATGCTTACGGGGTACTTTCTTTTGGGTTATGTAATGCACCTGCAACATTCCAAAGAGAAATTATAGGTATCTTTTATGACTTGATTCATGATTATGTAGAAGTTTACATGGATGATTTCACTGTCTATGGAAATACTTTTGAAGAAGCTCTTGAAAAATTAGAAAATTTTCTCATTAGATGAAAAGAAGAAAATATTTCATTGAGTCATGAAAAATGTTTTATGATGTTTAATGAGGGAATTGTTTTGGGTCACCATATTTCAAGCGATGGAATCAAGGTGGATACATATAAAGTATAAGTAATCTCTAAAATTTTAGTTCCGGCGTGTCAAAGAGATGCTATATTTTTTCTTGGTTTTACAGGATATTACAGAAGATTCATAGAAAACTTCACAAAAATAGTTTCTCTACTCTTTAAAATTCTTACAAAATATTTCAATTTTGTTTAGAATTTTGACTGCTAGAAGGAATTTGAATCATTGAAACAAAAAATTACTGAAGCACCAATCTTAAGAGGGCCTAATTGGTCTCTCTCTTTTCATATTTCAACTATTTCTCCATATATAACCTTAGGAGTTGTATCGGGGCATAAAGACTTGACTTCTTATGCTATTTATTATACAAGTAAAAATTTGACTCCTGCATAGTTAAATTATATAGTAATAGAAAATGAGATTTTAGTTGTTGTTCATGCCATCAATAAGTTTCAACATTATATAACTAGCTATGAAACTTTCATTGATACTTATAATTCTATTATTAGATATTCAATGATTGAACCAATTACTAATGGCATGATTACTAGATGATTGTTATTATTACAAGAATTCTATATTACCATTCTAGATAGGCTAGGAAAGGAAAACACAACTGTTGATTTAATTTCTAGGATGTAGAATGATAATATTGATACCCCTACAAAGGATAATTTTTCTAACGAATATCTTTTTGCAATATCTACTAAAACTCCTTGGTTTGTAGATATTGCTAACTATTTTGCGGCAAGAATGTTTCCCCCACAATTATCAGCCAAAGAAAGACAAAAGGTTATCAATACCAATGCACCCTTCATGGATATTGGGAGAATTGTACGAAACTAGACCTGATATGATCATCTGAAGTTGTGTTCGAGAGGATGAAGTATGAAAGATATTTAAAGATTCTCATGATGAATCATGTGGAGGACACTTAGCTAATAAAAAAAATATGCATAGTACTTATTTTGGGATATTGTTGGCCTTCTCTTTTTATAAATTCCAAGGAATATGTCAAAATATGTGAGAACTGCCAAAGAATTGGAAAGTCCATTCCATCAGATGAAATTCCTTTGCAACCAGTAGTACTTGTAGAGCCTTTTGAAAAATGCGCTCTAGATTTTGTTCGTCCAATCAACTCTCCATCTAAACAAAAGAGCTTTATTCTTGTTTATACAAATTATGTTACAAAATGGGTAGAAGCTAAGCCACTTCCTTTTTCTATTGAAAATGTTTTAGTTACATTTATTTTTTAGGATAGTTTCACTCGTTTTGGTGTCCCAAGGGAAATTGTGACAGATCAAGGTGCTCAATATTTCACATCCAAGTTGGTGCAGAAGATTATGGAACAATATTAGATCAAACATCAGAGTCCACTCCATATCATCAATAATCCAATGGGAAAGCAGAATCTACCAACAAGTCACTTGAAGCAATCTCGACTAAGATTGTACATTTGCACATAAGAGATTGGGTAGAAAGACTTTTGGAGGCACTTTGGGCATACCGCAAGACATGAACAAAGATTATTGGACATACTCTTTATGAGATTTTCTATGGTAATAAAAACTTGCTTCCAAGCAAATTCCAAGTGTAGACATTTAGAACAACATCAAAGTTGGGGCTTGATCTATCTGAAGCTCAAAAACAAATATTAGCACAACTGAATGAGCTAGATGAGATCCAAAAACATTCCATACAAAGAAAAAACATAATCCAACAAAAAAGAACCATGTGGCATGACAAATTCATCAAACTTAAGAAATTCAAGCCAGGTGACTAAGCTCTTCTTTTTTATTCTAAGTTTATGGACTTTCAAGGAAAATTTTAGACACATTGGCTTGGTCCCTATAAAATAGATATTGTTTTTCACAATGATGTAGTTAGAATCACGACGATTGATGAAGAAAGGCTACCTTCCTTGTTAATGGGCATAGGTTAAATTTATATCATAAGCCCTTGACAAGAGAAGAATTTTTCAAACATTTGCAAGAGAATTATGATTTGAAGTTAGTAAGAAAGGAAGATTTTTCTTCCTTATTATTGAAAAAATTGTAATTTATTTAAAAATAAAATTTAAAAAGAAAAGAAAAAGAAGATATATATATAAGAGAAAATAAAATAGAAATAAAATTATAGGTATGAAAACCAACATTGTTGGCATTTCTATGCAGAAAATCTTAGCTGAAAACCAAGGAGTCCTTGGCAACTTAGATTTTCACATTTACCTTCTTCTTTTTCCCATTTTCTTTTATCCCAATTTTTCTTAGAAATAAATTTTAAGGTCTAATAAATGTTTTTGAAGACTCTGTTTCTCTTTTTAAAGAGAAATCTCCAATAAGTTGCAACACTCTTGGAAGTCTTGAACATCAATAAAGCTCAGCCACATCAACATCGAAAAGTTTTTAAACAACCAAATAAATTGAGGAACTAGTTGCATAATTGTTAATATTCCGTAGCTCAGTTCAAATTTCGTAGATAGTGACAAACATGCAACATTATTTGACCAATAATCATCCAAAAATGCATTATGGACCTGCAAAAGGAATCAAGTGGTTAGATCAAAAGGTATGCACATAGAGTATTAAGTTAATTTTCATTAAAGAGATGATAGATTTATGAGCTTATATAATGGTTTTGATACACCTTTTGACATAATGACCAAAATTATAACCTTAACCTTTTATCCTTGCTATAACTCACTTCATCATTACAAAATCCTTCCATCGCATCTAAATGTTTTGAAAACAATCTCCTAAATCTTAACGGTCCTAAAAAAATGGATCAGATTAACTCATGGGAGATTATCAAAAGAAGAAAAGCTTTATTCAAATTTAGTCGCTCATCTATTTCATTCATACACTACATCCATCCCTATCAAAAGAGGTAATTGAGGGCACAACTTATCTATTGCCATGGGTGTTATTTTCAGGTTTGAACCACATGGAATCAATTTCCTCAATGCTTATCTGAGAGTCAGAGACCAGTTGCAGAAGGTAAAATGGCTCCAATTGTTTCAAAAATTTGATGGGTATGAAGTAGAGGTCACAAGGGCGCTTTCTAGAGCATTTGATGGTGTGGAGGTAGATATAGGTGACATGAGGATGAAAATTACTGAATCCTTCATAACAGAGGCTGTAAAAATTCCTCGCCATGGTGATAACTAGTTCAAAAGTCAAAGACTTAAAGATGAGTATTGGAAAACATTTCTACATGATCCAAACATGGACACATCGACCTTCAAGAAGGGAATTCGGGTCAAAGTACTCATATCAAAATGGAGGAACATGTTTCTTTTACTCCAGAAGTTTCTCACTTGTGAAGGTAGGTTTGTGACCTTACTCTTTTACCATGCAAGGTTATTAATGCACTTTGTTGAAAAAAAAATAATTAAATTTTCCTTATTACTTGATGTGGAGCTTAAAGAAAATGGCTTTTAATATACATAGTGATTCTAGAAATATTGATAGGCCTTTGTATCACCATGGTTTGGTGAAAATTCTTGTTGAATCCCACTTTAAGTCTATTGGTGATAATTGGCAAGAATTTTTAGTAAGGAATAATTTCATAGAGGTTTCAGAGGAAGAGGAGCGACCAAAAACTAATAAGAGTTGATGCAGAGCAGTTCAAAACTCTAACCATGAACCTATTATTGTAGAAGATGGTTTTCCCATCAATGAACTTACAAAGATGGAAATTCTACTGGAGGAATCAGAGGATGATACTCCCCTTAGTTACTTTTTGGAAAATATTAAAGAGAAAAGTGACAAAAAAAATGTTAGAAGAAAGAAATCCAATCAAAATGTCAAGCAACTAGAAAGAATAAAGGAGACAGAGACAATAAATAAGAAGAAACAAGGCAATAAAAGGAAGACTACACAGGAGGTAGTAGAGCCAAAGAAAAAGTTAAGGAGAAGCAAGCGAATTTTCAAGTGTTCAAATGAGCCAACACAACAAAACCCTCTAGAGATTTTTAATCTTGAAGAAAAAGATTACGTTGACATAGCAGACACGACATAGTCCTCATTCTATCATAATCCAACAAGAAAAACTCCCGAAATTGATTTGATCCAATAAGAAGTTTATGAATACTTGGAAACTTTGGAACAAAGAGCGTAGAAGAAGGTAAAATATCTCGAGGAGACTCAATTTCATGAGGAAGTTTCATATGATGGTGTTCCTATAGTTAATTCCTGAGACCCATCCTACTACTTCTCAAAGAGAACAAGATACTATTCATTCTATCAAATAAGACATTTATCAATTGAAGGTATTAAAAAGACACATGAGAAAAGAAAATGAAATGTTCAAGGCACAAAATGAACTTTCAAAGGCACAAAATGACACAATGTTTTTAATGATGTGTTATTGGTACAAGAAGAACAAAAAGCTCAAAGAAAACAACAAAGTGGTCAGAAATACTAAAGGGCTACAAGGAAAACTTCTCATGAGAAAACCCAAATGGTCATTTAATGTGCAAAGTGAGGGAGCATTAAACTTGGATGTCTTAATCCAAGCTTCAAAAACAGTCCAGTGAAAGGAAATTTCTTTAATTTTTAGCTTTTGTGCATGAGGACATGCAACATCCTCAACGTGGGGGAATGTTGAAGCCTCAAATTGTCCTCAATTTTGATATCTTTTCATCTATTCCATACTTGTTTTTGACATCTTTATAGGTTATAAGATACTCATCCATAACATAAGGCACATTTGTAGATCATAATCTAGATTTTCTTTACGAAAATGACTGAAATATTGCTATGGCTACTGAATTGTGCAATTTCGATAGCTAATGATAATTTCTGCAGCTCAATCCATGGTTAGACAAGTTCCAAATAATTTTAAGAAGAACAAAAGAGATGGATAAATGCCAGATTTCGATGTCAAGGACATCCACCTATTAGGTTTACTCAAAAGATCATAAAGCTCAAGGATTTGATTGGTCAAAGTACAAAGTAAACTCTAGTTTGTTCGCATGCAGGGTTTTGAGGAAAATAGTTTCAACATAAAAAAAGCATGGAAAAGTGTGGTAGCAATTGAACAAGCTCCTGATTTCAAATTGTTGATGTGTAGACAAAGATCCTTCTCATGATTTTCTACGTAAAGAGCAAGCCATGAGAAATCAATTTCTATTTCAATTCAAACACCTAACTTTCACTTAGTGAACTCGCCTTTCGATGTTTATTTCTTTGGTTGTTAAGAATTAGAGACAATCTAAATATAACCTCAACCTGGAAGAAGAGGATGATCATTAAGAGCTTTAAGTTCGTAATTTTTGCTATCAAGACTATATTTCTATAAATAAGTACTATGTTCCTCCTATGTTTCGATGTGTTGGTGATTAGTTCGTTGATTTCAATTATTTGATGCTTGCAATCGACAAGAGGGGCCCTGAAGGGTCGTAAGATAACTTAGTTATTTAGTTTTATTCCCTTTTAGTAGTTGTTTCCATTTTATTTAGAATTTTCCTGTGATTCAATTATTAGTTTACTTACTATTTGTTTGTTTGCACAGGTTGAGATCTCACAATCAAAATATAAAACACAAATGTTTTTCCTTAAATAAGTTTATTGCCTTGAAATATCTGCTTAGCCTCATATTTAAGTTAATGTTTAGATTGGCTCTAATCATAGTAATCACACATTAGTAATCTACAAGATTTGTAGTGTATATTTGAATCATTGTTTCAAGTTCATTTTAATTATGCTTTCTAGTTAGTTTGCTTCATTATGTTCCTAGAATAGAGTTGATTCCAAAAGCACTTAGAATAGTTTCATTTCCATTCAAGAGTAGATTATATTTATTTCAAGTAAAGTAGCATAAACTTTTGATTTGGTTTACTAGAATTAGTTTTCAATTCTGTCAATGAATATAGTCTTTCAATCCAATTCATTAGCATAATCTTTTCATTATGCATAATATAATAGATTTACAATTCGTGTTCTTAGATTTAGTTTTTAGTTCATTTCCTTTTAATTTAAACAAGTCTTATAGAAAGAACATGTGTGTATACTTGATTAGGAGAAAGTCTTGAGTAAATTATATTTACAATTTGCATTTTCATTTGATAGACTAGATTAGTTTCTTGATAAAAAGTGAACCTCCTAGCAATACATTGTGCACATACACTTCACAAGAATACGAACCCCAAGTTTGAAAATTTAGTGATGTAATTTAACTATCAATTAAATTGCCCAACAACCACGAAACTAAGCTTCAATAAATAAATAGAAATGTTGAAACTGTTTACATGCAAAATGAAAGCAAACTAGCTCGATTGGTGGTAGCTTATCTCTGAGAAGAGATGTGACGGCTATTCATATTTCTAAATTGTGTTACAACGAGGCTCAAGGATTTTTTATCATGAATAAACAATGATAAACCCTGAAATTCCAAAACCCTAACCCTATGAGACGAAGGACCAAAGGCTTATCGGCCCCAATGGGGTAAGTTAGAATATCAATTTCCTGGGGTCATAAATTTGGCATATGATCTTTGTTTGGCACACGTGCTAGCTTGTTAGAAAGGCCTATCTGAGGAATTTTTTTTAACCACCAATAACAATCATAGACTAATGTTGGCCCATTTCCCCAAAGAAATGTCGTTTATGACCTCATAACACTTTGCTAAAAGTTGAGGGCATGAAAACTACCAAAATAAGAAAAATGTGTTGTGAGCTAGTGGAATAGGTTGGTGACCAAAAATATCCACCAAGATCAATTTTTCAAGCTATACATGGTGACAATAACTATAATTATAAGTCTTAATTACAATTTACAAAACTTGGGCTCTAAAAAGGGGTGTTACACTTTTAGTTATTCCTTGAGATCAAGACATGTTGTGCTTGCTTAGTTATCACTGCTACTGTCATTAATTGTTATTTATGCTCTACCTAAGAGAATTCTTGAGTCCAATCCTCTTTGGCCAAAACCCATCCATCAATGTCAAAATCCTTCTTGATCATAGTTCAATACTTGGCTTATCCTTTGATGATTCTATCACTAATCACTCTCCCACACTTCTTCAATCCCATTGACAATAATTCATGTTATTCTAGGAGTGTTGTTTTATCTTTATTTACATTTTCATTATTAATAGTAAAACCTAGATTGTATAGAGAGAGTCATCATTATGCTCTACTTCAAGTTATGGCCCCCATGTTCAATGTCATATCATTATCACAATGGGGTGGATCATACATTGTAATGCTTGCAATATCTACTTTTAATTAAAGATCCCTGGGCTTGTATGACTATCAATACCCTCATTGGGGATATGTTTTCACATAGCTCCTATAGGTTCTAAGGCCCTTCCTAATGAGTAGTTATCTATTGTTACAACCATCCCCATAAGGGGCACATGTTTCCATGTCAAGGGTTTTCCAATTCCAATAGTATCCAACATTATCATCGTATATGTGGATCATAATGTTCATAAATGATTGTAAAGAAAACATTTATGCTATGTACATTTTTCTTTCAACTAGATTTCATCACTTTTCCATGAGAATTTTTTTCTACCTAGATAAAGCTCTCTTTCTCTAAGTAGTCTTTATAAATTACAAGGACGGGGGACAAAAAAAAATGATTTATTTTGGCTATACAATAGCCCATAACCTCACATGTTAGGGGGGAAACCGTAATCATCTCAATTCCACTCACAAAATACATTTAGGTGATTATCTTAAAATATAATCGATATGGCTAGTATACATCATAATCAAGCTACATCACCTTAAAGAGAAAGATAATAAACATTACAAAGTGGGTTTTTATTTACTTGCATGACTTATATTAATTCTCATGCAATTTGTGTGACATTTCCTTCAAGATTGATGCAAGTTGGCTTAGACCAATGAACATGACCCCATTGATGCATTTAAGGAGAAAGGTCTACATCAAGTAGCTATAAGTTTATGCAATAATAAATTCAATCTTTATTGCCATAAATGAGTAGTACTTTGCCAATCAAATTCCATTGAGATCTACATTTTGAATGAAGAGGCTAGTTCTTCAGAAAATTCATATTTTTTCTATAAATGGAAGCCATGGGATAGTATTTGAAAGAGAAAAGGGTTGCAAGGTTATACTATAGCAATGAGATTGCGATATCTTGCTTTCTCATCTCTATTGTTCATCATCTTCATGCTTATTTGTGATTTTTTCAAAGAAAAAAATACCTCTTCATTCACCATTGTTAGTGAGGGATTTCTAGAAGCAAAAGGGCCCATCCTGAAAAGAATGTTGGAGCCAGTTTGCTTCCAACTATTCTCCCAAGGTGGTGTTACTCATTTCATGCTTTTCTAATGGGAAAATATTTAAGTATTGTTGTTTCCCTCCAAGTTTTTTATATTTCAATGACATTCTTGTAGTTTTATTTATAGTTTAATTTTATCCATGTTTCTTTACTTTGTTTTAGTATAATAGTACTCTTGTGCTTCTTTAGCAACTAACAATGATCTATTATTAGCTTAACAAAAAAGATTTTACTCACACATGCGATAAAATTCTCAACGCACTTATTCTTTTAATTAATATTTTGCATTTTTATTGATAAACACAATAACGATAAAATTTTTAATATTTTTCATAATTATTATGAATTTAATTTTATGATAAACCAACCATATGAAAGATTTTTCAATGAATAAATATGACCAATTTTTACGAATCATAAATGAAATTAATATCACATTTTCATATATATATATATGATTATGACACTAATTAACATTGATTAAAATATATAATAATTATATATTTATACATATATATAATTCATAAAATATATATATATATATATATATATAAACTTTAAATCATTTATAAATTATTCAAATTATCATTAAAAAAAATCCTCAAATCCTATACCCCTCTAAAACGATGCCACTCATTTATTTCCTTTTCTCTTTACCATTATAGCTTCGAATATCTAAACCATGAAATCAGGATTTATTCACATGCTTGAAAGTGATATCAGTGCATATATGTATGGGGATTAAATTATTTAATTTAAAAGTTGAATGCGTTGGAGAGCATTACCAAGTGACAAACGCAGACAAGCCCAGGTGGGTTTGGAGACCAGAAAAATTGCTTTGTGGGCACCTGGCTTCATGTGGATTATGCATTGCCTGAAATACGTTATGAAATTAAGAAACATTTGCTCTTGCCCAACTCGCTCAATTATTTATACCACGACCTCAACATCAAATACATAGTGCAAATTAGCTGGGGGCCATTCATTCATGTTTAGTTTATTTGTAGAGTTATCCTTTCCGTATTAATTTAGACACTACCAATTTTTTCCTCTTTTACAGATTTTTGGTGACCTAATTATAAGGTGTTTTATAAGTTCATGAAAGTTTAAATTTCCACGTATAGTCTATAGTCTAAAATTTTATAAAAAAATTCTAAAATAATTTAAATATTTCTTTTAATTTTCCCTTATAAATATTATAATCTTTAACCATTCTTTAGTAAAATATTTTGTTTTTATATATTATTTAAGTTTATCAACCGCATGGTATTGTGATGGCCTGGGTGCAGGCGTTAGTTCTGTCAGCAAGTTCCTCTATGCCTTGGTTAATTTCCCTTTCTTCTGGACTGGCTGCATCAGTCATTAAACTGATGTTTCATTTCCAAAGTCCCAATATCACGCTTTACTAATTAACCGTGGCTCTCGGTGGCGGCTTAAAAGCGATATCCCTTTTTTTTTTGTGGACTTCTATTTATATACACCTCCACGTTATAATTGCCACACAACATATATATGTCTTCGTTATATATACCCACGGAATTTCCACGGAATTTCTTTACCTCCTCTTGCACCGGCGATGGTTATGCGCTAGCTTTTGCCATGGACAAAGGCTCTTATATTATGACCGATGGTTGCATATATCTCTCCTCTTTATACGATTTTAGGGTCGATATATATAAACATCAGTTGACTATATATACCTCCGCCCTGCAATTGGGTTTGGCCAATGTATAACCAAATCAGCGATCGCTCAACAATGGTCTTCTCCCTCCGGACCCGATACAACTATAAGCAATGGTTTATACTTCGCCGGTTCCGCTTTTCGGCGGTTGTTGCAAATCACAACTTTGCTGTCCCCGCGATAGTGGACTCCGCGATATATATCGATTCCAATTTATATCATTTCAGTTCCAAATTTATTATTCAACTGGACTCAACGATATATATTTACAGTTTATAAGGGTTCGTTCTCAAATTCGGAACTCGCTCTTGACCACACTATATCTCTGCTTGGACGGAAAGCTTATTGAACCGCATACAACCAACGAATAGTGAAATAAAACCCCTTTCGATGCTGATATGGTCTTGCCCAATATGGGTCTGCGCCTTCAGCGATGAATTCTCAACGGCGCCTCCGCTACTTAACGAAAACTACAAGCGTTCTTGCTATACCAAGAAGATATATACGCCACAGTGAAATAAGAATCAAAGCAGTATAGCTATGAGTGAAAGGAAAGGAACCTTCATTGATTAATAGATAGGATTATAGCGTGAGGAATCAGAATCGTTCAACAATATTAAGGCGCCATAAAACAAACTATGCAAGCAATTTACAGAGTCATTAAATAAGAGACATCGAGAGAATAAAAATTCCCAAAGTAAAACTAAGACACTCTCCCCTCTCCTCTGTCTGCTGAGAGCTTCGCTGCCACTTTATTTATAACTAAGGATAGGCCCTCTCGTCCTTATCCGATACAAAGAAAAGCATGCTTTACAGGTGATTTAAAGCTTGAAAAGCTCTCTTACAAATAGCATGATTTATTGCTAGAATTTATTCTATTTTTAACTAAGAAAGCATAGAATTGTAGGCTAAAGGACCCCACTCCCTTGCCTGAATTTTTTTTTGAATTTTTTGGAATAATTTGGAAGATTTTTCCCCTCTGAGCCACATGCTCCCGCATCAGACTCCTGAGGACAAAAATTTTCATGGGCTCCTGTCCATGAGCTCATCTACAGATTTGCCCAATTTCTGTAGAATGTCTTCTGTAACCCAAGTAGCTTCAGTAATCGGTTGTCCCTTCCATTTCACCAGATACTGGAAATATTCTTGTGCCCTTGTCTTTTTGTATACTTTCTTGTCTAGAATTCTTTCTGGCTGTAAATTCTTGGCTGTGGGTAACTGTTTTACCCAGTCAATCTCTGGAGTCTCTTGATCTTGTGCTTTATCATCTGTAGCTTCATTCTCATACTTGTACAGGTCTGCAACATTAAAAATTGGTGATATTCCCACACCAGGTGGTAATTCAATCTCATAAGCATTTGCAGAGAATTTCCTCAGTATCTTGCATGGTCCAATTTTCTTGGATTTTAACTTATTATACTCTCCCTTTGGAAATCTCTCCTTTCTGAGGTGTGCTAAAACCAAGTCTCCAACTTCAAAGTTCATTTCTCTTCTCCTCATGTCTACTCTGGTTTTATATTTGATGTTGCTGTCCTGTAGCTGTTGTTTCACCTGTTCATGTATCGCCTGCATTCTTGAAGCAAAGTCTTCACCTTCTGCACTTCTTATT
Source organism: Pinus tabuliformis (assembly GCA_031772625.1). NCBI lineage: Eukaryota > Viridiplantae > Streptophyta > Pinopsida > Pinales > Pinaceae > Pinus > Pinus tabuliformis. Next base: position 209,748,160 of record CM062810.1, on the reverse strand, counting down.
TCTTCTTTTCCCAGATTCCTTAATTCAGATATTCCCCTTGGGTGCATTCCATAAACAATATGGAATGGGCTTTGTCCTGTACTCCTGTTCGGTGAATCATTATATGCATATTCAACTTGTGGTAACACTTGATCCCATTGCTTTGGATGCTCTGCAGTAAAGCTCCTCAAAAGATTGCCTAAACTTCTATTCACGACTTCAGTCTATCCATCGGTTTGTGGATGATATGCAGAACTGAAATTTAATTTAGTTCCCAGCTTCTTCCATAGTGTTCTCCAGAAATGTCCAACGAACTTTGAATCCCTGTCTGAAACAATGCTTTTGGGCAATCCATGTAATCTTACAATTTCTTTAAAAAACAAGTTAGCAATATGAGAAGCATCACTAGTTTTATAACATGGAATAAAGTGTGCCATTTTTGAAAATCTGTCCACTACCACAAAAATTGAATCATAGCCTCTTTGAGTCTTTGGCAATCCTAGTACAAAATCCATACTTACCATATCCCAAGGCCTATCTGGAATTGGCAATGGAATATACAACCCTATGTTCTGGCTCCTTCCTTTTGCATACTGACAGAATTTACAATTCCTTACATACTTCTCTACTTCAGATTTCATTTTTGGCCAGAAGTAAAATCTGTTGAGCTGCTCAAAGGTCTTTTCTCTACGAAAATGTCCTGCAAGTCCTCCACTATGCTTCTCTTTGATTAAATTCTCTCTCATTGAACAGTTGGGTATGCACAACTGATTTTTCTTAAATAACAGTCCATCTTGTATAAAATAATCCAGCCACTTGCTCCTGTCCGCCAAAACAGGATTTTCACAAGCCTCAAATGCTTCCTTAAAATCTGAATCGGTTTTATATAATTCCTTAAGAAAATCAAAACCCAACACTTGGATTTGACTTTCTTGCAGCAATATACTCCTCCTACTTAAGGCATCAGCAACTTTGTTTGACTGTCCAGTTATATGTTTCAACACAAAATGAAAGCCTTGAAGATATTCTACCCATTTAGCATGTCTCTGGCTGAGTTTTGGCTGCTGCATTATAAACTGCAATGCATGATTATCTGAGTAAAGAATAAATTCTTTCGACATCAAATAATGCCTCCACTTCTTTAGTGCCTGTACAACTGCATAAAACTCTTTATCATAAGAAGAATACTTCCTTTTTTCCTCATTTAGATTTTCACTGAAGTAAGCTATTGGTCTATCTTCTTGGCTCAAAAATCCTCCAATTGCTTCTGCATTGGCATCACACTTAACTTGAAAAGTTTTGTTAAAATCAGGAAGAACCAAAACAGGCTTTTCAGTTATTTTCCTTTTTAACAGCTGAAAATTTCTCTCTGCTTCAGCAGTCCACTTAAATGGCTATTTATCTTTCTTTATGGTCTCGATAATAGGTGCATTAATCTTACTGAAATTCTTAATGAAGTTTCTATAAAAAATAGCAAGACCATGAAAACTCCTTACCTCAAAAATACTCTTGGGTGAAGGCCACTCCACAATTGCTTTGATCTTTTCTGGATCCATCTTCAATCCTTCAGCTGAGATAACAAATCCCAAGTACACCAGCTCCTCTTTCATAAATAAACACTTCTTCAGATTTAACAATAATTTTTCTTGTTGCAGCTTCTGTAGAACATAATTTAAATGCCTCAAGTGTTCTTCCTTGGATCTGCTATAGACTAATATATCATTCAGATATACGATTACAAATTTACCAATAAATTCTTTAAGGACTTCATTCATAAGCCTCATGAATGTACTTGGTGCATTGGACAGCCCAAAAGGCATCACTTTCCATTCATATAATCCCTCATTGGTCTTAAAAGCGGTTTTCCATTCATCCCCTTCTCTTATCCTTATCTGATGATAACCACTTTTAAGATCTAACTTTGAAAAATATTTTGCGCCAGACAAGCAATCCATTAAATCTTCAATTCTGGGTAATGGAAATCTGTACCCGATTGTAATGTTATTGATGGCTCTTGAATCTGTACACATTCTCTGGCCTCCATCTTTCTTCGGGCTCAGCATTGTTGGCACTTGTTGTGGGGAAAAGTATCCAACACGGAATGACCCTATCCCACTCTAAGGGTGATAGTTCCTTAGCAACAGCTGAAGCAAAGCTATCTAAAGTTACTTCTTTATGACATGCAAGAGATGAAAGGAAGAGATCCACTTACCGATGTCTTACGCAAATGGTCGATCCACTCTCCTCTATTTCCCGCTTGCTCCCAGCTCCAAGTCTTCTCACGGGCCCAGCGACACGAGATCCTGCGAACAAGACAAGAAAGGGAAACTACAAGAAGCATGCATTCATAATTGATTCAAGGATTAGCATAAATCAAATACGCAAGTAAGACAATACACCATTGAAACACATGCGAATAGAAGAACCTCAAATGCTTTATTAATATAAGGAAGTAAGGTTCAGGCGGTGATACAACCGTGAGAGGTCCAATCCAGCATCACCTTCCCGACGGAAAGAAATCTCCTCTTCACCTCCCTCAAGCAATCACCCAATACTCACAACTGTAAACCAACAGCAATTCTTTGCACAAAATTCCGGCCTTAGATCCCATGGGATGAGATCCTTATATAGAGTTTTGGAGTGAAGATAAGTCAGCTTGATGTGTGACTTGTTGTCCTCTTCAACTCCAGTTGTTCTTCAGTCCTTGAGTCCACTAGGAGTTTCTACCTTCCACTTGGAGTTTTAGAACCTCTTTACTCATCATTAGGCGAATCTTCTGATCCAAGTGTCATTTTGGAAGCTTCCTGGGCACTGGCACATTGAGAAAAGATTCCTCCACATGTCAAAGTACACCCAGCGTAGGTAGCCTTTGTTGCACTTGCTATGCAGCGCAGGTACACCATAGAGCTTTTGACATTCAGCGCAGATGCTTAGTGGAGCAGCTGCTTTGATCCAAAATTGACCTGTTTTTGAGTGTTTTTCAGTGGAGAACTGATCTGAAGTGCTGTGGTTTGCTGACCTTGTTCCTCTAGGGGTAGGAACAACATGTTTAGGGACTTTGGATCCCTCAGATTATTGACATTTCATGCTCCATGCTGTAAGGCACAAAAATGTCTATAACAGTTGCCCCCTAAAGTATGAGGTCGTTTATCGGGTGAAATGCTTTATTAGGAGGATCCGAAGTTCATTCAATCGTCGGGAGGTGACGTGTAACAAAATACAATACAATACATTATCTTTTCATACTTTCTTTTCATGATCTAGCTGATGCGGGCATTTCCCATGCTCAGCTTTATAAATACATTTGCTGTACATAAACAGACGATCGTCTGATAATAGACTGATAATTCTCTGCTTTTAATTATCATCCTTTTAGTAGGATGATCATCTGCTGCACATGTCTATGTTTTTAACTCCTGAATATATATCGCAGCCCGGATGGATGAAACTAGATCTGGGGTCTTCAAACTTGTCCAACCTTCACTCTAGTACAAGTCGATCCATGTGGGAATTTCTTGAAGTCGAACATGGAAAGACATCGCTTGATTACCAGTCAATAATGTAAATTGTTAACAAGCGCGAGAGGAATCACCGATAATGATGATGACCCTCAAGGTACTGCAGCACAATTCACGTGGCGTGAATATAGGATCTGACGTCGAACACCACGCAAAGTCTCCTGGTCGAAGGTCATTAATGTATACCTATCGCCGGAAGTGAGAAACTTGCCATTGAGGCATGCAAGCTTCAAAGTACTGAGGGGGGTGTTCCTAGATCAACTTCTTGGATAGTGAGCTGATGTCGACAAGAAGTGATCTGTCAAAGGAGGGCCTTAATGAATCCCACATCAGTGACACGGAACGGAGCTAGTGATGATGGTGAAAATGATCTGTGAAATATGATTCAGGGTGGCGGTCATGGAAGGATGAAAGATGATGTATGGTAGTGGATGGGACCCAATTGACACTTTCTGAATGACATCTCTTGAACATATAACGACACTGATGTGATGGATCGGTAGCATTACCCCATGTATGGATGGTATGGCGAGACCATGGTGAAGGGACCGGTGAATGATAATAACCCAACCCGATATTTACGGAGGCAAAAGTGTCATGTTCAAGAGCGACTCGCTACCATTTAAGCTTTGAGGTTCTCCCAATTTTTCCCCAGTCATTTCTGACCAGTACCTCTTTATTTTTGTCAAGCTTGAGGAGGATAACATATGCTTGTTCTATAACCTGCCCTTCGGGCAAGCCCATCGCTATGTTTTAACGAGCCTAACGATAGGGAAACTCGTTCTCGTCTAAAGACAAGTTTGTCGCTATCTAATATTTTTAACGAGCCCAGCGACAAAGACAACTCGGTCCTTTTCATCTTTAGAGAGTCTGAAAAGGGTACATAAAGTGGACTCCAGGGGTCCTTTTTCGTCATCTAATCCCTTAAGTCCGAAAAAGTATAAAACAATACAGAAGGGATGAATGTTCGATATCTTTATCGAGCCGAACTAGACAAGCGCTCGATCTTTTTGTGCAATAATCCCTCAGGTCCAAAAATATTAAAATCTAGAGGAGGGATAGCTCTTCCAGTCCTTTTAACGAGCTGGAAGGCCAAAACTCGGCAAACTTTTCATATTTTACGAGTCAGTGAAAAGAGCTCAAAGAAGACTCGTATTTTGAGGAACGAGTGATAAACAGGGATAGCAGCAGATTCCAGGTACAGGTTGGAATTTTCCAATCACGACAGTATTACAAGGATGGCCAAGTGAAATCACTCTTCGTAGCTGTTCCTCAAAATAGGTAAACAATAAAGTGGATGTGAATGATCGGCCAAATGAAGAGTGGGGGTGACGGTGCACAAACACGACCAAGGCTTTTATGGCTGATGAATTTACGGTCTCAAATGGTTATTTACCGGTTCATTTTTTCTGGATGAGCTTGAACTCTGGGGGAAGCTTGCTCACATGCTTATGTTTATTTTTTAACGAGCATGAAGTCCGCGTTAAAACTGCTCGGATCTTGCGTTTATTTTTTAACGAGCATGAACTTTGCCAAAACTGCTCGTTTGATAAGGTCAAATTCATATTTTACCATGACTAGTTTTTCTTTTCCAGAGATAGTACTGTTTCATCAATTGCTGCAACAAACTTGTTAGAAACGGATAACATGAAGTAAAAATACTAATATTTCACTTTGAACTACGTAAAAAGCAATTAAAAGATGTTTTTACCTCTCATTTTACCATTTCATGTGCATTTGGTTCGTTGGAGCTTTGGAGGTGCCTCTTCCTCTCGATTTTTCAGCAGCTGATTTCGGGAGATTCTATGGACGATTTTTAGTGCCGTTTCCACCAGGTAGGAGCTAAACCCTAGCTCTATCTTTTCATGGTCTTATTTCTCAGTTTTATGCTTGTTTTCCTGCCCCCATGAGCCCCTGGGGTTTCTCTAGGGCGCTCTGCCATCAACGCAGGTGCCCCATATCGAAACCTGCGTTGGGGGTTCTCATTTTCAAAGGCAGTTTGTCTCCCAACGCAGGTGAGACCCTTCCCTACCTGCGTTGGGCGCAAAAAACATCTTGGTTGCACAATTTTTCATGAGATTTTTGCCATTTTCTTTACTCAGTCAGGGATCTTACTCCTCCTCTTGTTTGTCTTGCAGAGTTTATTGGAGCAGAATGACTCTTACGTGGCGAGAACGAGAGCATGAAGAGGAGGACATGATTGCCCTCCATGATCCTGTTACTGTGAGCGCGTTGCGGAACTGTGGCTTGCTAAAATTCTTCCACATATCTAGCATGAGGGCACTAATACGTTTACTGCAGTACTTGCTTGATGCTTGGGATCCTGTTAACCAAGTGTTCCAGATTAGGGGCAAGTCCATCCCTTTGACCATAGTGGACATTTACTTCTTGACTGGGTTGTCAAGGCGGGGTGCCCCCATTTCCTTGTCCGGTTCGGCCCGGGGGAGCGATTCCGTGAAAGATTATATCCGTCAGTATTGTAGGGAGGGATCCCAGCCGAGCAGAGACGGCAAGGTTTCTATCCGTGATATCACCGACAGGTCTCTCAGGTCCATTCTGTACACGATTTGTAGGATGGCCGGCAGCGCATCCCCTCATGTTGCCAACAAGTCTTATGTGCAGCATGCCCTAGAGTGTCTTCAGCCGAAAGTTTTTAACTGGTGTGATGCAGTACTGGTTCAGATGAAAAACCAGTTGACCAAAGTAAAGGACGGGAAACTGAAGAATTTTGGCTTTGGTTCAGTTTTGACTACCTTCGCTTTGGAGAAGATACCCTTGATGCAACCTCAGTATATTATTCTCGACTTGCCATCTCCTACTGAGCCACGCATGCAGAGGTGGGCTGACCACATGTCTAGACATGCAGGTCAATCTCAGATTACTTTTACTGATGCCTTCTTTAGGTGGTTCGAGCGGCAGGATATGGCTTTTTCCGAGTATCCATATATTGGCATGGATTTCCGAGGTGATCCGGATTTGGTGCTACCGGATGGCGAGCAGTGGGGTGATCTTGGTAAAATCTTGACCTTATCACTATTTACTGTTTTATAATGTCCTTGTGCTTTACTCTATCAAGACTCTAATCAAACTCATGTGTGCATGCAGATGTTGGTCCCGTCCGTCCAGCAGTTCGTCCGAGAGCTCCGGCCGCTGCCCCAGCAGGGGAGGCTCCAGGGAGAGCTATTCTCCATGACCTTGACTTGGCCGAGACTCTTACAGCTGTGCAGGAACAGGTCGAGGGTCTTACCCTTGGGATTCCGGATGTACGGATTGACGAGTTGCCTCTGCGATTGCAGCGACATACTGCTGGTGTTCCTAGACGATGGTCTCGTCTTCTGCGCATGATTGCACAAGCCGTGGCATGTTATCATGAGCATCACTAGGCTAGGGTGCCCCCCAGCCATTTTTGAGTTTTGGGGTCGTATGACCGATTTTGTCTTGGTTACAGAACATTATATGTAAACCGTAAACAGTTATATATATTTTTGATTTTCGGGGTTTATTCCAGTTTTTATGTGATCCATGTATGAAACATCGACGATGCTTCTCTTTTTATCAATTTTGCAAATGTCTATCTAACACATAGTTTGCTAATGAGTCGGTTAATGTGTTTAAGTTTCTGGAAATGTGTTGATATTGGATAAAATCAAACTGTCTTTCCAAGATTTTAACTCTTAGGAACTTGTGATAAATAGCTGGATTTCGGACAGAGTAGGTACCATTGAGCTGTAGTACCACGAGCTGTGAGTCTAGCCTGACGACTAGCCGGCGTATGCCATGGGTGATGGCATCAGAGAGGAGATCTATCAACGCGCTATACTCAGCGATATTATTTGTTGATTGACCAATACATACCCCCCTGAAACTCACTAACTCGCCGCTTGGGTCAAAAATGGCCCATGCTGCAGAGGATAGGTTCCTCGAACTACGACTCGCTCTGTCAGCATATCCAACCCACGGTTCCAATGGATTTGACATCTGCAATAAGTTTAAAAAGCAGATTACTTAAACCGGAACAAACGCTTTAGCGAAAACAAAAATGTAACAAAAGCATACAGGTTACTATTAGGCATAGTAACGCTTAAGGTACAACCCGTTGTGGGGTTGCGCCAGTGGAATCCCGTCATAATCTACCAACTCGTAGGCTCCTTTTGCTAATACACTCTTAACAATATAAGGGCCCATCCATAAGGACTTAAATTTCCCAGCTCCCAATTTATCGGATTCTTGGTCATAAAGCAAGACCAAATCACCTTCCGAGAAGACACGGGGTTTGACATTTTTGTCGAACTGCGCTTTGACTCGTTTCTTATGGGCTTCGTTGGCCAAGGCGGCATCACGACGGGTTTCATCCAACTAGATTAACTCCAAGAAACGAGCTTCTTCTTCTGAGGTTCCGGGGAGGAGATCAATTGCGAGTTTAAGGGACGAAATTTCACACTGGATTGGTAGGATCGCCTCTAGGCCATACACCAGTTGAAACGGTGTGAACCCAGTGGCATTCCTTACCAATGTTCGGTAGGCCCACAAAGCCGAGTACAGGATCAAATGCCATCTTCCTTTGTGAACCCCCACCATCCTTTGCAGCATGCGCTTCAGGACTTTGTTGATTGCTTCAACCTGTTCGTTAGCTTGCGGATAGTACGGAGTAGAGCTGTCGTGAGACAATCCTAGTTTGGCAGTTAATTCAACCATCATGTGATTGTGAAAATGCGATCCATGATCTGTCACTATGGCCTGTGGTATGCCAAATCTAGCGACCACATGATTAAAAAAGAATAGGGCTGCTGTTTCACCAGTGTTATCCAATGTAGGCATCGCCTCGGCCCATTTGGTAAAATAGTCAACCGCGACTATAATATACCCATGTCCCCCGGTCGAGGTGGGGTTACATTGCATGAAATCGATGCCCCACTTGGCGAAAGGCCCCACAGCTATTATTGGCTGTAAAGGAGCGGGGGGTCTTCTGGTTTTGCTATCAAAAATCTGACATGCATGGCAACTTCTGACTGCGGTTATGCAATCTTTGAACATGGTTGGCCAGAAGTATCCTGCTCATAAGATTCTTTGTGCTGTAGCATATCCAGATTGATGCCCCCCACAGGTGCCTGAATGACATTCATTCAGGGCATTTTCGGCCTCCTCATGGGTTAGACACCTTCTCAGGACCGTATCGATACCACGACGGTAAAGCGTATCGCCGACGATCATGTAGTCTTTTGCTTGGTATCGAATGCGTTTTTGTTCTGAGTGAGAGGTATCTGGCCGAAACTTTTGGGTTTGGAGATAAACTATTATATCTCCATACCACTCATCACTTGCTGATATCAGAAACAAACTTTCGTCCACGATCGATTCTTTGGACGTTTCATCGTTGGACGATGATGGGAGATCGCATAATAATTCTGCGAAAACTAAAGCTTTCTTTGATTTGGATTTCACAAATTCCAGATCAAACTCTTGAAGGATAGCTATCCACTTTGAATATTTGCCCCCAAGCAACTGTCGCGACAGTATATAAGTCATGGGGTTGCAATCTGACAATACGGTGGTCTTCTTGAAGAGGACATAATGTCGAAATCTTTGTATCGCTTGAACAACAACCAATGCTAGCTTTTCAACATGAGAATATCTACTTTCTGTATCATTTAAGTTTTTACTTAAATAATATATAGGGTGTTCAATTCCATCGACTTCTTGAACTAAAACCATTGCTATGGTCGTATCTGCTGCAGCCAGATACAGGTTAAAGTCCCTTAGATAGTCTGGGGCGTACATTAGTGATGCTTTGACTAGCGGTTCTTTCAAAGCATCAAAGGAAGCTTGTGCAACCTGGTCCCAAACGAAAGGTACATCCTTTTTCAGGAGACGGGTATAACCTTTAGCAAGTTCTGCGTAATTTGGAATGAACCTCCTCAGAAAGTTTGCTTTCCCTTGGAGTTTCTGAATCTGAAGCAAGTTCGAAGGTGGAGGCAAATTAATGATTGCCTGCACCTTGCAAGGGTCGAGACGAATCCCATCCTTGGAGACTATAAAGCCAAGTAAACGACCAGAACCGACGCAAAACACACATTTGTGCGGATTGAGTCTTATCTTGTAGTGTCGGCAACGTAGAAATATTGCTCTTAAATGCTGCGGATGATCAGTCCGCTTTTGCGAATGAGCCGGAAGATCGTCAAGATAAGGTTGAACGATGTTCTTGATGTCATGGAAAGCATAATTCATTGCTCTCTGAAATGTCGCTCCTGCGTTCTTTAAACCAAAGGGTAATTTTCGATAAGCGAATGTGCCCCACGGACAAATAAATGCAGTCTTTGACTGGTCCTATGGGTGGATATTAATTTGATTATACCCGGAAAATCCGTCCATAAACGAAAAGATTTCACATCCGGCGCATTCATCAATTATCTGGTCGATGAAGGGTGTAGGGTAGTTGTCCTTTGGACAGGCTTGATTTACATCCCTATAATCGACGCACACTCGTATTGTTCCTTGTTTTTTCATAACAGGGACAATATTCGATACCCAATCGGTTAGAGGAACCGGGTAGATGAAACCAGCATGGAGAAGCTTCTCAACTTCTGCTTTAATGGCAGCGGCCTTCTTGGGGTGTACCTGCCGAAGCCGTTGTCTCACTGGTTTGAGATCAGGATACATCTTAATTTCATGTTCAACGATACTCGAGTCAATGCCTGGCATTTCATCATATGACCAGGCAAAGACATCTCTAAATTCGCGGAAAAGAGCTTTATATATTTCTTGTTCTAAAGGGGAACAACCTTTGCCGACATAAATATTCTCTACAATGTCTGTTTTGGTCGAGATATTTATGGCTATAGTTTCTTCTATATTGGATAGGTTTCTCTCGGAGTCCACTGTATTTACAGTATTCGTTAGGAATTCAAATACTGAGGGGTGATACAGGTCGCCTTGAGTATCTTCCTTAGGAAGGGAACGATGGTGGTTATCATCCCATGGTGCCCCCTCAATCCACATTGATTGCAGGATTCCTTCGTCACTTGCATGCACTCGTGACCAAGGATCCAAAGGGGTACCACATTCTCCTGACCTATCTACCCAAACGCTTGACGAGCATTGATTTGGGCTTGCCTCCCATGCTTGAAACATTGATTGCTACAATATTTCGATTGGGCTCGGGTGCAAGACCATTGCCCGATCCATGATGACTTTGCCTTTTGCGACCTTCGTGGAAGATATCATGTTGCAGGTAGCCACCAATGGTACATTTCCTATGTACATATGATTTGGTAGCGAGAAAGTCCCCATCATCGTGGGGTCTTTCAACAGGCCTACTCCTATATCTTGAATTGAATGATCACTTTCATGGATCATGGGAATGCTTCCCGTAACTTGTGAACCATTAAGGAGGAATTTCTGTTGGTCGACGACCGTAATCCCTCCTTCAAACGGGAATGCGATCTTCCTAAAATAAGTCGACACGACAGCTGCCATGGCATAAATCCATGGTCTTCCCAGTAGGATGTTGTAATCCAGATTTCCATCTATGACTTCAACATCAATCTCTACTGTTTTTCCACCTAGTTCAACCTTCAAGTTACTTAGAATACCGTAAGGGGTATATGTCCTACCGTCGAAAGCCTTTAGTGTTGTCGAAGATCTCGACAAGGTTGGCGACCCTAGCGTTTTCCAGCAGCTCATAGACATAATACATGTAGATGCCCCCTCGTCGATAATTGTTCTGTGAACAGTTTTGTTGAGGGCCTTCACTTGAATAAGGAAAGCTAGTTGAGCTGGTAACTGAGGGTCATACCCTTTGTGATCAAAGGACACAAGATTGGAATCCTTAGGATCAACCCCCCCTATTGCCGATAACAATGCCTGCCTTTGGGATGGACAATTTTGTAGTACTTCTAGAGTCGACATAGCGGATGGCGATTGAGCCAAATCTTCTACTATGTTATAATGCTGCGCCGCTCTGGCACGAGGATTAAAAGTCGACTTGTGTACTACACCCTTAGGTGGTTTTATCGTTAATTCTGGCATTATGGGTGGGACAACTTCTGTCGAAGTTGTTGTCGAACTACTAGGTTGATCTTTACCTTTTTCGTTTGACAGTTGCGGATTCCCGTAATCTTTGTTCCTTGTCGAAATCAAAGCATCGTTCTGCTGCTTGGAGATCGATAACATCAGCACTTGCGACGGGGAAGCATTTCCACTATCAACCATATTTTGACCTGGATTGGGAAATGGATCTGTCAACACAGCTAGGTTCTTTGGACTTTTAAAGAATCTCTTGAGCTCAGCTTTGTATGGACAATCTGTTGTCTTGTGATCTTCGTCACATATCATACAGGGCCATTTCTTTTTCCCTTTCTCAGGAGGGTTTGAAGAAGTTTTTTCAGGTGACGGATCATCCTGTTGCTTCTTCCTCCCTTTGTTTTGTTTCTTCTTGCTTCCTGGTTGATTGGTTTCTTTGCTTTTATTTGCTGATATGGCATTTACTTCCGAAGCAAGAATCTCTTCATGGGCATTTCGATCTGAAGTCTTACGGGCTTTCTGAGGTGAAGCCTTTTTCGACTTCGCGCTTGCAGTGCCAATCACGCCATCTCCGGCATGAGAGTCAATATTCGATTTAGGAGGGGGAGGAATTGAAAATTCAGGTCTGGGGGCATCAGGTATTTTGTCGTAGAGCGTGCCAGACTGAGTATATACCAAGTCTAAATATTGAACACGAGCAATCACTTGCTCCTCTGTTACGACCCCCCCCTTGGCCACATCTTCCGTTATAGCCGGAAGTAATGACTTTATAAACCATTCGGCTAATAGCTGATCAGGAACGTATGTTTTCACCATCCTACGACGACGACGCCACTCATGTATGTGATCAGATATGTGAGTAGCTGTCGTCTGTTTGAAGTTGGTTAGTATCTCGGTTCCTGTTTCATACCTGATAGGTAATTGAAAATGGGTTAGGAAAGTCGTGGCTAAGGAGCTGAAATTGTCGAAAGAGGTTCTTGGCAATTCTATATACCATTTAGCTGCCGGACCTGTTAATGTCCTCTGGAAGAGGCGAAGTCTTATCGAATCATCGTTCAGAGTGTTCGATGAACACCATAGATGAAAGGTCATGACGTGATTCGACGGGTCTTCACCTGGATTTCCATTGAATTTAGGAATGTCGGAGGGAAGTTTGTGAGGAATCGCTGGCCACCAAGGGGCATAAGCAATCGGATCGTTTGTCAACCGATGTAAATCGGGTAACTCTAGAGTTGCCACGAATGGCAGCTGTTGACTCAGATTAGGCGAAGCGTACCTAGGATACGAAGGGATCGCCTGAGCAGTTGGTCTTTGCATACCGGCATAATGTATTTGATGCTGGTATGATTGATACGGTTGGTGGACTACCCCACTGTAAAGTGGTTGGTTTTGACCGTATTGTAGGTACGGTTGTCCATTGTTTGCAAAAATCTGCTGCTCGGTACCTTGGTACACTTGCTGGAACTGCGATTGTTGATACTGCACCAACCATGGTTGTGATACCATTGGTTGTTGTGCGATGCTTACCACTGGGCCAAGATGAGGGGTAAGGGTACCCGTTTGTGCTTGTGTCGCCCCGCCAGTCGGCGATTGTGGTTGGGTTGCAGGGTCAAAGGGTTGTTGCATTACAACCTGGGAAAACTGAGGTTGACATGCAACAGGTATCGTTTGAACTTGCGACACAGTCACAATTGCTGGTGTCGTCGGGATGTTCGTCACAGGCATCTGTTGTTGCATAGAATACACAACTCTTGGTTGCTGGGGTAGCATAGGTATCCAACCACTTGTAGTTATTCCAGTATAACCTGAGTATGGTTGTGAGCTCCCGTATGGGTAACCTCCCGTAGGGGGTAATGAAAAAGCATATTGCCCCCCATACGGTGGTGGTCTGGAACCGAGAGGATTTATTACACCTCGAGGACCGGATTGCCCAAACTGATTTCCGAAAGGATCAATCTGTTGAGTTCCAACATAGGAGTTACCAGGTATTATCCCGGGAGAACAAACAGGAACAGACCATACTATCGTCACGGCCCCCGAAGGGACCCCCTCCAGCTGTTGAGAGTTAGGGACAGATGGTATGCCGGCGAACATTGTCGGAATGACTGCAGGGAGTTCTGCTGTCGCTGTGTCATTTGGCACAGTCCTAGATGTTGACGGTTGTTCAGACATTTTGAGTCTATCCAGTAGATTGCCTAGTGATTCTTCAGGAACTTCTCTGGGTGATAGGCTAGCTTCTGATGCAGTAGGAAGTAGAGTGATCCCTGCTCCAAAATGCGTTGGAGTAGTTGCTTGCGGATCTTCTACAATTTCTTCTATTGTGATCAGACCGGGTGGAAGAGGAAGACCGTCAGGTCCGTAGAATATTTCTGGTGCCGAAGAAGGGGTTGTTTCGACAGCGACAGTTGTTTGAGGAGCAAGACTCTCTGAACCGATCACTGATGGAACTGATTCAGTAACACAAGTATTTGCTCTTAGACTAGGATCAGTGTTACTGTCCTTCTGGGGCTGTTGAACTTCTTCAATAGGGGCAGGGTTTCCAGAAATGTTTGGAGTAACTGGAACCTCAGATGTCGTCGGAACACTTGTTCTATCTTTGACAAGAGATTTGGAACCAGTTGAACGAGATCGCTTTGCCCGGGTTGTTTTCGATTTCAGAGACAAAGACGGTTGACTCGTGCGCCTCCGCGAACGACGGTTCATCGATTGACTTTCTTCCACGGTTGCGGATTACTTGATCAACCAACAATGCACAGGGTAAAAATGTGTTTTCGAATTGAATTAATTTTAGACGCTTTTTAAGACACAACTTGCTTTTTCATGTTTTAAGAGTCGAGAAAAAGCTAAAGATGACTCTAGTCTCCTTCGATGTATTAACGAGCCCGAAGTGACAAATGCTCGGATGGACTTTTTCAGTTATAGAGTTTGAAAAAGGCCAAAAGAAACTACTCTGGAGTTCTAGGCAGAGGGTGTGCCAAACCTTTCGCGAAACCACAGAATATGTTTTACGGTACGAGTGGTCGATCTTCGTGAATGTTGTGTTCACTGCATCGCGATCAGTAGGGTGGCCGACACGGCTTCCTATGGATAAAGGCTTTGTTCCTATAGGGGTCCCCCAATATACACGACGGTACGCGGGGGCACAAGTCCGTATTAGTGCTATCGTCCCTCAGGAGGAATCACCCACCTTCGTAGAGATCGACAGTCACTATGTTTAACGACGCCGGTTCACGTCTCTACCTAGACCTCTACTGTGTTTCGTTATGTTTCAAAGCGTTGTTAGGTAAATTCAGTTCGTTTTAGGTTGATCTTACTTAGCAGTTTGCCTTTATGGATCACCACGTGATGTATGGTACAACTCCTAAATGCAGTCTAAGAATGATAAGCAAGCTTTTTCAATTCTTTCAACTTATGAAAATCTTAACTACTGAAGGAAAAGAAAGACATCATCTTTTCAAACAGATCATAGAGCACACACTAATGCACTTTCCTAAATCGACATGCAAACTGTCAAAATGCACATGCACAATGCAAGTATTTCTTTTTTTCTTCCTTAATGTTGATGTATTACAAAAAGAAAGCTGTTGTATAATTTCGAATTCAATTTCAAGCGAAAGAAAACAAGTTTTTGTCCAATAATCAAAAGAACACCTTAAGATTCACTCGTTTCAACACAAGAAATACTGAAATTCGAACCATATAACGAAAGCAAATGCTCAAGCAGCTATGAACAGCAATAAACTAGCTCTTAGAATCACAACGACACTTTCTTACAGGTCTAGATCCAAGAGGTCACAGCAAGACTAGTTCACTTTCACTACGGGAAACTGTGAATGACAGCAAGAAATACAATAAGAACAATCACAGTTTCTTCATACAACTGAGGCGAAATGAAGGCAAAGAAAGGTAGTTTCAGCTGGCTATACAGGTTGACAACAGGCTGCAAAAACAATATTGAAAACTGGGCAACAGACAGTGGGGAACCCCAGTTGCACAAGGAAAAACTGGATCAGCGCAGGTGCTGCACTGTCAATCTGACATGCAGCGCAGGTAGCCCCTTCGGGACCTGCGTTGCAGTGCAGGTAGCCTTTGCTGCAGCTGCACTGAAGAGACAACTCTCGTCTCTCTCAGATTCCGGGTCACAGTTTGCTAAAAAATCAATGGTTTTTGGCCAAATCAGAGGCTATCAGTCAAGTATACACTAGAGGATGATTAAGGAAGATGAACACTATCACTAAGAGCTAAAAAGAGTCCTTGTGGATCAGCTCTTCAAATCATAAACATGCCCAGCACTGAGCTAGAGTAGCTGCCCTCTACTTTGCATTCGAAGTATTCGAATGCAGTTCGATTCGGTACTCCCTTTGTTTAGGAAATGAATAGCAAGAAACACAAGCTACCAACAAGACACGATCCCCAGCGGAGTCGCCAGTCTGTTGTGGGGAAAAGTATCCAACACGGAATGACCCTATCCCACTCTAAGGGTGATAGTTCCTTAGCAACAGCTGAAGCAAAGCTATCTAAAGTTACTTCTTTATGACATGCAAGAGATGAAAGGAAGAGATCCACTTACCGATGTCTTGCGCAAATGGTCGATCCACTCTCCTCTATTTCCCGCTTGCTCCCAGCTCCAAGTCTTCTCACGGGCCCAGCTACACGAGATCCTGCGAACAAGACAAGAAAGGGAAACTACAAGAAGCATGCATTCATAATTGATTCAAGGATTAGCATAAATCAAATACGCAAGTAAGACAATACACCATTGAAACACATGCGAATAGAAGAACCTCAAATGCTTTATTAATATAAGGAAGTAAGGTTCAGGCGGTGATACAACCGTGAGAGGTCCAATCCAGCATCACCTTCTCGACGGAAAGAAATCTCCTCTTCACCTCCCTCAAGCAATCACCCAATACTCACAACTGTAAACCAACAGCAATTCTTTGCACAAAATTCCGGCCTTAGATCCCATGGGATGAGATCCTTATATAGAGTTTTGGAGTGAAGATAAGTCAGCTTGATGTGTGACTTGTTGTCCTCTTCAACTCCAGTTGTTCTTCAGTCCTTGAGTCCACTCAGAGTTTCTACCTTCCACTTGGAGTTTTAGAACCTCTTTACTCATCATTAGGCGAATCTTCTGATCCAAGTGTCATTTTGGAAGCTTCCTGGGCACTGGCACATTGAGAAAAGATTCCTCCACATGTCAAAGTACGCCCAGCGCAGGTAGCCTTTGTTGCACTTGCTATGCAGCGCAGGTACACCATAGAGCTTTTGACTTTCAGCGCAGATGCTTAGTGGAGCAACTGCTTTGATCCAAAATTGACCTATTTTTGAGTGTTTTTCAGTGGAGAACTGATCTGAAGTGCTGTGGTTTGCTGACCTTGTTCCTCTAGGGGTAGGAACAACATGTTTAGGGACTTTGGATCCCTCAGATTATTGACATTTCATGCTCCATGCTGTAAGGCACAAAAATGTCTATAACAGCACTGCACAAGGACTCAGGCTTTCTTTAATCAACCCCTTGTCAAGCAATTCTTGCACCTGTTTCTTAACTTCCTCATTTTCTGCAGGAGTCATTCTATATGCTGCTTTGTTAGGTAGGCTCGCTCCAGGAATCAAGTCTATATGATGACTGATTTTTCGAATTGGTGGTAACTCATTAGGCAAATCATCAACAATAATATCACAATAATTCTCCAGCATTTCTTGAATTTCAATGGGTAATTCAGAAATTTTAGTAGAAGTCAATATTACCTTGGGCTTGCAAATTACAGCAAAATTTACCTCATTTTCTTCAATCTGCTTCAAGTATTCCTTCCCTCCAAGCAACAGAGTTTTTGGACCAGTCTTCTGTCCCGGTACATCTTCTTCTTGCAAAGTTAACAATGCATGATTAACACCATCTTTTCCAAACTTGTAGGTGTTTCTTTTTCCGTCATGTATGGCTCCTCTGTCATATTGCCAAGGCCTCCCAAGCAATATGTGACACACGTCCATAGGCATCACATCACAAACAATTTTATCCTTGTACTTGCCCACTTGAAATTCCACTTCACACTGCTCACTTACCAGCAGTTGATGTCCCTTTTGTAACCATGACACCTTATAAGGTGTTGGATGCTTCATTGTCTTCAGTTTCAATTTCTCCACTACCTCTGTAGAGACCAAATTATCAGTGCTGCCACTATCAATGATCATCTCGCAACATTTCCCTTGGACTTTGCACACTATCCTGAATAAAGTTTTCCTTTGTGGCGGTTCAGCAGCCACCTCTTTCACTGGCTTAAGTAAAACTTTATTAACCACCAGAGATTCTCCTCTTTCTGGTGTATTTTCTTCTTCTACTACCGCTGTCGCTGGTGCCTCTTCTTCAGCTGGAGCAACAATTGCATTCCTCTGCTTTGTGTTTGCATTCTCTGGGCACTCAAAAGCTTTGTGTCCCAGTTTGTTACACCTGTAACATCTTATTTATCTGCCTCTTCCTCTGCCTCCTCTTCCTCTGGAAAAACTCCCTCTGCCTCTTGCATCACCTTCTCTGGGTGCATGCTGGGTTGAGCTACTACTAGCTCCATCTCTAGGTGCTGTAGATCTACCTCTACCACCTTGACTTCCTTTTCCTCTGAAAGTCCCTCTCCCTTTGGCAGACTGCTTCCTTATGAGCTTTTCCTCCGCTTTCAGCGCTATCTGATAAGCTTCTTCTACTGTTTTCGGAGACAGCAGGCTTATCTCATCCTGAATGTCCATCCTGAGGCCATTCATATATCTAGCCACCTTCTCATCTGCGTCTTGGGCTTCTCCAGCTCTTATACTCACTTTATAAAACTCTTATGTATATTCTTTTACTATTAAAGCTCTCTGTTTAAGATTTTGCATTTGTCTAAACAATGTTTGCTGATAATTACTTGGCAAGAACTTACCTCTTAACTTTGCTACCATTCGGCTCCAGTTCTTGATTGGCTGCTTACCAAGTCTCTTCCTTTCCGCCTGCACACCATCCCACCAGAGTGCTGCATGGCCTTTTAACTTGGTGACAACAAACTTTACTTTCTTCTCATCCTTTGTTTCCTCGTAATCGAAGAATTTCTCCATGCTGTTAATCCAGTCGATCAATTCTTCTGGATTCAATCCTCCTTGATATATTGGTACTAATTGGTTCCATGGCCTGGCTGTGGATTTTAACACTAACTGAAAGAATCTCATCTCAGGAGTAACCTGTACAACTTCCTCCTCTTCAGCAGCTTCAATTTCGGGCTCACTGACATCTCCATCATCTATATTTCTATCTGAAGTTAATGCATCCACTCTAGCTCGCAGCTCTTCCACTGTTTCCAATAGTTCAGCATTTGCAGCAGGTCGTCCTCTTCCACCACGTCCTCGTCCTCTTCCAACTCTGAAAGCCATCCTTCTTCTGCTCCTGAGATTCAATTCAATGTCAGTTGTGGGCTCTGATACCACTAATGATGGCGTGGGTGCAGGCGTTAGAGTCAATTTCCCCAATCTGTCAGCAAGTTCCTCTATGCCTTGGTTAATTTCCCTTTCTTCTGGACTGGCTGCATCAGTCATTAAACTGATGTTTCATTTCCAAAGTCCCAATATCACGCTTTACTAATTAACCGTGGCTTTTGGTGGCGGCTTAAAAGCGATATCCCTTTTTTTTTGTGGACTTTTATTTATATACACCTCCACGTTATGATTGCCACAAAACATATATATGTCTTCGTTATATATACCCACGGAATTTCCACGGAATTTCTTTACCTCCTCTTGCACCGGCGATGGTTATGCGCTAGCTTTTGCCATGGACAAAGGCTCTTATATTATGACCGACGGTTGCATATATCTCTTCTCTTTATACGATTTTAGGGTCGATATATATACACATTAGTCGACTATATATACCTCCGCTCTGCAATTGGGTTTGGCCGATGTATAACCAAATTGGCGATCGCTCAACAATGGTCTTCTCCCTCCGGACCCGATACAACTATAAGCAATGGTTTATACTTCGCCAGTTCCGCTTTTCGGCGGTCGTTGCAAATCACAACTTTGCTGTCCCCGCGATAGTGGACTCCGCGATATATATCGATTCCAATTTATATCATTTCAGTTCCAAATTTATTATTCAACTGGACTCAATGATATATATTTACAGTTTATAAGGGTTCGTTCTCAAATCCGGAACTCGCTCTTGACCACACTATATCTCTGCTCGGACGGAAAGCTTATTGAACCGCATACAACCAACGAACAGTGAAATAAAACCCCTTTCGATGCTGATATGGTCTTGCCCGATATGGGTCTGCGCCTTCGGCTATGAATTCTCAACAGCGCCTCCGCTACTTAATGAAAACTACAAGCGTTCTTGCTATACCAAGAAGATATATACGCCACAGTGAAATAAGAATCAAAGCAGTATAGCTATGAGTGAAAGGAAAGGAACCTTCATTGATTAATAGATAGGATTATAGCGTGAGGAATTAGAATCGTTCAACAATATTAAGGCGCCATAAAACAAACTATGAAAGCAATTTACAGAGTCATTAAATAAGAGACATCGAGAGAATAAAAATTCCCAAAGTAAAACTAAGGCACTCTCCCCTCTCCTCTGTCTGCTGAGAGCTTCGCTGCCACTTTATTTATAACTAAGGATAGGCCCTCTCGTCCTTATCCGATACAAAGAAAAGCATGCTTTACAGGTGATTTAAAGCTTGAAAAGCTCTGTTACAAATAGCATGATTAATTGCTAGAATTTATTCTATTTTTAACTAAGAAAGCATAGAATTGTAGGCTAAAGGACCCCACTCCCTTGCCTGAATTTTTTTTTGAATTTTTTGGAATAATTTGGAAGATTTTTCCCCTCTGAGCCACATGCTCCCGCATCATATTGGTATCTGGTGTAATAATGTGAAAGCTACACAATATTTGCATTTGGTGTAATAATGATGGCTAATCTCATCGAAGTTAATTCTAATTTTGTTAAAAAAAAATGAAATAAGTTTTATATTTTAAAATATTTATAACTAAATTAAAACATATAATTTTATTTATTTATTTTTTTAATTTAGTATTTAAATTCTAAATTGTTATATGGTGGTGGTGTGCATTCACTATACCCATATTTACTAGTGGTCCAGATTGATTCTTCCAATCAATCAAGTTTATGCACCGATTCCTGTTCATAACACATCATTATTAGAGCTTTTTCTTAACTCCCCACACGAGTTGGAATAGCAATGTGCAATCCCTTAACTCTCTACAAGAATCACAACTCCAACAATGCACCCAACCTATGCTCAAACCCCGAATTTCATAGCCCTAAGCACCATGGCTTTATAGCATCCTAGCATGTTATTGGGGTTCAGAGCCAAGTACTTAACTCTAAAGGTGCTAAGGCCTATCGACTCCTCATGATTGTTGGTAGTTACAACTTTCCACACTTTCATGAGTGGCTAGTGGCTATGACAGATCTACCACTGATGCAAAACATTCTGTATATCATCTTGTTAATAGACGAAATCACTCACTGCTTGTTGTTAGAAATTAAATAACAAAGCAATGGAACACATAAAATATTGTAGAAACACCAACACAAAAAAGCATAAAATAAGATAGACACAAATATACGTGGTTCATCCAATTTGGGCTACATCCATGGAGAAACAAACAATCCTTCCTTTTATATCATCCAACAAAATGAAGAGATACAACCTATAACAAATCCGTTGTAATTTACTCTTCTCTCTCACACAGTATCCTCTCTTTTTATCGCACAAAATGATACATAGTTGCAATACAATTCCCTGATATAAATTGAGGGTTGCCTTCTAGGGCAAAAAACCCTAACTTCTACCATTAAATATTCGGCCTAATGAATGGCCCAGATTGACTACGAAATTGCAATATTTTACAAAGAAAATTTTCATCTAATTTTTGCTTTGAGGGCACTGCCCCTGAACCCCCACTAAGGGGGGGCTCCAAATAATCACTACCTCCCCCCCTAGTGGCGCTCCTAGTGGGAGGAAAACCCCCCCACACCCCCCGTCGGGGACTGGGATCCAAACAAAAATGAAACAATACCTTTGAATCAGGAAGATAATCAGGCTCCACACCCAACACTTATCACCCAATTCGCGTCACAACCCTTAGAACTCTACTGGTAGGCATTGGAACTAGCCATAATTGAGAAGAATGTTTCCATTTATTGGGGCCATCTAAAGAGAGGACCGCTCACCAGTTGGTGGTTATCAAATGGTCTGCTCCAGACAATGCGACGAGGAATCAATGGCTTGTAGGGCCTCAAGTCCCATAGAGGTTTAAAGCTCGAGGGGTGAGCTCAAACCACCCTCAATATCATCGACATACTTGGAATCTATTGATTTATTGTGCCACCCTCCCCCCTATTGAATTTGTAACTACGGTCTATATTCATAATGTACATTTGGTCACTTGATTGTATTTATCATTGTAAATCATATTTATAAATTCTTGAGTCAAAATAAAATTTATTCTGATTGAAAGTCCCATTGAAACATTTTAAGGATGAAAATTTGATTTTTTGAAATGTAATTTTTGGCTCCAAAATCGACGAGTTGACTTCCCTCCAAGTCAAGTTGGCCCTGGCTCTAAAAGGCACCCATTCAACCTAGACAGATCACTATATGAAGGTAGCACCTCCTCCTCCACTTGGGCATTCGATCTCCACACACAAGACAAGTTTTGGAAAGCAAGTGAAGGACAAGAAGGACAAAGGAGTCCAAAATCTCTCTTTTCTTTCTATCTTGCAACTTGCATGTGTTGATCTCTCTCTCTCTCAGTGGTTGGCATTTTTATGGGGAAATTATTGCAGGGGGCCAAATTTTTTGGGTAAGTGGTGTTATAGACATATTTGGGCACTTCAACCCCAGTCACATATGTCGATAAACCAAGGGCTCTTTAACCCCTAAAGTGTTGTTTCATACCCTAAAGGATCATGGTCAATTGATTACATCATTTCCTAGAAGTTCCACTTGAAAAACCACTCAGAACTGGCCAAAACTAGACCATACTGACTGCTCCATGGTCAAGGTGCGATGCATACTAGCTGCTACACTAGCCAGGTGCGATGCATACTGAAGAGGCCTTCTATAGGGTGTGATGAGCGAGAATGGACAAATGGCAGAGACAATTTTCTAAGTGGAAACTCATGGAATCTTCTAGAAACTTTTGCCATGACACTTGCCTCTCTAAATTCGCCTAGGGATGAGTAAGAGATCAATGAAATCTCCAAGTGGAACCAAGAAATATCAATGAAATGACACTAATCAAAAACCCAAAGCTAATTCACACCCTTGCAAGACATTTATAAATGGATCCCTCATCTGAGAGATCTAGAGGGGAATTTTGTAATTTTTAAGTAAGTGCTGTTGGTTTATCTTTGAGAAGAGACATTGTATTGTTGGGTGATCTTGCTTTTCATGAGGTGAAGAGGGCTTTGATGCTGGATCAGACAGCTGGGTTGTAATCCTCTCTTCTACTATAAATAAAGTTCTTTGAGTTTTCATCGATATAATCATGTATTTGTGAATATTGTTATTTATGAATGCAATTGTATGGTCAATGTATTTCTGATTTTGCATTGTTTATGATATTATAGATCGAGATGCTTTAATGGTGTTTTGTTACTTTGATTCTACAAGTATTCTCTAAAGTGGGACAAGTAGGAGAGGAGTCGCAAACTCTATCAAGGGAGAGAGAAATCAAGCAAGGAGTTAAGCGGAAGATCCAAGTTGGTCCCCTTTGCTTCTCCCTTATCTATCATATATAAAGGAAATTACAAATTGCTTTGATTGTTTGTTTCTAAGATAGCTACCCGTCTTAGTGGGACTAGCAGATCGAAAAGATACTAGTTTTCCTAGAAACAAAATGGTGACTCCACTAGGGATCGAATAGTTTGTTTGTTTGTTATTGTTGTTTGCTTTATATACTACAGATAGAGCCTGAAGTTAGCCATATAGCATTCGAACTGCTCTTGCTATGCAATTGCAAAGTAGATGAATGCTGCTTCAGTTAATCTCTGACTTAGTTTATGAACTGAACATCTGACTTACAAGCATTCTAAGCATCCTTGTGGTATCTCAATAACCTCCTAAGATCATACCCCTGTACTTTGTTCTTTACTGTTCATAATAGCTTAGCCTAAATCTTTGAACTCAGCCGCAAATTTGACCAAAAACCCAACTCAGTTTTGCTCCTTGGCCCATCACACTGTCTGTAACTGGAAACCAGTATGCATCGCACCTCTCGTGTGTAGCAGGTGAGATGCATTCCTGTTTCTGAGAAGCACAAGTACGATGACTGAGTGATCTCATTTCTCTCTTTGAAATTTGGTTTTTGTCCTTGTTTTTAGCTTTGTTTGATTGTGTTGCTGCTTATGATCAGTATCTTATTGTTGAAAGCTCCTTCCTTTATATTGTTCAGCCTCCATTGATTAGGATTTGTAAATGTTTTTATGTATTTGTTTATCATTTGCAATCCTTCGTCAAAAAGTAGCTTAAATCGAACTATCGTTTTGATGCAAAAAGTGTTGTAACTATCATTTTGAGTCAAAAAGAAGAGTGTCGTAAAGTCTTCCTCTAGATAGTCGATTTTACTTTTTGTCATGTATTTGATTTGAATTGTTAATATTTGAAGTGTCGAAAGAAGTTTTTTATTCGAAATTGAAAAGTGTCATTTAGTATTCCTTTCATTTTGAAAAGAAATTGTCGAAATGTCGCTTTGAAGAAAATAGTTTGGCTCTATACTTAGTTTTCCTTTTTGGCATTCTCACATTAAGGAAACAAAAAAAAAATACATGCATTTGCATTTGCATAAGAATCGTAATCTTCTTTCCTTTGTAGTTAGGGTTTTCATTGCTAAAAGAAAATAAATAAATGTTTATCATTTTAGATTGCATATTTAGGAATTTTACATCTACATCATGCGGTGAACCTTGAAAGACAAACTTCTAAACAAGATCAACTCTAAAATAAATCTCAATGAACATAAAAACATTTTGGAACCTAACGCAACACATTTAGAAGTCTAGGCTAGAGATGTGTTCCGGTGTCGTAAAACCTGGTAACTATCATTTTCATCGAAGGTTGGGTGATTCCTCCTCTTTGATACAACAAGTGATAGTACGGACTTATGCTCCCCGTACTGTCAAGTATATATTGAGAGACCACAATAGGCTGATATCTTTTATCCATAGGAAGCCCTGTCTGCCACCCTATCAATCACAATGCACTGAACATAGCATTTGGGAAGATTGACTGCCATACATAAGTCCTTGGTAATTTCTCTTTAATTTATCACCAAGGTGTATTTTGCAGTTTTGTGATTGGTTTGGTAATCCCTCTGTTTAGATTTCCAGAGTAATCACTTTCATTCCTTTTCGACTCCTTAAAAGAAAAGGTCCATCTGAGCACTTGTCACTTCAGGCTCATTAAAAATTGAAGGCGACTAGAGTCATCTTTAGCTTTTTCTTGACTCTTAAAAATTGAAAAAGAAAAGTTGTGTCGAAGCATCATTAAAATTTATTTAATACAGAACATCTTTTTCCCCTTGATTTTGAGTTTATCAAGTAGTCTGCAATCGTGGAAGAAAGTAAATCAAAACCCTGTCGTTCACGGAGACTAGCGAGTCAACCGTCTTTGACTCCAGAGACGAAACCATTCTGGGAAAAATAGTCTCATTTAACTGAGTCCAATTCACCTGATTTATTTGAAACTTGTGTTTCAACATCATTAGAGACTATAGTTACTCCGATCATTTCTGGTACATCTGCCTTTACAGAAGAAGCTCCGCGGTTACAAGAGGACATTAAAACTGATCCTAGTGTAACGGTAGGCACTTCTATACCTGAGATACCTCCATCTAGAGTTGAACCAGAGACTGAAGTTTGCTTACTTAAACATCTTGAAGTTGAGTTCTAGAATTCAGAAGGTGTCACCCCTCCAGCATCTGTTACTGTAGAAGCTATACCTTCTTTGGCTCCAGAAATATTTTATGGACCTGATGGTCTACCTCTTCCACCTGGACTGATTGCCATAGAGGAGATAGTAGAGGATCTTCCATCCAGTACTCCATTGCATTTTGGAACTGGGATCCACTTATATCCTTCTATTCCTGAAGTTAGTTCTTTTAATCATCCTTCATCGCAAGTTCCTGTCGAATCGCTAGGAAATCTTTTGGATAGACTAAATATGTCTGAGCAACCATCAACATCTAGGACTGTGTCATCTGACACAACTACGGCAGAGCTTCCTGCTGCCATTCCTACAATGTTTGCTGGTATACCATCTGTCTCGGCTAGTTATCAACCACTAGCTAGAGTCCACTCAGGGACTGTTTCGATGACATGGTCTGTTCCTATTTCTTCATCTGGATTCTCATCTGGTATTTCTTATGTTGAAACTCAACAAATTGATCTCGTATGTCAATATCAATTTTGGCAGTCCAGTCTTCAAAGACCGATCTATCCTTTAAGCACTGGATTGCCACGATATGGGGGGTAGTATGCCTTTTCATTGTTCCTTCTTGGGGAGAAACCATATGAGAGTTTACAACAAAATTCAGGTCAAACTGGAATTACTTCCAGCAGTTGGGTACGAATATTGCCTCAACAACCAAGGGTTGTATATTCAATACAACCATTCCAACCTGTGTCGAATATTCCCACTACACCTGCTATTGTGACTGTATCTCAAGTACAAGCATTACCTATTGTGTGTCAACCTCAAGTCTCTCAGGTTGCAATACAACAACCTCTTGTCTCTGCGGGTCAATCACAACCTTAGGTTAGTGCCTCCTTACCTGGAACGACTCAGGCTCAAACAGGTACTATCACTATGCATCTTGGTCAATCATCTGGTATTGGCAACAACAAATGGTCCAACAACCATGGCTGGTACAATATCAACAACCACAATTCCAGAAAACTTACCGAGGACCTGAGCAACAAGGCTTTATAGGTAATGGGCAACCGCATTTTCAAAACGGTTATCAACAACCATACTATAATGGTTATGCCCATCAACCTTATCAAAGTTATCAACATCATATACATTATGCTGGTATGCAAGGACCTACTTCTTAGGTGATCCCATTTTATCCTGGGTATGCTTCGCCAAACCTAAATCAACAATTTCCTTTTGTAGCAACTCTAGAATTACTAGATCTGAATTGGTTAACGAATGATCCAATTGCTTATGCCCCTTGGTGGCCAGCGATTTCTCATAAACTTCCCTATGATATTCCTAAATTCAATGGAAATCCAGGTGAAGATCCATCGAATCACGTAATGAATTTCATTTGTGGTGCTCATCTAACACCCTAAATAATGATTCGGTTAGGCTTCACCTTTTTTAGCGAACACTAACTGGTCCGGTGGAAAAATGGTATATTGAATTGCCTAGAGCCTCATTTGATAACTTCAACACCCTTGCCATAACTTTTCTAACCCACTTTTAGTTACCTATAAGGTACGAAACAAGAAAAGAACTCCTTACCAACTTTAAACAGACAAAAGCCACTCACATATCTGATCATATTCATGAGTTGCGACGTCGTCGTCGAATGGTAACGACATATGTCCTTGATAAACTTTTAGCTGAGTGGTTTATTAAGTCATTATTTCCTTCTATTACTGAAGATGTGGCGAAGGGAGGAGTTGTCACTGGAGAGAAAGTCATTGCTTGTGCATAATATTCAGACTTGATATATACTCAGTTTGGCATGCTCTACAACAAAATTCTTGATGCTCCTAGACCAGAATTTTCCGTTCCTCCCCCTCCTAAATCAAACAGGGACTCTCATGCTGGCGATGGTGTGATTGGTACCTCAAGTATGCAAACCGCAAAGGCTCCATCTGGTAAAGCCCTTGCAGTTTCTAGTAAAAGAACAAATGATAAACTTCTTGCCTTGGAGGTTAATGCCATGTCATCTGACAAGAGCAAAGAACCAAAGCAACCAGGGGGAAAGAAAAAAGGGAAAAACAAAAAGAAGAAATAGGAAGATTCCACTCCTGAGAAATCTTCTGGAAACCCTACTAGGCGAAAGAAACCTAATCAACCATGTTTCATATGTGATGAGGACCATTATACGAGAGATTATCCACATCGAGATGAGGTAACGAAGTTTTTAAAGACTTCAAGTACCTCAGCAGTATTGACTGATCCGTTTCCAAACCTAGAAACTAATCTGGTTGCTATTGATCATTCTTCCCCGTCCTAAGTGCTTATGTTATCCATCTCGAAACAACAAAATAATGATTTCATATCGACAAGGAATAAAGATTATGGGAATCCAGAGTTGTCGAACAATAAGGCTACAGATCAACCCAGTGGTTCGACAACAACTTCGCTAGAAGTTGTTCCACCCATCGTTCTTGAATTAACTATAAAACCACCAAAGGGAGTAGTACATAAATCGACATTTTTAATCCTCGTTCCTGAGCAGCACAAAATTATAATATAGTGGAGGATCTGGCCCAATCGCCATCCGCTATGTCGACACTTGAAGTACTACAGAATTGCCCCTCCAAAAAGTAGGCTTTGTTATCAGCGATAGGTAGGATTAATCCAGCGGATTCCAATCTGGTGGCCTTTAATCATAAAGGATACTAACCTCAGTTACCGACCCAAATCGCTTTCCTTATACAGGTAAAATCCCTCAACAAAATTGTTCATCGAACAATCATTGATGAGGGGGAATCTACCTATATTATGTCAATGAGTTACTGGAAAACTTTAGGTTTTCCACGCTTGTCATGATCATCAATGACATTAAAAGCATTCGATGGAAGAACATACATGCCGTATGGGATATTAAGTAACTTGCAAGTCGAACTGGGGGGAAAGATAGTAGAAATTGAAGTTGAGGTCACTGATGGAAACCTTGACTACAATATCCTAATGGGCAGGCCCTGGATTTATGCTATGGTTGCTGTTGTGTCAACATATTTTAGAAAGATTGCATTTCCCTTCCAAGGCGGAATTACAATCGTTGACCAACTAACCTCTTTCCCCAACAGTTCACAAGTTACTGGAAGCATTCCATTGATCCATGGAAGTTCTCAATCACTTCAAAATGTCGGAGTAGGTCTCCTAAAAGACCCTTCCTTAATGGGTACTTTTTCCCTCCTGCCTCCGAGTAATTTGGCGGAAGTGGCCACAGTGGAAACCTATCACATGATATCTTCTACATCAACAAAGATTAAGAAGAAATTTGACCATTTTGATAGTGTGGATCATCACCAGGTGTTTCCCCCAAGCCCTATAGAATTGTTGTAGCAATCAGTTTTTTGGACAAGGGCGGCGAACCCAAATCAACACTCAGCAAGTGTTTGGATAGATAGGTCTCTAGAGTATGGCACCTCTTTCGATCCTTGGTCTCGTATACATTCTACAGACAAAGGAATCATTCAATCAATGATGATAGGAGAGGAACCATGGGAAGATTACCACCATCGTTCCCACCTTCAAGATAACAATGAAGATTATTCTAGCGACCTTAATCATCCTTTAATTTTTGATTTTCTATCAAATACTGTAAACACGGTGGATTCCGAACAAAATCTGTCCAATATTGAAGAAACTATCGCCATTAATATCTCAACCAAACCTAATGTTGTAGAGAATATACATGTTGACAAATCTTGTTCTCCTTCAGAATTTGAAATATATTGCATTCTCTTTCATGAACTTAGAGATGTCTTTTCATGGTCATATGAAGAAATTCCAGGCATTTACTCGAGTATCATTGAACATGAAATAAAGATGTATCCAGATGTCAAACCAGTAAGACAATGACTTCGACCGGTTCACCCGAAGAAAGCCGCCGCCATTAAGGCAAAAGTTGAAAAAATTTTGCATGCTGGTTTCATTTACCCTATTCCTCTCACTGATTGGGTATCGAATATTGTTCCTGTGATGAAAAAGCAAGGAAGAATTAGAGTGTGCGTTGACTATAGGGATGTAAATCAAGCTTGTCTAAAGGACAACTATCCTACACCCTTTATCGACCAGATAATTGATGAATGTGCCAGATGCGAAATCTTTTCATTTATGGATGGATTTTCTGGATACAATCAAATCAATATCCACCCACAGGACCAGTCAAAGACTGCATTTATATGTCCATGGGGCACATTCGTGTACCGTAAACTACCTTTTGGTTTGAAGAATGCAAGGGAAAATTTTCAATGGGCAATGAACTACGCCTTCCATGACATCAATCACATCGTTCAACGTATCTCGACGATCTACTGGCTCATTCACGAAAGCAGACCAATCATCCGCAACATTTGAGAGCTATATTTCTGCGTTGCCGACACTACAAGATACGACTCAATCCACACAAGTGTGTGTTTTGTGTTGGTTCTAGTCAGTTACTTGGTTTCATAGTTTCTAAGGATGGAATTCGACTCGACCCATGTAAGGTTTAGGCAATCATCGACATGCCTCCACCTTCAAATTTGCTTCAGATTCAGAAACTCCAAGGGAAAGCAAACTTTCTAAGAAGGTTCATTCCAAATTATGCCGAACTTGCTAAAGGTTATATGTGTATTTTGAGAAAAGAAGTACCCTTCAACTGGGATCAGGTTGTGCAAGCTTCCTTTGATGCTTTAAAAGGTTCCCTAGTAAAAGCATCATTAATGTATGCTCTTGACTATCAAAAATATTTTAACCTGTATCTCGCCTCTACAGATACAACCATCGTCATGGTTTTAGTACAAGAAGACAATGGAATAGAACATCTTGTGTATTATTTAAGCTGCAAATTAAATGATATAGAAAGCAAGTACTCCGATGTTGAAAAGCTGGCTTTAGCAGCTGTTCAATAAGTAAAGAGATTTTGACACTATACACTCTTTCGCAAGACTACCATTTTGTCAAATTGCAACCTTATGACCTACATTCTATTGCGTCAATTGCTAGGGGGGAAATATTCCAAATGTATAGCCATTTTGCAAGAGTTTGATCTAGAATTCACCAAATCCAAATCAAAGAAATCTCTAGTCTTCGCAGAGTTACTTTGTGACCTCCCATCACTGTCCAATGATTTAACATCTAAAGCATCAATCGTGGATGAAACTCTGTTTCTGATATCGTCAAGTGACTCGTGGTACAGAGATATACTAATCTATCTCCAAACCCAAACTTTAGGCCTCACACCTCTCGCTCAGAACAATGACGTATTCGATACCAAGAAAAATACTACATGATCATCGGTGATACACTTTACCATCGTGGTGTCGATACAATTCTGCGAAGGTGCCTCATGCACGAGGAGGCTGAAAAAGTCCTGAATGACTGTCATTCAGGAGCATGTGTGGGGCATTTATCTGGCTACGCTACTGCACAAAAGATCTTATGAGTTGGTTACTTCTGGCCAACTATATTCAAAGATTGCATAATCGCAGTCAGAAGTTGCCATTCCTGTCATATTTTTGACCACAAAACCAGATTACCACCTACACCGTTGCATCCAGTAGTTGCTGTTGGGCCATTCGCTAAATGGGGCATAGATTTCATGACATGTAACCCCACCTCGGCCAGGGGGCATGGGTATATCATAGTCGCAGTCGACTATTTTACGAAATGAGCTGAGGCGATGCCTACATTAAACAACAGTGGAAAAACGGTTGCTCTTTTCTTTTTCAACCATGTAGTCTCTAGGTTTAGTGTTCCACAGGCTATAATCACAGATCATGGATCGCATTTTCACAATCACATGATGGTTGAATTTACTGGCAAATTAGGACTATCCCATGATATTTCTACTCCATATCATCCGCAGGCTAATGGACAGGTTGAGGCAATCAACAAAGTCCTTAAGCGCATGCTGCAGAGAATGATTGGAGTCCACAAACGGAATTGGCATTTAATCCTGTACTCAGCTTTGTAGGCATATAGGATATTGGTGAGAAATGCGACCGGATTTACACCCTTTTAGTTGGTGTATGGCCTAGAAGTTGTCTTACCAATTCAGTGTGAAATTTCATCTCTCAAGCTCGCAGTCGATCTACTTCTTGAAAATTCAAAGGAAGAGGCTTGTTTCTTGAAAAAAATCCACTTGGATGAAACCCATCGTGACGTCATGCCGGCCAACGAAGCACATAAGAAATGTGTGAAAGCGTAATTTGACAAAAATGTCAAGCCTCGTGTCTTCTCGGAAGGTGACCTGGTCTTGCTCTATGATCGGGACTTTGATAAATTGGGAGCAGGTAAGTTCGAACCATTATGGATGGGCCCCTACATTGTTAAATGAGTATTAGCGAAAGGAGCCTATGAGCTGGTAGATTACAATGGGATTCCATTGTCGTAACCCCGAAACGAGTTGTATCTTAAGTGTTACTATGCTTGATCAAGTGTAGTAATCTCTTTGTAGATATGCTTTTGTTTTCATCAAGAGTTGTCATTTTGGTTAGGTAATCCACTTTGCATTTGTTGCAGATGTTGGACCTTTTGGAATCATTTGTTGGGTACGTCGATGGAGCTAGTTGTAGTACGCAGAACCTATCTTTTGCAGCCTAGGCCATTTTTGCTCCAAGCGACGAGTTAGTGAGTTTTAGAGGGATATGTATTGGTCGATCAATGAACAACATCACTGAGTATAGCGTGTTGATTGAGCTTCTCTCTGATGCCATTTCACATGGCATACACCGACTTGTTGTCAGGCTAGATTCACAACTCATCATTCTACAACTTACAAGCGTCTATTCCATTCGGAACCCAGCTATTTATCTTATGTTCCTATGAGTCAGGATTTTGGAAAGACAGTTTGATTCCATTCAATATCAACACATTTCCATAAACTTAAACACATTAATTGATTCATTAGCAAATTATGTGTTAGATAGAAATTTTCAGCATTTGTAAAGAAAAACATTTGCATTTTGCATCAGGATTGCATAACTTAACTAGAATAAAACTTCGAAAATAAAAAATATATATCTGTTTATAGTTTTTACAAAATGTTTTGTGTCCAAGACAAAATCAGTCACATGACCAAATAAACTAAAAAATGAATGTAGAAAAGCACCCTAGACTAATGGTGCTGGTGATAGCATGTCACCGCTTGTGTGATCATATGAAAGAGCCTAGTCCATCGACTCGGCACGCCAGTGGTATGTCGCTGTAACCTCAGAGGTAACTCGTCGGGCCTCAAATCCTGAATTCCAAGAGTGAGACCCTTGAACTGATCCCGCAATACTACCAGGGTCTCTGCTATGTCTAGACCATGAAGGACAACCCTCCCTACAGCCTCTCCTCTTGAAGCGTCAGCTATCGCCCTTGGGTGCGCTGCTGGTTGCACTGGCCAAAATCTGCACACACTTATGGGTTCATTTAGTCTTGATAACATTTAAAAACACAGAAACATTATAAAACTGATAAACAAAGATATGGTCAAATCATTTTACCCATAACACTCCATTGCTCGCAAGCCGGTAACGCCAAATCCGGGTCACCACAGAAATCCATCCTAACGTATGGATACTCTGCAAAGACCATCTCCTGACGGTTGAACCACTCAAAGAAGGCACCAGAGAATGAAATCTATGATTGACTAGCATGTCTGGCCATGAGATCAACCCACCTCTGCATTCGTGGTTCCCTCGGCGCTGGCAATCCTAGTGAAATGTACTGAGGTTGCATCAGTGGAATCCTCTCCAAGGCAAAAGTAGTCAAAATGGAACCATAGCCAAAGTTCTTGTATCTTCTATTCTTTACCTTGGAGAGTTGTTATTTTATGATCGGAAGTACTGCCTCACACCAGTTGAATACCTTTGGTTCCAGGCATTCCAGGGCATACTGCATATAAGATCTGTTTGCCAAATGAAGAGCCGCACTACCAGCCAATCTAGCAAAGGTGAATAAGATGGTCCTCAAGGGCCGATCAGTGACATCCTAGATATTGATCTTGCCATCTTTGCTGGGTTGAGATCCATCTCTACAAAACTGACGAATATAATCTCTCACAGATTCGCCCCCACGGGTAGATCCTGATAGAGAAACAGGGGCACCTCGTCTCGATAACCCCGTCAGAAAGTAAATATCCTCAACTATCAATGGAATAGATTTTCCTCTGATCTGGAATACCTGGTCGATCAGATCCAAAGCATCGAGAAAATATTGCAACAAGTTGATTTGTTGCCTCATGCTAGATATGAGGAAGAATTTGAGCAAACCACAGTTTTGTAATGCAGTAACTATGCCCTAATCATGTAAAGAAATCATGTCCTCTTCTTCATGTTCGCATTCATGCCATGTGACGACCATATTGATCCGACAAATCTCTGAAACACAGACAAAAGATAAATTAGGATCCTGATTTGAGCAAAAATAGGCAAAAATTTCATGAAAAATCACTGTGTAAAGTTTCCCCTCTACGCCCATCGCACCCTGCCTGTGAGCAAGGCGAGATGTATACTGACTGGCTAGTGTCCAACTCAATATGCATCGCACCTTTTGATGCAAGCTAGGTGCGATGGATGGAGAACGAGTTCTTCAAACCCCAAGGGCCCAGAAGTAGGGAAAAACTAGCTCAAAATAAAAAAAGAATGGAATGAAAATGAAGAGCTCAGGGTTGGCCACTCCCTGGTCCTGATGGTGCGGAGAGTAGTCCACTGGAGCTCATGAAATCAACTGATTAAATTTGAGGGGGAAAACCACTCCAGAGCTCCAAAATCCCAAATTCAAAATGAAATGGTAAAAAATGAGAGGTAAAACTACTTTTTATGTTACTATTCACGTACTTCAAGTAAAATGTTAGTTTTCTAATTCATTTTTCAGGCATGTATATGTATTTCTAATCAATTTTATGGAGTAATTGAGCAGGTTGAATGACCGAAGAAAGAATCTAACGTGTTAAATGGTAAATTGAACGTATTAGACGATTATCATGAGCAATGTTTCCGCAAGGTTCAAGCTCGTTAAAAAATAAACCGGCCTATGAGCATAATTTCTCCCGATTCAAGCTCGTTAGAAAATGAATCCACCCTTGGTAAATAACCTTTGTGATTGCCCTGATATCAGCCTTTTGAACATTGGTTGTGTTCTATTGAAGCCCCGAAATCAGGTCTACAACAAGGGGGATACCCACCCAGTCCGGACCTTGGTTAGTAGCTCCTTTTCCATTTGGTATAGTGGGTCCGACTGGGGATATGGGACCAGTTTCCCAATATGTGTGTGTGTGTGTGTTGAGAATTGATATTTATTAACAAATGATTTCTAAGTAAAATTCCTTCTTTATTCTAAATCTAATCTATCAACATGCAATTGTAATCTAATAAACAGAAATATCTAATTCTAAACTAACCTGAGATGTAATCTTTCCTTTATGCGATCTAAAATGATTTCAAATGATAGTTGGTAATAAAGATCATTCAACTGCTATGAGAAAAGAATTCAATAAAGATAAACCATTTCATATAAAAATTTAGATGAAACAGTTGTGAAAAACATATCGCATAGTAAGCTACTCATATACTAAGCATAAATAAATAGATATCACCGTACAAAAGTGCCAAATGATAACTCAAGCATTTAAGCATTCATATATAAATAATTGAACATGAATATCACCATAACACATAAGCAGAAACAGTTAAGAGATGAAAGTACCATTTATAACTAGTTCTACTCATGAGCTCCAACAATAATGATCTATTTCTTCTTAATCGTACATCCACTAAGAGTACAGAAGTGCAACATCAATAGTAGATATTAAACGTAGATATCAATAAATCTTGTTCCATTCATTCATCAAAACCTCCTCAGAGGGTGCAAAAGTGCATGTTTTGAGGACAAGTTTTTGACAAATTTTTGGACCCTTCTCTAAATGCATGAGAAGGGTTTAAATAATACTAACTAATTCTAAAAATAATTTATTACAAAAATGTAGGATGCGGTTTAAATGACTGTCCTCATTTCAGACAAAAATAAAGAA
Source organism: Pinus tabuliformis (assembly GCA_031772625.1). NCBI lineage: Eukaryota > Viridiplantae > Streptophyta > Pinopsida > Pinales > Pinaceae > Pinus > Pinus tabuliformis. Next base: position 209,712,677 of record CM062810.1, on the reverse strand, counting down.
AAACTAAAACTAAAACTGAATCTAAAACTAAAACTTCTAACTAACTATTTATGTATCTTCTCCTTGAAGTCACAAGCGTTCAACATTTTCTTGAGGAGAGTTGGGTGGCTGACTTCCGATTTTAGCTGTCCTGCGAAAAACGGAATCGATAAGAGCTGGCACCATCTTCTCGGCATAATTGATGACACATTTGAGAGTCATGCACTAGTTGTGTGGTTTTACCAAGTACGCCCAGTAAGAATCCCAATTCAACTTGGTTAACCTTTGGATTGACTCTGCCTTTTCTTGAGCCTTCTATCTCCAGCTTGTTTGTAGATGCTACACATTTGGTAGATATCTACATATTGCTTGATGATATACCTGATAAATATTACTGGTTTTGAGTTCCAATTTTACTTTCCGTCTTTAGCGCTTTTTCCTACAAATTCCCGCGCTTACAGGAAACTGAGCAATTTGAGGTTTTCCATCTCGAGGGGTTTTGCCTGGCGATGCGCGATTAGTGGTAGGCGTTTATTGGTCTGGGCTTCCCTGATGCGATTTTTGCCTGTTGCACGTTTTGTTAGAGGATATCAAGCTTAAATTTTGTAGAAAGAATGGTTTTATACGTCCTTGGTTCTAAGCTTTGATTTCTTTATACGTGATATCAGCATTATTTAGTACTCATTTAACCATGTCCGTATACGGGAGAATTTTGGATCTCACCGCTATCTTGTGCAAGAATGAACATGCTAGATCTGTAATAGACGCCTCAGAAGACCCGTGTGAGCCTGCAGTGGTCGTTACCTCCATTACCTTGGGATCTTCTTCCTCAAGTAAACTATACATGCCTTCCCAAGTAGTGATACCAACGTCTTTGTTGCAGGTGGTGTCTATGTACAAGGGAGTCATCTCTTTATCTTTAGTACTGGGGGCTTTACCCTTCTTTCCCATAATATCTTGAACTCTACTCTGTATACTTCTCAGTTCTTCGCTCTTGCAGTTTACAAATGAGGTGAGAACGATGATAAGAAAAGGTGACGGGAAAGCTTTAAATGCGGAAAACATATAAAAGATATCACCTTACATGAACTGGCTCCTTGATAAGATCAAAACCATATTTCATTAATGATTGCTAACTAACTCGTTAATTAACATAAATGTGCATGACGAGGCCTCAGTTTATGGAAAAAGTTTTCTCGAACAATGGGTCATGCAGATCTACGATAAGGATATTTTTCGTTTTGCTTCGCAATATCGCAGATCGTAGTATCGCAGATCGTAATATCGCAATATCGGGATATCGCAAATCCTTTACGTGTGGCAAGCATCCGTTAATGTGTTTTCTGCGAAATGTGATTTGCGAGATACGCCATCGCATATCGGCATTTTAAGGCACTTCAACGTAGGTGAGGTTTAAGCCATGCGATGTGATGAGGGTTTTTCATGCGTGATTTCACATCGCGATTTCGTTTTTTTAGAATTCCACTTGTGAGAAGGTATCCTTTACCCTTTTTGAAATGCGACGTGCTTTTAAGGAGTGATTTCCTTCTAACTTATCATAAAACTTAAGTCTTTTTAGATGTTTGATGGTATTCTTCTAAGTTTATGATAGTAAGTTTTATTAAAAAGGAAATACAAGCTTTAATCGGTTTTGTTTTTAAGTTTTTTGAATAAGTGTCCCCACTTATTTAGTTTTATTACTAAAATTAAATAAGAAGGGGGGTTGTTGCTGGCCACAACAATTGGCGATTCACTTGGAAGAACCAGTTATCTCTGCTTTTCTTTTGAATTTCCTAATCTTCCAAAACAGAAATTGTTCTAGAAAATCAAACTTTATTATAGAAAGATAAAATACACTATACTTTTCAGCCGTCAATGATAGTTTGTTTTGTCTATGTCAACTTTATTTATTTACTTCCTGGAGCTAGTCATTGTATTTACATCAGTCACTACTTGGTTTATAAAGATAAAAACAAATCCTTCTCTATAAATCAATTTTAAATATGCTCATTTGTCGTAGGTAGAGCCACTGCTGCCAGTAGGCATTTATAGCCTCAATAGGGTTACCTGTTACCTAGCAATGATCTTGTATCCCACTTGGAGAAATATACAATTTTCAAAGAGAAATCCATATCTACACTTTTTGCTTTCATTTTCTTTTAATCCTTAAAGAAAAATGACTTGGTTTGATAGCCAAATTATGACAGTGCCACTCACTTGATTTATAGCTTTGCTAAACAAGCTGGCTCTTGATGAGACCCCTTTTATTTTGATTGCAACAATCTTGAGTCATTGCCCTGTTGTGGTATGCAATTTTGGCAAAGTCAGCAAGTTATAATATCTATGATCATGATAAGTCGGCTTGTGATGAGACCTCTTATTCTTTAAGTTTTAAAGTATATCATTGGATTATTCCCTGAAGCTTGTGATTCCTTAAGTGGGGAGGAAGTCATTGTTTCCTTAGGAATAGATCTGGAAGACAATGGTAGAGTTTTTGGAAAGAGCTTTTCTACAGAGAATCTTTGTTTTGTTATTGATGCCTTTCATTGGAATGATATAAAACAAATTCCCACTAAAGGTAGCTTTTTATCAAAATTTACAAGGTTGAAACTAGTATCATATTCAGGCTTATAGATTTTTTGACTGTATCTTTGAATAATAATTACCAACTTTCTAGATTATTTCTATTTATACAAGCGAAAAAAAAAAATCTAAAAGAAATACTTGTCCTTTTCGTGAATTCCAAATGTAACCATTTACAACTGGTTTTACTATGATAGTCAAGAAAAACTAATCTACAAAAATAGAAGAACGATCTCCTATGGAAAGTATTTTTTGAGGATCTGCCCGTTAATGGGTAAAGATTCTCTTTTTCTTGTTAAATCCTGTAACATAAAGGTAGATGGGCCTATGATTTTTGCGATTTGGAAAGGTCCAAGCCACATTCGTTGAAACTTCGTATGTTTTCCCTTTTCTTCGTGAGCCTTGTCCCATTTTAAAACTAGATCCCCTATCTGAAAGTCTTTTTTGGACATCATGTTTGAGTCAAAAGAAGCTTTTACTAATGCTTGGTGATGAGCATGAGTTATTTTAGCCTGCTCTCTTTGCTCTTCTAGCTTAAGGATTTTTAACTGCCTTAGTTGTAAGGAAGAAGTTGGTGTTTCATCAATACATTGAACTAAGGCCTAAGAGGGAATTTCTAGATGAGTTGGAAGAACCACTTTTCTCCCGTAAACTAAATTAAAGGGAGAAGTGCCAATAGAGGATTTCTATGTTATTCGGTCCACCCATAAAGCATATATTAAAGACTTGTGCAAATTTTTATGACTTTGGTCAATGGTTCGCTTAATGATCCTAATCAAGTTTTTGTTCGTAGATTTAACTAACCCATTCCCTTATGGGTAATAATTGGCAGAGTACTTAAGCTTAAAACCTCTTTTGAGTGCAAATTCAGTCACAGTATTGCTAGAAAAATACGATGCATTATCAAACATTAAAGCAGAGGGTAAAACAAACTTGGTGATTATTAACTGATCTATAAATTCAATGATGTGCTTGGCATTAGCTGTCTTGAGAGGAACTGCTTCTACCCATTTAGTAAAATAGTCTGTAGCTGTAAGGATATACCTATGTTGTTTAAAAGAGTGTGGAACGATCTCACTTATTATATCCAATCCCCATTGATCAAAAGGCTATTCAATGTTGACTGGCTACAAAGGTAATGTTGGATTCTTTTGTCTTCCAGCAGCAGTTTGACAAACTTGACACTTTCTTACATAGCTATGTGCATCTTTGAATAATGTGGGCCAGTAATAGCCTATGCCAAGGATTTCATGTGCAGTAGTATCACCATCATAATGTCCACTCGCTAGTCCATTGTGGAGTTCCTACAAAACCTTTTCAGCTTCAGATGTCTCAAGACATCTAAGGAGAATAGAATCATAATTCATCCTAAAAAGTACATCGTTCACGAGCTGATATTGCTTATCCTTCAACCTTAAAGTTGTTTTCTTTGTATAATCGAGGTTTGAAGGAGCATATCCATTCTTTAGATAGAATATGATATCATCGTATAAAGAATCAACATCGTTTAGGCTTACCTCGCACATTTGTATCTCTGTAGATGATATTTCAGAAATAAGCGATGCTCCAACCAACATTTTGCAAAAGCCTTGACCTTTAACAATATTTGCTGGTTTAATCTCAACGTCATATTCTTGTAATGTGGTAACCCAATTGGCTCTTTTCTCACCCACATATTTCTGTACTAAAAGATTTCTTACCGCTGGAAACGGTACTATGATCTTTGTATGGGTTTTAAGTAAAAAGGGTCTGAAATATTTTATCACTTTGAAAACAACAAATGCTTGTTTCTCTACGTCTGAATAGTTTAACTCAACCCCTTGTAGATTTGAACAGAAAAAAGCAATTGGGGCTTCTGCCTTGTCTTGATTTGGTTGAGTGAGTATCGCAACATATGATTTATCAGATGCAAATGTATATAAAATAAAAGGATCGGAAGAATTGGGAGTTGCTAAAGATGGAGTGTCAACAATTTCTTGTTTGATCAAATTAAATGCTTCATATTCGTCTTGGCCCCATTTGAAGTTTGAGTTCTTTTTAATCATTGCCTATAACGGAGATACGATTGTTCAAAAATCTGGAACAAATCTCTTTATAAAGTTAATCTGGCTAAGAAAATATTGCATAGATTTCTTGTTATGAGGCAAAGGTATTTCGGAAATTTCCTTGATTATGTCAGGATCGATATGGATTCCATATTTTGACACTATGAACCCAATAAGTTTTCCTTCACTTAATGCAAAAAATGATTTTTTTGGGTTAAGAGAAATTCCGTACCTTTGTCACCATTGGAAGATCTATTTTAAATATTTGATATGATTGCCTCGCTTCTTTGAATATACAGTTATATCATCCAGGTAGATTACTACCGATTTATTTACTAATCCTTTAAATGTGATGTCCATGGCTCTTTGGAATGTGGCACCAGCATTAATCAGACCAAAAGGCATCTTTTGATAGGCGTAAGTACCCCATTTGGTTCTGAATGTGGTTTTTAATTCATCATTGGGATGGAACAAAACTTGGTTATAACGGGAGAAACCATCCAAGAAGGACATTAATTCTGATCCTACAACTGCCTGCAATATTTGCTCCATAGGAGGCAAAGGAAAATTATCTTTTTGGCAGGCCTTGTTCAGATTTCGAAAGTGAATGCAAATTCTAATGTCTCCGTTCTTTTTTCTAACGGGAACCATATTGGAAACCCATTGAGAATGTCGTACGGGAAAAATGATTTTGGTTTTCAATAGCTTATTAAGCTCAGATTTGATTTGTTTTTCTAAATTAGGATGTATCTTTCTCAGTTTTTGCTGGACAAGTTTTTCATCGTTTATCATTGGGGTAGTATGTTGGATGATAGAAGTGTCATAAGTTTTAAGTTCATCGTAGTTCCAAGCAAAGACACTTTTGTATTGTTTCAAGAGACGAACATACACTAGTTTTTCTTCAGGAGCTAGGCCAAGGCCTAGGTTGATATTCTGTGGCATGGTATCTATTCCTAGATTCACTAATTCATAGTTCAGAGTTGAACTTTGAATCTTTGAATTGGTAGATCTTTTGAATCGATCTTTTAAATCATATAGATCTTCTAATTTGACTATTGATTTTGGCATAACATTATTAGTATAAGATCCCTCAGTATTTGACTATTGACTTTGGCATAACATTATCTGATTAGTATAAGATCCCTCAGAGGTGAGGAAGTTTACAATATCAGGGTCATCGTTGAAAATTCTCCAATTTGTAATGTTATCAGGAATCGAGGGTCTAAAGATTAATTCGATTGAAAATCTATCGGGGCTAAAGGCTTCTGAGGGAATGAGCTTGGAAGCCACATTTGCTAAGAGGTTGGCACTAGCATTCTGGATTCTAGAAATATTAAATGCTATAAAATTTTCAGTCAGATCTTGTACTAAAGATTGGTAATGCTTTAAATGACCTGATAGACAATGTATAGTATTCCGTACCTATCTGATAACAATTTCAGAATCTCCGAAGACTTGTAGATACTTGATGTTCAATCCGATTGCTTTGTATAACCCTTGGACTAAAGCCTCGTATTCTGTCGTATTATTGGTGAAATCAAACTCTAGTCTACAAGTTAGCATAGTTTTGTTTCCTTCTGGGCTAACTAATATGCATCCTGCTCCTGCTCCTTCATTAGACTTAGAACCGTCAAAAAATAACTTCCAAAATAAAGATTTATTTACATGATTATCTATAAAATTAATACATTTAGGTCTATCTGTCTGAGAAAATTTTTCTACTTGAGATAAAACAGAATGTTCTAAGTAAGGTGAAGTGTGAGCATTGAAATTTCCTAGGAAAGAATCAACAGAATAGTTGCCAATTATATTATTGCTGTATGCTACCGGTTCGTTTACTCCTTCCAATTCCGTTACTATTTATTTCTGATGTCTTTCTTGTTCAACCTTTATCTGATTTCTCTTACCATTGTAAGGGAGCAACATATGCGACCAATCGGTTGCAAAATATCCATGAAGCTTTTTTGACCAATCCCTGCTAAGAATTAAGCCATAGAATTTTGGAATGTCTGCAACTAAAATATCGATAACTTGACATACCTTTGGATTAGATGACACTCTTATGGTAACCTAATTTAATTCATCTATTACTTCAACTTGCGACTGGTCCAGCTGCACTATGCGCACAACAAATTTTTGAGGTTGAACGTTCAACTTTGCACAAATTGATTTAGGTAAAATATTGGATGAGGCTCCTGAATCCACTAAACAATTATGCAAATTTTTATTGAAAATTTCATAAGTAAGAAGAAATGGTGGAGTATGAGATCTTGACCTTCCTCCAATTAGAGCGATGTCATTTGGATCAACTTTGTTAATCACAGTATTTGGAGGTCTTCCCATCTCATGGGAAGCTTGCGAGTTTACAACGACGGGAAATGGTGCAACTGGTACTGCATGCAATTCTTTCAAAAGGAAATTTAGCTGATGTTTTAACTTGCTCAATTCATAAAAAGTGATGTTGGCCCTAGTATTCTTCATGTCCTCTATGATGTTATACTCCATTTCATCTGAAACAATCAATGTTTTAGATGGAGTTGGTGAATCTGTTTGGACTGGGCTTGTTTGAGTCGCTTTGGATGTCGTTTTCTAGGCTATGACTTTATCCTTTGGCGTTGAGCTTGCACTCTTTGGCTTCGTTGTAGATTGAGGAGGATCAAGTTGATTTCTACTTCGAGTACTAACTGGCAATGCCTCTTGATCCTCTTCATCGGGGAGGATGAAATCCCATATACCTTGTAATTCTACAACTTCTTCTTCATCGGTAGGTACGTCGGTAGTAATTTCCTCTTCTTCTTCTTCTGATTCCGCACCTGTAATAGCGTTAGGAGGCTTTAAATCAGTCAAAGGATTTCTTCTATAAGGCTTATAAGGATTTTTAGAAGAAGTCTCTACTACTTTTTTCTTTATATCAACCATTTCGTTAGACATGGTCTTCAAAACTTTTTGCAATCCTTCTAAATCAAATGGGTCTTTGGGCTGTTTTTTCTTTGGATCTTCTTTGAAAGAAACCTTTTTGGATTTACATTCTTCAACGACTCTTCTCTTTTCTAGAGCTATGATACATTTCTCTACTACTATTGCTTCCTTCATATTGTCAGCTAAAGTTGTTTTGTTAGCTCTATCCACGAAGATTTCTATGTTTGATGGTAAGGTAGAGATATACCATTCACTTCGCACTTCTTCGCTGGGTTTAGAAGCAGTGGGAATTTTGTTCAATAGTTTATTAAAATGTGAGTTAAAATCTTTGATAGGTTCCTTTGACTCAACTCTAAGGTTAGACAAGTCATTGATTAATGTTGCAGTGGACCTGTCATCACCAAACTTAGTCAAGAATTGTTCTTGGAAGATGTCCCAACTAGTAATAGACCTGGATGGTAATGAGAAATACCATGATCCAGCTGCTCCTTGCAATGTGTAAGGGAAAATCCAAATGACAACATCTTCATTAGTGACCCCATTGAGATTTATGGATAACATAAAATTATTTGTGTGTTCTTCCACTAGCATGCCTGCTTCAGGATTAAACTTAGGCAGCCATTTTTTAGGATGGGCCGGTATTTGACTCAAGGGCGTAGGCATTAAGACTACCCCTAGGTTATTCCATGGCATTTGGGCCATCGCTGAACTGCCAACAGAGGAAAGCGCAGAATATAATCTTTGCGATTGGGAAGATGAGGATATTACAGTTCTTGATGTTTGAGAAGGAGATGTTGAAGTTCCAGTGGTCTGATGGATGATGATTTGAAGTGGAGGAGTGGATGGTTGACTTTGCGGTGGGGAAGTTGAGATGGATGATGATGAAGAAAGAGTCTCACTATCAGACCCTTTAGGTGATTTCCTGGCTCTTTTCCTTGTAGGTAGAGGTAACTCAGTTGGCTCAATACCAAACTTTTCACTCTTTAATCTGGTGAGAGGATGAGCAGGATTATATTGCGAAGTCACACTGCCTTGAGATTTTTCAGATCTTTGAGGTGAATCAAAGTTTATGAATCAAATATTCAACTTTAGGAGGTTCAATAGTAGATTTCTCTGAAATATCAGGGTTTGTGGCAGTGGTTGTTGTTCTTTTGACTTCTGGCTCAAGATTTAAAGATTCTAAGTGTGAAGGAGAGGTCGGGGGAGATGGTGAGGGCGATTTACTCTCAGAATGGTATTTAGATTTAGACTTACTTGCCATTCATAGTTCATGCCCTCCTTCTAGCGCCAAATATGTTGAAGCCCCGAAAATCGGGTCTACAACAAGGGGGATACCCACCCGGTTTGGACCTTGGTTAGCAGCTCCTTTTCTGTTTGGTATAGTGGGTCCAACTGGGGATATGGGACCAGTTTCCCAATATATGTGTGTGTGTTGAGAATTGATATTTCTTAACTAATGATTTCTAAGTAAGATGCTTTCTTTATTCTAAATCTAATCTATCAACATGCAATTGTAATCTAATAAATAGAAATATCTAATTCTAAACTAACCCGGGATGTAATATTTCCTTTATGCGATCTAAAATGATTTCAAATGACTGTTGGTAATAGAGATCATTCAACTGCTATGAGAAAATAATTCAATAAAGATAAACCATTTCATATAGAAAGTTAGATGAAATAGTTGTGAAAAACATATCGCATAGTAAGCTACTCATATACCAAGCATAAATAAATAGCTATCACCGTACAAAAGTGCCAAATGACAACTCAAGCATTTAAGCATTCATATATAAATAACTGAACATGAATATCACCATAACACATAAGCAGAAACAGTTAAGAGATAAAAGTACCATTTATAACTAGTTCTACTCATGAGCTCCAGCAATAATGATCTATTTCTTCTTAATCCAACATCCACTAAGAGTACAGAACTGCAACATCAGTAATAGATATTAAACATAGATATCAATAAATCTCGTTCCATTCATTCATCAAAACCTCCTCGGAGGGTGCAAAAGTGCATGTTCTGAGGACAAGTTTTTGACAAATTTCTGGACCCTTCTCTAAATGCATGAGAAGGGTTTAAATAATACTAACTAATTCTAAAAATAATTTATTACAAAAATGTAGGATGCGGTTTAAATGACCGTCCTCATTTCAGGAAAAAATAATGCAAAAATAAAACTAAAACTGAATCTAAAATTAAAACTTTTAACTAACTATTTATGTATCTGCTCCTTGAAGTCGCAAGCGTTCAAAATTTTCTTGAGGAGAGTTGGGTGGCCGACTTCCGATTTTAGCTATCCTGCGAAAACAGAATCGGTAAGAGCTGGCACCATCTTCTCGGCAGAATTGATGACACATTTGAGATTCATGCACTGTTTGTGTGGTTTTACCAAGTATGCCCAGTAAGAATCCCAATTCAACTTGGTTAACCTTTTGATTGACTCTGCCTTTTCTTGAGCCTTTTGTCTCCAGCTTGTTTGTAGACGTTGCACATTTGGTAGATTTCTACATATCACTTGATGATATACCTGATAAATATTATTGGCTTTGAGTTCCAATTTTATTTTCTGTCTTGAGTGCTTTTTCCTACAAATTCCCGCACTTACAGGCGACTAAGCAATTTGAGTTTTTCCATCTCCAGGGGTTTTCCTTGGTGATGCGCGATTAGCGCTAGGTGCTAATCATGCATCGGAAACTGCCTCCGTCTTGATCCGAGCTTCCCTGATGTGATTTTTGCCTCTTGCACGTTTTGTTAGAGGATATAAAACTTAAATTTTGTAGAAGTAATGGTTTTATACGTCCTTGGTTCTGATCTTTGATTTCTTTATACATGATATCAGCATTATTAGTACTCATTTAACCATGTCCGTATACGGAGAATTTTGGATCTCACTGCTATCCTGTGCAAGAATGACCATGCTAGATCTGTAATAGATGCCTCAGAAGACCCATGTGAGCCTGCAGTGGCCATTACCTCTATTACCTTGGGATCTTCTTCCTCAAGTAAACTATACATGCCTTCCCAAGTAGTGATACCGGTGTCTTTGTTGCAGGTGGTGTCTGTGTACAAGGGAGTCATCTCTTTATCTTCAGTACTGGGGGCTTTACCCTTCTTTCCCATAATATCTTGAACTCTACTCTGTATACTTCTCAGTTCTTCGCTCTTGCAGTTTACAAATGAGGTGAGAACGATGATAAGAAAAGGTGACGGGAAAGCTTTAAATGCGGAAAACATATAAAAGATATCACCTTACGTGAACTGGCTCCTTGATAAGATCAAAACCATATTTCATTAATGATTGCCAACTAACTCATTAATTAACATAAATGTGCATGACCAGGCCTCGGTTTATGGAAAAAGCTTTCTTGAACAACAATCCGTGTAGATCTGCGATAAGGGAATTTTGCAATTTACTTCGCAATATCGCAGATCGCAGTATCGCAGATCGTAATATCGCAATATCGCAAATCCTTTACGTGCGGCAAGCATCCGTTAATGTGTTTTCTGCAAAATGTGATTCACGAGATGCACCATCACATATCAGTGTTTTAAGGCACTTCAACGTAGGTGAGGTTTAAGGCATGCGATGTGATGAGGGCTTTTCATGCATGATTTCGCATCGCGATTTCGCATTTTTAGAATTCCGCTTGTGAGAAGGTATCCTTTACCCTTTTTGCGATGCGACGTGCTTTTAAGGAGTGATTTCCTTCTAACTTATCATAAAACTTAAGTCTTTTTAGATGTTTGATGGTATTCTTCTAAGTTTATGATAGTAAGTTTTATTAAAAAGGAAATACAAGCTTTAATCGATTTTTTTAAGTTTTTTGAATAAGGGTCCCCACTTATTTAGTTTTATTACTAAAACTAAATAAGAAGGGGGGTTGTTGCTGGCCACAACATGTTCCTACCGCCACGTCCATTCTTTTCGCCGATCATATGCTTCCACTTGATTGTTTACCCTTTTGAGGAACAACTGTGATGAGTAGTCCTGTTAGCCACCCTCTTCACATCGCCATCTTTTGAGACGTTCCAAGCTTACCCAGAACCAGTTGTTGCCCCAAAACACCACTCGTTCGTAAAAAACGAGTCTCTTTAAACTCTTTTTAGACTCATTAAATATAAAAATATTGTCAAGCTATTGGCCTTTCTAGCTTGTTAAAGTAAGGGGAAGCACCATCCCTCCTATACATTTTAATCTTTTTGGACTTGAGGGATTATTAAACAAAAAGATCGAGTGCTTGTCTTTTTCGGCTCACTAAAGTGATCGAAAATTCATCCCTTTCGTATTATTTTATACTTTTTTGAACTTAAGGGATTATGTTACGAAAAAGGACTACTGGAGTTTCCTTTTCGTCCCTTTTCAAACTCTCTAAACATGAAAAATACCAAGTTATCTTTGTCGTTAAACTCGTTAAAACAATAACGACAAAACTTGTCCATCCAGACAAGAACGAGTTTCACTGTCGCCAGGCTCACTAAAACATAGCGACAGGTTTGCCCGAAGGGCAAATTATAGAACAAGCATGTGTTATCCTCCTCAAGCTTGACAAAAATAAAGAGGTACTAGTCAGCAATGACTAGGGAAAAAGGGAAGAAAACTTGAAGAATTTTATTGGTAGCAAGTCGCTCTTGAACATGACACTTTCACTCCATCACCATGATTGAGTCAGGTTGGGTTATTCCGTTCACCGGTCATATCACCATTGTTCCTCCGTACCATCCATATTTTGGGGTTAACGCTACTAATCCATCTCAGTGTTGCCGACATGTTCAAGAGAAGTCATTCAGAGAATTTACCATCCAGCTAACGCCTCATCCATTGTAATACCTTCACCCTTCATTTTTCATGACCACCATTCCTGAACCTTGTATCATCAGATTGTTTTCACCTCTAGAAAAATTATTTGCTTCATTTCGTGTCGTAGATGTGGGATACATCAAGGCCCTCCTACGATGGGTCACTTCTTGTCAACATCAACTCATTATCCAAGAAGTTGACTTAGAAACAACCCTTTTAGTACTTTGAAGCTTGCATGCCTCAATTGCAAGTTTCTCACTTCCGCCCACAGGTTTACATCAATGGCCTTTGACCAAAAGATTTTGCATGGTGTTCAACAATGGCTCATATATTTGCACCACGTGAATTGTACTGTAGTACCTTGAGGGTCATTATCATTATCGGTGACTCCTCTCACGCCTGTTAACAACTTACATTATTGGTTGGTAATTAGGCGATGTCTTTCCATGTTCAACTTTAGAACATCTTTTCACATGGATCGACTTGTACATCGGGTGAAGATTGAACGAGTTTTGAAGACCTCAGATCTAGTTTCATCCATCTGGGCTGCGATATATTCAGGAACATAAAGACATCAAATGTACACAGAAGCTCCACAAATAGTCATCTAAGCCAGGGAAGATGACTCTTCATGTGAAGAATCACCAGTTTGTAATAGCAAATGATTATCTGTCCTATGTACATGAAAATGAATTTATAAAGCTGAGCATGGGAATGCCCACCTCAGCCAGATCATGAAAATAATATGACAATGATGTATTATATTGTATCTTATACAGGTCACCTTCCAGTTCGAATACCTCAAATCCTCATGATAAAGCATTTCACCCAACATCAAAAGATTTATGACCTCATGCTTTAGGGGGAAACGGTTATAGACATATTTTGGCACTTCAACCCCAGTCACATATTTCAATAAACCAAGGGTTCTTTAACCCCTAAAAGTTTTGTTTCATACCCTAAAGTATCATGGTCAACTGATTACATCATTTCCCAGAAGTTCCACCTGAAAAACCACTCAGAACTGGCCAAAACTGGACCATACTGACTGCTCCATGGTCAAGGTGCGATGCATACTGGCTGCTACACTAGACAGGTGCAATGCATACTGAAGAGGCCTTCTATAGGTGCGATGCGTGAGAATGGACAAATGGCAGAGACAGTTCGCTAAGTGGAAACTCATGGAATCTTCTGGAAACTTCTCCCATGACACTTGCCTCTATGAATTCGCCCAGGGATGAGTAAGAGATCAATGAAATCTCCAAGTGGAACCAAGAACTATCAGTGGAATGACACTAATCAAAAACCCAAAGCTAACTCACACCCTTGCAAGACATCTATAAATGGATCCCTCATCTAAGAGATCTAGAGGGGAATTTTGTAATTTGTAAGGAGGTGATGTTGGTTTATCTTTGAGAAGAGACATTGTACTGTTGGGTGATCTTGCTTTTCATGAGGTGAATGCTGGGAGGATGATGTTGGATTAGACATCTGGGTTGTAATCCTCTCTTCTACTATTAATAAAGTTCTTTGAGTTTTCCTCCATATAATCGTGTATTTGTGAATCTTGTTATTTATGAATGCAATTGTATGGTCAATGTATTTCTGATTCTGCATTGTTTATGATATTATAGATCGAGATGCTTTGATAGTGTTTTGTTACTTCGACACTACAGGTATTCTCTAAAGCGGGACAAGTAGGAGAGGAGTCACAAACTCTATCAAGGGAGAGAGAAATCAAGCAAGGAGCTAAGTGAAAGATCTAGGTTGGTCCCCTTTGCTTCTCTCTTATCTATCATATATAAAGGAAATTGCAAATTGATTTTATTGTTTGTTTGTAAGATAGCTACCTGTCTTAGTGGGACTAGTAGATCGAAAAGACACTAGTTTTCCCAGAAACAACTGGGGCAACTGTTTTCGGGCCAATTTTTTTGGGGCAACTGGTTATTGTAGGAGGGTTGAAGTTCTGAATCAAACAAGTAGAGTGAATTGTAAAATTAGATTGGGTGACTTGACTTAGAGGAGAAGACTGGGTTTGACCATAGGTATAGGTGTGTCTCTCATTGAACAAGAAGAGTTTCTCTATTGAAAAATGTTGTTGGGTTTTTCCCCTTTGTGGGTTTTCCCAGAGTAAATATTTTCTTCTTTATTTATGGTTGGATTTATGAAGTATGGTTGGATTTATGACATGGGTTTACTATTCTAATTTTATTTATGGTTGAATTTATGAAGTATAATTGTTGAATAATATATTGGAATAATTTAAAAGAATATCTACATCAATAGTAATTATCAGAATTTGAAAAATATTGTGCTATCCCTAATTGCACTAAGAAAATCAACATGGTATCTGAGGGTGAAGGAAGGAAGGAACATTGAGATTACCTTGACAAAAACCTAGAAATAATTTTAATCAAATCCTTGTAGATTGGTTTCTATGGCTTATTCTATGAAATATGAAAACAAGCTAGAGGAAGAATGAAACTTGAGAGCTTGGAAAGTTAGAATATACATTCTCCTTGCTAAGAACAAAGTTTCAGACATCGTAACACATAAATTTATTGAACCAACTAAGTTCAAGGAGGATGACATCAATGCTAAGAGTATTATAGTGGAATCCATTAGGGATCATTTGGTTCCTTACATTGCAAAACTTGATACTTCAAAGAAGATGTATGGTGCCCTAATGAATATCTACATTATCAAGAACGTTGGTCAATCAATGAACTTGAAGAATGAGCTTTGAAATACAAGGATGACTAATGATGACACCGTGGCTTCTTAATTCATAAGGACTTCTCAAACACGAGATAAAATTTAAGTAATTGGAGAATTCATTCCTGATCAAGAACTAGTACTTACAACACTCCATGGTCTTCCTAGATCATGGGATGCTTTTGCAACAAGTATAAGTAGCTGGAAGGAAGCACTTAAATTTGAACAAGTATGGACATGTTGTGTGTTGGGATGGGGTCGTCAGGGATATAATTGAACTAATTTAATCATTTTTTGTAAATAATTTTGTAAAGAATGTAAAAGTCTCCACAAAATATGGATGCAGAGCAAGTAGCTAGTCAAGAGTCACAAGGGCCGTAGCCCCTTGTTTGGGTAAGTGATAGGCGGGTTTGAAGACTCACCCATAAGCCAGGGGCCATGGTATTGTATTAGAAAGACTATAAATAGATGAGTCTTAGTGAATGATAAGGATAATAATAATGATAGGTAGGGATGAATGATGGTAAGGGTTTGATACAAAAGGAAGGTTTGTTCCTATCAGTAAGCGAAGGAAAGGCTCCACAACTAAGTGCCGAGAGGCCTGGAAGAGTCCACAGCTGAGTGCGTGGACCCCTGCAACTGAGTGCATAGGGCAGTTGAATTATGTACTTGAAGATTTTGATTAATAAAGATTGATCTTGGGTTGGAAATACTTGCATCTATCTGCTTAATTGTTATGTCTCTTTCACTGTTGTTGCTGTAATTCAATGTGTTTTCTCTGCATGAATTGGGTTAATTGAACATGTTTATGCTTAACAAGATGATTAAATGATATTCGCGAAGATCTAAATCTATTTTGGGTTAGTTTCATATAAGGAATATAGGTTAGGGCCCTATCAGAAGCCCTAGAAGACCTGTTCAATTGCGTGAAAGTATAAGACATATCTTGTTAGGGCCTGATTAACGTAATTGGCTAGTCCCACAAAGGATTGAAGGCATCTAGGGCTGAATTAGGGATTTTAACTCTATTGAAAGGTTAGATCTACATGGAAGCATATCTAAGGCACTGAAAGATTTCACACTAGTCTCTGGATGCAGAAACTTGGTTCTTGCATCCCCCAATACTACTTCGGGTGAGATCGTGACTTGCGCGACGTAGGTTGATGGAAAAAGGACTAGAATTTTAGGGTTTTGGTAGTTGGAGCAACTAAGTTTGAACCTAGGCCAGGACCCCTTAAGCCAACAAATGGTTCTGTTGCTGGGCTCAGGATTTTCTTAAGAGGTGTGTGATGTCGCATCATTGGAATTCGACTAAGAAAGAGATTGAAAAGTGGTTAGATCAGAAGGTTCATGAGTTTGTGGCTCAAGAAAACAGGAATCCACGCCTATCGAAGGTAGATTGGTTGAATAGATATCTGTATACAAAGGTACATGAAATATTCTTTTTCACTTTTCCATGCAAATTATATGAGTGATTAGCTAAATTGGTAGACAGTCAAGGGAGGTGGAAACTTGATAGTCCTATAGGGTGGACTCTAGAATTGGTGTGACGACTAGAGGCATATAAAAAAAAGATCACATGGGTTGTCGATAATTGGATTGATTGAATTTTGGGAGGATTTGTTACTGAATTTTCAGTTGACACATTAGTTAGCTATAGCGAAGTGAAGTGAACATTCTTCAAAGGACCGAGAGGTAAGTGCTTAAGGTCATTGAATACTTGGATTAAAATGCTTTTATGTGAAAAGTGGGTAATGCTATTACCTTAATGTTCAGAGTTATGTGAAGTGGAAGATTCTTTAGAAATAGTAATGAATGAGGTCCAGAGTATAGTCCATTGATTGAACCTCCTTTAAGTGACGACGAAGGGGCGATGCTGACTATGCCGTGAAGCGTCGTTCAGTTAATAACTTAGGGTATTCAGAGGACATCTCATCCATTCAATCCACCTCCACCTCCACCTCCACCTCCACCTCATACACCTACTCCTTCACCTCCTCCACCTCCACTTCCACCATTCAACATGGCGAACATGATGAAGATGTTGATCTTTAAAGGAACGAGCGATGAAGATCCAGAAAAATTTTGGTTTGTTGCGGGAGCTGTGTGGAAATCTCAGCAGGTTATCGATGAAAATATTAAGAAAGCACAGTTGGTTACAACCTTGTAGGACCGTGCAGTAACTTGGTATATAAAGTATTGCATTGATAACCCCAACGCATCGTTGGCAGATACCTAGCTAGCTTTAAACAAGGAGTTCAGTAGGCCTAAGTTAGAGGCGCAACCAATAATTGAATTTAAGGAGATCCGAATGAGAGTTTATGAGATGCCGTGTGAATTTGATCAGAGGTTGAAGTGCCAGATCAGGTAGGCTAATATGAAAATCTAAAATACCCAGCATCAGAACTGGTTTATAGCATCGCTTTTTCCACACTTAAGAATACCTCTGTCACAATAGAATATAACAACACAAGAAAAAGCCTTGGAGATCACGATAAGGATGTACGCATCACCTATTCTAGATATGAATCTTGGGGTAAAACAGATTCATTCGGAGTTGGAGAGCCTGCACTTGGAGTTGCAAATCCTGAAGAAAGGACGGGAAGCTCAACCAAAGGTGTGCGCTGAGATCTAGTGTCTAAAATGTAAAATCCATGGACATGATAAGGATCATTTCCCAGTCTTTAAGAATTATATTATAAGGGGAGGACTTGTACCCCTAAAACCATAAACTAATATTGGGATGAGAGCGGGAGCTGTGTTATTTGTCAAGTCACATGACAACATGCTACAAATAACTACCACCTACTACAGAAGTTTGTACAGACCCCTCAGCAGTTATTTTGCAATTTCTGTAAATTTGTGGGCCATGATGAGCACCATTGTCGAAGTTATGAGCTAATGATGGAAAGAAACCCTACTTACCATATCCATGCAGAAACTCGGTCTCCAGATCAAGGCACAAGAGGAGTGTGCAGGGTTTTCAAGGCCAAGGAGGAGGAGGAGGAGGAGGACCTAGTAGAGGTTGTGGTCAGGTTATCTTCTACAACTGCGGAGAGCTTGGGAACTTCACGTGAGATTTACAGAATCCTACACACCCTTCGTGTCAATAATGTAGACAATTCAACCATGCCATAGAAGAATGTCCGAGGCCAATAGCTAAAATGCAAGAGAAGAAAACACAACCTCAACAACCTACACAAAATTTACAAATGATGAGGGCTGAGTGCCGTGAGGAATATCAGAGCATTAATATTGTACTAAGAAGTGGTATGATGACTAGCGCAGATAAAGGTAAGCAACATGAGGAAGACGGATGGGTCCACAAAGCTCCTGAGAAAGTTGACCCCTTTCACCTTAATTCCGCTAAGGAAACATTCATGGAAGAAAATAAGTTCTTCGCTGAGGCCTCCACCTCAGGAAGCCAGGACGGGACACCAGAGACCAGTGCAACACAAGAGGTTGATCCTTCCGTACTCACTACCTTTTTGGAGACCTACATGAAGTTACTGCATGATAGAAAGTCTATGGAAGGACTGAAATAATTAAATAATAAATGCACCAATAAAGAAAATATCCCTAATAAACAACGTGTGGGAAGAAAGATTGGTAAACATAAGGCACAAAAATGACGTGAGATGTGGCTAACAACGCAGATAGATGATTATGAAATGGACTAGGTAATTTTGGATCTGGGGTCTGATGTGAATGTTTTTCCAAAAAAGACATGGGAAAGAATGGGGAGACCTATGCTACATTGGTCTCCGATTTAGCTCTGAATGGCGAATCACTGGAAAATCATCCCCATTGGATGATTGTATGGAGTGACAGTTGATATTGAAGGTGTGAGTGCATTAGCGGACTTCGAAGTTATAGAAATTGTTGATTATAGTAATCCCTACCCTGCACTCTTGGGAATTGAATGGTCTATTGATATGAATGGGGTCATTAATTTGGAGAAAAGGAAAATGACATTTGAAAAGAAGTCACTTAGGGTCGTAGTGCCAATGCATCCCACAGAAGGAGCGTGCTATCTCGAACCCATCTGTGATTATGAAGAAAGTGATGACGAGTTGAATCGGATATACAAGATAATAGTGTGAGATCAATATTGGATCAATCCAATGGCAGATGAACGGATCGCATGGGACTGGGAAATTTCATGCACTTCTGACTCAGATGAGGAATTAGAGCATTGGAAAAACCGCTTACATGAAGTATCTACATTGCGATGCAATATGATGACGAAGTCACTGTGCTATGTTTTGTCATAGGTAAGAAATCTACCTTATTATGATGGTGTGACTGATGTAGATATGTATTTATATGAATTTGAATATGAAATCCTTAAAGACCACCATTTTCAAGCATTGGAGTTGGCGCTACCTGCTACGCTTGCACGATGGTGGGGTATGCATAAGGAAAGTTTTGTTATATGGATGGATTAAAGGTGAATGATGAAGTTACAATTTGGGCATGCTAATACCAGAATGACTGAGAAGTATAGTGGGAAGGATCATCCGTGCGATCACCTGGCGAAGTGGAATAAGGCATGGGGGGACAAAACTGTAGCCAGAATGGGTACATATATTTTGACATACCTTGGATACCATCCCCATGAACTGGTATCTCGAATCAGAGCTCTGCCACACCATTTCAGAATGGGATGTATTGACAGAAAGTTTCTTATTGACATTCAGCTTCAAGGACGGATTTGAAAGCATCGATGAAGCAATTCAAGAGATTAAAGTGGTTATCTTTAGGATGCCGAAGGAACTTATGAAATGGACCCAATTTGATTGGAGCACCCAGCTGCGCCACTCATTGGAATGCTATAATGTGACCGCTAAAGAGGAAGAAGAAGATCTGAGGAATATAAATATTCAAGAAATAGAGGGGCATCACATAATATAAGGACCACAAGTAGAGAACCCAGACATCTCTGCACCTTTGAAAACAAGACATGTAAACATTAACACTGAGGAAGAACCGAAGTTCATGAAGATGGGGGATTATTGGGACAACGCTAGAGTAGACAAATTTATTGAATTACTTTGTGAGTACCAGGATCTCTTCCCCACTAAGTTTTCATATTTAAAGGGCATACCTGGCAATTTGGTTGTTATGCAGATCACATTGAAGCTGGATGTGAAACCTGTCAAACATAGGCCTTATCGCCTTAATCCTATGTATAAGGAGAAGGTTCGCCAAGAGCTAGATAAGATGCTAGATGTTGGCATTATAGAACATGTTGAAGAGTCTGATTGGGTGAGGCCGATGGTAGTCCAAGAGAAGAAACAAAATGGCGAAATAAGGATCTGCGTAGATCTGTGGAAGTTGAATGATGCATGTGTCCATGATCCATTTGCAATGCCGTTTACAGATGAAGTATTAGACAATTTTGGAGGGCGAGAGGCCTATTCCTTTACTAATGGGTTTCTCAATTATCATCAAATTAAGATTGCGCCAAAGGATTGAAGCAAAACCATCTTCATGACATAGTGGGGTTGCTTTCAGTACACTGTTATGCCTTTTGGATTAAAGAACGCGCCTACAATATTTTCCCACGTAGTCATAGCATCGTTCAAAAAATTCATTCATAAGTTTCTGGAAGTATACTTCGATGACTGGATTGTGTTTCGATTGGTAAAATGCCATGTAGAAAGTCTGTGCTCTATGTTGGATACATGTCGAAGATACCAGATTGTGCTAAATTTGAAAAAATGTATATTTGTTTTCCTTTTGGGACCTTGCTAGGTCATGTCATGTGTAAGCAAGGATTGATGGTGGACCTTGCAAAGATCATTGTAATTGTGAACTTGGAGGTCCTTAGGAACGTTAAGTAGCTGCGCACAACACTGGGACACACTGGATACTATAGAAAATTCATTAAAGCCTATGCTCAAATTACTATGCCTAGGGAAAAATTGCTGAAGAAGGATGCAACATTCTGTTGGGATGAGGAATGTCAGCACAGCTTAGATGTGTTAAAAGAAAAGATGGTGACTGCGCCAATCTTGGTATTTCCCAATTGGAAGGATTTTCATGTAGATATGGATGATTCTTGCATTGCGTTGGGTGCAGTACTAACACATGCAGGCGAAGGCGAACTGGACCATCCTATAGCCTTCGCAAGTAGGAAGTTATCAAAGGCTAAAAAAAATTATTCAATGATAGAGCGCGAGGGGTTGGCCATGGTCTACGCATTGCAGAAATTCAGGCATTAGATATTAGGGGGACATTTCAAGATGTATACAGATCATTCTACCTTAAAGTACCTAGTCAACAATCCTGTGGTGGTTGTTATTATTTCAGGAATATGATTTTCAAGTTATTGTGAAGCTAAGTCAGTTGAATGTCGGTCCAAACCACCTATCGAGGATTGAAACAGGTGAAGAACCCAATAATTTGGAGGAAGGGTTTCCAGATGCACAACTCTTTATGGTACATGTAGCATATGACCATTTTGATGACATTATTCAATTCTTAACTATAGGGATGGCACTTGAAGGATATACAACTCAACAGAAGAAAGAACTAGTAGTTCGTGCAATAGATTTTTTGGTCATTGTGGGACATTTGTACAAAATGGGGGTAGACAAAATATTGTGGAGATATGTGCTGAAATTTGAGCATGATAGTATTCTTGTTGAAGCTCATGGGGGAGCTACGGGAGGCCATTATGCAGGGAAAGCAACCACGTAGAAGATTTTGCGTGTAGGATTATGGTGGCCAACATTGCACAAGGATTCCAAATCATATTGTAAGGTGTGCGATGCATGTCAAAGGACTGGAAGACCATCATGGAGGGACGAACTACCGCTACATCCTTAGGTATCTTTGCAGGCATTTGAGAAGTGGGCAATCGATTTTATTGGGCCAATTAAACCACCTAGAAATAAAACGAGTGCGCGCTACATTATGATTGCCACAAAATATTAACTTGATGGGCGGAAGCACAAAAATGAAGGATTGTACAACAACTACTGCAACGAAGTTCTTATTTGAATATGATTTAATGCGGTTTGTATGCACAAAAGTATTAATGAGTGATAGGGGAACACACTTTCTAAATTAAAATTATTAGCGCAATGATAGATGAATTTCAGGTCTACCATTAGAAGATCACACCATATCACCTATAGGAAAATGGGAAAATCGAAGCTTTTAACATAATTTTGGAGAACACGCTAAAAAAGGTATGTAACTCAGTCTAGAATGACTGGGGTGTGCACGTACCTGCAGTACTATGGGCATATAGTACAACTTGTAAGAAGCTGACAGGGTGAACACCATTTAGATTGGTCTATGGGGTCGAAGCAGTGATGCCAATGGAGTACATTATACCTAGTCTGCGCAAAGAAGCTTTCACAAACATGGTTGATAGCAAGGCCTTAGAGGAACGGCTCTGCAACTAATGGGGCTAGAGGAGGACCGACTTCTGGTGGGATTCCATAAACAAGTATAGAAGGAACGCAAAAAATCATGGCATGATTGCCATATCAAGCTTGCACTTTCAAGATAAATGATCTTGTGTTTTTATACAATAGAAAGTTCACCAAATTTTTAGGTAAATTCCAGATGCGTTGGTTAGGATTGTATATTATCAAGGAAATTACAGAGGGTGGCACAGTCCAAATCATGAAGCTAAAGGGTTTACCTTATCCGGGAAAAGTGAATGGGAGCCGACTAAAGTTGTATATGGGGGATCCTGCCCCTACGCAATGACTATATGAATGCAGGACAATCTTAGTGCTCCAGGTAGTTGCAAGGGAGCGCGGGACTATAAAATACACTGCTCAATTAGGGGGGCAAGGCAACAAATAGGATGTGTGAAGATTGACAAGGGTGCAACAAATGAAGCTATGCTCAGGACACTGCGCCATGGAGGAAGGTGTCGGGCAACCCAGCCCAAAAATAGCCGTTGGAGTCATTGTAGCTGATTGGACTGAGAAAATCCCATTAGGAGGAGCAAGTAGGTGGCAATTAAGGTGAAAATATTTGAAAATCTCCTGCCAAAGGCACATTTATGACAAAGTTATGGAGGGAACGGTCGGATTTGAATCTGAAAATCATTATAAGTTTGTCCCGTTGGTCTGCAAAGAAAAACTTTGTTTTCTACGAATTTCATAAATGCATCGAGAAGATTGGGAGGTTTTGTTCAAACACTTAGGGCTAGCTCATTATTCTGATACATTTCACCAAGTTGTTTTGGAGAGGATATCTGAGCCTATGAGTTCTGAGGCCGCGGTGTTTGATGCCCCAACTCTAGAAGCTATGGGCATAAAGGCTACACCAGCAGTGCCTACGGCACCAAGGTCACCTAGGCCAAAGAGTCTGCTTCCAAACCAAAGAAAAAGAAGTCGGTCATCGAACCGGTGCTAAACTCACCTAGAAAGAATCCGTAGGAGGTGTAGAAGAAGGGAAACACAGACAAGAAAAATAAACCTTCTATTTGCATAGATCTAGAAGAAGAGGAACTCCACTAGGTGATTGAGGAGTTGGATGTTGAGGACGCTGAAACAATCACTATGCTTCCTGCATATGTGCCTTTGAAAAGAGGACAAAAGAAGGTGACCAAAGACCCCGATTCCAACAAATTCACAATTTATTTGCCACTACTCCCAGGTGACGTTACATTTGAGGGTGTGCTCTTAGAGCACATACCAGCGTTAAAGATGGAAGACTGTGACATCGATGAGAAGGAGAAATTCCTGCATTTAGCAACAAATTAGTATATGTCCCACATATAATATGAAGATACAAGGGTCACGAAGTTGGAACCGATGAAATGGGTTAGAGGAGTTCAGCTGGTGGGACTATTGCACATGCTATTCGTACCCCATTTTCACTGCTCCAACATCAATGTGGTATATGTGTGCCAGTTGCTAGAATTAGTGCACGATGGCTGTTTATTGCTAGGTGAGCCTAATATGTTAATCCATCGAATTACTAAGCTACCATATAAAGGAGCAGACCCAATAAAGGAGTTTGTAGGCAAATCCAAGGAAAAACAACTCACAGACCATATGAAGAGTGAGTTCAGGCTTGTAAAGAAATCGTGTAGATATTCTATTTGCTCCATAAAAGACCAGGTGGTATAGTTTGCAGCATAGATCCTAGCAGGAAAGATAATGTGGAAGTGTCGCGTGGATGAAGTGCCTACATCGGTCATTTCATTAGCAATGTAGTGTGCGAACGGGGTCTAGTATAACTGGGCCCAGTATCTCTGTAGAGAATTTTTGGCAAACTGTCGTGAGGTGTAAGAGAAGAGCAAGCCATTCCACTATGATTGGATCTTATTTCTAATCATTTTGGTGGCATGGAGGCTTCCAGAGGATAGTCAGTCCCCTTCATAAAATGAGACCCTCCCAGAGGAAGCAAAGTTCGCTTTGCTGTGGAAGATAAAAGATGCAGAACGGATTAAAGAATCCAAGGTTTTTTGGTACTCATGGAAATGGACATCCAAACGACTATAAACTAGAGACCAAGGTTATATCCCACCTTGTTCGAGCAGCTAAGGTCCTTCGCAGAATTTAAGGAAGACTTTCATAATGTTTGGATTCACACGAGGAGAGACCCTCAAAAGGCATGGCATAAGCTACCTTAGTGGCTGCAATAGATGTATAGGAGGTTGTGGGTGGATGGTCAGCAAAATGGTGCGAGCCTACCCAGTTGGATGTCACGACAAGCAAAGCAGGAGGAAGATCCTTTGCACAGACCTCTACTACAAAAAAGAGGAAAGAAAAATAGTAGGTAGTCGCATGGGAGAAGGCTGCCCAACAAAAGAAAGAAGCTACTGAAAAGGCTGCTGCAGAGATAACATGCGCTGAAAAGGAGCTTGCAGACAAGGCATGTACAAAAAATGCACAAGCCACAATGGAAGTTGAGGCACCGACTTCTGCACATACCACAGAGTAGGAGCTATCTACATAGGGCAGTGATGGGGGTGAGGAGGTGTCCACTCCCTTTAAATTTCAGAAGCGCACCAAAGAGACAGCGATAGGTCCGCGAAAGAAGCGGAAATCTGATAAACATTCATTGGTGGACCCTCTTGTACTAACAGGGGGAGATTTATATGAGATCTGCAACAATGTTAGAGATATCACATCATAACTATGGTCACACTTTGAGTAGAAGTATATGTAGACATTGGGGAGTGCCCAGAAGGATCTGTGTGAGATGGAGATCTAGGCTAGTCTGATCCAGGTGAGTGTTGGGCAAGTGAGCGCGGTGAAAGCGAGCCTGACTCAAGCGAGAGTGAGTGTCCCAAAAGTGGAATGGACAATGGACCTAAGGATCATTCCTTTGCCAGAAGGATCCTTGCAAGAAAATAAGTAGGAAGACCATGGCATGCTAGAAAAGATCAAAGATATTGGAATCAATGTGGTCACGCTGCCACTCCAGGCCCTCCACGCATTACATATGGGGGTCTCAGGAGAGTTGCAGATCAGGGAGCAACACGCCCATGCTATCCTAAGTGAATTTAAAGTCAAATGTGAATAGATGTATGAGGAGAAGGCACGGGAACTAAAGGAGAAAGAAGAAATGCAATCACGAAGCACAAATCTAGAGTCACCAATTGAAAAAGCTTGCAAAACAGTTCTAGAGTTGCATATACTAGATGATGCACAAACCGAGACAAAAGTCGTGAAAATAGATGCGCCCGTGCATGATGCTAAAGATGAGGTTTGGCGAGTCAATTTTGAGTTCGAGATGAATATATTTGAACTCCAGCTGAAGCTTCAACCAACCACATTGCTAGAAGTTCGAGAACAAAGAGGTGCAACTATAAAAGAATCAATGTGTTAACTAGATGTCGCAGTTCACGGTTGTGACACCAACTATTCAATCAGGAAATGGGCCCATGGGATACATTGTAGGAGGACCCTAAGCTGCAACAATTGAGCATAAAGATCAGGGAAGCACAACAAAAATATGATGAAATTAGTACGACTGCACAGACATTGGTGCTAGTCCAGCGCTTCGCGCACTTGTAGGAAGGCAAGGCGAGTTAGTTGCAGATCTAGGAGTTACAGAAAAAGCAATCCTTGCTAAGAGATCGACTTCAACCTTGGATAGAGGAAGCCATCGAACTTTCACAGAATATTCATGAGAAACTGAAGGGCACGCAATAGACCCAATGAATTACACAACTTGCAGTGGAGGGGCCAACCATAGTGAAATTGGTGTAGTAGGTAAAGCAAGTATCCGAATAAAGTATCGTGAAGCTTCAAGCATTGACCAAGATAGTAAGAGAACTCCACCAGAAAGTGGAACAACCAACTGAGTGAATCGAGGGTGAGTCACGATCTTTATGTTGGGGTCGTGTTGGGATGGAGTCCCCGGGGGTAGAATTGAACTAATTTAGTCATTTTTTTGTAAAGAATTTTGTAAAGAATGTAAACGTCTCTGCAAAATATAGATGCAAAGTGCATAGCTAGTCAAGAGTCACAAGGGCCTTAGCCCCTTGTTTGGGTAAGTGATAGGTGGGTTTGAAGACTCACTCATGAGCTGGGGGCCATGATATTGTATTATAAAGACTATAGATAGACGAGTCTTAGCGAATGATAGGGATAATAATGATCTAAAAATGGGGAACTTAGGCTTCTGGTCTAAGAACCTCTCCCACTTCCGAAGCTTAATTACTCCCAAGTCTTTATGATTAACCAATGCGGAATTAAATATGTGGTTGACAATATAGGTGTATGCTTATGTCTGTTTTAGAATTGTTTATGTGCTTTAAGTTAATGTGCTTCAATTGATATATAAATGCATATAACAGTAAATAATGCAGCAGTAAAACAAACACATAAGGCAACAATTTAATTAAGATTTCATCCAAAACTCTTGGGCTATGTCTTCGTGAGCTCTAGTCAACTCAACTAGGCTCTCTGGGATTATGGAAAGTCCTTTTTACAAGCTCTTGGCTCAACTCCACTGTTTTACACATAAATAATGGGTTTAGCCACCATTTTATCCCTAGCTCTTGAAGCTCTCGACTTTTTGGCTCTCAGCTCTCGCTCTGGCTCTTAGCTCTGGCTCTAGCTCTTGGCTTTGGCTCTGGCTCTTCGGATCTGGCTTCTTTGGCTCTGCAACTTTCAGCTCTCTGGCTTTTCACTTGACCTCCAAGTGACCCCAAAGACTCCCTCAGCTGCTCTCTGCATTAGATTTTTTGCTCTCTCCTTCTGCCTTTTTCATTCCATTTCTTAATTGAGCTCCCTGCCTCCTTCGAGGTCTTCTTCCAGCTTTTTGGCTATCCCAGCCATTTGTCTGCGTTTCATTATCCCTCTGTGGCTCTGTGGCTTCTCTGCTCCCTGTTGGTTAGACTGGCCATCTGGAGCTGTGGCTCCATGGCTGCAAAATGCATCATTGCTTGTAAAAACACTTGCTGTAGTGTGGCATGATGATCAGGAGTGGTTATAGAAGGAATCGGGGCCGTTTCATAGGCAAAAACCCGAAAAATGAGAAAATCCCATCACACAGAGAATGTCTGCAAAATACATTGTCAAGCATGATTTTCGGATGTGAAATCCCATTCAATCGCCCCTAAATCCCTATCGGGTTTGCCATTAGGCATTATATCGCATTGCATTAGTGTATTGGGCAAAATCCTAAATATATGGGAAAACGATGAAAAACCTGACAAAATTCATCCTATCGAACTTCAAAATATAATGCAGTCATCCCTAATATCACATTGGGTCTACCTTTGACCGCAATTGCAATCCCCACCGTCAATCTATGGGATCTTTGATCAACGGTCGATATCCAATTTCGGGCGGCTTAGGAGTACGGGGGTTACCCACCCGAAAAGGCGGTTTTGCTCTCTCCTCCGCCAGCCATGTGTCGACCAGTGTGTGTAAGTGGGCGGAGCCAGCCCAATACCACTTTTTGCTCGAGGCCTACCTGAAATCTCACCTTTGTGGAACTCAAATATCATGTGCCGTGTTTATAATTCCCTTTCAGGTCCACTTTATTGCTTTGGAGGCTTTCTCCTTTGTATTTCGGTTTTATGCAAAAATGCACCAATACATAGAAAATCCCTTTATGGCAGAACTCAAACATTATGAAGCCAGGTTTATAAAACCCATCGGGTTCGGCAATCACATGTGCATGTATTATCACCCCTTTTATTGCCGAGATGTGACGTTGCGATGTGATATATTGCAATCACTCGTTGCATAGCCCCGAGGGTCCATCCCTTGTCTTATGCCATCGCCGATGCTGATACGCCGATATTGGTGATCGCAACATCACATCGGCCCAGGTCCTTGCCTTTGCCTTGTGGCATTGCCGACTGTGATCCGCCAATATCAGTGATCGTAATATTGCATTGGTCCAGGTCCTTTCCTCATGTTATATGCACCAGCTTGCCTTCGTCCCGATATGTCAGGGATCGGCAATCGGGGGTTTCTCCCCTTTCCACTTAAGTCCACCTCTTAGACCATCTCTGATGCGATTTCCCTTTATAAGGGTTTTTGGCCCATTTTAGATGATTTTGCCTCTTTTTCCAAAGAACAAAGGGCATCTTTTTTCTGCAATAACTTCTGTGTCCTAATTCTATTTTTTCCCATTCAAGTTGCAGTAGATTCAGAATGAAAAGATCTTTGCCATGGGGCTATTTCCAGGAACTTCCTTGGACTTTCATTTTCCTCTGTGAGGAACACTTAGACTTAGGAGTCTATCCAAAATCCATTTTGGATCACGCCTTCCCATTAAAAGAACTTTTGGTCTCCAAAAGACTAATATACTGATCTGAATAGTAAATGAGAGTAACAACACCCTCTTCTTTCAGCCTCCACACACTTGCCTTGCACAGTGCCTCTGAACCAAAGTCTCTGACCACTTCCCTTCCTAGATGGGCTAGTCCTCTTGGGAAGAACTGTCTTCCTCCTTGCCTTCATGTAGAACTCCTACTGAAATGGTCATAGAAGGTAGTTTGAACTTCTCTTCCTTGATCATGGATCCAAGGTGGCTCAAACAAATGTGAAGTACATCTGCTTCACAAAACTTTCATTTGTACGTGTTTGAAAAGCTGTCAACAACAACTATTAATAACAACAGAAATACAGACAATAACTAGATGGCCTAAACTCCTGCTTCAAAAAAAGAAATAGATCTTGTGAACACCTCCATGTCTTACATCTGCATACAAATGATGGACTAGACAATAAGCCCACAAAACATGCCTTTAAAACAAATGACCCTTCAAGTCAAGCATGTAGAAAAAGACCATTAGGAATCTTTTTCAAAAGATGAAACACTTTGTTATTATCTCCATCTTGGAGACCAAGTTAACTTTTCTCAAGTCAACATTACATCACATGCATGTCAAAGCAATCAACCCTGCAAGTTAATTACACATACATATTCAAATACAAGGAAATCATCAACATCCCTGTGTTCATGCATCTCATGCTCATGCATGCATTTCATTCTTCAACTTCCACTTAAGCACATTGTACTTTTGAAGCTGAAATGAAATATAATGTTGCAGCAACAAAGTGAGTCTCCTGCTCAACTTCTCCATTCACATACTTGGTAAAATCCTGCAACTTGCATTGCATTAACAAAGAAATGAAAATAGATGCATCAATATACATGTAATCTTAATTGGATAAGAACTCCAACCATTCCTCACCAATCCCTTTCAAATGTACTACCTTTGTCTACAAATCAGCATCATCTTGAGACACATCATTCATGGAATCTTCCTTTCCATTTTTGCCATCTTCTCTTTCCACCTTCTTCATCTTTAGTGGAAGCATTGTTGGATTCAAAGTCCAACATTTTGCAGCAAGATGTCCTTGCTTATGGCAGTAAGTGCACTACATGTGCATCATCTTGACAGCATGATTTTCCTTGTCCAATGGACCTTTGGCTTCTTGCTTCCTTTCCTTCAAAAGTTTCCTGTATGTGGCCATTCTCTTCCAACATCTAGAAACATTATGGTTATCCAAACCACAAAAGGAACAAGCAATTATGGTTATCTATGTGGAAATTTATCATGCTTTGCAAAATCAAAAGGAAGATGATTCGAACCAGATTTATATGTCTCTCTTTCACCTTTATTGCGTTCATGAGGGGGTGAATAAAATGAAGAAGTGGCTCCCTTTGGAACACCATCAATCTCTTCAAAGTTGTTAGAGTCTCCCCAACTCTCTAGTTCAAGTGTGTGCTTCTAAACACCTGCATCCTGCAAATGATGTTTCAAGCTATTGCATTCCTCCCGAATACAATCTTCACACTCTTGAAGACCTGCAATGCAACTCCTTCTTGGAGCTGTATTAATGGTCTTCATGGTAGCTTTGGAACTTTCTCCATAAGCTTGTCCATAGCCAAGACCAAAGTACTTAGGCCTTTCCTCAATCATTATTGGCTCAACAATACCTTGTGCATGTATACCCAAGCCTTTTCCTTCATAGCCCATCTTGGACATTAGCTTGGAACCTATGCCTTTGGTATGATTTTCAAAAGTACGAATATAAGCATGCTTAGAAGAATTTGAAGACAAACTAGAATGGTTTACTTCTTCTTCAAGCTGATACTTGACTAAGGCTTCTTGGGCAACAAAGAGCTATGCCTCCAACTCATGCATCCTTTTCAGGTTCATATTTGCAATATGAAGCTGCCTCTTCATTTCCCTCAATTTGTCAGAAAGCCACTCCTTCTCTTCCTCCATGGAATTCAACTGCTCTCTAAGTATGCTTCTCTTCCTTTCATCCTCATACATTTCTCTCACCATATCCATCATGGTGGTTAGGTCTTGTTTCATGTCTTCATCAAAGACTTTTGTGAAGAAAGAATAATTTGAGGACTCACTTGTAGAAGTAGTCATTATGCCAATGAACAAAAGAACTTCAACAAGATTAACAAAGAGCTTATTCAACAACCTTTTGCAATAAACCTCTGGTGCTTCAAGGATTCCCCTGAGGTCCTTTGGGATATAAGAATTCCTTTAGAACTTCTTGCTTCTTGTCCTTCCTGGAATGAACTATCAATAGCTTTCCCTTCACCTATGCAAACTCAAACAATAGTCAGTTTGCAACCAAGCATACAATCAACTTTTGATTGTTTAAACACCTTTCAGACAAGCAATCTTTGCTCTGTCAATCAAGAATTTTGATATAACCTTCTTTGAAGGTGGGGTTAATCAATCAATGCTCTGATACCACCTGATCTGAAAATGGGGCACTTAGGCTTCTTGTCTAAGAATCTCTCCCACTTCCAAAGCTTAATTATTTCCAATTCTTTATGATTAACCAATGCAGAATTAAATATGTGGTTGACAATATAGGTGTATGCTTATGTCTGTTTTAGAATTGTTTACGTGCTTTAAGTTAATGTGCTTCAGCTGATATATAAATGCATATAATAGTAAATAATGCAGTAGTAAAACAAACACATAAGACAACAATTTAATTAGGAGTTCACCCAAAAATCTTGGGCTACATCTCCGTGAGCTCTAGTCAACTCAACTAGGCTCTTTGGGATTATTGCAAATTCCTTTTTACAAGCTCTTGGCCCAACTCCACTGTTTTACTTAGAAACACTGGGTTTAGACACCATTTTATCCCCGGCTCTTGAAGCTCTCGGTTTTCTGTTTCTTGGCTCTTGGCTCTGGCTCTGGCTCTTGGTTTTGGCTCTGGCTCTTTGGCTCTAGCTCTGGCTATTCGGCTCTGGCTTCTTTGGCTTTACAACTTTCAGCTCTCTGGCTTTTCACCTGACCTCCAAGTGACCCCAAAGACTCCCTCAGCTACTTTGCGCATTAGCTTTTTTTCTCCTTTGAGGTCTTCTTCTGGCTTTTCGGCTACCCCAATTGTTTCTCTGTGTTTCATTATCCCTCTGTGGATCTGTGGCTTCTCTGCTCCCTATCTATTAGACTGGCCTTCTGGATCTAGAGCTCTATGGCTGCAAAATGCATCATTTCCTGTAAAAATGCTTACTGTGGCATGGCATGATGATCAGGAGTAGTTACAGAAGGAATCGGGGCCGTTTCATAGGCAAAAACCCGAAAAATGAGAAAATTCCATCACAAAGAGAATGTCTGCAAAATACACTATCAGTCGTGATTTTTGGACATGAAATCCCATTCAATCGCCCCTAAATCCCTATCAGGTCCGCCATTAGGTGTTATATCACATCGCATTAGTGTATTGGACAAAATCCCAAATACACGGGAAAATGATGAAAAACCTGACAAAATTTATCTTATCGGACTTCAAAATATATTGTAGTCGCCCCTAATATCATATCGGGTCTGCCTTTGGCTATTATTGCAATCCCCACTGTCGATCTACGAGATCTCCGGTAAATGTTTGATACCCAATTTCACGTGGCTTAGGAGTATGGGGGTTACCCGCCCGAAAAGGCGGTTTTCCTCTCTCCTTGGCTAGCCATGTGTCGACTAGTGTGTGGAAGCAGGCAGAGCTAGCCTAATACCACTTTCCACCCGAGGCCCGCCTGAAATCCTGCCTTTGCGGAACTCAAATATCATGTGCCGTGTTTATAATTCCCTTTCGGGTCCGCTTTATTGCTTTGGGGGCTTTTTCCTTTGTATTTTAGTTTTTATACCGAAATGCACCAATACACAGAAAATCCCTTTACGACATAACTCAAACATTATGAAGTTGGGTTTATAAAACCCATCAGGTTCGGCGATCACATGTGCATGTTTTATCACCCCTTTTATCGCCACGATGCGACATTGCAATGCGATATATTGCAATCACTCGTCGCAAAGCCTTGGGGGTTCGTCCCTTGTCTTATGCCATCGTCGATGCCGATCCACCGATATTGACGATCGTAACATCGCATTGGCCTGGGTCCTTGCCTTTGCCTTGTGGCATCGTTGACTATGCTCCGTCGATATCGATGATCACAATATCACATCGGCCCGGGTCCTTTCCTCATGTTATATGCACTAGCCTGCCTCCAACCCGATATGTCGGGGATCGACAATCAGGGGTTTCTCCCCTTTCCACTTAAGTCCGCCTCTTAGACCATCTCCGATGTGATTTCCCTTTATAAGGATTTTTTTCCCATTTTAGGGGATTTTGCCTCTTTCTCCAAAGAAGAAAGGGCATCTTATTTTTGCGATAACGTCTGCATCCTAAGTCCATTTTTGCCCATTCAAGTTGTAGTAGATTCAGAATGAAAAGACCTCTATCATGGGGCTATTTCCAGGAACTTCCTTGGACTTTAATTTTCGTCTGTGAGGAACACTTATACTTAGGAGTCTATCCAAAATACATTTTGGATCAAATAATAATGATAGGTAGGAATGAATGATGTGTAAGTGTTTGATAGACAGGAAGGTTTGTTCCTATCAGTAAGTGAAGGAAAGGCTCTGCAGCTGAGTGTGCAGAGGCCTGGAAGAGTCCAAAACTGAGTGCGTGGACCCCTGTAGTTGAGTGTGCAGGGTAGTTGAAGTCTGTACTAGAATATTCTGATTAATAAAGACTGATTTTGGGTTGGAAATACTTGCATATATCTGCTTAATTGTTATGTCTCTTTCACTGTTGTTTCTATAATTCAATGTGTTTTCTACACGTGAATTGGGTTAATTGAACATGTTTAAGCTTAAGAAGATCATTGAATGATATTTGTGAAGATCTAAATCTATTTTGGGTTATTTTTAGATAAGGAAGGTAGGTCTGCGTGATGACAAATCTAGATCTCAAAAGCCCTAGAAGACCTGTTCAGTTGCACAAAAGTAGTAGACATATCCTGTCAGGGCCTGATTAATGCAATTGGCTGGTCCCATGAAGGATTGAAGACATCTAGGGCCGAATTAAGAGTTTTAACTCTATCAAAAGGTTAGATCTGCATGGAAGCAAATCTAAGGCACTGAAAGACATCACACTAGTCTCTGGATGAGAAAACTTGGTTCTTGCATCCTCCAATAATGCTTCAAGTAAGACTACGACCCAGTGTGTTATGCAAGTTGCTGCTGAAAGGGCTAGTAGTTTAGGATTTTGTTGGTTGCTACAACTAACTTCGAACCCAGGCCAGGACCCCTTAAGCTAACATTGTGCTTGAGAAGAATCAATATTGATGACTAGAGATCATCAAGATGAGGAAATCCAAGCCCTTGCAATGTGCTTCAAGAACAAGGGAAAGAAGAAGTTTTGACTTAAACTTAAGAAGTCAGGAAATGGATATTCCTCTAAGAAGAAGAAAGACTCATCAAATATCTAATGTTATAGTTGCAGGGAATATGAACATTTCAAGAGAGATTGTTCTAACATGGGTAATAACAATAAGAGAAAATGGAAACAAAATGCTTCTGCAACATATGTTGAAGATGAAAAACAAAAGAAGGTAAAAGGTGATAAGGATTTATTTTACTATTATTATTTCATAGATTCCTGGTAGATAGTGGAGCATCAAGACACATGACCAGAGAGCGTGGGAACATTTCAAGCATGATAGAAAAGATGTTGTCTCAAAGGGTTGAATTGGGAGACAATAATAGTTATGCAGTCAAAGGAGTTGGAAAGGAATCCATAGAGCTAGAATATAGTAGAAATGTACATCTCAACAATATTCTTTATGTACAAGGTTTGAAAAAGAATCTTGTCTACGTTTCTTGTTTGGAAGATAAAGGATATACAATTTCTTTTGTGGATGGAAAAGTACTCGTTTGGTCCAAGGGCTCAAGTATAGATGATGCTAGGGTTATTGGGATTTATGATGGAAGATTATATAGACTTGTGAGTCAACTAGATCAAGCACTAGTACGTGATGATATAGATCCAAGTGAGTTATGGAACAAAAGGTATGGAAATCTTCATTTCAGAGAATTTCTCGAGTTGAGTCAAATAGTGTCAAGTGCTCCTATATTGCAGATGAATAACGATGGTGTATGCAAAGGCTACGATCTTGGGAAGAACATCAAGAAACTAGTTCCAAAAAATAATAATATATCTAAGGAAGCTCTGAAATATTCTGATGTATGTGGTTTGATGCTTGTGAAATCACTTGGTGGTTCATTTTACTATGTGACATTTCTTGATGACTTCACCCATAGGATATGGATATATCTCTTGAAGACTAAGGATGAGGTATTCGACAAGTTCTAGTAATTCAAAGTTTATGTGGAAAACTTGACATGCAGAAATATCAAGATATTAAGATCTAACAATGGAGGAGAATACACCTCGAAGGAGCTTGTTTCCTTTTGCAAGTAGGCTTGAATTAAGAGGGAGCTAATTGTCCCTTATAGCCCACAATAGAATGGTGTAGTAGAATGAAAGAACAAGTCCATTGAAGAATCTGTCAAGGCCCTGATGCATGATTTGGACTTTTGATTGTTCTTATGGGGGGAGGAATCACAAACAACTGTGTACATTCAAAATCGAAGCTGTCATATAGTTATAGAAGGTATGATTCTTGAAGAAGATTTATCTAAGGGAAGCTAGAGGTTGGGCACATGAAAATATTTGGTTTTCATGTATATATTCATGTTGCTAAGGATAAGAGGAAAAAACTTGAGCCTTCAGGAAAGAAAGGAATATTTGTTGGCTACAATGAATCATCGAAGGCCTGTAGAATATAGTGTAACCACCCCTCCCAAAATTTACCTACTTTTACAAGCTATTAGGGTAAATTTAAGTTGATTATCACTATAATATGACCCAACCTCCAAGTTGCAGTTATGGAAGTGGGGCCCAAATGGGAAACAAACTAACATCCCTCAAAGACTACAAATCACTCCGGAGGCTACCAATTACCCCAGGTGATCAATCCATGAGTTGGAAATATTTTTCACAAGAGAAACACCCTAACTGCACCAATAACATTGCATGCATGTGGTTAGGAGGCTATAACCACACGCATAGGCCTGACTGCTAGTGGTTATGACCCAAATTCCTTAGTTCAATGCATGCAGTCGTGAGATCTATGCCACTTTTTCAGGCAAGCCTCTAGACCACTGTCCATAACTGTCTATAACTTGCTAGGATCATGATTAAGTTGATAACAATACCAAACATTCTAACTTGAAGAAAGAAATTGACTTAGACATCCTAGTACACATTAGAAATTTCATCAAACATATGGTAAACATATAAGTTACAGGTCTTGAATGCATATTTGATAGTAAATATTTGAACTTGATATGAGAATCACCAAGAAGCTCTAATTGCCTCTTAAGTAGCTACAACAACACTTGTTATCCCATGCATTCATCAACCCTTCAAATACTTAAAAAATCATGAACAAGAGCCACATCTAGAGAGCATCATAGAACCATGCTTATAACCAACATATAACCAAAACATTAACCATGAAAAATCAACCATCAAATCAGTGCAATAACAAGTACAAGTGTTCATGGATCACAATAGGAAAATAACTCTTATTAACTTATGCAAAAGCCAACCAAGTCAGGGACTTCCATGTACCACCCAACCATAGATTGGGCTGAACCAAATATTTCTTTCAGCCAATTACCCTCGTGCCATATTCCAAGCATGAATGTGGGATCTCATGGGATAAACCAAGACATAATCAACTAGGGAATCCATAGTTTAAACCACCTCCAGCCTCAAGTTAACGTGATCTCACCTAAAATGGACCCGGGATCACAAAACAAAACCAAGCTTGGATGCCTAAGAATTTCTTCTCCATACCTTAAGGAATTTTGTTGTCTCCACCCACCTATCAAGGGCATCCTAGAGAAAACCATCTCCACCCCCAACCCTTAGGAATTTTCCTGAGATCACATCATCCAATTCCAAAACCTTCTGGAAATCGAAAGCTCAATCGATAATGAATCCCATCACACCATGGACATCTAAGGAATGGCAAGTCAAGGATGAAACCACTATAAAACCAGGTAAAAACCATTCTAATGACAATAAATGAACCAAATAAAAAAAATTCATGTAATATGCATTCACACCTCAGCTAGGAAATCGCACATGCAACCTGTTACTTGCAAGATCTTCTTGTTGAATTTGTTGACCCAACCTTCTCCTTACTTTCCTTCACTTTTCTTTTCTTGTCCTTTTATTTCCTGTCTCCAAATCCAAGTGAATGCCAAAATGCTCCAAAAATTCTCTAAGTGTGCAAGAGTGTATGAGAGAGAGAATGAAGGGAGAGAGCCAAAACTGAACTGGAAAAATATGTCAACTACAAAAGTTGTGTATTGATCCTCTCATGCCTTTTTATAATTGATGTCTCATCTTTTCTTCATTTTCCTTCTAATTTACTTAGCATGCAAATTTGCATCTCTTCACCTTCCTTTTCTCCTAGTTCCCTTTATTTTCATAATTAAATATCAATTATTGCCTCTTTTCCTTACCAATGCCTTTGCCAATTTCTATAACCATAAATAAACCAAAAGTGATGCCCACTACAATGTTTTCCAAACATTGAACTTGGAATACATGCCCCATGACCTTGGTCTCATTTTTCCTTTATTATCCTTTAATACATAAAACTTTAACCTTGGGTTGTTACAAACCCCTCCCCCTTGGGGGAACACTGTCCTCGGTGTTCTATGACACCTATGACTAGCAATCATTGAAAAAAAACATACTACCTATGCAGCTTTATAACATAGGTCGATGTAGTATTCACAATGTCATTTTTGCTGAAAAAAAAACAAACATATCGCTTACTAGCGCTATATACCATAACTAATTTTGCTATTTACAACCATATATACACCAAAAACTCATTTTCTTGAACCAAAAAATAATGAAGGATACAAAGCCCACATCTAATCAACCATCTCCCATGTAGATTCATCGGGCCCAAAGTGCTTCCACTGCACTTTAACTTTCTTTATTTCTTGGTTTTGGAGCATGAGCTATTTCAGATGCAATATGCACTGAGGTTCTGGTTGGAATTCTCCCTTTGGTTCGACCTGAAATATAGAACAATCAACCACATGATCAACATTCTGCACATATTTCTTAAGCAATGAAACATGGAAAACATCATGTACTTTCACTATTAACGACAATGCAAGTCGGTATGCCATTGGTCCAATCCTCTCAAGGATCTCAAAAGGCCCACAATACCAAGGTGCCAACTTGGCACATGATCTAATCCTGAAGGATCTCCTCTTCGTCTTGATGCACAAGTACACATGCTACCCAACTTGAAACTCCTTGAATGCTCTGTGTTGATTTGCATAAATCTTCTTCCTGTCCTTTACTTCCTTCAAATTCCTCTTAGTAACTTGTATTCCTTTTCCATCTCAGCCAACATATCTAACCCAATTAGTACCCTGTTCACTGGATCACTCTATTTGATAGGAGTACTACAACTCCGCACATAAAGAGCCACAAATGTACTCATCCTCAAGGATTCTTGATACCCATTATTATATGAAAACTTTATTAGTAGAATATACTTCTCCCACTTCCTTTATTGATGCATGACATACATCCTCAATATGTCCTCAAGAATCTTGTTAACCGCCTCTATCTGTCCATTTGTCTACAGATGATAAGTTTTACTAAAAGATAAATCAATCCCCAAGCCTACAAACAACTCTTTCCAAAAACTAGAAGTGAACTTGGCATCTCTATCTGATATGATCTTCTTGGGAACACCATGCAATCTCAGAATATCCCTGATGAAGATCTGAGCTACCTTAATAGCTAAATTAGTAAACTTCATTGCAATGAAGTGAGCTACCTTACTCAACCTGTCAACCACAACCATGATGGAATCATGTTGCTTCAATGTCCTCGGAAAACCTATAATGAATTCCATGGAAATGGCCTCCCATTTCCACTTTGGAATTGGAATAGGATGCAATAAACCAGCTAGATGCTTACACTCTACTTTTACCTACTGAAAATCCATACATCTAGCAACAAACTCAGCCACCTCTTTCTTCAATTTTGGCCAATGATAGACCTTCTTGAATGTTGTCAAAGTCTTTTGATATCCCAGGTGACCTGAATACGACTTAACTTGAAACTCCATCAAGATAAGCTTCTTGAGGTCACTTTTTTCCAACACATAAATCTTTTTCCTGAATTTGACCAAGCCATTTGTTATGAGGTGATACTGCTCATCTCTATCACCTTCAGCCTGCTACTGCATCATGTGCTTTAGATGTTGGTAACTATCATCATGCTCCCATGCCTGCAACATCCACTCTTGTATATTTGTCCCATAAGAGCTCACTACTGAAATATGATTCATCTACACTCTCCTACTAAGAGCATCTACAAACTTGTTCTCCTTTCTCTTGATATATCTAATATCAAAATCAAACTCACTGAGGGTAGCTAACCATCTAGCTTGCCTGGAATTCAGATTAGGTTGGTAAACCAAGTACCTCAATCTAATTTTGTTACTCATCAAGACTAACCTCCTGCCAAGAAGATAATGCCTCCACATCTTCAAGGCATGAATGATAGATGCCAACTCAAGATCATGAGTCACATAGTTCTTCTCATGCTCATTCAACTTCCTTGACTCATAGAATACCACCTATCCTTCCTGCATTAGGACTCCATCAATTCCTTTCTTGCAAGCATATGTACAAACTACAAAATCCTTACCAGGATCTGCAATCTTCAAGGATGGACTATTTGTAAGCAAATCCTTCAACTGCTCAAAACTATCTTCACACTCCTCATTCCATTCAAACTTATTTTTTTTTCCTTTGCAAAGATGTAATATGATAGGAAATTTGTGAGAAGGTCCTGATGAACCTCCTATAATAACCTGCTAGTCCCATGAATGACCTGACGTCATCGACATTTCTATAAGTTAGCCTCTCCATGATAACTTTAATCTTTTCTGGGTCAACTGCTATACCTTCCTTGGAAACAACATGTCCCAAGTAATGAACTTTAGTCTGAAAAACTGCACTTCCTAAGCTTAGCATACAACTAATGCTCTCTCGACAATCTTAACACTACTACCAGGTGCTCTACATTCTCTTCCTCATTCTTAGAACATATCAATATAACTCAATGAACACTATCACAAACTTGTTCAGATAAGGACACAACACACTGTTCATAAAACACATGAAAGTGGCTGGAGCATTAGTAAGACCAAAAGGAACCACCGAAAACTCATACCTAGTACAAAATGTAGTCTTGTAGATGTATTCTTCTTTGATGCACACCTAACGATATCTTGATATCAAATCAATCTTCAAGAACACTGCTGCTCCCTTCAACTGATCAAACAAGTCATCGATTTGTGAGAAGGGATACCTGTTCTTGATGGTTACCTTGTTCAACTGTCTGTAATCAATGCACAACTTGAGAGTACCATCCTTCTTCTTTACAAATAATACTGGTGCACCCCAAGGAGATACACTTGGCCTAATTTATCCCTTATCAAGCATTTCCTTAAGCTGTAACTTTAATTCCACCAAATCAAGAGTGCTCATCCTCTACAGTGACTTAGGTGCTGGTGTTGCTCTCGAAATCAACTCAATAGAAAATTCCACTTCCCTATGAAAATGAAACTTTGAAATATCTACAGGAAACACATCCTGAAACTACTCCAAAATCATATACTTCTTTAAGACTTCCTCATCCCCCACATCCTTTCCTTTGTCACTCGTAATATGAACTGCAAACAATACACATCCCTTCTCGCAATTATGCTTTATCTACATAACTATAACCATTATTACTAATGTCAACTTCTTATTTCCCTACAAGATTCTCCTTTCCCATCATCATCCAGGCACATAATAGCCTTGTCACAGTAGTCCACTTTAGTCTTGTGAATAAACAACCAATCCATGCCCTAAATAATATTGTATGAACCCAAAGGAAGCACATTTAGATATGCTAATGTAGGCATACCATTCAATTAATCAAATGCACAAGATCTCACCCAATGGTGAACTCTTATCTTTGTTCTTGTAGTCAATTGCACCAACCAAGATTCTGCATGCACTTCTTTATTAAAGTAACACTTATCCACTAGGTCAGAACTAATATAACTATAGTTAGATCTAGGTTCAATCAAAATAGAAACAACTTGATCACAAATCTTACCTTCCATCTCAATAATGGATTTCTGATAATCAACCTTTGTATTATCCATTGCTACATAAATCCAAGGAATACTTTGACCAACGTACCCAATTGTTTGTGCTTCCTGATCACTATAAATTTGAGGTCTGCCACCCTGATGCGATGGATAATATTTGTTGTGATCCTCTCCACCACAAGTCCAACATTGCAAAGGCTTCCTATCATCGCCTTTGTTCCACTCCTCTCGATGTGACCCATGTCCTTTTTCAACTGCATTGAATTTTG
Organism: Pinus tabuliformis; assembly: GCA_031772625.1. Classification (NCBI taxonomy): domain Eukaryota; kingdom Viridiplantae; phylum Streptophyta; class Pinopsida; order Pinales; family Pinaceae; genus Pinus; species Pinus tabuliformis. The sequence continues at coordinate 209,671,361 of CM062810.1, read as the reverse complement.
TATAAGGTGCCATATTCTCCTTGTCACATGATCTTGAAGTCTTCCTTGCTTCTTAGCCCACATTCCTTTAGTCTTGTCATTACCTTTCCAATCCCACTTAGGCTCATACTTATGCTTAGAATTATCATAAAAATGCTTCAACTTCCTAATGGCTTCGACCAATGACCAATGCTCATCATACTCAATCTGATCCTTAAATGCTAAAGGAAATCCATCGATGAACATTTGAACCTTTGTATTCTCATCCTTGAGATATGGCACATACCTCAACAACTCCAAAAACCTATTTTTGTACTCCTATTCTTTCATAAAACCCATTTTCAACTCATAAAATTCCTTAGACTTTCCATCATAGTACCTCTCAGATAGGTATTTCTTCCTAAAGAGTCTTTTAAACTCATTCCAACTCAACTCCTATATCTTGATGCCTCTGACACACTTCAAATATTCCCACTGTATATCTTGTTTTCCCTTGAGATTGAATATCACTGTCCTAGCTTTCACATTCTCTGAATAATCATGCAATTCAAATAACTTCTTCATCCCAAGTAGCCATGATTATGCATCTTATGGTTTCTTCACATCCCAATCAAAAGTAGGAGGATTGGCTTTCTTTAATACTTCTGGAAAATAATGCTTCTCACTTCTCTTATAAGGATGTTGATAGTAATGATGACAATGATGTATCTCAGAACTGAAACTAGAATAAAATCTATGAACACTACCTCTCCTGTTAGATGTATCCAACCATATGCCACCTCTGACTGTATCATCCTTATCCAACCTGTATCCTGATCGATACCTTCTACTATATGCCCCATTAGTCTTTTCCTCCTGTCCATGAATGATCTTCAACTATCCTTTCTTCTACAAATATGAAAGGCTCTGAAGGATGACTGCATTAACCTTTGCTTTCTTTTCTTGAGATTTGGAAAGCCTTTCCTATGCTTCAATCAACTAAGTTGTTATTATCTACCTTACAACTTCTAATTTATACCTTCAAAATTATCAATGTATCTGCTATATCATGAGAGTACTCTTCTCCTTTCTACTATTGACCTGTCCCATTCCATTGAATTCACATCAGACCTATAAGGGGAGTCACGTGAATTAGAGTCCATGATTTTTCTCTTCATTTTTGGCCTTCTCTTTCCTGCAAACATGTCATGTTAGATAAACCAAATAGAAACATAATCAAAATCATACCTCAATGCATTTCAAGGGAGGCTATCTTGTTTGCACAAATCAATCCAATTTAGCATAATATAATCTTCACAAGCATATCAACTCATACATAAATATTATGATCATAACAAGAATTAACCCAAATGCATGCATGATGAACACATAAACAACTGACATGCATGCATAACCATATGCATTTAGCCCATCCAGTCTAAGCATTTGAACCTGAAAGCTATGATACAACCCTGTGGTATCATATACCACCCAAAGAGAACAAATCCCTCTCTGATACCACCCCGTGGTATCAAATATCACCCAAAGAGAACATAACCCACTCTGGTACCACCCTATAACCACCCCTCCCAACATTTACCCACTTTTACAAGCTCCTAGGGTAAATGTGAGTTGACCTATCACTATGGTATGACATGACCTCCAAGTTCTAGAAGTGGGGCCTACAAACCAGAAACAAACTAACATCACTTAGAGACTACAACTCACTCATGAGCCTACCAACCACCCTAGGTGATCAATCCTTGAGCTGGAACTCTTTTTCACAAGATAAACTCCCAAACTGCACCCATAACACAACATGCATGTGGTTGGGAGGCTATAGTCACATGCATAGGCCTAGATGGCATCAATTATGACCCAAATTCCCCAGTTTAGTGCATTAAGTCGTGAGATCTATGCCACTTTATCAGGGAATCCTCGAGATCACTACTTAGAATTACCTCTAACTTTCCAGAATCATGATTAAGGTGATAACAATTCAAAACATTCAAACTTGAAGCAATAACTTGAACTAGATTACCTACTACACATTGGAGATTTTGTCAAACATATGGTAAACATATAAATTACAGGTCTTGAATGAATATATGATATTAAATCTCTGAACTTCATATGAGAATCACCAAGAAGGTCCACTTCCATCTCAAGTAGCTACAACAACACTTGTTGGCCCATCCATTAATCAACCATTCAAATACTTAACAAATCATGAACAAAATCCATAGCTAAAGAACATCATAGAACCATGCTTATAACCAACATATAATCGGAACATTAACCATGACAAATTAGCTATCAAATCAACATAATAACAAGTACAATTACTTATGGATCACAATAGGAAAATAACTCTTATGAACCTGTGCAAAAGTCAACCAAGTGAGGGACTTCCACGTACCACCTAACAATAGATTGGGCTGAACCAAATATTTATTTTAGTAAATCAACTCCGTGTCATATTCCAAGCATGAATATGGGATCTCATGGGATAAACCAAGACATAATCAATTAGGGAATCTAGAGGTTAAACCACCTCTACCCTCAAGCTACCATGATCTCACCTAAACCAACCCTGAGATCACAAAACCAAACCAAGCTTGGATGCCTTAGATCTCCACCCAACTATCAAGGGATCCCTAGAGAAAACTATCTCCACCCCCAACCTTTGGAAATTTTCCTGAGGCCAACTCACCCGGTTCCAAAACATTCCGACAATCTAAAGCTCAACTGAGAATGAATCTCATCACATTATGGCTATCTAGGAAATGGAAAGGCAAGGCTGAAACCACTGTCAAATTAGGAAAAGCCAATGCCAATGACAACAAATTAACCAAATAAACAAATGCATGTACCATGCATTCACACCTCAACTAGGAAATCACACATGGAACCTATTACTTGCAAGATCTTCCTGCTGAAGCTACCGATCCAACCTTCTCGTTGCTTTCCTTCACTTTCCTTTACTTGTCCTTTGATTTCCTTTCTCCAAATATAAGTGAATGCCAAAATTCTCCAAAAATACTCAAAGTATGCAAGTGTGTATGAGAGAGAGAATGAAAGGAGAGAGCCAAAACTAAACTGGGAAAATCTGTGAACTGATAAAAGCTATGTACTAATCCTATGATGCCTTTTTATTATTGATGTCTACTTTTTTCTTCATTTTCCTTCTAATTTATTTAGCATGCAAATTTGTGTCTCTTCACCTTCCTTTTCTCCTAATTTCCTTTATTTTCATAATTAAATGCAAATTATTGCCTCTTTTCCTTGTCATTGACTTTGCCAATTTCTAGACAATAAAGAAACCAAAAGCGATGCCAACTATAGTGTTTTCCCAAAATTCATCTTAGAATACATGTCCCATGCCCTTGGTATTATTTTTCCTTTATTATCCTTTATTACATGAAACTTTAACTCACATCTATTACATATACATTCCAGGGCAATGAAGGATTGAGGTCAGCTGATATGTCACTTTTGATGAGAAAGTGGCATATTGGAAGTCTAAGGAAGTCTCCATATATTCTTTGGATGAAGTGGAGTAGGAGGCCTAAAGGGAGGAACATTTGAGTTCTATAGAATGTACTAGAAGGTGAGAAGGGCCTCAAGAAACAACATAAACAATGAGCGTTCCAGAGATCAAGAAGAGACTAGCATGCCTTATGTCTACATTGGAATAAGTAGAAGGACATGTAGGTCCTGATGGCACATCTGGAGAAGCTAAGAAACCAAATAGGTTTTCTAGCTATGAAACTCTCATGACTAAACTTATTGATGCAAAACCTTCCATATATGAAGAAGCAGCTAGCCAGCAGGTATGAAAGGAAGCGATAAATGAAGAGTACCAATCGATCACGAAGAATCATGTCTGGGAGATTGCGCTAAGGCCTCAAGGTAAGTTAGTGGTGACATCTGTTATCACTTAGAACTATAGTTCATGTATATAAGGTTGTCCATAAGTTTCATATAAAGGTTTTCAGTTTTGTGAATAGGTTTATTGGTGTATGTCAATTTGAAATTTGAATTTCAAAAGGTATTGATGTGAATTCGTGTAAGGAAAAAATCATTAGATACCCTCCATCATTGTTAGTTAAAGCATGTCATGTCATTAGTACTTTGCGCAGTTTCGCAGCGCATGTTTGATTGGTCAGTTTAGCTGCGAAATGATGTTTTCGTTTTTTCGCAGCGTTCTGTTTGTCAGCCATTTAGTAGCGCATCTTGTTAAGTTTGAACTGTCCGCGCTACGAAATCGGGGTTTCAGGGTTTTTTGTAGCGCTCTTCCTTTGAATGTCAAATCCGAGAGAGGTGAGTCATAGGTCCGTTCATGTTTGTCAGTTTACGTCCTCTCCAGGTCATGATAAACCATCATTCCGCCATAAGGTCCAGAGTCATGCATTTGAGTGTCAGTTTAAGGGATTTTACAAGGGATGGTTATATCATAATGGGTTTTTCATAATGTGTAAACATGATTGCTGTATGAGAAGCCCAAGTTCTTATTTAAAGGGATCATTGCAAGCGAGCCTGCACTCCAAAGTCGAGTTTGTTTTCGCGCTACAGCTACCATTAATTCCCTGTGTGAAAATATTCAAAGCAAGATGGAAAAGAGAGAACATCGATCCGGTAAGTGTGTGAGGACAGAGCCGGAGGGGTTAGATGTTACTCTCAGGGATGAAGGTGTAGCAAGAGCCTTTCGAAATGCTGGTTGCTGGAGGTTTTGCGAAAAATTGAAGGGAGGACATGCAGAGGTGACGAAGGCTTTCGCATTAAATTTTACTGGACTGAATTCAAAGGTGTCAATGCTAGAGTTTCCTGTGTCTCCTGAAGTTATTTCCACTGTCACTGAAATTCCGAGGGGTGGCCAAGAATGGTTCAAAAACTTCAAGTTCGACATGAGTCCCTGTAAAGAGTTTTTGAAGGAACCTTATGTAGATGAAAACCTCACCAAAGCGGTGCCAAGGAGTTATATAAAAGAACATTATGCTACGCTCCTCACATGCATCCAGAAATACCTGACATGCGAGGGTAGGTACAATAAAGTTTACTCCTACCACTTCAAACTTTTGTTACATTTCACAGGTAAGGTTTCAATAGACATACCTTTCTATTTGTTCAGAAGCATTAGCAAAATGTGTGATAAAATTCAGTTAAAGAAAGATGGTTGTGAAACATCCCTGTTTCATCATGGTCTAGTAAAGTTGCTGGTGTTGGATAGTTTACAAAAGATTGGCAGAGATTGGGATTCATTTGTGTTTATGGCCGGCTTCCCAAGCAAAACAGGCCTCACTCCATTGCCTGTGAGAGAAAGGGAAGAAAGGAGTGAAGAACCTACTTTGGCTGAACTTAGGAGAGAAGTGACAGACCAAAAGAAGCCTAAAACTAAGTCAAGGAAATCAGAGAAGTCTGTGGCAGCTAAAGAGACACCTGAATCATCAGTGAAGAAAACTCCTAAGCCATTATCTAAGGAGACATCTAAAGTATCAGAAAAGGAAACTCCTAAGTCATCATCTAAGGAAACACCTCAGTCATCAAAGCAGAAGATTCAGAAAAAGAAGGATGAAGCTAAATCAAGTGAAGTTGAAAAAATTTCAAGGGTGAGAACCAGAGGTCAACTAAACAAAGAGAAAGGTAAGTCAATTACTGTGGAAGAAAGCCCTATTTCAAAAGGTAGTTTAAATGACTTACTTGAAGCCATTGAACTAGAGCAAGATCAGCGCAATACCTTTGTAATTAATTAGTTTTTTTAGATATGGATAAGGCAATTAATGATAGGATTTCGAGCTCCCTTCATGCTTGTTGAGGAGTCTCAAGTAGTTGTAGTTTTGTTTTCCTATATATAGAAATAACTCTGATGTAAAAAAGGTTGGACATTTTATACAAAAACAGAGTTTATTTGGGCCAATGTAAAGACTTATTACAGTAATAGTAAAACAGTGGTTGTTTCTTCTCAAGATTCTCAATGGATTATATTGTTCAAATATGATGGTGGTGTTTTCTCTTAATGTTCTTTTACAGCCTTGTTATAACATAATCACTCAGAATTCATTTCTAATGCTCTGACTTCCTGTATGTTTGGCAAGCTGTGGTTTATGTGAAATATGTTTGAACATCTAATGCAAAGAGCCTTGACTTCCATGAAATGACTGTGTTTTTGTTTATTAAATGTGTGAGACTCCATAGCCCAATGAAGACCAATTTGATATGTGTTCAACCAGCTTTTGTTTTCATGAATGAGTAAAGAGTTAGCCATCTGTTGTAGTGAAGTATTTTTATCAAGAATCTGTGAGAGAGCCCTCTCTGACCAAAGAGGCTAATCTTTGGTCTAAAGTCTGGTTGAAAGAGTTACATGAAATCTTGCTTGGTTGCAGCCCTTAGTAGTGATTTTGTGATAACAACATCCATGTGGATATACAAAATCAACCATGCTGCAGATGGTAGTATGGAAAAGATATAAGGCATGGTTTGTGGCTATAGGGTTCTCCTAGAAAGAGGGAGAAGACATTAATACACAATGACTAATTAATTACTAAAAAACAACAAAAAATTGCATATAAATGACCATTTTTTCAGTCGATGACCAATAGTAGCTAATTTACAGTATCTTATAATGCGACCAACGTTTAGTCATTAATTGGTTTCCTCAATTTTACCATCTAGTAGTCTATTTAGCCATAAATTTGGTCATAAATTTTTCATTGGTTTAGTCATTAATTATCACAATTAATGACCAAATATACAACAAAATATATTACTATATGAATCCTTGAGAAAACCAATTAATGACCAAATAAATATGACCAAAATGCTGGTCGTGTTATAAGATACTATAAATTAGCTACTAATAGTCATATATAGGTAAATTTAAGTCATCATTTGAAACCAATTAATGACCAAAGAAATATGACTAGATTTTAGTCATGTCATAATATACTGTAAATTAGCTACTAATAGTCATATATATGCAAAATTTAGTCATCGTTTTAATAAAAAAATTATCATTTGCAGTAGTCATTTATCATTTTTTGGTATTTTCATATTCATTATGTAAATGACTGATTTAGTAGTTTCTATTCATTTCATTTAATTCATTCATAATCATTATAAATGACTAATTTTTATCATATATTCATTTTATTCGTGTTCATCATGAATTAATATAAACTACTAATTTAGTAGTTTTAGATTGATTTTATGTATTCATTATTAATCAACATAAATTAATTAGTATGATTTTGTGACTAAATTTAAAAAAAATGGCATACAATGTTCATGTTTATCTAATATGATAACGCAAAGTTACGTATCTTAATTATAAGACTAAATAATATCAAGTGCAAATAAAAATAATTTCGACCATATAAATTTTATTATATAAAGTATCAAGTATTACAATATGAGTTTCCAACTTAATATCTGTTGGACTACAATTTACACATGAAATATTGTTTCATCATTTCAAAACATTATCATTGTGTTGCCAAAGCATTGAAAGTGAATTCACCAAATCTGAAGGCTTGACCATCAGTCTCTATTATTGTGTCTTATGCAAGATATTGGCTCTAAGGGTATTACTAGACTAATTCTCTTCTCTCTCTCATTTTGCATTTGTCTCTCTAGTGTTATTGTTCTACTCTTTCTTCAATTGCTACTTCTTACCATCAATATTGACTTCCTCTCTTGAAAATTAAAGAAGATACAATGCAAAGTATAAGAAATGAAAGATGATGAATACTTGAATATAAAATAAAGTAGGCTATAATAGATTTATACGACATATACCTCAACATTCAATAGTGGCCACTATGTGGCTAGACGACTTGTATAAACAAAGAAAATAAGACATTACCATAGAAAATAACACCTTAGGAACTTAGTATTCAACATTCAACAAAACCTTAGGCACAATCATACCAACTAAGTTACATGTTAAAAATATCAAGCAATAGATAACTTGTGAAAACAAATGGAAAAAAAAGGTCAGTGTAAAATATCCTTATTTCTTGTTCTAAAGGAGTCATCTTCCTTAAATTTGGATATTATTTTTCCCACAGTAAAAGTTCCTCACTATTATGACCTATGGTTTTAGGATCATGAGATTGATCCAACATCATACTGGATTGTAGAGACAAAATGATTCAACTATCTAATATGAGTACCTCACTTGGTTGAATGAAGGTTCTAGCTTTGAGTAGTGTCAAAACCTTAAGGAATCAGAACACTAAGGCCCAAGAAAATATATCACCACTTGTCCACTGAAAGAAAATATTTCAATCCCACAATGGCCTCTGGGAGTACTTTTGATTGGATGGTTATCACACTCTGAGAGATGATTGCCTAATACAATGAGAAGTGTACACATATTGTCACAATGCCCCTCACAGTCAGACCCTATAGTTGTGTCCTATAATATTAATCATATTATACTATTTAATTATAAATTATGACTATCAGATAATTATTAGTTTGAATAATTAGTCTGAAATTGCGTTTTTAGTATTTTTTTATACATGAAAATATTCAGAAATAAAAGGTACTTTTTGTGACTAGTTAATTTTGAGTGAATCTAAATACACAATAATTTATGGTGCCTCAATGTTTCTCTAGTGGTTATCCGCTCATTTTACCAATTTCTCCCATGTACTCTACTACTTTTGGTGAATTCCTCTGATGTCCAATGCCAATGAAATGGACATTTATCCTCGATGTTTTTCTAAGCCAAAGGGAAGCTCCACAAGTAACAACAAAAAAGTAGCCTCAAATATATTATTGGGGGCCAAAATGCAACAATTATATGACAATCCAAGAAACGCTACACGTTAATCATCTTCCCTTTAATATTGATTAATAATCTCTTTGCATGATCATGTAATACTAAAGTGTCAAATAGGGACATTTAAACTTAGTAATCCATCAATATCACCTTTGAGTGTGCTTAGTAGTTAATACTTCCTACTGCACACACAGTAGATCACCAACTTCAAGGATAGAAACATAAACACACCAAAAATCAAATTAAAAGAAATGTTAGGAAGTCAAATGCGACTAATATTGAGTCAAGAAAATACCAAAACCTTCATATTAGCAAGGCATTCTTAGGCACTAAAACATAAAATCCTTCCATTGCATCATTTTCACCTTTTATTTAATTTCTTTAATTGAGAACATAACTTTTAGAAAAAAATTCATTGAAAAAGGTTTCAAAATCCTAACAAATGCTCGAGTGATTGTCATATCAATTAAACAAAAAGGAAATCATTCGATATGATTTTAAATTGTGGAATATATTGAAGAATATAGATATTTATCATCCCTTGCTCCTAATTAAGTTGTAATATGTGGGTTTCAATCAAGCAATCAATTTCCCTCCATGATAGTTAAGAGATCACTTTGGAGGACTTCTAGAAGCATTGGGATAGTAGAAATGGAATTAATTAGGAGGAAAATGAAACACTTTAGTGGGTGCTCCAAAATATTTGAATGCAACTCAAAATGATTTTACACTCCTTCCACCCATTTTAAAACAGAAACCATTCAGCTGCATCTCATTTATTTTCCACCTTTCTGTAATATGTAATTCTTTGAGAAAGAATAGAGCATTCATAAATATTGTCATCAAAGATGACTCTTCATAATCCTAATAAGTTGGGCTCTAACAAATAAACAATTTCATGTAGTGAATAAATCTTACATGGTATATTTCAGTGATTAAAATGACAAATTTATTCTTAATCTCATTACAACAAAAATAAATTCAACCCTAACTAGTTGGGATTTAACAAATCAAGAATTTCATGTAGTAAAGTAAACTTACATGGTAGATCCAAATTATTTGCAATGACAACTTTATTCTTGATCTTATTAGTGTAATAGATAAATTCAAGAGTATATACATATTTCCTTATCTGAGACAAACTTTGAACACATTCTGATATTTCATAGAAATATAATGATGCGATTTACCTGTAAGACATGAGAAAGCTATCTACATCTAGCACCTGTCACTGGACAATAGTGTTATTGAGACACCATCTCATGGCATTAGAATCATGTAGATAGATAGTTTTATAGAGATACCTTGCAATACCTATTCAACACTACCTTCAAGCTTCAAATTCATCAATTGATTTACTTTGGTAACAAATTCTAGTGGGATTTCATTAAATACAACCTGACAAAAGCCATTATGATAGTCGTCGTTTCCTTATCTAGATCTATCACCCTATGGAAATAGAATAACTGATATTCCCCAATTTTTGAGGTACTTGCTTCATGTTCAACATGGGCTATTGGGTTCTTCACGTGGAAAAGGTTGCAAATATTAGATTTATAATGGAAATAGGCATGCAATTCAAGGTTGCTCATAAAGTCTCTTGGGTGAATTATAAAACACTATCTACTTAAAACATGATATATGGTAGTAAAAAAAGCCTACCCAAGATCCCACTTAAGAATTTAAAATGTTGCAAATAGGAGATGTCTTAAACAATATCAACTATTTAATTGCATAATCACACTAAAATAGTCAAATATTTAAAATGTTAAAAAGTGTGAAAAAAATGGAGTTGGAATATTATAGTTATGTCATATATATATATATATATATATATATATATATATATATATATATATATATATATATATATATAATATATATATATATATATATATATATATATAATATATATATATATATATATATATATATATATATATATATATAGATATATATATATAATGTAAGTTCTATCTAAAATACGTAAATGTAACTTCTATATAACATTCTAAATATCCCTTTTCAGTCATTTAAGAGACTAACATTTTTTTCATCTTCGGTTAATAACTTAATACTCCACCAAAAACAGCACTGAATTGGTTTTGCACCAACCAAGGGGAAATTTTAAACTGTAGGAATTTACAAGGTAAGTTCCTCAGATAGAACACCAAAGGACACTGCTCACAAATAGATCACATATCAATACACCAATATTCTTGATGTGGTTAAAACCCTCAAAGAGGGAAACAATCCACGGCCTGAGCTGACATGACCACTTTAGGCTATTTATTAATAAAAGAAAGAAAATTTACATAATCTTCTCTCATGAACGGTCACCTTACAAATGACCCTCCATGCTCTTTAAATAGAGATCATGGACCAATCGGGTGTTAAGCCACGGACCAAGTGTCAGTAATACCAAGGAGAGAATGAATCGTTGGATCACGTCATGTCTAGAACATATCGTGACCATCCGATTCTAAGTTACAAAAGTACATAGTAAAGAAACACACTTTACCTAACTCTACACTAGACCAAGTTATACTTAAATGTTTCCTATGTGTCAGAATATCCTAACATCTCCCCTTAAGAACAACTTGGGATAGGATTGAAGGATTTACAAATATGAAACAATAGGACAAGAAAGGAGGCATTTGAGCCTATCCCCCCTTAGTAACAACTTCTTGAACTCCAACCATAAATCAAAGTTTAGTAAACTTCGCCTTTGTGAGAGTCTTTGTAAATATGTCTGCAATTTGATCATCCGTGGAACAATGTTGCACCTTAAGAACATGACCATGAATGAGATTTCTGATGAAGGGCATGTGTAGTTCAATGTGTTTGTTGCACTGATGTTGGACTGGATCTTTGCATAGTTGAATGGAACTTTGATTATCACACCAAAGTGTAGTCAGATGCTGCTGCTGAAAGCCAAACTCTAACAGGATCTGACGAAGCCACAGGGTTTCCTTACTAGCTTCTATGGTGCCATGATACTCTGCTTCTGCTGAATAAAGAGAAATGAAACTTTTTTTCTTGCAAGCCTATGTAATAGGTCTGGAACCAAGAGTGAAGACATAACCTACAGTAGACTTCCGATCATCAAGGTCACTAGCCTAATTGGAATCAGTGAAGCCAACCAATAGAGGTGTTACACTAAAAAATGTCACCTTGACTACTTACAGTTAGTATGGCTCCAATCAACAAGTCATGCTACCCTCTTAGGCAAGTCTCATGCCTCTGTTATCCATCTCAAACTCAAAGAAGAGAGAAAGTCTTGTAAAAATCATGTTTATCTCTGGGGTCGCAGGTTCTCTCTAGCCTTACCTGCGGGGACGCTGATCATGTTCACAAAATATGCGTCCATGGACGCTCTGTATGTTAAGGGACAGGTGCGTCCCTCTGTAAAAGGCAAAATGCGCGAGTTTTATCTTGAAAAAGTTACTTGTGGTTACTTCTAGAACATTCTAGAGGTCGGTTTGATGAAATGAATGCGCCTCCAGTTGGTTCATGTATCTCTATTAAGGGGGAACCTATCCCATCAATAAGGGAGCTATCCCACCCATAGAGGGGGATGATCCCATTGATAGTGGACCTGAATAACCTCTTTACAGCACTATAAATGAAGGCATTGAGCCAGAAGGAGAGGAGGTTGGAGCTATACATTTTCTTTGGGTAAATGCTGCAGGATTTAGGTCTTCCATTAGAGCCTTTGTGAGGAGAGATTGTCTTCACTTGATTCTACTTGGGAGAGGGTGAGCTTTGTCAAAGTAGAGGAAAACCCTTGATGGACCCTGGGAGGAACTTGCACAACACCAAGGCCAGGTTGTAAGAGTTTCTTTGTTTCGTTATTAATACAAACTGGTTTATTTTTCTCAATAGCTTATGTTAATGAGTTATTTCATGTGTTCCTTGGTCTGCATGTTGAATATATGTTTTATTATATGAAATGCAAGTGCTTGGTAATTGTTTGATTGTTTGTGGTTGCAGGAATTGACTTGAAGGAGGAGCTCATCCGGATCGTCAAGAACGGACTTCAACAACAGCGTTTTGGAATAAGGTAAGCCTAAACACTTGTAGTTTTCATGTTGTAAAAGGTGTATTTAGAGAAAGATCACTCCATTTTGTCTTGTTTGTCATTAGAATGTCTTAGACTTCTAGGAAGGTCAGTCGTGTCCGCACCCTTGACAGATTCCGTGTGACAAATTGGCGACTCCACTGGGGAATCCATTAATGAGAGAGTCTTTTCCTTTATATGAACTTTGCTTTGAGAAAATCATTTTTATTTTCTGGTTTTTGACTGTGAGAATTAGTATTTGGGTGGCTTAGCTGTAGCTTTAGTTGGCTTTAGTTTTTCTTCCTTTTTCCAGAAAGACGCAGTCTCTGTGTGCTGCACAGTGCGTCCTTGGACGCGCTGTTGTCGACTGCACAGTGCGGGGTCGCACCTGTGACAACTGCTGGCCTGCGTCTTCCTGTAAAAGTTAAGAAAATTCCATTTTTGCATTAAATTACTTTTAGATTTTGTTTTTTCTTAGTGTTTTCTGCCCAGATCCTTTAGTACCCTGTCAAGAATTCTTACCTGAACTGGTTTTGTGAGCTTTGAGTGTTTTAGTGGTTTTCAACGAAGTTTAGACCTAGGGTTTGATTTTTGGAAAGGCTTTGTAGTAACTTTGAGCTTAGAAAGTTGTTCCAGCCTTAGATATCTCTGGTTAGTCAACCTTCTTAGAAGTTGAGCCTGCCGTAAAGTCTCCTTGTTTGAGCAACTTGTCATTTGAGTTGTTTTGGGTCAAATTTCGAATTGCTTGTTTTTAAAGTATTGATTTCCATTTTCAAAAAGGACAAAAAGATTAGAATTTTGTTTTGACTAGTTTTTGGTTCTGCAATAAGCTAGTCCTTGATTTGATTGTGATCAAGTAAAACACCTTAGAAATAATCATTGTTAGTTTTGGCCTCGTTAAGATTGCTTAGAGTAAATTTGCCTTTAGTTTGCTTATGAGTGCATTTTCATAGATTTTAAGAGTTGTTAAGATTGATTTTTGGTTATATTAGATTTATTTGCTTTATTAAAAGAAAAATACAAAAACATCTTCTTAAAAGTCTTGTTTCAAGTAGCTTTTTGTTTTCAAAAGAAGAAAAGAGTTTTTTTCGTGCATGTAAAGAGAAGTTATGTTTTTATGCTTGGAAAAGAAAAACGAATTGTTTCTTTGATTGTCTTCAATTAAGAAGTTGCTTTTATAAAGATTGCATTCTCTCAACTTTTTAGTTAAGCAATTCATCGAAAAAGTAAAGTAGTGGATAAATCATTTTAGGTGCATTTTGTAGTGGTTTCGAGTCGAGTCAACACACCACTAGTTTCACTTCCATCACCTTTTGACTTAAGAAACAACCTTAAAAGTAACGCTTAAATTAAAATCAATCTAGTAATCTTTATTTTTCTAGGGCTCTGAAGCACCAACATAGCTTAGGCTAGGGTCTTGGAGTAGGTGAGTACTTAACTCTCCAAGACTACAAAACCAAACAGATAGTCTATCTTGAGTAGAACAAATCCAATTGTTTCAGTTACATTCTGGGAAAGCTCCTCTTAAAGGAGAAACACGAGCTCGTGTCCGAACCAGTGAGGGGATCATTCCTCCCTCGTTGGGAACGACGCCAGGCAGTACGTATTACAAACGGTAAACCTCGGATTAACCATTGTCGAGGAGCCAGGGGTCACTTATCGGTAAACCTTGGATTGTTGTCAAGGAGCCGGTAAGGGGATTGGAGCTTGCTACTCTGCCCTTGCGTGCTGTCGGAGTTTAGACTGTTCCCCCAGGTGTAATTGTTGTGATTGGTAACCTTAGTGGCCATAATATCTAGGATTCTACCCAAGGTGACGGTGGAGGGAAGGTCCCACTGTACCTGGAGCAGACGTCGGTTATACTCACTTGGATTTTCTGGGGGGTTCGCTTCACTTCGAGACGGTTAAAGTGGAGGAACTTGGTCCAGTCTATTCATTAAGCAGGTTGCCGGGGTAACTGTTCCACCCACTATTTCTGTACTGAATCCTGCGAGGTTGGGCCTAATCACCAACTAGCGCTTTTGGTCCGGAAGACTACTGTTTGTGTGTGGTTTGACGCTCTAGATTATTTAGGCGTGTGCTTCAAATTTGATTGGTTCTTTAGAAGACTTTAGGTGGTTTGATTTGAAATTTTTTACTTTGTTTTCGTGTGTTGTAGTTAAAATCTTTAATTGTGGCGGAATTACCGAGAAGGTCCCGTATTGCGGGCCAGTCTCCTGAAGTTGTATCTGTGGCCGAATTGTTGAGAAGATCCCGTGAACTTAGGGGTTCACCTCCTCGAGACGACCCCAGTTATTTAGAGGGTTTAAAGGTCCTTGTAACTCCTAGTGGCAGTAAAGTAGGTCACCTGAAGAAGGAGAATCTTCTTTGGTAGTCCATCCAGATTACCAAAGATTAGAAACAGGTTACAATCCCGAAGCTGTTACAGTTTCCGAGCTTGCTGGTAGTTTTTCATCTGCCAGTGAAACAGGCGAAGAACCTGAAATTTCAGAACCTGTTACTCCAACTCCTAGTGTTCCTGATTCACCAAGAATAGAAAGAATTATCACCGAAAATCTTCCTGTTGGATTAATTGCTATAGAAGAACTTGTTCCAGAGGAAGAAATAGGCGTTTCTGATTCTGAAGATCTAATTACCCTTGATCTAAGGGAGCGTGAATCCATCTTTTACAGTCCTCCTAGAAGTGAATCTTGGTACCTTGCATTAACCAATTTTTTAGACAACTCAGTAGGTTTTTCTACACCTCGTACTCCGGTTCCACCTAGAGGAATTCATTCTCCTGTAAATATGTCTGGTCAGTCGTCTGTGTTTTCGCAAAGTCCTGAATCATTTTTACATGGCGGTCCTTCTGTTCCTACTGGGTATCAGTCACTTTCTGGTACCTTTGCGGGAGCATCTCCTCAACCTGTTGATCATGGGTTATTAGTTGGAAACAGTGGTAATGTACCATTGAGTATAGGTGAAGTTTATATGATGTCAGGTTCAACTCCCATTAACCAACCTCAAGGTGGCCAATTACCGCCTGGGGGGCAACCTTCGTTAATGCCTGGGGGGCAACCTCAAGGTACTTCATTTGTGACTGGGGGGCAACCTCAAGGGTATCAACCCCAAGGGTATCAACCCCAGCCTCAATATGTACCCCAAAGTCAACCTCAGTATCAGTATCAACCTCAAGGATGGCAACCTCAAGGATGGCAACCCCAAGGGTATCAACCCCAAGGGTATCAACCTCAAGGATACCAACCTCAAGGTCAAGGTCAACCCCAGTATTCGTATTTACCTCAAGGTTATCAACCTACGGGTCAATACCCTGGTCAAGGTTATCAACCACCTCAAGGGCAATCATATGGGACTACACCTTACAGTTATCAACCCTATCCTCAATACGGCTATGGATCTCAGTATCCTCAACCTGTTACGAGTCAATACCCTGGAATGTTAACATGGGATCCGTCACAGGGTCAACAGATGTCGCAACCAAGTATACAGTCGGTACCTCAAGCAGGACAACCTGCAGTTCCTGGTCCATCCCAGCAACCGCAACCTGTCCAGTCAAGTGTTCAGACCCCTGTAACTTCTGTAGTTACTCAGCCGCCAATTGCACCGAGTACTCCACCTCACACGGCTGCAGCAACTACCGCTTCATCTACCATGCTTACATCTGGAGTATCGGCAGCTCCGGTTTCTACTGTCCCTGTAACCGTTCCTCAGACATCTGTACCGTTGTCTGGACCCACGGTTCAAACCACAGTCCAGATGCCTGCAGGTCAACCTGGTACAAGTACGGTTGTTACTACTCAACCTCAATTTGTTCAACCTCCGTACCAGGGACAGTATCAACCTGGTCAAGCTGCCCAACAACCGGTTTACCAGTATCAACCGTATCCTGGGTACAATTATCAACCACCTCAACAACCCCAGTACGGTCCGGTTAATCCTGGTTTTCCAGGAGGATATAATATCCCCAATGCGAATCCTGTTCCTAGTTATCCTGGATATCCTCCTCCTGGGGCTGGTATTGTGACTCAGAGTTTCCGAGATCCTAACCGGCAGTTACCATTTATTGCGACTTTAGATTTACCCGACTTGACGCGCCTAACGAACGATCCAATTCAATATCTTCCGTTCTGGCCGCCAATGCCAAATAAGTTGCCCAGCGATATACCCAAGTTCGAAGGTAAGTCTGGAGAGGATCCGTCTAATCACGTGATGACTTACCACCTCTGGTGTGCATCAAATTCCATCTCAGATGATTCTATCCGCTTACGTCTTTTCCAGCGTACACTCATTGGTCTCGCAGCCAAGTGGTACATTGAGTTGCCACGGGCTTCTTTTTACAACTTTAGCCAGTTAGCTACTTCATTCTTAACTCATTTTCAGTTACCAGTCAGATACGATAATGGTACGGAATTATTAACTTCGCTAAAACAATCGACATCCACGTACATTTCTGATCACATCCATGAGTGGAGACGTCGAAGGAGATTAGTGAAAGTTTTTATCCCGGACCAAATTTTAGCTGAATGGTTTGTAAAATCATTATTACCAAGAATTACTGAAGATGTAGCTAAGGCCGGCGTAGTTACTGAGGAGCAAGTCATTGCTCAGGCACAATACCTTGACTTAGTTTATACTCAGTCGGGTACGTTACACGAGAAAATTCCGGATCTTCCAAAGTCAAACCAAATCGCTGCTGCTCCTTCGGGATCTCATGCCGCTGATGGTATGATCGGTATCGTGACTACGAAGAGTAAGAAGAAGTCTTCCAAGACCTCCAATACTCCAATTATCACTTTGCCTGATTCTCCGACAGGAGAGTCTTCTCCTCCTGAACTTACCGCCGACATTCACGCTGTAGAGTCATCTACGGCCAAATCCAAAAACGGTGGAAAGAAGAAAGGAAAGAAGAAGGCTAAAGCAGACAAGGCTCCAAAGGAGAAAACGGAAAAGTCGGAAACTAATGACGAAAAGCGCAAACCTCGTTATCCTTGTCTCATTTGTGAAGAAGATCATTTTACGAGAGACTGCCCTCATCGGGCCGAGGTAGTGAAAATAGTTAAAGGTTCTCCGACTCCTGCTGTGTTAAAGAATCCATTCCCCGAGCAGGAAAATAAGATGATAGGTTCTTCTTCGAATGCCAGTGAAGAACCCATTTTGATGATGTCTCATGTCAGGATTGCGACTCGATCGCAAGATTATGGTAGTAAGGCTCCTGTTGATGGTAAAGAAGCAGAATCTTCTAACTCTAACCCATCAACCTCAGCTCCTGGTTCCGATCCACTACAGATCGAAAAACCTAACCCAGACTTAGTGATTAAGCCGCCCGCCAAGGGTGTACTTCGAAGGTCTGCTTTCAATCCACATGCGAGAGCAGCCCAGAATTACAACATTGTTGAAGATTTAGCTGTTTCACCTTCAGCAATGTCGGCACTCGAAGTGCTGCAATCATGTCCAGCGCAACGAAAATTGCTTTTGTCGGCTATTGGAGCTGTCGATGTTCAGGACCCGAACCTAATGATCTTTGATCTAGAAAGTAGTACACCGCGTCTCCCCCATCAAATGGCTTTCCAAATTCCAGTGATAGTCAAAAACAGGCCTATTCATCGGACTGTGATTGATGAGGGAGCTTCTACGTGTATTATGTCGATTCAATGTTGGAGATCGCTTGGTTCTCCTTCGTTGAACCAATCCCCCACCATCCTTAAGGCCTTTGATGGCCGTGGGTTCCGTCCGTTTGGTATTCTACAAGAATTGCCTATAGGGGTCGAAGGTAAAACCGTTAGTCTGGATGTGGAAGTGGTTGATGCCCCTCTAGACTACAACCTTCTTTTGGGTCGAAGTTGGTCATATGCTATGACAGCGGTCGTTTCATCGGTCTTCAGAGTCATTAAGTTTCCACATAACGGTAAGATCGTGACTATTGATCAGCTGACATACTTTTCATCCGACCCAACCTCTTCAGAAACTATCCAGCATGTTGGTAAAACGACAATCCCTTATAGGGACATTGGTGTAGGTTTAGTTAAGGATTCCGGTTTACTGGGAACTTTTCCTCTCCCTCCACTCAATGCAGACCCTTCGTTCGCAACAATTCATATGATCACGTCAGAAAACATTATTTATGATGATCCTTGGTATGTTCCCTCTGACTCTGAGCTAGACTCACTCGGTGATGTTATGCCGTTGAGTCCGTATGAGATTGCTTATGAAGCTCTTATGTCTTTTACCGACTTTCATTCAACCGACCAAATGAATGTGGTCAGTGAAGAGTCACTTTTCACCTCACCCTTAGAACGGATAACGTTTCCCGAAGAAGTGTCATCTGACGAACAACTTCGCGAAATCCTAAGTGTAGATGATCTACCATGGGACGATCTCCATCACAGATCTTCGTTTTTACCTAAGGATGATGTCTTTGAAAATGATTTTTCATCTATCTTTACCGCTGAATATGTCAAAGACGCTCAGGATCCAACGAAACATTCTGATTCAGAGCTGAATTTAGGGAATATTTCTCGTACTATTCCCATTGACATTTCAGTGAAGCCCGGAATCAAGGAGAACATTCATATAGGTGCCGCATGTACTGACGAAGAAATTGAAACTTACAAGGCCCTATTCCAAGAATTCCGCGACGTGTTTGCCTGGTCCTACGAAGAAATGCCAGGAATCGATCCTGCCATTGTTGTTCATGAAATCAAAACCTACCCGGATGCTAAACCCATTCGGCAACGGTTGCGTCAGATTCACCCTCGAAAAGCAGCTGCAATCAAAGCCGAAGTCGAAAAGCTGTTGAAAGCAGGTTTCATTTATCCGATCCCGTTAACGGATTGGGTATCGAATATTGTTCCCGTCAATAAAAAACAAGGAACAATAAGAATCTGTATCGATTATAGGGATATCAATCGAGCTTGTCCAAAAGACAACTATCCTACGCCTTATATCGATCAAATTATTGATGATTGTGCCGGAAGTGAGATGTTTTCCTTCATGGATGGTTTCTCAGGTTATAATCAAATCAATATTCTACCTGCCGATCAACCAAAAACGGCATTCATTTGTCCATGGGGGACATTTGCTTATTGCAAATTACCTTTTGGCCTTAAGAATGCCGGTGCTACTTTTCAACGGGCCATGTCTTATGCATTTCATGACATCAAGCACATTGTGCAACCCTATCTCGATGATTTGCCTGCTCATTCTTTACACCGAGCTGATCACCTTGTCCACCTACGAGCAATCTTTATGAGGTGTAGGCATTATCGAATTCGGTTGAATCCCCACAAGTGTGTTTTCTGTATAGAAACAGGTCGATTGCTGGGATTTGTTGTTTCCAAAACCGGCATTCGCGTCGATCCCTCGAAAGTCGAGGCTATCATCCAATTGCCTCCTCCTTCGAGTTTGCGCCAACTCCAAAGCTTGCAAGGGAAAGCAAACTTTTTACGCCGATTCATCCCTAACTACGCCGAGGTCACTAAAGGTTTTACACGGTTGTTGAAACAGAATGTACAATTCTTTTGGGACGAGATTGCTCAACAATCTTTTGATGCACTGAAACACGCGTTGACCCATGCACCGTTATTGCATCCTCCCAACTACAACCAGGACTACTTCTTATACCTCGCAGCTTCGCATTCCACCATTGGAATGGTGTTAGTTCAAGAAGATGAATTCAACGCAGAGCATGTGATATATTACCTTAGCAGAACCTTAAATCCAACTGAGTTAAAATATTCACATGTGGAGAAATTGGCCCTGGCAGCCGTTCAAGCTGTCCAGCGTTTTCGTCACTACATTCTTCTCCGCAAAACTACTGTTATTTCGGATTGCAACCCTATGATTTATATCTTGACAAAACAACTGCTAGGGGGCAAGTACTCTAAATGGATCGTCATCCTGCAAGAGTTCGACTTGGAGTTTGAGAAGTCCAAGTCTAAGAAATCTTTAGTCTTTGCGGAATTGATGTGTGATTTCCCGAGTGCTGACACAGAGACTGTGGCAGAGGAGTCCATTGCGGACGAATCTTTGTTTCTTATTAGCACTGTAGATCCGTGGTATGGGGATATAATCATCTATCTCCAAACCCAAACCTTTCGGCCTGAAACTTCCAAGGAAAACCGTCGAAAAATTCGGTTTCAATCCCAGCAATACAGAATTATTGGAGATACACTTTATCGCCTGGGGGCAGACTTAGTTTTTCGACGTTGTTTAACTCACGATGAGGCTGAGAGAGTTTTGAATGATTGTCACTCTGGAGCATGTGGCGGTCATATGTCTGGGTATGCCACAGCTCAGAAGGTGTTGCGCGCTGGCTATTTCTGGCCGTCTATGTTTAAAGATTGTATCCTTGCCGTCAGAAAATGCCACAACTGTCAAGTGTTTGATCGCAAGATGCGCGCTCCACCTGCTCCTCTCCACCCTATAATTGCCGCTGGTCCATTCGCCAAATGGGGCATTGACTTTATTACTTGTAACCCTCACTCGGCCGGGGGGCATGCGTATATCATCCTTGCGGTTGATTATTTTACTAAGTGGGCCGAGGCGATGCCTACATTCGACGCAAGCGGCAAGACAGCTGCACTTTTCGTATTCAATCATATCATAACTAGGTTTGGTGTCCCACAAGCAATCATTACGGACCATGGAAGCCATTTTCGAAATGTCATGATGACTGAACTTACAAGCCAGCTTGGTTTGCGCCACGATAGCTCTACACCTTATTATCCGCAAGCCAACGGTTTGGTTGAGTCAATCAACAAAGTTCTAGTCGTCATGATTCGACGGATCATTGGTATCCATCGAACGAATTGGCATAACATGTTATTTTCGGCACTATGGGCATATCGAACTTCAGTGAAAAATTCAACAGGTTTCACCCCTTTTCAGCTAGTTTATGGCTTAGAAGCTGTGTTACCTATTGAGTGCGAAATCCCATCACTTCAAATGGCTGTCGAATTACTTCCAGCTACTTCCGAAGAGGAGAAACGGTTGTTATACTTAGCTAAATTAGATGAGACTCGACGTGACGCTACTTTAGCTATCGAGACTCACGCGAAACGAATGAAAGCTCAGTACGATAAAAATGTAACCCCTCGAAGTTTTTCGGAAGGAGACCTAGTACTATTATATGATCAAGCGAACGATAAGCTAGGTGCTGGAAAATTCGTTCCCATGTGGCATGGGCCCTACATTGTAAAGCGAAAGCTAGCAAAAGGGGCTTATGAGTTAGTTGATTTTGATGGGGACTCTTTGGGCAAACCCAGAAATGGACTTTACCTAAAGAGGTATTATGCTTAAAATGGTGGATGGAGAAATTTTTAGATAGGTTAGATTTCCTTTCTAGCTAGCAAGTGTGTTAGTTTAGTCAGTGTGCTTAGCTTAGCAAGTGTGTTTTTTCGTCATTATTTTGGCTCATCTTGGTTTTACTCTTGATATTGTAGATGTCGACGCCTCTCCAAACATACATTGGATTTGCTGATGGTGCTTGTCGTAGTACACGGAATATCTCTTCCGCAGCTTGGGTTATCTATTCGCCCTCTGACGAGTTAGTTTCTATGCATGGGGTAAGCCTCGGTCAAACAACGAATAACATTGCAGAATACAGTGCAGTGGTTGAATTATTATCCGAATCTATTTCATTTGGAATTCGACGTTTGATAGTGAGGTTAGATTCTGAACTTGTTGTATTACAGCTTAATAGAGTTTATGCCATTAGAAATCCTGTGTTATTAAGGTTGTTTTTGAGAGTGCGTCTCTTGGAACGTGAATTTGATTACATTGAATATCAACATATTCCAAGGTCTTTGAATACATTAGCAGATGCAATTGCTTCTCAAGTGTTGGACAGACATTTATAATAATCATGCAAGTAAATTTAAAGACATTTCATCATACATGTTAAACAAGATAAGCCGATAATAGTGATATATAGATATAGATAGAAGTGTGTCCAAAAAATATATACATCGTCTTCGATCATAGGTTTAACACACCTTATGATCGGCAAAATGATAGTGCAAAAAGTCAAAAATGTCACATGTGACTACAAAAGTGACTAGTCAATCACTGGTGGTGCTCTCTGTACGACACCACTGCGCGGGCTATCTTGCGCAGAAATCTCCTAAACGGTCCAGGGACTGCAACCACGAAGCGCTGAAGCCTCATTGGAATGTCATCCATAGTAGTCTCAGGTATATCTGCCGTGAGACGCTCTAGATCATGCTCCAAATCGGCTAGTACTTCTGCTGTCGCATCCTGTAAGGCCGGTGCCGGTGCAGCTGGATGTCGTCTGTCGTAAGGCCGGAGATTGGCTGGACGCTGTGGTCCAACATCTGCATTTTTAAAAATTTTACTGTTACTTTGAGACGATATATATGAAAAATAAAAAAATACATAATTAGAAAACTTGTGAAAATGAAAGTACCTCTGTCATCCCATTGTTCTCCCTGTGGAAGAACCATGTCCGGATCACCTCTGAAATCCATTCCGGCATATGGAAAGTCTTGTATCACAAAAAGCTGGCCCTCTAGCCAGTCGAAGTAACTGTCAGAGAATCGAACCACTGCAGCACCCTCGTCAGGATGCCGGGCCATCACCGCTACCCATCGAATAAGCTTTGGCTCCCGAGGACCCAAGTCATCAACTGTGAGTTGCTGAGGGATCAGCATAGGAATTCTCTCCAAGGCAAAGCTCACGACTAGAGGCCCATATCCAAAAGTCTTTAATCGTCCGTTCTTTGCCTTGGTTAGTTGGCTCTTCATATGAGCCGACACAGCTTCGCACCAGTTGAAGATGGTGCCTTGGTAACAGTCAACTGCCATCCGCATTTGGGATCCGGAAGCAATGTGCAAGGCGGCCGCGCCACAAATCCTAGTGACCGTAAATGCAATAACTCTAAGTTCCGCCAGAGCGATGTGCTTTATCTCCACACCTTTTTTATGGTGAGTCCCTGGTCTGCACCACTCCTCGCGGAGATCATCAAGGGATTGGCCACCCGGCCTGGTCCCCGCAAGGTTGAGTTGCTCACCTCTGTTTGGCAAGCCAGTGAGAAAGTATACATCCGAGGGCTCTATCTCGAGCTGGTGCCCTCCCATGTAAAAACATTGATCTTGAACGTTCCATCGCTCAACTAGCCATTCCAAAAATCTTACCTGGCCCCTCATGCCCGGTATGGTCCAATATTTGTACAATCCACATGTTCTTAAGGCATCCAGAGAGGGTTGGTGGTTAATCGCAGCTTCATCGTCTTCTACGTGCTCTCTCTCTCTCCAGTCCAACATGTTTTGGCCCCTGCACATCAAAAGAGTCAATTAGAAATTAATTTGAGAAAATTTGGTGGTTTTTTGAGAGAGTTAGGGTTTTAAAATGCGCCCTTTGCGGAAGACGCACCCCGGCTTTTTAGCACAGGGCGTCCGGACGCAGCTCGCCTGAAGGCGGACCGCGTCCCCAGACCTTTTTCCCGTGTGAGAAAAAGTCGGGGGACGCGGCCCACCCGAAGGGCACCTGCGTCCGCCGAGGGGCGCATTTTGAACCCAAAACCCCCCCAAAAAATGAAACAGAGACCAAAAACAAAAAACTAAACGGATAAAAATGAAGAGTGGGATGTGTAAAATACCTCGGTGAAGCGGCGTTCGATTCCGACGGTCAGATTTTCCGCAGCAACCACGGGAAGTTTCTTGTCAAAAGCTCCTTTTTCAACCTCAACAGTGAAACGGTAAAAATGACATGGTAAAAGGTCTTTTTATAGGTTTTTTGGATGAATTAGTTCATTTTTTACCATGAAAAGATGTTTTCAAATGTATTTTTGCCTATTTTAAACAGGTATGAGTATTGTGTCGCTTTTGTGCAGGACGAAGGGATTTCAAGGGAAATTGTAATTTTTCACAAACAAAATTTCAGAGTCATCTTTTAAGCCCTTTTCTGACTCCTAAAACATGAAAAGATCGCCGAGTGTTTCTTTTTCACTCGTTAAAACGGAATTAAAAGACGGTCCCCTTTTAGCTCTTTTCTGACCGTAAAATCAGGAAAAGATTGCCGGGTTTTTGTCGTTTCAAACTCGATAAGGAAATAAAACGACGTGTCTTTGATCGCTTTTTACTTTTCAGGTCAACGATACTATTATGAAAGTACTCCTTGGTCGAAAGATCAAGCGGTTCCCCCAGGTATTATTTTATACTTTTTCGGGCTTGAGGGACACAAATATACGAAAAAGTTCAACGTGGAGTTTCCTTAAGTTTTTCAGACTCTCTAAAAATGAAAAACGCCGAGTTTCTCCTATACTGGGCTCGTTAAACTTTTACAGTAAAGGACCTGTTCAATTACAAACAGGAACGAACCACTTCTTCCTAGGGTTCGCATTTAAACTAGGTTGGACTCGTCCGAAGGATGAGCTTATAATCAAGCATATGTTATCCTCCTCAAGCTTGTTAAAAAAATAAAGAGGTACTCGCCAGAAATGGTGGGGGAAAAAAGAGAAGAATGAACCTATTTGTCACCTTTTGCCTCAGAAGAAACTTTATTACCGCTCTTGAACACGACACTTTTCATTCACCTGGGTTGGGAAATCTTTTACCTCACAGTTGACTAAATCACTTTGAAAATCTTTAACCGGGTTCAGGGATCAACTTTGAGTTATTCGTCACCAAACCATCTGTTGTGTCGTTATGTGTTCAAGAGGTCTGCAAGCAAAACTTTCATCTGCAAAATACTTGTCATCCATTGACCATCCCTGAGTCAGTCCTTACAGCAACATTTCTTCAACTTGAACAATGATTTCGTGTTGCAGGCTTGCCTGCAACGGGTCGCTTTCTATCGACATCGACACATTATCTAGAAAGATGACTTAGGAATCGACAGTACCTTGAAGTCTGCATGCATCAATGGCAGGTTTCTCGCCTTTGACGTCAGTTTACATCATTGACTTTCGATCAAAGGATTCCGTGAAGTGTTCGACATCAAAACATCTATTCACATTTCACGGGTTGTGCTTGGTACTTTGAGGACCATTGACATTACTGGTGGTTTCTCTCACGCTTGCTAACAGTTTACATCATTGACTGGTAATCAAGTGGTTTCTACCATGTTCGACATCGAATCATTTAATCACATGGCTAGAATCGTACCAATTCGGGAAGTAGAAGTGAAGACCCTGGATCTAGTTTCTACCATCCAGGCTGCGAGGAGTTTTGTATTCATTATCTATGTAGACTAATCATAAACAGATGGCTGCGTCCATACTGTGTCTACAAAAGTCTATAAAAATGATGTACTGCAAGATCATTCCTATATCAGAATAGTTAGTCCATTAGTTAAAGTTTTGAATCTGAGTATGGGAATGCCTACCTCAGTGATGATATAATCTTATCCATGTATTTTGTGTTGAAAATTGCAGGTTCCAACCAGGCCATCCACAAGGCAATCCTTGAAATGATAAAGCGCTTCACCCTTCCTAGAATTACAAAACCCTATTCTATTCCAGGCTTCGCACTTTAGGGGGCAATCTGTTACACTAAAAAATGTCACCTTGACTACTTACAGTTAGTATGGCTCCAATCAACAAGTCATGCTACCCTCTTAGGCAAGTCTCATGCCTCTGTTATCCATCTCAAACTCAAAGAAGAGAGAAAGTCTTGTAAAAATCATGTTTATCTCTGGGGTCGCAGGTTCTCTCTAGCCTTACCTGCGGGGACGCTGATCATGTTCACAAAATATGCGTCCATGGACGCTCTGTATGTTAAGGGACAGGTGCGTCCCTCTGTAAAAGGCAAAATGCGCGAGTTTTATCTTGAAAAAGTTACTTGTGGTTACTTCTAGAACATTCTAGAGGTCGGTTTGATGAAATGAATGCGCCTCCAGTTGGTTCATGTATCTCTATTAAGGGGGAACCTATCCCATCAATAAGGGAGCTATCCCACCCATAGAGGGGGATGATCCCATTGATAGTGGACCTGAATAACCTCTTTACAGCACTATAAATGAAGGCATTGAGCCAGAAGGAGAGGAGGTTGGAGCTATACATTTTCTTTGGGTAAATGCTGCAGGATTTAGGTCTTCCATTAGAGCCTTTGTGAGGAGAGATTGTCTTCACTTGATTCTACTTGGGAGAGGGTGAGCTTTGTCAAAGTAGAGGAAAACCCTTGATGGACCCTGGGAGGAACTTGCACAACACCAAGGCCAGGTTGTAAGAGTTTCTTTGTTTCGTTATTAATACAAACTGGTTTATTTTTCTCAATAGCTTATGTTAATGAGTTATTTCATGTGTTCCTTGGTCTGCATGTTGAATATATGTTTTATTATATGAAATGCAAGTGCTTGGTAATTGTTTGATTGTTTGTGGTTGCAGGAATTGACTTGAAGGAGGAGCTCATCCGGATCGTCAAGAACGGACTTCAACAACAGCGTTTTGGAATAAGGTAAGCCTAAACACTTGTAGTTTTCATGTTGTAAAAGGTGTATTTAGAGAAAGATCACTCCATTTTGTCTTGTTTGTCATTAGAATGTCTTAGACTTCTAGGAAGGTCAGTCGTGTCCGCACCCTTGACAGATTCCGTGTGACAAGAGGAGATGCTTCTACAATGTAATGAATCCAAAACTAAACTGTACCTCGAACATAATGAAGTATTCTTTTAGCTTCTTTCCAATGTATTTCATGTGGGTTTTGTATAAACCAAGCGATAAGGCCAACAACAAAGGAAAGGTCAGGATGGGTATGGGTCAGATACACAAGTTTTCATACAAGCTGACGGTATAAGGTAGCATCAACTTCAGGGGAAGTACAAGTGACTGAAAGTTTGGCTCCATACTGAAAGGGAGAAGGGGCTAGCTTATAGTCTTCCATGTGAAAGTGGTGTAGAAGATCACATGCATACCTGGTCTGGGAAATGGAAACGCCTTCCTTGGATTGCAAGACTTGAAGACTAAGAAAATAATGCCAATGTCCTAAGTCTGTCATGTCAAAATAAAATTTAAGGCTATAATTCACATGGTTTATAAGGTTGGGATCACTACCAGTAAGGATAAGATCATCAACATAAAGAACAAGAATGATAAGAGACTTACCCACTTTCTTGGTGTAGATAGTCTTGTCAGAATGACACCTAGAAAATCTAGTATCTAAAAGAAAGCTATCCATTTTGGCATACCAAGCCCGAGGGGCTTGCTTGAGACCATAACGGGACTTCTTTAGCTGACATACAAGGCTAGAGTCAGTTTTTATACAACTAGGAGGTTGTTCCATATGGATTTCTTCATGCAAGTCTCCATGCAAGAAGGAAGATTTAACATCCATCTGATGGAATTCCCATTTGAAAGAGGCAACAAGGGAAAGAACAAGGCAGATAGAGTTCATTTTGGAAACAGGGGAGAAGGTTTTAGTATAGTCAATGCCTTCAACTTGTGAAAAACCCTTAGCAACAAGACGAGATTTATGTTTATCAACTTTTTCATCTGGTCCAAACTTGGTTCTATAAACCCATTTGCATCTAACAAGTTTTCATCCCTTTGGAAGAGGAACAAGATCCCATGTATCATTTTCCAATAATGAACGATATTCTTCATTCATAGCTGCGTCCCAATCTGGATGGCCTGAAGCTTCTACAAAGTTGTCAGCATCATAATTTTCTGAAGCTTGAGCCAGTAAATAAAAGGCTCTATCGAGCTAAGAGCCTGTATGTCGTTGATCTATAGGGTCACCTACAAGAGCACTTGTTGCATCTCGAGTAGCATGGACCCATTTTGGAAGTTGAGGAGCTGAAGGAGGATCCTGAGAAGTGGGGGGAGGATTTTCACTCTCGATGTCATCATCTGAAGAAGAAATATTTTCAGAAGTAGAAGGGATAGAGAGAGGTGGCACATTTGCCGAACTAGTCTTGTAGGCAGATATATTTTCAACAAAATTTACATCTCTTCTAATGATAACATTTTTAGACTTAAATGGAATAAGTCTATATCCTTTTACGTCTTCAGAATATCCAACAAAAATACATTTTCACTCTTAGTTTCTAAAGCTTTATGTTTCTCATCTGGAATATGGGCCCATGCTTCACTTCTAAAAACACGGAAGTGACTTACATATGGTTTGATTGAGCTCCATGCTTCTTATAGAGTGATATTCTTTAAAACCTTAGTAGGAGTGCGATTTACTATGTAATTTACATAGTTAATTTATTTTGCCCAAAATTTAAGACTAAGTCCTTTAGATTGAAGCATACAATTAACCATTTCCTTTAAGGTGCGACTCTTCCTTTCAGCTTTTGTTGTGGAGTATATGGAATTGTATGTTGCATTTGAATTCCATGCTCAGTGCAAAAGTTGATGAATTTGTTGTTAACATATTATCTGCCATTATTAGATCTTAGCTTAAGAATTTGATGTCCGTATTGTTTCTCAACAAAGGCCTTAAAGGCCAAGAACATGTTAAATACTTCACTCTTAAGTTTTAAGAAGTATATCCAAGTGCGTCTGGAGAAATCATCAATGAAAGTTAAGAAATACTTGTAGCCAGAGAATGAAACAACTGGAAGTGGACCACATAAATCACTATGCACAAGCTGTAAAGGGGCTGAGGCATGCCAAGAGGCATGTTTTTCAAAACTATCCTGATGATGTTTTCCGAGTACACATCCGGAACAAACACCATCTCTGCAAGATACCATAGGAAGACCTATCACCATATTTTCTTTACATAGATTTTGAAGGGAGTGATAGTTTAAGTGACCAAATCTCTCATGCCAAAGTTTTCTCACTTCATCATTATGAGAAACAAATACTGAGGGAAGAGTTGATGACCCAAAGTTGTTAAACTTATACAACCTTGTAGAATCATCAACAATGCCAGTAGCTAAAATCTGTCTAGGATATCTAAGGTCCTTAATTACAACAAATAGAAGGTTGTAGGATAAGGTTGGAACACATAATACATCATTAAATTGACCATTGTCTAGATGAACAGTTCTAGTCCCTACAACACTAAGAGATCTGTCATCACCAACATATATATTTTTGGTGTTACAATCATTTAAAGAAGAAAACATGGCTTTGTTTTTGGCCATGTGATAAGAAGATACAGAATCAATTAGCCACTCATGAGAATGAGAAGAAGAAGATACATTTAGTGCGTAACTAGACCGAGATGCTTGACAACCACATGCAGAAAGTGCTATTCCTGAAGATGAAATTGAAGTTGAAGAGTGCTCCAAGTGGATGTTACGCTTCTTCATTGCTACTTCCAAGGCCTCCATCTTCTTAAAGCATTTAGATTCTAAGTGGCCATCTCGATTACAAAAGTTACAATGTCTATCAATCTTCTTCCGTTTTTTTTTATTTGACTTATAATTTTTTTGAATTGATTTTTCATTTTGAGAATGAAATTGCTTAGGACCCTTGTTGGGTTTATGACCATTCTTTTTAGATACTGCATCTTAGGATTCTTTGAATTTGGTTGTTGCTGGGCAGTTAAGGCTTTCTTAGAAGAGGTTCCAAGATTAAGAAGACCAAGATGTAAGATTTTTTCTTGTTCTCTTATTAAAGAATCACAAAAGGCATCAAAAGAGGGGGACTTGTAGTCTTGTCCTTGAGAAATAAAGGCTTCTCTAGTAGAATGGAAGGTGGAAACAAACATAGAGTAGGTTGATCCCAACTTAGTAAGAATGGAATAGATAAGGCTACCATATTCTTTCTTAACCTTAACACCTTTCAAGAGAAGTCTAAGGGTCTTGAACTTGGACAAAAAATCTTCAATGTAAGAAAAATTATTTGGGTCCAACGTAAACAACTCATTTTCAAGTTGATGGGCTCTAATTTCATTTTTAATTCCAAAAAATTTAGTGAGTTGTTTCATTGCTTCATTAGGGGTATCAAGTTCTATGATATGAAATCTAAGGTCTGGAGAAATAGACATCCCTATCAACCCACGTGCTTGATCTTGCCTATTTTCCCATTTGGCTACCTTATCATCATCTTTAAGTTTAGCTTCTTGGCCTGAAGCTATTTGGTAAAGACCTTTACTTCTAAGTAAATCCACAATGTAGGAACACTATTGGAAGTAGTTGGTGTTGTCAAGAATAACTTGGCATGGAATTTCCATTCTAACAGAAACTGAAGCTGTATATGCTGAAACTAAGTGTTCCAATGGAAAGATCTCGAAAAATTAGGCTGATTAAAAAGGCTCTTTAAACAACTTTCGAATGAAGAAGTTATGACTTTTTGAAGAAAAGTTGTTGAATATGCCGATGAAGGGCATGAATGTGCAGAAGTGAATGATAATGTTATATTTAAAAAAGAAATCGCCGTGTAAATCCACAATGTAGGACCACCATTGGAAGTAGTTGGTGCTGTCAAGAATAACTTGGCATGGAATTTTCATTTTAACATAAATTGAAGCTGTAGATGTTGAAACTAAGTGTTCCAATGGAAAGATCTTGAAAAATTAGGCCGATTAAAAAACAATGGCTCTATAAACGGCTTCCAAATGAAGAAGTTATGGCTTTTTGAAGAAAAGTTGTTGAAGATGCTGACGAAGGGCATGAATGTGTGGAAGTGAATGATAATGTTATATTTAAAAAAGAAAAGCCCCCCCTACCCCCCCCCCCCCCCCCCCCCCCACTCCCCCACTTTCCAAACTTAATCTAATTAGCTTACTTTAAAAAAATATTTTATGTGAACCACTTTTATAAATAATTGAGAGTCACTTTTACAACGGTACTTTATGAGATACCCACTAAATTGTAACTTAAATAAAAGATAAAGAGACTTTAGAATTTTAAGTGACTCACTTTTTATAATGGGTGAGAGCACTTTTACATAAAGTAACTTTAAAACATAAGTTATATGTGCCTTTTGAAAAAGTAACTCAACAAAAAGAAAGACTTGAACTAAAGACCTCTATTCTCATAAAGTAACTTTGGACCAAGTGAGCTAGTTTAAAAGGTTAGTAATTTTTGGAAAAGAGGAAGGGTTTTTTTTTTTAAGTCACTGAAGCTTTGGGCTGCGCATTTACTTTAAAAAGCTATTTTTTCCTACAAAAAAAAAACCACACAACCCAAAACGGACATGCAAAAAAACCAAAACCTTATTGCTTGAAGTTAGCTTTCGCCAAAAACTAAATATTTTCCTCAATGTTTCTAATTTTTCGAGATCACACTAAGGCGTGGCAAAAAGATAATACACATGAGAAAAAATCCTTCCTTTCTGTTTCTGATTTTCCCAGATCACACAAAGTCGCCGGCCAAAGAGCATACGCAGAAAATAAAGGTATAGATCCAGTAATAAAAAACCATAGAGATAAACAAACAGAAATAAATAGAGAGATAAATAACTAAAACTGCAAATAATGACTGTATACCTCCACATCTTAAAAATTACGTAGCTAGGGCTACCAGAAACCTTTTCATGTGAAACGAAAGGGGTTCCTCACTGGAATAGATGCTCATAACACAATAGAGCAGTCGCCTTGGCCCGAAAGCGATCAGAAATAGTAGATCTAGGAAATGACAGTCGGATGCAGTTGTATCGGCTTCAGATTTTGATCACCCACGTATGCAGTGCTCAAATATATCTGATACGATGTAGGAATTTACAGGGTAAGTTCCTGTGGTGAAGTAAAATTATAAGTGAGACACGAACGAATTCCTCTAGCCCGATGATAGGTCTAGCCACAACAGATACATTCTATGGAAGATTTCCTTAGGTTAGAACCAAATAAGAGGGCCTACCTCTTAGTCCATTTATCCTGTTTGATGATGTCCTTGCTTGCTCAGTCTAGCTATCTCTCGCTTCTTTCTTCAAGAACTTTAAATGAGTAAACAACAACAAATAACAAATGAGACAATAAACAAATTGTAATTCAACCTACTTAACAAGTCAAGAAACATTAAGTCATGAATGAATAATATAACAAAACATGTAGGAAATCAATTGATAGTTGCATATATTAATATAAAAGAGAGATTACAACCATTTTTCTTGATGTTGCAGTCCTCCTTTGACAAGACCAGGTTCCCACACACTTCTGCTAGCATTCCATGATGGCCTCAAGCAACAATAGTTTTAAGGCTCTTCCCTTTAGGCTTCACTCCAAACCAAATCACACTTCTCCCTCACACAACTAGATAGCTACAACTAGTAATAGCTTGTTGTCTACTCCAAACAAAAATAGCATAAGCACACCAACATCAACACTAACACTAGCTTGTGCTTGGGAAGAAGGGAGGTTTTTATAGGAAAAATGGATGGGAGATGGATCCTCCTCTCATGGGAAAAAGACTTATCCCTTGAGGTAGTTCCATCATTATAGGGGAAAGGAGCCCAAACTAATATCCTCGATCCCATCCAGCCAAACCATTTACTAGACTTTCATTACGAAGCCTCTAGAGTTGGAACCTTTGGCTCCAAATTTAAAAAACTTTCCAAAACAAGACCGACGCGATTGGAACACAGCTTAGTCACATCGGTCAGCATGAGGGATAGTGATAATCTCTACACATCAGTGTGGGGAATAAAAACGTCATTAGCACCAGCCTTGTAAACTGGGAAAAACAGAAGTTTCAGGGGAAATGGTACAAAAGGGAATTGATCTACTCATGAAGAGGGACACAATGGGAGTTTCTTCATGAAGGAAAAGCATGTGGGGTTCACTGTAGAGGTCCTCCAGGATCAAGGAATGGGGAGTACATGGATAGTGACAAAATTCTATGTAACAGATGCCCCCTAAAGCGTGAAGGCTGAGCTGGAGTGAGGGATGAAACGCTTTATAAATCAGTGCAGGGAACTGGTCTGCCATAGGAAAACCTACAAGAAAGTAAAAATACATATACATAAATTGAGATCTCTATCAAATGATACATGAATCATGGCATGGACACAACCATCGAGAGAATGATCATGTAAATAGATCTAGGTATGGGTGCAGCCATCCGTCAAAGAGGATCATAACGAAACCATGGTATGGTCACAACCATCCAATAATGAGAAGGATCACATATGATAACTCATGGTCTGGTCGTAGCCATCCATCTAAAAGAGACATGCATATCATCATAACCATGTCACATCACTTTGCAACCTCGAATTTTGTGATTTGAGCCCAGGGTCTTGTGCTCCAATATGATCCGATCAAAGTACAAATTCTAACATGTGAATAGATGTGTTGATGTTGAATGTGTTAGAAAGTCGCTTGATTACTAGTCAATAATATAAACTGTTAACAAGCACAAGAGAAACCACCAATAATGGTCCTCAAGGTACTATTAGCACAATTCACTGAAAGTGAATAGAGGAACTGAAGTTGAACACCTGTGAAATCAATCGATCGAAAGCCAATGATGTGAACTTGTCATCGAGTGCGAAGAACTTGCCATTAGGGCATGCAACCTCTAAGGTATTGGAAGGGAGTCTCTTGGTCAACTTCCTGGATAATGAGTTGAAGTTGATGGAAAGTGACCATGTCGAAGGAGGGCCAAAATGGATCCGACATCATCAATGCGAGACGAGAGGATGCAAAATGATTTTGGATGATACAGAATTTTAGAGGCAAGTGTAACTGTAGAAGGACAATTCTTGAACATATTGGTGACACAACTAGAAGTTTGGTAGCTTTTGGATCCATAGGATTGATGATCATGATGACGTAGCAGAGATCAAATGGAAGGCAAAAAAGAATGGCCCAACCTAGGAAGGTCAACGATACAAAGGAGGATGTTCCAACCTGACATGAAGCAAAGAGTGTCATGTTCAAGAGTGAGCTTTTGACACAACTGATAGATTTTCCCCCCCACCATTTCTGGTAGGTACCCCAATTATTTTTTAATCACAAGCTTGAAGGGGATAGCATCTGCTTGCACTGTAAGTTCATCCTTCGGACGAATCCGACCTAGTAAGTTTAATGAGCCCTAGGAAGGAGAAGCTCATGTTCATCATGGTGACGAATCTGATGTCGTTTAATAGTTTAACGAGTCCGAAAAAGGTGTAACTGTTATCAAACTAGCTCACAAAAAGATAGAAAATATAGATCAATGCCTTAGAATTCAGCCTCTTCAAGGGGGCAACCTCCTTTACATTACACAAATGAATGATTCTTTGATGATTCAAATGAAAAAACCTCCTTTCTATATATAGGAGTCTAAGGAGTCACAATATAACCCAGCCGACCTAACAATGATAATATAAAGACACAAAAATAACAATAGAGGATTCTATGGGGCACAGTAATAACAATATGGGGACAATAGGGGCACAACAATATTAATAAGGGATACAACTACTATAGTAATGGGGTAATCACTAGTATTATAGGGACCTAACATGCCCCTCTCCTACAAAAAAGTGTTGTCCTCAACGCTTGAGTAGTTCTGGATGCTTCCGCATAAAATTCTTATCCTCCCATGTGGAATCTTCAGCGGATAAGTTCTTCCACTTGATGAGACACTTCGAAATTGATCGATTTCGTAGCTGTCGAGTTCTTGTTTCTACGACTGCTTCTAGTTCCAATATAATTTTTCCTTCCTCATCAAGTTCTAGCAATATTGTTTGAACTGGGAGCTTGTCTCCTATAACCTCCTTTAAACATGAAACATGGAAAACTGGGTGCACTCGAGAAGTTGCAGGAAGCTCCAATTTGTATGCCATAGTACCAATCTTTTGCAACACCTTGTACGGACCATAATACTTTGGTGAGAATTTATTATCCTTCTTAGCTTGCTTGAGGGACATTTGTTTATATGGTTGTAGCCGTAGGAATAGCCAATCACCTACATCAAAACTTCTTTCACTGCGATGTTGATTTTCCTATTGTTTCATTCTATTCTGTGCCAACACAAGGTTATCCTTTAAGAGTTGGAGGACTTGTTGTTGATGCTCGATGTGATGTTCCACTGCTTGAACCTTAGAATTTTCTCTTAAATATGATGTGATGGATGGTGGCTGATATCCATAAAGTGGCATAAATGGGGTCATTTTGGTTGCTGTATGGAAGGAAGTGTTATACCAGCATTCAGCCAGAGGCAACCATTTGACCCATTGTGTTTGTTTATCAGATACAAAGCAACGAAGATATCCTTCCAAACATTTGTTTACTATCTCAGTTTTCCCATTAGATTGAGGATGATAAGATGAGCTATGAGCTAACTGAGTACCAAGACAAGAAAATAATTCTGTCCAAAAATTTCCAGTGAAAATGGGATCCCTGTCACTTACAATAATCTTTGGGTTTCCATGTAGCTTTTGAATTGTTTCCATAAATGCAGTAGAAATTGTACTAGATTTAAATGGATGTGATAATGCACAAAAGTGTGCATACTTGGTAAGTCTGTCAACTAACACCATGATGACACTCTTTCCCTCAGACTTGGGTAAACCCGTGATAAAATCCATTGAACCTCCTGCCAACGTTCGTTTGGAATGGATAAAGGTTGTAATAGACCCGAGATCTTAATTGTTTCAACTTTATTTTGTTGGAAAACCAAACATTCTGCCACAAACTTTTGAATACCTGATTTAAGGCCATCCCAAAAAAATTCCTTCTTAACCCTATGGTAAGTTTTTTAAAATCCTGAGTGCCGTCCTAAGGGAGAAGTGTGAAATTCCATAAGAATATTTTGCTTGAGTTTGGAATTCTTACAGAGGTATAAGCGATCTTTGTACCATAACAAATCATTTTGCTAGCTAAACTTATCAGATGTACTGGAATATTGTTGTAACTTTCGAATAAGTGCTCACACTTCTTCATCATTCTTCCATTCCTCCCTTGCTTCGTTTATCCAACCTGGTTGGATAATAGAAATGGCACATAACAATGCTTCCGCATCCTCATCCTTTCTTGAGAGTGCATTTGCCACCACATTTTGCTTCCCTTTTTTGTAGATGATTTCAAAGTCATAACCCAACATCTTTGTGACCCACTTTTGTTGCTCTTCAGAGGATAATCTTTGTTCTAAAAAGTATTTAAGGCTATCATGATCCGTTTTTACCTTGAAGTGTCTTCCCATTAGGTAGGGTTGCCATTTCTTAAGTGCATGTAGTATTGCCAACATTTCCTTCTCATAAGTAGCTTTTTGTAAAAACTTTCCCTTGATTGGATGACTTTCAAAAGCAATGGGTCTTTGATCTTGCATTAAAACAACACCAATTCCATTTCTTGAAGCATCACATTCCACAATAAAGTTTTTTGTGAAGTCCGGTGTAGCTAAGACCAGTGCTTGGCACATTCCCTCTTTAAGATGTTCAAAGGCCTTTGTTGCTTCCGGAGTCCATGAAAATGCATCTTTCTTCAATAATGTTGTTAGAGGTGCTATTATTCTCCCATAATTCTTAACAAACTTGCGATAATACCCTGTCAACCCGAGAAATGGGGATTTTCCATTCCTTAATGGCTTTAATTTTGCTAGGGTCTATCTTAACTCCTTTATGAGATACAACATGACCCAGATATTCCACCTCTTGTACTCCAAAGAAACAATTGGATCTTTTTTCATATAATTGTTTCTCCTCCAATAGTTGTAGCACCTTGTCAACACGTTCAACATGATCCTTCCAAGACTTGCTGTAGATTAGTATATCATCAAAAAATACTAACACAAATTTTCTAAGGGTGGGTTTGAAAATGGAATTCATCAAACCTTGAAATATAGAGGGTGCATTGGTAAGGCCAAAAGGCATGACCAAAAATTCATAATGACCCTCATGAGTTCTAAATGCTATTTTCGGAATGTCTTCAGTCTTCATTCTAATTTG
The DNA here is from genome assembly GCA_031772625.1 of Pinus tabuliformis. Classification (NCBI taxonomy): domain Eukaryota; kingdom Viridiplantae; phylum Streptophyta; class Pinopsida; order Pinales; family Pinaceae; genus Pinus; species Pinus tabuliformis. The sequence continues at coordinate 209,633,835 of CM062810.1, read as the reverse complement.
ATGATATCTTGAACGAAGATCCAACTTGGTGAAGTAAATTGATCCATGCAATTCATCCAGTAATTCATCAAGGACAGGAATGGGAAACTTATCTTTAATAGTGAGCTTGTTGAGCTCCCTATAATTTGGACACATGTGCCATGATCCATCCTTCTTGTGCACCAATACTACTGGAGGAGATAAAGAACTTTGACTAGGTTGAATTATACCAGCCTCTAGCATTTCTACAACCATACGTTCAATTTCACTCTTTTGGGCATAGGGATATCTGTATGGCCTGATGTTTGGAGGAACACTTCCTGGAATCAGATGAATAGCATGATCATGATCACGAATAGGTGGGAGACCTTTGGGAGCCTCAAATACCTTGGAATGATTGTCCAAGACTTTTTGGAGATCTGGAGAAATAGATGATTTCGACGTGGAAGCATCTAGCAAACATAAATGTGCAATTACAGCTCTTTGTTCCTTTTTTAGAAGCTTTTTCATACTGTTAGAGCTGATTATCTTTCCTGGTTTCGCTGCAATACCCCTTAATTCAACTTCCTTTCCTTCCTGTTGAAGCCTCGAAAATGAGGTCTACAACAAGGGGGATACCTGCCCGGTCCGGACCTTGGTTGGCAGCTCCTTTTCTGTTTGGTATAGCGGGTCCGTCTAGGGATGTGGGACCAGTTTCCCAATTTCATTATGTGTGTGAGAAAGATGAATATTTTTGTTTCTAAACGTTTCTAAATGGAATACTTCTACTCTAATTCTAGTCTAATAATAAGGAAAATGTATTCTAATAACAGGAATATGTAAATCTACACTAGCCCGGGGTGTGATTTTTCTTCTATGCGATCTAAAATGATTTCAAACAACAACTAGTAATAAAGATCATTCAGCTATTATGAGAAAAAGAATTCAGTACAGATGAATTACTTTGTATAAAAAGTTAGACGAAACAGTTGTGCAAAAACATATCGCATAATGAGCTATTCATACACTAAGCATAAACAAATAGCTATCACCGTACAAAAGTGCCAAATGATAACTCAGGCATCCATACATTAATATATAAATAACTGAACTGGAAATCACTCTAACACAAGGTAGAAATAGTTAAGAGATAGAAATACCATTTATAACTAGTCCTACTCATGAGCTTCAAGTGATCATGATTTATCTTTCCTTGATCAAATATCTACTAAGAGTACAAAAGTGCAACATCAGTAGCAGATATCAAATGCAAACATTAATAAATCCTATTCCATTCATTCATCAAAACCTCCTCAGAGGGTACAGAAGTGCATGTTCTGGGGATAAGTTTTTGATAAATTTCAGGACCCCTCTCTAAATGCATGAGAGGGGTTTAAATACTACTAAACTAATTCTAAAAATAAATTATTACAAAAATATAGGATGCGGTTTAAATGACCGTCCTCTTTTCAGGAAAATAAACAAAATTAAAGCTAAAATTAAATCTAACATTAAACTATTTCTGTATTTGGTCCTTGAAATCACACGCATGCAGCATCTGTTTGAGAAGAGTCGGCTGGCTGACTTCCGCTTTTAGCTGAGCTGAGAAAACAGAATCGACAAGCGCTGGCACCATCTTTTCGGCCAAATTGATGATACACTTAATAGTCGTCCACTGGCTATGTGGCTTTACCAAGTAAGCCTAGTAATAATCCCAGTTCAACCTGGTTAACCCTTGAATTTCTTTTGCCTTTTCTTGAGCTCTCTGTTTCCAATCTGTCTGCAGTTTTACTTTCTTGCAATTTTTGGGACTTGCAGGTGACTGGGCAACTAGCAGCTTTCCTTTTCTAGAAATTTTTCTCAGCGATGTGCGATTAGCGCATCGGAAACTGCCTCTGTTTCTTGATCTGGGTTTCCTTGATGTGTTTTTCGCCTTTTGCGCTTTTTCCTTCCAACAGATATAAAGTTCAAAATTTGTAAAAATAATACTTCTGTGAACTCTTGACCTTGAGTCTTAAACTGTTTGTTTCTGATTTCTGCGCTGTCCAATATCCACTTCACCATGTCCGTATATGGGAGGATTTTTGGCCTTGCTGCTATTTGGTGTAAGAATGAGCAAGCTAGCTCTGAAAGGGATGCTTCTGAAGAACCATTTGAGCCCGTGGTAGTAGTAACTTCCATTACCCTGGGATTTTCCTCTTCGAGCAGATTATACATGCCTTCCCATGTAGCTATTCCCGCGTCTCTGTTACAGGCCGTGTCTGTATATAAGGGCGCCATTTCCTTTTCTTCTGAGCTCGGGGCTTTGCCTTTCTTTCCCATTTCAACCTGTGTAATGCTTTGTATCGGCCTCTGTCCTTCGTTCCTGCAATTCACAAGTGAAGCGAAAATGAATGACAGGGAAGGGTGATGGGAAAAGTTTTAAATGCCGCAGACATATCAAGCATACCACCTTACGTGAAATGATTCTTTCGATAAGCACGCACCCATAATTCATAATAACTGGCAACTACCTCATTTATTAGCATTAAAGCGCATAACCAGGTGTCAGCTTAGGGAAAATACTTTTCTTGAATAACGTGCCCAAAATATCTGCGATTTTGTGATTTTGCGATTTGCTTTGTAACATCGCAGATCACAACATCGCAAAATCGCAATATCGCAAAATTGATCACTCGTGACATCACATTATAGTATTATCGCTGCATCGTGAAATCACAATATCGCAACATCGCAATATCGCAAATCGCAGAAATGTTATGCGTGACAATATTTGTTAACCTATTTTCTGTGATATGCGATCTTGCGATTGGCGTTATCGCATATCGGCAAATTGAAGTGTTTCAATGAGAGTTGTGCTGAATGTGATGCGATATTTGTTTTTTTATCGCATATCGCGATCTCGCAAATGTTGGAATTGTGCTTGCAAAGTGGCATCTCGCTATCTTAAGCGATGCGATATTTCCTAAGGAAATATTTTAACTTACCTTATCATAAAACTTAGCTTTTTTGGATTTTCCAAGAGGGTTTCGTAAGCTTATGATGGTAATTTTACTTAAAAAGGAAATTTAGACACTATTTTAATTTTTTAGATTTTTAACTAAGGGTCCCCTCTTATTTAGTATTAGGAATAACACTAAATAAGAAGGGGGGTCGTTGCTGGCCACAACAATTGGCGATTCACTTGGAAGAACCAGTTATCTCTGCTGCTTTTTGAATTTTCAAAACTTCCAAAATAGAAAATTGTCCAGAAAGTTAAACTTTATTATAGAAAGATAAAGTAAATTATATTTTAACCTGTCAATTACATTTTGTTTCAACTATTATCAACTTTGATTATTTGTTGCCTCAAGCTAGTCCTTGTATTTACATCAGTCATTACTTGGTTTGTAAAGATAAAACAAAGTCTTCTCTCTAAACCAGTTTTAAATATGCTCATTTGTCGTAGGTAGAGCCTCTGCTGCCAGCAGGCGTTTATAGCCTCGACAGGGTTACCTGTTACCCAGAAATGATCTTGTATCCTACTTAAAGAAACCCACAATTCTCAAAGAAGAATCCATATCCATACTTTCTACTTTCATTTTCTTTTTATTCTTAAAGAGAAATGTCTTGGTTTGATGGCCAATTTTTGACACAGTCATTCATTGATTTATAGCTTTGCTGAACAAGCTGGCTCGTGATGAGATCCCTTGCCTTTTGATTGCAACAATCTTGAGTCTTTGCGCTGTTGTGGTATGCAGCATTGGCAAAGTCAGCAAGTTATAATATCTATGATTATGATAAGCTGACTCGTGATGAGACCTCTCACTCTTTAAGATAAAGTGTATCCTTGGATTGTTCCTCTGAAAGTTATGATTCCCTTAGTAGGGAGGAAGTCATTGTTTCCTTAAGATAGCTCTGGACGACAATAATAGAGTTTTTCGAAATAGCTTTTCTACAGAGAATCTTTATTTTGTTATTGATACTTTTCATTGCACTGATATAAAACAATTTCTCACTAAAGGTTGCTTTCATCACATTTTACTAAGTTGAAACTAGTATCATATCTAAGTTACAGTTTTTAACTGTATCTTTCAATAATAAAGATCAACTTTCCAGAAGATTTGCTATTTATACAAGCGAAAGATCAAAATTTGAAAGAGAATTGGTGTATTTTTCATAAATGCCTAGCGTAACCATTCACAACTGGTCTTATTATGAAAAGAAAAACAACTATTCTACAAAAATAGAAGACTAATCTTCTATGGAAAATATTTCTTGAGAATTTGACCATTAGCAGGTAAAGAATCCCTTTTCCCTGCTAAATCTTGTAACATGAAGGTTGATGGACCTATAATTTCTACAATTTGAAAAGGACCAAGCTACATTCTTTGAAATTTTGTATATTTTCCCTTTTCCTCATGAGCCTTGTCCCATTTTAAAACTAAATCTCCTATCTGAAAATCTTTTCTGGATACCATATTGGAATCAAAAGAGGCTTTCACCAATGCTTGATGATGAGCGTGAGTAATCTTAGCCCTTTCTTGTTGTTCTTCTAATTTAATTAATTCCAGCTGCCTAAGTTGTAAAGAAGAAGTTGGTACTTCATCAATGTACTGAACTAAGGCTAAAGAGGGAATTGCCAGATGTGTTGGAAGAACCACTTCTTTCCCATAAACTAAATTAAAGGGAGAAGTGCCGATAGAGGCTTTCTGTGTTATTTGGTCTGCCCATAAAGCATATATTAAAGACTTATGCCAATTTTTATGATTTTGGTCAATGGTTCGCTTGATGATTCTAATTAAGTTCTTATTTTTGGATTCAGCTAACCCATTCCCTTATGGATAATAATTGGTCGAGTATTTATGTTTGAAACCTCTTTTGAGTGCAAACTCAGTCATTGCATTACCAGAAAAGTATGATGCATTATCAAACATTAAAGCGGAAGGCAATCCAAACCTGGTGATTATGAACTGATCTATGAATTCAATGATATTTTCAGCATTAGCCGTCTTGAGTGGAACTACTTCTACCCATTTAGTAAAGTAATCTATCATTGTGAGGATGTATCTATGCTGTTTAGAAGAGTGAGGAATGATCTCACCTATTATGTCTAATCCCCACTGATCGAAAGGTTGTTCGATGGTAACTGGTTGCAGTGGCAAGGATGGCTTCTTTTGTCTTCTGGCAGCAGTTTGACAAATTTGACATTTTCTTACGTAGTTATGTGCATCTTTGAATAATGTGGGCTAGTAATAGCCTGCACATAAGATCTTATGAGCAGTTGCATCTCTAGCGTAGTGTCCGCCTGCTGGCCCATCATGGAGTTCCCGCAAACTTTTTCAGCTTCAGCTTTCTCAAGACATCTAAGTAGAACATAATCATAATTTATTCTGAAAAGAACGTCATTTACAAGTTGATATTGCTTGGCTTTTATCCTCAGGGCTCTTTTCTTGGTGTGATCAAGGTTTAGAGGAACATATCCATTCTTTAAATAATAAATAATATCAACATATAATGACTCAACATCGTTTAGGCTTACCTCGTATACTTGTACCTCTTCAGATGGATTTTCGGGCATTAGCGATGCTCCTGCCAGCAATTTGCAAAAGCCTTGACCTTTTATAATGTTTGCTAGTTTGATCTCTACGTTGTATTCTTGTAAGGCAGTAACCCAATTTGCCCTTTTCTCACCCACATCCTTTTGTACTAGAAGACTTCTTACCACTGGAAACGGTACTATGATCTTGGTATGTCTCTTGAGTAAGAAAGGTCTGAAATATTTAATTGCTTTAAAAACAGCATAGGCTTGTTTCTCCACATCTGAATAATTCAGTTCAACAGCTTGTAAATTGGAACTGAAAAAAGCAATTGGGGCTTCCACCTTCTCTTGATTTGCTTGAGTGAGTATCGCAGCATATGATCTATCTGAGGCAAATGTATACAAAATAAAAGGATCAGAAAAATTTGGAGTTGCTAACGATGGAGCATTGATAATGGCTTGTTTGATCAGATTGAAAGCCTCATGTTCATCTTGTCCCCATTTAAAGTTTGCATTCTTTTTAATCATGTCTTGTAGAGGAGACATGATTCTAGAAAAATATGGAACGAATCTCTTTACAAGGTTGATCTGGCCGAGGAAAGATTGCATGGCTTTCTTATTATGAGGTAGGGGAACTGCAGAAATTTCTTTGATTCTGTCAGGATAAATGTGAATTCTAGATTTTGACACTATGAATCCTAGAAGCTTCCCTTCACTTAATGCGAAAAAGGATTTTTTCGGGTTAAGCGAAATTCCATACCTTAAACAACGTTGGAAGATTTGTTTTAAATCCCTGAGGTGGTTGTTTCATTTCTTGGAATAAACAGTAATATCATCCAAATAGATTACTACTGACTTATTAACTAATCCTTTGAATGCGATGTCCATGGCTCTTTGAAATGTGGCACCCGCATTAATCAAACCAAATGGCATCTTTTGATATGCGTATGTGCCCCATTTAGTTCTGAATGTAGTTTTCAACTGATCGTCGGGATGTACCAGCACTTGGTTGTATCCTGAGAACCCATCCAAGAATGACATTAATTCTGAGCCCGCAACTGCCTGCAGTATTTGTTCCATGGGAGGTAAAAGAAAATTATCCTTTTGGCAGGCCTTGTTAAGGTTTCGAAAGTCAATGCAGATTTTGATATCTCCATTTTTCTTTCTAACAGGTACCATATTGGAGACCCATTTAGAATGTATAACAGGAAATATTATATTGGCTTTCAATAACTTGTTGAGTTCAGTTTTAATCTGATTTTCTAAATTTGGATGGATGTTTCTTAACTTCTGTTGGACAGGTTTTTCATTATCAATCATTGGGATAGTATGTTGGATGATGGAGGTGTCGTATGTTTTGAGTTCATCATAATTCCAAGCAAAGACACTTTTGTATTGTTTCAAGAGACGAATATATGCTAATTTATCTTCAGGGGCTAGGCCAAGGCCTAAGTTGATGTTCTGTGGTTTCGCATCAGTTCCTAGATTTACTAATTCATAATTCAAAGTTGAACTTTGGAGTTTTGAATTAGTAGATATTTTGAATCGATCTTTCAAATCGTAAAGGTCTTCTAATTTGACTACCGATTTAGGTATGGCATTGTTAGTACTATCCTGTTGCAATTGTTGGTCATGCTGGTCTTTGTCAATTATTTGATTGGTGTAGGATCCTTCAGATGTGAGAAAACTCACGATATCAGGATCATCATTGAAAATCCTCCAATTGGTGATGTTATCAGGAATAGATGGTCTAAAAATTAACTCAATTGAAAATCGGTCAGGGCTAAAATCTTCTGAAGGAATGAGCTTGGAAGCTACATTGGCTAAGAGGTCTGCGCTAGCATTTTGGAGTCTAGGAATTGATGAGATATTAAATGCTATAAAATGTTCAGTTAGATCTTGAACTAAATATTGGTAATGCTTTAAATGGCTTGATAAACAATGTATAGTATTGCATACCTGTCTGATTATAATTTCAGAATCTCTGAAAACTTGCAGGTATTTGATGCCTAATCCGATTGCCTTGTACAAACCTTGTACTAGAGCTTTGTATTCTGTGGTATTGTTGGTGCACTCGAATTCGAGTCTGCAAGTTAACATGGTTTTATCTCCCTCTGGGCTTATTAACACACATCCTGCTCCTGATCCTTCGTTAGACTTAGAACCATCAAAAAATAATTTCCAAAACAAAGATTTATTTACAAGACTATCTATAAAATTAATGCATTTAGAACTATCTGTTTGAGAAAAAATTTCTACTTGAGACAGGACAAAATGTTCTAAGTAAGGTGAAGTATGAGCATTAAAATTTCCTAAGAAAGAATTTACTGAATAGTTGCCAATAATGTTAGAATTATATCTACTGGTTCATTTTGTCCCTCGAGTTTTGTTACTATGTATTTTTGATGTCGTTCACATTAAACTTTTATTTGGTTTGGTTTACTATTATAAGGTAGCCACATATGTGACCATTCAATTGCAAAGTATCCATGAAGTTTTTCTGACCAATCTCTGCTAAGAATTAAGCCATAAAATTCAGGAATATCAGCAACCAAAATGTCGATAACTTGACATACCTTTGGATTGGATGATAGCCTTATGGTAACCTAATTTAACTCACCAATCACTTCAACTTGCGATCAATCTAGCTGAACTATGCGCACAACAAATTTCTGTGGTTGAACATTCAATTTTGCACAAATTGATCTTGGCAAAATATCTGATGAAGCTCCAGAATCCACTAAGCAATTATGCACATTTTTATTGAAGATTTCATAAGTAAGGAGAAATGGGGGAGTATGCGATCTTGATCTTCCTCCAATTAATGCGATATTGTTTGGATCAACTTTATTTATTGTATTAGTTGGAGGTCTTCCCATATCGTGGGAAGCTTGAGAGATTACAGCAGCTGGTAAAGGTGCAACTGGCACAACATGTAATTCTTTCAAAAGTACTTTCTGCTGGTGTTTTAACTTGCTCAATTCAAAAAGAGTAATATTGGCCCTAGTCTTTTTCATGTCTTCAACAATGTTATACTCCATTTCATCCGAAACGATTAGCATTTTAGATGGAGTAGATGTGTCTATTTGGACGGGGCTGGTTTCAGTCGCTTTAGGTGATGTTTTCTTGGCTGCGACTTTATCCTTAGTCATTGAGCTTGCACTCTTTGGCTTAGGCGTAGGCTGAGGAGGATCAAGTTGATTTTTGCTACGAGTACTAACTGGGAATACCTCTTGATCTTCTTCATTTGAGAGGATGAAATCCCACATACCTTGTAATTCTACAACTTCTTCTTCATCGGTATGCTCTTCAGTAGCATTTTCCTCTTCTTCTTCTTCTTCTAATTCAACATTTGAAATAGCATTAGGGGGTTTGGAATCAGTTGAAGGATTTCTTTTAAAAGGCCTATATGGATTTTTAGAAGAATTTTCTGCCACTTGTTTCTTAATGTTGACCATTTCATTGGACATGGTCTTCAAAAATTTTTGTAATCCTTCTAAATCAAATGGATCTTTCGGTTGTTTTTTCTTGGGGTCTTCTTTGAAAGAGACCTTCTTAGATTTTCGTTCTTCGATCACTTTTTTCTTTTCTAAGGCCATAATACGTTTCTCTACTGCTATTGCTTCTTTCATATTTTCAACTAAGGTTGTTTTGTTAGCCCTATCAACAAAGATTGCTAAGTTTGATGGTAAAGCAGTAATATACCATTCACTTCGCACTTCTTCACTAGGCTGAGAAGCAGTAGGTATTTTTTTTAGGATTTTATTGAAACATAAATTGAAATATTTGATAGGTTCTCTTGACTTAGCTCTAAGATTAGACAAGTCATTGATCAGTGTCGCTGTAGACCTGTCATCACCAAACTTGGTCAAAAATTGTTCTTGGAAGATATCCCAACTAGTAATAGATCCAGATGGTAACGAGAAATACCATGATTTGGATTTCCCTTGCAAAGTACAAGGGAAAAGTCGAACAACAACATCCTCATTAACAAATCCATTGAGATTTATGGACAACATAAAGTTATTTATATGTTCCTTTGCTAGCGTACCTGCCTCAAGGTTAAACTTAGGCGGCCATTTTTCAGGATGAGCTGGTATCTGACTCAAGGGTGCAGGCATTAAGACTGCCCCTAGGTTATTCCATGGAGATTGGGCCATTACTGAACTACTAACAGAAGAAAGTGTAGAAGATGATCCTTGTGGTTGAGAAGATGAGGATATTATAACTCCAGATGTTTGAGAAGGAGTTGAGGAAGTTGCAATAGGCTGATGGACGATGACCTGAAGTGGAGGAGTGGATGGTTGACTTCGTGGTGAAGAATTTGAGATGGATGATGATGATGAAAGAGTCTCACTATCGGATCCTTTAGGAGACTTCCTTGCTCTCTTCCTAGAAGGTAGAGGTAATTCGGTTGGTTGAACACCAAACTTTTCGCTCTTTAATCTGGTGTGAGGATGAGCAGGGTTGTATTGCGAAGTCACACTGCCTTGAGATTTATCAGATTTCTGAGGAGATATAGAAAATCGCTAAAGTTTGTGAATCAAAGATTCAACTTCAGGAGGTTCAATAGTAGATTGTTCTGAAATGTCAGGGTTTGTAGCAGCGGTTGTTGATCCAGCGACTTCTAACTCTGGATTTAAAGTCTCTGAATGCAATGGAGAAGTCAGAGGAGATGGTCAGGGTGATTTACTCTCAGAATGGTATTTAGATTTGGATTTTCTTGCCATTCATAGTTTGGAGCCCTCCTTCTAGTGCGAAATATGTTGAAGCCCCAAAAATCGGGTCTAAAACAAGGGGGATACCCGCTCGGTCCAAACCTTGGTTGGCAGCTCCTTTTCCGTTTGGTATAGCGGGTATGACTGGGGATGTGGGACCGGTTTCCCAATTTCAGTGTGTGTGTGAGAAAGATGAATATTTCTTTTTCTAACAATTTTTAAATGGAATACTTCTACTCTAATTCTAGTCTAATAATAAGGAAACTGTATTCTAATAACACGAATATGTAAATCTACACTAACCCGGGGTGTGATTTTTCTTCTATGCAATCTAAAATGATTTCAAACAAAAACTGGTAATAAAGATCATTCAACTGTTATGAGAAAAAGAATTCAGTACAGATGAACTACTTTGTATAAAAATTTAGACGAAACAGTTGTGCAAAAACATATCGCATAATGAGCTATTCATACACTAAGCATAAATAAATAGCTATCACCGTACAAAAGTGCCAAATGATAACTCAAGCATCCATACATTAATATATAAATAACTAAACTGGAAATCACTCTAACACAAGGCACAAATAGTTAAGAGATAGAAATACCATTTATAACTAGTCCTACTCATGAGCTTCAAGTGATCACGATTTATCTTTCCTTGATCAAATATCTACTAAGAGTATAAAAGTGCAACATCAGTAGCAGATATCAAATGCAAACATTAATAAATCTTGTTCCATTCACTCATCAAAACCTCCTCAGAGGGTACAAAAGTGCATGTTCTGGGGATAAGTTTTTGATAAATTTCAGGACCCCTCTCTAAATGCATGAGAAGGGTTTAAATACTACTAAACTAATTCTAAAAATAAATTATTACAAAAATATAGGATGCGGTTTAAATGACCGTCCTCTTTTAAGGAAAATAAAGAAAATTAAAGCTAAAATTAAATCTAACATTAAACTATTTCTGTATTTGGTCCTTGAAATCACACACATGCAGCATCTGTTTGAGAAGAGTTGGCTGGTTGACTTCCGTTTTTAGCTGAGCTGAGAAAACATAATTGACAAGCACTGGTGCCATCTTTTCGGCCGAATTGATGATACACTTAACAGTCATCCACTGGCTATGTGGCTTTACCAAGTAAGCCCAGTAATAATCCTAGTTCAACCTGGTTAACCCTTGAATTGCTTTTGCCTTTTATTGAGCTCTCTGTTTCCAATCTATCTGCAGTTTTACTTTCTTGCGATTTTCGGGACTTGCAGGTGACTGGGCAACTAGCAGCTTTCCTTTTCTAGAAATTTTTCTCAGCGATGTGCGATTAGCGCTAGGCGCTATTCGCGCATCGGAAACTGCCTCCGTTTCTTGATCCGGGTTTCCTTGATGCATTTTTCGCCTTTTGCGCTTTTTCCTTCCAACAGATATAAAGTTCAAAATTTGTAAAAATAATAGTTCTGTGAACTCTTGACCTTAAGTCTTAAACTGTTTTTTTTCTGATTTCTGCGCTGTCCAATATCCACTTCACCATGTCCGTATATGGGAGTATTTTTGGCCTTGCTGCTATCCGGTGTAAGAATGAGCAAGCTAGCTCTAAAAGGGATGCTTCTGAAGAACCATTTGAGGCCGTGGTAGTAGTAACTTCCATTACCCTGGGATTTTCCTCTTCGAGCAGATTATACATGCCTTCCCACGTAGCTATTCCCGCGTCTCTGTTACAGGCCGTGTCTGTATATAAGGGCGCCATTTCTTTTTCTTCTGAGCTCGGGGCTTTGCCTTTCTTTCCCATTTCAACCTGTGTAATGCTTTGTATCGGCCTCTGTCCTCCGTTCCTGCAATTCAAAAGTGAAGCGAAAATGAATGACAGGGAAGGGCGATGGGAAAAGTTTTAAATGCCACAGACATATCAAGCATACCACCTTACGTGAAATGATTCTTTCGATAAGCACGCACCCATAATTCATAATAACAGGAAACTACCTCATTTATTAGCATTAAAGCACATAACCAGGTGTCATCTTAGGGAAAATACTTTTCTTGAATAACGCGCCCAAAAGATCTGCGATGAAGCGATTTTGCGATTTGCTTCGCAACATCACAGATCGCAACATCGCAAAATCGCAATATCGCAAAATTGATCGCTCGTGACATCGCATTATAGTATTATCATTGCATCGCGAAATTGCAATATCGCAACATCGCAATATCGCAAATTGCAGAAATGTTATGCGTGACAATCTTTGTTAACCTATTTTCTGCGATATGCGATCTTGCGATCGACGTTATCGCATATCGGAAAATTGAAGTGTTTCAATGAGAGTTGTGCTAAATGCGATGCGATATTTGTTTTTTATCGCATATCGCGATCTCTCAAATGTTGGAATTGTGCTTGCAAGGTGGCATCCCGCTATCTTAAGCGATGCGATGTTTCCTAAGGAAAGATTTTATCTTACCTTATCATAAAACTTAGCTTTTTTGGATTTTCCAAGAGGGTTTCCTAAGATTATGATGGTAATTTTATTTAGAAAGGAAATTTAAACACTATTTTAATTTTTTAGATTTTTAACTAAGGGTCCCCTCTTATTTAGTATTAGGAATAACACTAAATAAGAAGGGGGGTTGTTGCTGGCCACAACACTTCCACATAAAATTTCATGAAAAGTTCTTGAAAATTAAAATCTATTGTACCTAAGGATGGTAGCCATTGGACTCCGAGTACAACATCATCGCCTCCCATTGGAATGGAAAGCATTGGGCTAGTCAATACATATTCTCCCATGGATAGCTTAATATTATGGCACTTTCCAGAGCAATTTATTGTTCCTCCATTTGCAACCATCCCTTGACACTCTGGTGCTAGATATAGGAAGCAATTCAATTCTTTTGCTACCTTACAATGAATAAAATTGTGGGTACTTCCTAAATCAATCAACACTATTACCTTTTTCTTCTTGATTTGTCCTTCTATCTTGATGGTTTGAGGAGTGGTAATTCTAGCCAATGCATTACAAGATATGGTCGGATTCATTTCTTCTTTATCTAGGCTTTGTTCCTGGAGTATATCCTCTTCTTTTGACCTTTCTTTCTCCTTTTCTTCTTCCTCTTCACATTCTATGTAGAATAATTTATTCTCAGCACACTTATGACCTTTAGTGTATTTGCTATCACAACTGTAACAAAGCCCTTTTGCTATTTTTTCTTCCAATTGTTGTGGTGTCAACCTTATAGGTTGTGGAAGACTAGGGGCAACAATACTACCATCTTTATAGTTGTGAGTGGTATGCTTCCTGGTTGCCATAATTTTTCTTTCCATTTTTCTTGCTAACCTGAATGCCTTTTCTAATGAATCAGGTTCCCAAAGGCGAACATCATGTTGAATATTATCCTTTAAAGTCCCTATGAACACATCAATCCTATGCTCCTTTGGAATATTTTTTACCCTTATGTTCAATTTTTGGAACTCCTCAATCTGCTCCATTAGTGAACCCTTTTGTTTGAGACTTATCAATTAGCAAAGAAAAGTGTTGCTTTTTGTATCCTCATAATGTGCTGTCAATTCTTCCATAAAAATTGCCCAAGTGATAATTTGTTTATGAGAGCAAAGCCATTGATACCATACAAATTGATTTGGTTCCAAATATAAAGTACCTTTTGTGTGTTTTTCACATTATTGAGATCGAAAAATTACTCCATCTGCAATATCAATGTTGTGGGATCCTTGCCATCAAAATTCCTCATATCGATTTTTGAATATTGTGGGTCTTCGATCCAACATTAGAGTCTATGAAATCATGATTAACATTTCTTTTGTTCACATCATGAGTTTCCTTTACTAGCCTTTCACCAATAGTAAGTATTTCTTGTAGAAAATTTGTCAAATCTGTCTTCAAATCTATTTTCAAATAATAAATATTATCTTCCATGCCATTCATCTTAGCTTCCATGCACTTTATCTTAGATTCCATGCCATCTATCTTAGCTTCTGTTAACTTTTGTGACAGTGAAATTTGTTGCACTTGTTCTTGTAATTTTGATATATCAGGTAGCATTTCTTCCTCTTCTTCATGAGTCATGCTAGAGATTTTAGGTTGCTTACTAGGTGTGTGAATTTTCTTTCCTCATGGCATCAGTTACCGATAATAATTCTCTACTATGCCCTTTGAATTCCTTCAAAATGATTTTTCAAACCAAGCTTAAGCAAAAATTAAAAAAATTCTACACACCTTTTTTCACTTTGTAGGAGCTCGATATTGCCTCTGATGTATCTCTATAATTTCGGATCATCTAGTTTTGAAATTGCGACTTGTAGTAGCCCTCTATGTCCTCTTTCCAGTGCCACCAGTTTGATCCCAATTGGATTCTCCAAATAAGAGTTATGCCAAATCTCCCACAGTGACCTGATTATAGACTAGTTCAGTAGAGTGAACTTATACGACGTGCCACGTGTCCCTGTTTCGACCTTTGGCTCTGAAAAATATATACAAGAAACTACAGTCCGTTCTCTTTCTGTACCTTACAAAATTTCAATCTGATGCTCAGAGAGAAAGTTATGAAGATTTTCCCTAGGTCACCTGTTTGGAATGTAATTTAGGAGTTTGCAAAAAGACCAACTTCCTCAGATCATATCTCCGCAAATATAGTGCGAAAAGCTCTAAAATTCGGACATGAGCTTCAGTGCGATCTCATCTCAAATAGTTTTTTTTTTAGCTTCTGAAACGTCGTAGAGAAAAAGTTATAGTGAAAATTCCATGATGACCTATTTGGATTAGTGAAACCCTAGAATCCAAAGCTCTGATACTAAATGTTATGAAACCAGCTCACAAAAAGATAGAAAAGATAAATCAATGACTTAGAATTCAGCCTCTTCGAGGGGGAAACCTCCTTTACATTACACAAATGAATGATTCTTTGATGATTCAAATGAAAAAATATCCTTTCTATATATAGGATTCTAAGGAGTCACAATATAACCTAGCCGACCTAACAATAATAATATAAAGGCACAAAAATAATAATAGAGGGATTCTATGGGGCACAGTAATAACAATATCGGGACAATAGGGGCACAACAATATTAATAAGGGATACAACTACAATAGTAATGGGGTAATCACTAGTATTATAGGGACCTAATAGTAACTCAGTATCGTTTTCATGTTTAGAGAGTTTGAAAAAGACACATAAAAGAAAACTCCACATGGTCCCTTTTCGTATGTTTGTGTCTCTTGAGCCCGAAAAGGTAGAAGACAATACTTGAAAGAACCGCTTGACCATTTCAGTCAAGGAGTACCTTTCTCATAAATAGTGCCTTCCGGCCTGAAAAATGGGTAAACTTATACTGGTACACGATGTTTCACATCCGTTAACGAGTTCGAAACAACAAGGGCTTGGCCATCTTTTTTCTTTTAAAGGGTTGGAAAAGAGCTGAAAGCGGACCCCCCATTTTTATTCTCTTTAATGAGTCAAAAAGGGAAAAAATACTTGGTAATCTTTTCATATGATTTTAATGAGTTGAGAAAAGAGCTGAAACATGACTCATCATCATTGTCGAACATCCATCACCTGTCGCTGCACAAGTAAGTTAAAGTGTATTATCGAGTCCTTGAGGGAAAATAGGTCAAAATGTCTACAAAAACCTGATATTTTCATTAAAAAATGAATAAAAAGGGGAAAAATAAATATATTTTTACCATTTACCATTTACCTTCGCTGTGAAGACTTTTTACTCACTTTTTCCCTAATTGTTCTGGAGTAGATTGTGGGAGATCCGAGAGGTCAATCGACAAGCTACCAGTTCCAGGTAATAGCCGAAGCCTTAAGCTCCATTTTCATGCTCTTTATTTATGCTTTTATCCACCTTTTTATATTTTTGAGAAGGTTTTTGAAAATCATTTTTTCTCTCGGTCGGCGTGATTTCCGAGCATAGAATTGCGCCTGCCGAGGGTGATTAACAAAGCTATCTGCGCCGATCGGCACAACTATTTTTAAAACAGGTGCATCGGTGACATGAATAGGGAAAAACCCTATTTTCTCAACAACTAGCTGTTGAAACTTAAATTTTATGTGCCAAGGATGATTATTGACTCAAAGTAATGGCTTTTGCAGGAGAGAATTGTTGAAAATGGTGGACTGGAAAGAATGGGAACATGAAGATTTTGACACCTAGGCAATGAATGACCCAAATTTCCTGGAGGCTTTGAGGGCTTGCAGGCTCCTCAAATTCTTTCTTATGCCAGGGACGCGGGCACAACCCGAGTTGCTTCAGTACCTGATAGTCTTTGGGACATTAATCAGGAGACCTTTGTCATTGGTGACCAGGAGTTGGAATTAGAGACATCAGATATATATTTCATCGTTGGACTATCCTGCAGAGGGGAGCTAATGAACTTGTATGGGTCACATCCGATTGGGGCAAGTATATCTTCCTTTATTGCCGAACACTGCCCTGAGGCCCTGAAATCCAAGAGTGGGAAGATAGAGATTTCAAGTGTTCGGGATCTAAAACTGAGGGTGATTCTGTTGGCTATCAACATAGTGGTAGGGTCCCAAGTAGAACATGAGACTAACAAGTTGAAGTTCCTTTATGCTATTGAATACACAATGCCTATGATCTTCAATTGGGTAGAGGCCATGAAGATGAACATCAAGCGCCAGTTGTCCAAAGCTAAGGCAAGGAATTTGAAGCAATTTGGCTTCGAATTAGTGTTTGTGACCTTCTTCCTAGAACGAGTACCATTGTTCCCGTATCAGCTAACTGAGTAGATCCTCTTGTGCCACGCAATCTCTAGATGGCCCGCTAGAGCCGTTTGATGCCCAGGATCATTAGGGGTCAGTACATGTCATACTGACTTGCATTCTTTTCATGGATATGATGACAAAAGATTGTCGTGGAGGATTGGCCATACAACAGAACTAATTTCCAAGGAGATCCAGACATGCCCTTACCAGATGGAGAGGACTTCGATGATGAAGGTAAAAAGCCAAAAGTTTTAATTTTGAGATTTTTGAATTATTTTTGGTATATATGTGCTTATAATATTTATCTTGTTAATGCAGACATTGGACTAGAGCAGCCTGCTGGGATGTCCCCAATAGCCAGGCATGTCCCCTGCCTTATCGATGTTGTCGCTCCTTATCAGGAGGGGAGTGACAATGAAGAGGATATCACGAGGAACCTTGAGGGGTTGACTTGTGGTATCTCGGAGTATGCTCAGGTAGGAGACATTCCTTGTCAGTATCAGAGACACACTATGAGAGTTTCAGAGTGGATCTGCAGATTGCTGACTCGTGTTGCACGAGCTATGTCATGCTACCACAATCACCATGCTGATTAGTTCCTAGGTCCAGCACTTACATTTTTTTTTAGGCCTGTGTGTCATGGATATATGAGGCCTGTGAGCCATTGACATTATTCTAGACACACATATTATTTTTTGGGGTTCTGATGTATCAAACATTATCACCATATATATATATATATGTTGTATTTTATTGTATACTATGGTGCAAATGGTTTTTTTTTTGTCTTTTACATGTTTCGTAAATGTCTATCCAACACATGATTAGCTAATGCATCTGTTAATGTATTCATGCATCTAGGAATATGATGATGTGTAATGTAATAAAAATGCCTTTCCAATAGACGAATACGTAGATACATTCTCAATAATTGAGGGTTTCTGACGGAATATTTCTCATTGAGTTGAAGAAAAACAAGCTATGAATCCAGGTTGACAACTAGTTCTCTGATTCCTAGAGTGATAGCTTTTGACAACAGTTCGATGAATGCACTGTTTTTTGCAATGTTGCTGGTTGTGCGACCTAGGCAGATACCTTGAAGGTCAATCAACTCACTGTTAGGGTCATAAATAGCCCATGCCGCAGATGATAGGTTCTGGGTACTACGACAAGTACCATCAGTGAAACCAACATGAGTAGTCACAAACATCTGCAAAGAAAGAAAAGCATAGTAAACAGGAAAGTTGTTTGAAAGTTATCACACAAAACCAAAATGTACAAAAATGAATCACACACTAATGTACATAAGTAACCATGCAAGATGACCTAAGCATAGTACTTCTTGAGGTAAGAGTCCATGTTGGGACTTGGGTAATCAATCAACACAAAAGGACATCATAGTTTTACCATTGTCATGATGAGTAAGCATCGACTCAGCCAAAAATTAGAGTAGAACTCATATAAGGTTTTTCCCCCATGCCCCTTGAGCGAGGGAGGGTTACGAGTTAGAGGAAAATAGGTGAAAACTCGGGGAGGGTGAAAAATCCTAAATCCATGAAGGGATAAAGGTACCCTCAGTTGAAAGATCCTAGTCATGTTAGGAGAAACTGACACATCAATAGACAATGGAGAAGAGCACTCTTCGAGAAAGGTAGACATGACCACCGGGCGAGGTAGGAAAAAGGAGCGATGATGAGTATCGATCTAAGGTGGTTCTTCGAGAGACATGAATTCCATGACACCTTCATTAGCAAGGAAGGTCTCAGCTAAGAGATCAGACAATTCCAAAGTGCCAAGCCATGGGGATTGCGAGTATGTATCAAAAGAGGTATTCAACATATGAGAATCAGAGGATACAAAGTCTGAAGCTGAAAAAAATTCCACGTAATTGACTTCGGCGAGGCTAAGTGGCATAACCTTGCACTAGGTATCAACAAAATCCGGTGCAGGTATGACCCAAGGATCAGATTTGACTGAGATCATGTTGACAGAGGCAACATGAGGAAGTGGAAGTGGAAAAATTCCCATTAAGGCAAAATCTTTAAAGAAACCTACCCCGAAACTCTCATAGGGAGCACTAGTGTGCTTGATGTACAAAACATTGCCATCTGAGGAGGAAAAGGAAAAGAAAGGCAACTGGTCGACAATGACAATCTTCCCTTGATGGGGAAAACGAATCACAGAAAATAAAGAGGAGGCCACGGCATGCATGGCATGAGTCCAACTTCGGCTGAGTAGAAGATTATAATTGAGATTGGCGTTAACAATTTCTACTTCGACTTGCACTGTCTTGCCTTCCAAGGTGATGGAAAGGTTAGGTAAGACACCGAAGGGTCACGAGTCATGCCCATCAAAAGCTTCCAAAGTGTTCGGAGATTGGTTCAGTGTAGGAGAACCAATAGCCTTCCAACATGTGGTTGACATGATGCAGGTGGAAGCACCTTCATCGATGACAGTTTGGTGGATGGTCTTCTCATTGATGATTACCTGGATAAGAGAGGAAATCTGATGAGGGAGCTGTGGAACATGGTTTTCTAGATCAAAACATATCAAATTGGAATCAAAGGGATCGATGCCCCTGATAGATAACAACAAAGATTTAGTTGCGATGGGAAACTTTGGAGTACCTCGAGAACCGACATGTCTGACGATGCCTGAGCCAAATCCTCAACAATATTGTAATGCTGAGAAGCTCGGGCATTGGGATTATACAAGGATTTCTGCAGTACACCTCGAGAGAGTGGCTGCATAATGGAATTAGGGTTAGGGTACTCAATACGCAGAGGGAAAAAACTCGGGGTAGAAGAAGAAGGTGCAGCTTCTTTATCTTTCCCAGCTACCAGAGTAGGAGTTTGATAGTCTTTTGACCTAGTAGCCACATTAATAGGTGTACTCATCATGAACACTTGAGATCTAGAGGAAGCAGATTGGGGTTGTTCTATCATTTGGGTCTGCTGAGAAAGAAACGACTCTTTGAGGACAACAGGGGTCCCTTTGAGCAGGCGACTAACTTATGATTGTTGGGGACAATCCTTAGTGTAATGATATTCCTCACAACTAAGGCATGGATACTTAGGTTTCCATTGCAAAGATTTGCCAGTAGACAATTTGGGAGGACCCTGTTTCGAGGCATTGACTTTAGCTTTGCCTTTGCCTTTCTTCTTTCCTTTTGAGGATTTGTCCATTGCAGTAGACTGGAAAACATGGATCTCTGAGGTTTTACTAGGGCCGGGTGGATTCTGAGATGGACTATTAGGAACAATATTTGAGACCAACTTGTATTTAGAAGAAGTTTTAGTAGGGGTCTAGGATATTGAACCAATAACTCCATCAACGGGAGGAACAAATGGTGACTTTGATGCTATGGGATTAGATGATGGCTGTGGATCATTTGGTAATAACTCGTACAAAGTGCCAGACTGAGAGTAAACTAGATCCAAGTATTGGGCACAAGCGATGGATTTCTCTTCAGTGATGCATCCACCCATAGCTATATCGCGAGAAATTGGGGCTATGAATGATTTGGTAAACCATTTAGTGAGAAACTGATCATCAATATCAAGTTTGATTAGACGATGTCTACATCTCCATTCATGGATATGATCAGAGATTTGTGTCGCAGTATCTTGCTTAAGCGATGTGAGCAAATAGGTACCAGTTTCATAGCGAACCAAGAGCTGAAAATGCGCGAGGAAAGCCATCGCTAAAGATTAAAGTCATGGTATGTACTTCGAGGTAGCTTGATGTACCACTTCGGTGCAGCACCAGTGAGGGTTTGTTGGAAAAGACGGAGATGAATGGAATTGTCCATGCACTTTTGGATTGTGTTATATTCTTTCCACGACTAGCCCACGTAGTTAACAGGGGGGTAGAGCCCCCCCTTCGTTGCGCCGATTGCATAGCAGTGGGGTGGGGGGGGGGTGTCATAGGGGATTTGAGGGGTGTAGGTAACTGCCCTCTATGGGGTCTAGGGCAGCGGCCTGGAAAATTTTGTTTTTGGACCCTATCTTAGGTTGGGCAGAGCTACCTATGGTTTTGTGCATGATTTTTTGCACATGCTTTTGGACGTGATGGTTTTCGGTCCATGGTATTGGATGCTTTGGCATGTATAAATATGTATTGTAACATTGAAAGGAACATAATGAAAAATCAAGCTGGTAGTCTCGGTTTTGGGATGCAGGGGAAAATATCTGTGTATATATGTTTTATGTGTTATGCTCTCGCATTGTTTATTTTCTATGTTTTAGAATTCGTATGCAGGTAATTTCTATATGGGGTTAAAACCTACATTTGGTATCAAAGTTGTTTTGGCTTCAAGGGGATGCCTTTGTTGCTGAGGGGTTTCGCTCGGGCCTATGGTAGACCCTGTTTAGTGGGAGATCTGCGAGATCGATTCTGGTGGTGAAAGAAGATGGTGAGCAGTGGAAAGATAGAGATCGAGAAATTTAATGGTCAGAGTTTTGAGTTGTGGAAACTCAAGATGGAGGATCTGTTGGTGGATAAATATTAGTGGATCACGGTAGATCTAGGTACTAAACCAATGGGAGTGTCCGATGAAGAATCGAAGAAGTTATATCAGAAGGCAAAGAGCACAATATGATTGTGTGTCTCTGATTTAGTATTGCTGAATGTATCAAGGGAAGCTACGGCTAAGGCTTTGTGGGACAAGTTAGGGACTTTGTACCAATCTAAGTCTCTAGTGAATAAACTATTCCTACAAAAAAAGTTGTATAACCTGAGGATGAAAGATGGAGACTCGGTGATAGATAATCTGAATGCATTTAATATTGTGGTAAGTCAATTATTGTCTGTTGATATCAAAATTTCAAATGAAGATAAGTGCATTAGTTTTTTGTGTTCTCTACTAGATTCGTGGGATAGTCTGGTTATTGCAATAGGTAGCAATGCAACTACCTTACAGTTTGATGAAATAGTCTCATCCTTGCTGATGGAGGAGGCGAGATGGAAAAATTTGGAGAGCCAAAATGGTGATGCCTTGTCTGTATGAGGATGGTCCCAGAACAGAAACAAAAATAAGTCATCGAGTGGGAGATCTAAATCTCCAGGGAAACTTGTAAAGGTGGTGTGCTGGAAATGTGGAAAGGAAGGGCACTACAAAGGAAAGGGATCTGATGATGTTCCTTCTACAAAAGCGAAAACCACCTAAAATGAAGGTGGGGATGTGTACTTGGCCTCTTCAAGTACACATGTAGATCATGAGGCATGGTTGATTGACTCAGGCGCATCCTTTCACTTCACTCCCCATAGAGAGTGATTCTACGAGTATGAGAAATACGATGGTGGTGATGTCTTCTTAGGGGATGATAGGGAGGCTAGAATCATTGGTCACGGAAAAGTAAATTTGAAGTTGCAAGGTGGAAGGTTTATAACACATCCGTGTGTTCTACATATTCTTGCATTGGCTAGAAATCTGATTTCTGTAAGCAAGTTGGATGATGCAAGTGTGAAAACAATGTTTGAGAAGGATACTTGCAAGATGGTTCAGGGAGCACTAATATTGATGCAGGGAGTTTGGATTGGAACTCTGTACAAGCTACAAGGTAGCACTGTTGTTGATGGGTGCAATAGTTCTGTGGTTCCTGAAAGTGGAGCAAAAAATCTAGTGGTCTTTGGAGAGAAGACCATGTTGTGGCATTAAAGGCTTGGACATATTGGAGAGAAGGGCCTTCGAATACTTCATGGTAAAGGTCTAGTAGAAGGTATGTGTAATAGCTCTCTGAATTTTGATTTCTATGAAAATTGTGTATATGGGAAGCAGAATCGGATGAGTTTCCCCTCTGGTGGTAAGAGGGTGAAACAAATATTAGAGCTTGTGCACAGTGATGTGTTTGGACCTATGAAGGTTCCTTCACTGTGTAAGCTTGTGTACTATGTATCATTTATAGATGACTTCTCAAGGAATACATGGATATATTTCCTTAAGAAGAAATCTGAAGTCTTTGATAGGTTTCAAGAATTTAAGTCTCTAGTGGAAAACAAGATAGAGAAGAAGATAAAGGTGCTGAGGACAGATAACGGTGGAGAGTTTTGCAGTAAGGAATTTGAAGAATTTTGTAAGAAGTGTGGTATAGCATGACATAAGACTACTCCATATACACCTTAGCAAAATGGAGTTGCAGAAAGAATGAACAAGACGCTGATGGAAAGGGCAAGAAGCATGCTTTGTGATGCCGGGTTAGGACAGGAATTCTGGGTAGAGGCAATGGAGACAACATATTACCTAGTTAATAGATCACCTTCATCAGCATTGGAGGATAATACTCCACAAGAGGTATGGATTGGTAAGAAACCCTCTCTTTCACATCTGAGGGTATTTGGATGTGATGCATATGTACATGTTCCAATGGAGAAACAAACCAAGTTGGATAGTAAATCTGAAAAGTGCATCTTTATTGGGTATAATGATGGTTTAAAGGGTTATAAGCTTTGGAACCTAGTAACAAGGAAGGTTGTGTACAACCGAGATGTGGTGTTCAGAGAGGTGAAAGATGTTATTAAACATGAATTCCAACCAAAGGAACTTGAGAAGATAGAGTTTGATATAAAGGAGGAAGAATCAGACTCTATAGTAGAGGAGGAATTAGAAGATGAAGAGCCACAAACTTCGGGTGTGAGAAGATCAGTTCGAGAAATAAGGTAGCCAAAAAGGTATAGTCCATTTGCTTTCTGTTCAAATTTTTCTTTATCTTTTATTGATGATGATCCTAGAACTATGAAGGAAGCAGTAGATTTAGAGGATGGAAAACTCTGGAAAGAGGCCATGGTTGATGAAATGACATCTTTGCACAAAAATAAGGCTTGGGATTTGCTGGAGTTGCCAGATGGAAGGAAACCCATTAGCAGCAAATGGGTGTTCAAGAAGAAGACAAATGCAGAAGGAAAGGTGGAGAAATACAAAGCTCAATTGGTAGCAAAAGGTTATTCCCAGGTGTCGAGAATTGATTTTGGTGATATTTTTTCTCTTGTTGCCAAGGTAGCTTCTATTAGATTACTTTTATCTGTTGCTATTGTTTTTGATTTTGAGGTAGAATAGATGGATGTGAAGACAACATTTCTTCATGGGGATCTGGAAGAGGAGATCTACATGAAGCAACCTGAAGGCTTTGTGGTGAAGGGTAAGAAATAATTGGTATGCAAGTTAAAAAAGTCTTTGTATGGGCTAAAAGAGTAACCAAGGATGTGGTATTAGAAATTTGATACATTTATACGAGGACTTGGCTTCACCAAAAGCAAAGCAGATCACTGTGTGTATTTTAAATTAATTGGTGACTGTGTTATTTATTTGGTCTTGTATGTGGATGATATGTTGCTGGTTGGAAATGACAAAGAAATTATTCAGGATTTGAAGACCCAATTGCCCTCCAAATTCAACATGAAATATCTTGGTGCCGCAAACTATATTTTGGGCATGGAAATTAAAAGAGATCGGGTAAAGAAGAAGCTCTGGTTAAGCCAAGGATGTATGTCAAGACAATATTGCATAGGTTTAATATGCAGGATAGTAAAAAGTGAAGGTTCCTATTCCTGTAGGTGTAAATTTATATGCTAAACAGTGTCCCAAGACACAAGAAGAGGAAGAGGATATGTCTCGTGTTCCATATGCAAGTGCAGTCAGTAGCTTGATGTATGTGATGGTCTGTACTAGACCAAACATTGCACATGCAGTGGGAGTATTGAGTAGGTTTATGTCAAAACCAGGGAAGGAGCACTGGACAATAGTGAAGCGGGTTTTTAGGTATTTGTGTTGCACTAGTGATTATGGTTTGTGCTACCAAGGAAGACTAGGATTGGACAAAGTGTTGGATATTCGTGGCTTTGTTAATGAAGACTAGGCTGGAGATTTGGATAAGAGAAGATCTACAAGTGGGTATGTGTTTAACCTATTTGGAGGTGCATTCAGTTGGATGAGTAAGAAACAATATGTAGTGGCACTATCAACTACAAAGGCAGAATACATGGTAGCCACTCATGCAAGCAAGGAAGTAGTTTGGTTGCAGAGATTGTGTTCAAGTATGGGGTTAGTACAAGGAGCTATAAGGATAGACTGTGATAGCCAAAGTGAAATTTTCTTGGCAAAGAACCATGCATATCATTCAAAGACAAAGCACATTGATGTTCAGTATCACTTTGTGATGGATGTGATAGAAGACGAAAAGGTGTTGCTGGTAAAGGTGGACACTTTGAAGAATACTACAGATGCATTGAAAAAATATGTGAGCTCTGAGAATTTCTCTTGGTGTAGAGAAACAATGGGCATTGCAGGGTTGGATAAATGACTAAGCTCTCTTGTGGCCCCCTGTGGAAAGAAAACAACAAGTGGGAGAGTGTTGGATTGTGTTATATTCTTTCCACAACTAGCCCACGTAGTTAACTCGGGGGTTAGAGGGGGGGGGGGGTTTATTGCGTAGGGGGGGGGGGTAATAGGGGGTTTGAGGGGTGTAGGTAACCCCCCTCTATGGGGTCCGGGGTAGCACCCTGGAAAATTTTGTTTTCGGACCATATATTAGGTTGGGCAGACCTACCTATGCTTTTGTGCATGATTTTTCGCACATGGTTTTGGACGTGATGGTTTTCAGTCCATGGTTTTGGATGCAATGGTTTTCAGTTCATATTTTTCGACGCAATGGTTTTTGGTCCATGGTATTGGATGCTTTGGCATGTATAAATATGTATTATAACATTGAAAGGAACATATTGAAAAATCAAGCTGGTAGTCTCGGTTTTGGGATCTAGGGGAAAATCTCTGTGTATATGTGTTTTATGTGTTATTCTCTCGCATTGTTTATTTTCTGTGTTGTAGAATTCATATGCAGGTAATTTCTGTACGGGGTTAAAACCTAAATGCATGAGTTCAACGAGCACTAGAGGTGATATGTCATCACATGGGCCTGAGGATCTTCTTTAACTTTCCCATCGAACTTTGGGCAATCACTTGGTATCTTGGACGACACTGGAGGCTAGTACAATGAATGAAGGATTGGATCATTCGTAAGGCAAGATACATCTGGCAACTCGAGTGTAGCCAAGAAAGGCAGTTGGCTGTTAAAAGGCATGGGAGGTCGATAAGCGGGCCCATAGGGAGGAGCCCATCCCTGTTGGTAAGGATTTTGGTCCCACAGTGGGGGATTTTGGCCATATGGCATTTGAGGCTACCCCCATTGTGGATTACGTTGACCATAGGGAGGATTTTGACCTTGAAAACCTTGGAACTGTCCATGCATAGGTTGCTAATAAGCAACGTATGGGTTAAAAGGCTATTGAGCCTGTTGACCTTGGACATATGGATATGGGACCTATTGTCCTTGAACATATGGCTAATGAACCTATTGTCCCCAAACAAGAGGATTTTGGACCTATAGCCCCTGGGCATAAGGTTGATATACTTGTTGCCCTTGGACATAGGGATTTTGTACTTGATGCCCTTGACCAACAAGATTCTCAACCTGTTAACCTAAGACATGAGGATTTTGAGCCTGCTGCTGCGGGACTTGACCTTGACCCTGCCCTTGCAAGGGTTGACCTTGTTGATATGTGTACAAGGGTTGTTTCTACCCTGGTTGGTTTTGTTGTTGCGAAGGTTGACCTTGCGGTTGTCAAATTTGTCCTTGGGGTTGCAGAGGTTGGCCCTGTGAGGACATGGGTTGAGAAGTGTGTAGAGCATATTGCATCTTTTGCTACATGGTTTGCTACAAGTGTTGCAAGGGTCGACCTTGCTGTTGTTGCAGTTGGCCTTGCTGCGAGATCATTTTCCCTTACTGTTGCATGGATAGCCCTTGCTGCAACAAATGTTTCCCTTGTTGTTTTAGAGGTTGTCCTTGTTGCTACAAGGGTACTTGAACAATGCCGGGGAAATTACCGAACTAAATCTGGCCATAGCCAAGCTAGATGTACTACCTACAGGGTGTAAGGTTAGTTAACCATTCATTGAGAACCATATGGAACATAAGGATTTTGGTATTGGAACTGAGCCCCATAGGGTTTTTGATACTAAACATTGCTTGAGCTAGATAGACCAATGAGATTCTAAACCTGTTGGTACTGGACATTTCTTGACCGAGTAGGATCAGTAGGGTGATAAATGATACCAGAAGAAGGTTGGTTTATACCAAGCATGTGAGTTTGTGAGCTGCTCACATTAGTGGCACCTGACACCATAGAAACATTCAAGTTCTACCCCCCAGGCGGTGGCACAACTTGGCCACTGACTAGAAGGACGGAGGAATTGATAGAGACAATATTTGAAACTACTGGTTGTGCCTGATGGGTAATTGGGATTGATGATACAAGGGTATTCGGAATGGTGGGTTGCACCAGGATTGAAGTAATAGCCTGTTGGGAAGTTGGTTTGTAACAAACAAACCTAACGTAGGCTTGGCGCCTGACACCCATATAGGATTATGGTAAAGTGATGAGGCACTAGGTGTACCTGAAACTAACTGTGCCAAAGACACATAGTTGGGTGGAAAACTAGCAGGAATACCTTCTAAAAAAGGGAAACCCTCAGGAGGAAATTGTAATTGCAATTCTTCTCCCTCAACGGTGTGTGGAGTAGAAACTTCAGACTCATCCAGAGATGTGACTGGAGCATCACCTTCGAGTTCCATGTATGAAAACAAATGACAATGAATGGCCGAACGAGTACGAGGGGATAGTTCCAAAGGAACACCTGGCTGGTCGTACAGACTGTAAGGACGATGTGATGATATCACGAGAGGGTCAAACATATGGTTTAGAGGGTAGATAACCAGTTCAAGCTAACTGTCAATGGTCGGCGAGTTCTCTGAAGTTTGAACGAGATTTTCTGAAGATTCCAGGCCAAGATAAACAGATGGCTTAGTATTGAAAGTAGGCGGAGGACGAGATGACAAGGGTTGAATGCTCAGAACAATTACGAGTTCAACATCTTGGTCCTCGAGTGACTCTGGTAACTCAGGAAATGACTCCTTAGACAATCTTTCAGAGAGAGGAGAGGAAGAGGAATTGGGTGAACTAGATGGTTCAGCCACGATGACCTTGTCTAGTCGACAAAACAATTAACTTCAAGGCTTTAAAATTTTCTTTGAGGGGAAATTCACAATTTGGTCTCAAAAAAGACTAACAGGGCGTTTTTGGATTGTGGGCATTTAATTATTAAGACGCATAAAAGACCGGTGCAGTTTCATTTTTTAAGAGTTGAGAAAGAAACAAAGATGACTCTATCACTTTCAATTGGAAATGAGATCGAAAGGACAAGTTGTCGAATGATATTTTAAGTTTAATGAGTAAAAAATATCAAATGACTACTCTGGATGATCTAGGTAAATAGGATTACCAGACAACTGTGAACTGTAGAATACCTCCCGGTAGACCAAGAAGTACAAGCAGGCAATCTCCCCGAATGTTGTGTTCAGTGTATGGCGTTTGCAAGGCAGATGACTCAGCTTCCTAAGGATAAAAGGATTGCATCTTAGTGGGGTCTCCCATTATATACTCAATGGTATGGGGAGCATAAATCCATACTAGCGTTGTCTAATGCTGAAGCTAATGACTACTTCTAGGTTTAAAGACACCAGAACATGTCTCTAGCCTAGACCTTCTAGATATGATCGTTAATGTCGAATGCGCCTTAGGTTAATTAAATTCATTTTAAAGTTGACCTTGAGTTATGTTTCAGTTTTCAGGTCTTAGCGATGTGACTCGAAAAACCTTAAATGCAACTAAATGAGACAAGACCCTTTCAATTCGATGAAATGCCTACACTAGATAGGGTAAAAATTACTCAATCAAATGCAAACAATCAAGCAAATGAAAACGAAATGATCTTTCACTACCTTACTTTTTCAAAAAATAAACTAATGAAAAATGCATTCCAATTCCTAATTTCCTGATAAGAACTTATCTATTAGTCCTTTCAAAATCAAACAAGTTCTCTTCCTTTTTCAAATGCCGATGCAATTCTAGTCTTTTAATGATGCAAGTTATCGTAACATAATGATGCAACAAGCTAGAATTTCATACTTTTTCATGAAACAATGAAACAAAATTTTCGCATACAATCTTTCAGTGAAAAAGTTCTTGAGACAATAAGCTCTTCAAGCAAATGAACACGTGAAAAGAGAAGCTCATTCAGACTAATGAAACACTGACTTTACCAATCACAAGACCAAAAATGTAATCTATGCTGGAAAAGAAACGTTTAGGCAAGAAAATGAAAACTTTTCAAACTTGTGTACAGAAGGTCAAAGTCAGAAAAGCACCAAAAAAAAATGTGAAGAGTAAGTACACCTACAACCCAACTTACTGAGCTCGTAAACTGCTGAATGGATGACTAACTAGATGCCCTAGTGTCGTTGGCCACTCAATGACTCAATCAATCAAGTAGAAAGATGATAATCCAACAAGTAAACAAAACCAAATGAAAAGTAGCTTTCTAATCATGGAGAAAATGGTCCAAAAGGCTTACGGGGTCAAAACCACAAGAGAAGGGCTAGTCAGCACGACTTTTCCTCAGCAACTCACGCTGGTCGGTGTGACTGTTAATGAATTAAACACACTGATTGAGGGAGCTAAGATTTTTTTTTTTTTTTTTGAAACAAGGAATAGATCTGCTACTATGAATTTTAGACTCAGACCAGTACGTAGGAGAAAAGAAACAAAACCAAAGGGAAAAAGTGGAACTAGAAAAGTTCTTACGAAATCATGAAATCCAAGACAAACAAAAGGATTGGGATCCCAAACAGAGTCACCAATTTGTGGTGAAGTAAAATTATAAGTGTGGACACGAACAAATTCCTCTAGCCCGATGATGGGTATAGCCACAACAGATACATTCTATGGAAGATTTCTTTAGGTTAGAACCAAATAAGAGGGCCTACCTCTTAGTCTGTTTATCCTATTTGATGATGTCCTTGCTTGCTCACTCCAACTATCTCTCACTTCCTTCTTCAAGCACCTTAAACAAGTAAACAACAGTAAACAACAAACGTGACAATAGACAAATTGAAATTCAACTTACTTAACAAGTCAAGAAACATTAAGCCATGAATGTATAATATAACAAAACATGTAGGAAATTAATCAATAGTTGCATATATTAATATCAAAGAGAGATTACAACCATTTGTCTTGACGTTACAGTCCTCCTCTTACAAGACTAGGTTCCCACACACTTCTACTAGCATTCCATGATGGTGTCAAGCAACAATAGTTTTAAGGCTCTTCCCTTTAGGCTTCACTCCAAACCAAATCACACTTCTTCCTCAAATAACTAGATAGCTGCAACTAGTAATAACTTGCTATCTACTCCAAACCAAAATAGCATAAGCACACCAACATCAACACTAACACTAGCTTGTGCTTGGGAAGAAGGGAGGTTTATATAGGTAAAATGGATTGGAGATGGATCCTCCTCTCATGGGAAAAAGACTTATCCCTTGTGGTAGTTCCATCATTATAGGGAAAAGGAGCCCAAACTGACATCCTTGACCCCATCCAGCCAAACCATTTACCAGACTTCAGTTACGAAGCTTCTAGAGCTGGAAGGTTTGCCTCCAAGTTTAAAAAACTTTACAAAATAGGATTGAAATGACTAGAACACAGCTCAGTTGAATCGGTTGGCGCGAGGGATAGTGCTAATCTCTGTGTTATGAAGCCAGCTCACAAAAAGATAGAAAAGATAGATCAACGCCTTAGAATTCAACCTCTTCGAGGGGGCATCCTCCTTTACATTACATAAATGAACAATTCTTGGATGATCCAAATGATAAAACCTCCTTTCTATATATAGGAGTCTAAGGGGTCACAATATAACCAAGCCGACCTAACAATAATAATATAAGGGCACAAAAATAACAATAGAGGGATTCTATGGGGCATAGTAATAACAATATGGGGACAATAGGGGCACAACAATATTAATAAGGGATACAACTACAATATTAATGGGGGCATCACTAGTATTATAGGGACCTATCACTCTGCACATCGGCGCGGGGAAGACAAAGGTCATTAGCATCGGTCTTGTAAACTGGGAAAAACAGAAGTTTCAGGGGAAATGGTGCAAAAGGGAATTGATCTGCTCATGAAGATGGAAATAATGGGAGTTACTTCATGAAGGCAAAGCATGCTGGGCTCACTATAGAGGTCATCCAAGATCAAGGAACGGGGAGTACAGGGACAGTGACAAAATGCTGCGTAACAGTTCCTCAGATAGAACACCAAAGGACACCGCTCACAAATAGATCACATATCAATACACAGGTATTCTTGACGTGGTTAAAACCCTCAAAGGGGGAAACAATCCACGACCTAAGTCAACATAGCCACTTCAGGCAATTTATTAATAAAAGAGAGAATTTACATAAGCTTCTCTCATGAACGGTCACCTTACAAATGACCCTCCATGCTCTTTAAATAGAGATCATGGACCAATTAGGTGTTAAGCCATAGCTCAAGTGTTGGTAATACCAAGGAGAGAATGAACCATTAGATCACTTCATATCTAGAACATATCGTGACCGCCAGATTGTAAGTGACAAAAGTACATAGTAAAGAAACACACTTTACCTAACTCTACATTAGACCAAGTTATACCTAAATATTTCTCGTATGTCGGAATATCCTAACATAAACCAGTGTGAACATGCTTACTCATTCCTTTCCATATTTCTAATATTTTATTTGTGTGTAGATTTAAGCTAGTGTAATGTAACTTCTACATATTTAACAATTTAAATGTAAAATATTACCTAGATTGAAGTTATACAATTGACATATGCACAATAAGATACAATATGCATGAGTTATAAGTAATATGACATTTACATGTTATATCAAGACAAACTTTTTCTCACCTCTGTTATCGGGAAAACTAGTGTCTATACAGAACTGCTAGTCCCACTAAGGGTGATAGCTACCTTAGAAACAAACACAGTAAAACTGCTTTCATTTTCCTTTATGAGAAGTAGATGAGAGATGAAAGAAGGAGACCAACCTTTGTCTTGTGCTTGGTTCCTTGCTTGATTCCTCTCTCTTCTGGTAAATCTTTTCCACTCGCTTCCTCGTTTACCTAGCTTCAAGGAGTACCTGTAGAATCAAAGCAGCATAATACTATCCAAGAACAGAGATCTACTATCATAAACAATATAGGATTAGATGTACATTGACCACCTAAAAGTATATATCATTAATCATACAAGAATGTGGAGGAAAACTTGAATAGCTTTATTAATAATCAAGAAAGAGCAAAGGAGATTACAACCAATTGTTCTGACCTAGCATCATCCCCTCAGCAAGAAGCCCTTCTTCACCTCATGAAAAGCTTAGATCACCCAACACTATGATACTGCACCAAAACACCAGTAGCACTTCCTTACAAGATACAAAATTCCAACCTCTAGATCTTTGGGATGAGGGATCCATATATAGATGTTTGCAAAGGGGGGTGAGTCAGCTTTTGAGATTTGACTAGTGTCTTCTCTCTGATAGTTCTTGATTCCACTTGGAGATTGATGATCTCTTACTCATCCCTGGTCGAATTCAGAGAGGCAAGTGTCACAGGAGAGGTTTCTGGAAGGTTCCATGCTCCTCCACCTTGCGGATTGACCCTGCCATTTGTCCACTCTCACCCATCGCACCCCATATAAGGGCTTTTTGACATGCATCACACCTACTGTGTGTACTCAGGTGGGATGCAACACACTTTGCCTATGGAGCAGGTGAAATGGTCTAGTTTTGATCAGTTCTGAGAAGTTTTTCATGGAGAACTTCCGGGAGAAGATGTAATCAGTTGACCTTGTTCTTTTAGGGATCAGAACAACACTTTTAGGGACTTAAGAGCCCTTGGTTTATTGACATTTATGATTGGGGTTGTAGTGCCCAAAAATGTCTATAACAACCTCATTAACTCTTATATTATAGTTGGCAATGGATATAGCCTTTAAAATTGTGAGCCATCCTTGCCATATCTTATATTTAATGATGGATATAGCTTTTAAAAGCATCAACCTTGTTTTTTATTTTATGTACAACCAATATAAATGGAAGTGCTCATAATTTTATTAAATATTACCTTGTACAACTGGAAATAAAAAGATGTGGGGGTGGTTTTTCTAGTGATTTTCAAACCTGTTTTAATTACCTAAATTTAGCCTATTTAAAATAAATAGGGGTGGTGTTTCTAGTGATTTTCAAACTTGTTTTACTTACCTAAATTTAGCCTATTTAAAGTAAATAGTTGCACTAATCATCTTATCTTCAAGTCAGTAACTTTGCTTGAGGGCATCTTCATGACATCCACCATCTTTGAAAATTATGAAATATTAGTAGTATCTTGCACTAAATAGGCAAAGTTGGCATAGAGTCTTTTATTGTGTTTTTTACTTCGTGTCACACATTTATTTATATTTTATGATTCTTGGTTTTGATTTCTATGCTAAGACTGGATTCATCATGCCTGCTAGGATTTTTCATTGTGCACACATCATATTTATCACTTCTAACTGTATAAAAAACTAAGAGTATGCACAATGACATGTAGTGAGATGTGGGTGTCTATTTTACTCAATGATATGCCTAATTTTTTAACTCATTCCAATCCTACCACAATGAAATTAAGAGAGACAAGGACATGAGAAGGAATATCAATAAATGAAATTAGAGACTTTAGAATTCAACTCAAATTGTAGCTTAATGTAACAATAAGTATTTGCAACTTCCTGGTCACCGATTAGCATCAAATCGCAGTATGAAAAATTCCTCGCATTATGAGAATTTGGTTGCACCTGCACTAATCCTTTGTACTAGTTCCTTGACTTGCCTATAGATATAATTTTAGAAACAATCGTACTCCTGCAATTCTTCCCTATATGGATCATCTTTGTCCCCCCCTATTGATAGTTATTTTTCAAGGCAACAAAATAAAGCTCTCCAATTGCATCATCACCTTTCATAACAATGCTTGAGTATTTCCAGGTGATTCTTGAACCAGTCTCTACTTAGGTCCACTAAATTCTTGATTTGTCTCCATCGCACAAACCTCTTTTCGTAATAAAATTATAAATCCCATGTCTGCGTTCCTCGTCCCCAACATACCAATTATTTGCAGTGGAATACTTTATCATTTGCTCCCTTGATGCAATAGAGATCCACTACTATGGCATGGAGATGATTGGTGTCATAAAATGGTGTATTTCATCCTTCGATATATGTCACATAAATCCTCTCACCTCACATAAGTCCTCTCATCTACAACAATAAGAGTCCTCTCAAATTGCCTGGTGTCCATCTCATTCATCCTGGAATAAGTGGATATTTCCATGGGTGAAAAAGTGTGCTTGGGGGTTTAATAGAAGGAGCTATCACTAAAAAAAATACAATGCAACATAATAGTTATTATTAGGAGGAACAAACCTTACAAGCTACTTCCTAACTAGATCAAGAAACTTCTCAATTAACTCTTATAATGAACAAAAGATAACCTCAATTGCCTATAGATTCTATATATGCATGGTAGTAATGAAAACACTGTCAAAAACAACATCTACAACAATTTTGGTCAATCTATTCTTCTTCTACTCTCTCTATTTAGGTTCAGAATAATAGCAAAGGTCTTGGAAATTGATGGGTGGGTAAAAGTTATCATACCATTTGGTTTCTTCCATTATTAATCATTGTCTGTAAGCATTGAGTCTAAATTGCAAAACCAATGCAGGTTCCTTCTTTTTAGGTGAAATTAACCTAATATTTGGAGATTTGTAAGGTTTAATGGATCTAAGTATATTCTACATAAAATATCTTAACATGGTTTAAAACTATAGGCATTGAGATCAGAATCTAAGGATGAAACATAAAAGATTTTATGTTCATGATTACCATAAATTTTAATTTCATGTAACAAAGTTTGAGGAAGGTTTAGTATTTTCATCCTACCAGAAAATTTTCTTGCATCACTTGAGCCCTTTGAATTTGAGCATGGTAGAGTCCATTACACAAACAATCAACCACTAAAAAAAAAGGTGAAAAGAAAAAATAAAATTTCATGCATTTTGACCCTAGAAAAGTTAGGGAGAAATTTTTCTTGCATCACTTGAGCCCTTTGAATTTGGTCATGGTAGAGTCCATTACGCAAAACAATCAACCACTAAAAAAAATGTGAAAATAAAAAATAAAATTTCATGCATGACCCTAGAAAAGTTAGGGAGGAGCGAATTGATCTATACAATAAGGACATGCAAAATTCTTACTTGTCCATTGTCTTTTGATGAATTGTTGGCCACAATCAAGATCTGAATTATCATAATCATTAAACCCTTTGTACAATAAGGACATTCAAAATGCTTACTTGTGCATTGTCTTTTCATGAATTGTTTGCCGTAATCAAGATTTGCATTATCATGATCATTAAACCCTCAACTCTAGATGAAATTTATGCTTTGATCATATAAACCCTCAAAATTGTTTACCCATAAGAACAAAAATCATCTTTACTAAAAAGGAAGAACTCTCTAGAGTCCAAATTCATATCCATGTACAAATGGCCAAAATCTACACGCCCAATGACCTTGCCCTTCCTCCATGTAATCGTTGATGCTTTCCTAAGGTGTTTCCCAATGCAAACTCCATTTGGGGTTCGAATCGCATGAAATCCATAGACCACATTGATGTTCGTTGATGCTCTCCTAAGGTGTTTCCCATGAAAACTCCATCTGGGGTTAGAATCCCATGAAATCCATAGATCACGTTTATGGTCTTCCTTTCCACACAGATATCAACAAGGAAGAGAAAAATGCAGCGGTAGAATGTGATGTTGTAATCTATGAATATTTTATTTTAACCCAATGCTAAAATGGAAATGAAAAATAAAAGAAATATTTATAATGGAAAAAATAAAAGAAATATTTATAATATAAAATAAAATATATAAATTGCAATTGGGTTAAATGATTGATTTTTAATAAGAATTTGTTTTTTTTTTTTTTGCATAAGACACTAAATTGAAAATAATAAGAAGAAGTTAGAAATGATATTGGGATGAGTGTAAACATTTAAATATGTCCCCAATTAATAATAAAAAGTTAAATTAATAAAAATAATAAAATTCAAATTGTTATATTTTGATTTTGTTATTAACTTGTGAATATGCTTTGTTAAAATACCATGGGCCAATACCATGAATTATCAATACTACAAGCCCAAAAACCATAAATTATTGTTGGCTTGGGGGGTCTTGACCCAAGTTTAGAGTTAGTTGAACCAAACAAATCTCTACACTACTGGCCCTTTCAACATCAATCCATGGTGCGCGGACTGATGTCTCACCTGTAGCAGTATGCGGGGGGTGCTGGAACCAAGTTTCCACACCCAAAGATCAATGTGATGTCCTTCTATGACCTAGATCTTCATTCACATAGATCTTTAAGCCCTTATGGCTTATCACCATAACTTCCTTTAATCGGCCTCTAGACCTCTGTGAAGGTCTATGACTGTCTTTTGCAGACCTTGAACAGGCGAGTTAGCTAGTTACGCACACTATAGTTTACTCTTAGATCATTATTTACTTGAATCTACCTAAGTGTTCAATAACTTTAATAGAAAGTGTTATGATCTTTGTGTAATCAATTAACATTAATTGCATTCAGAAATTAAGACGGATCAAGTAAAATCACGCATCAATACATCATTATTTCATAAAAACATCATTCATCATAGCATATATCGCAATCATACATAACAGAATTAAAGAGCTAAAACATAGGAATTTCTACGATAATCTTGTTTATTGATCTTCAATATAGGTTCAAAGACTCAATTCTTCCCTACACACTCAGCTGTAGGGGCCTGCGCACTCAACTGAAAACACTATTCTATGCCTCTACGCACTCAGCTGTAGAGAATTTTCCCCTCTAAGACTACTTCTTTGTGCTAGACTCCTTCACTGGTACCCATAGACAAACTTCAATTACTTGCCTTCGACTCTCTAAGACACACCTATTTATATAATCCCATGGTCCGTAGACCATGGGTAGATCTTCAAAAAGCTGACTCAAGTTTAGATAAAGGAGGGTAAAACCCTTTTTTTGACTCTTAACTAGCTACGTACCCCACGACCACAATTTGCGGAGACTTTATGTCTTTTTACATCAAAACTTGAGCTTTTGCCCCAAAACTGACCCCAGGGGACCCCATCCCAACACTTATTTCAGAACCAAAATATTTTATAACAATATGACAAGATTCTTAACCATGGACATTCACCCCCACATTAGGGTAGATATTATTAAATTCTAAAAAATAACCTTTGTTACAATACCGTGGCTCAATACCATAGATTACCAATAACACATGCCAAAAAACATAAATTATTTCACAATCAAAATATTTTATAACAATATGAAAAGATTGTTAACCATGGATATTCACCCTCGCTTTACCATGGATATTAACTTGTAAATCGTCTTTGTTACAATACCATGGGCAAATACCATGGCTTATCAATACCACATACCAAAAAACCATAACTTATTTCATAGTAAAATTTTTTTATTTTAATTTAATTTTACAACATTTTTTTAATTGAATCTAAAAGGGAAAATGTTACAATTTGAGATATATCTAAACCCTCTAACCTTATGACTACTAAAAATATTCCCATAGAAATTAAGTTAAGGTTTTAATAAAATTAAGCTAAGATGGATCTATGCCCGTTCTATATATATATATATATATATATATATATATCATAGACCCATCTTAGCTAAGGATCCAAGGGATGAGAGCAAGCAAAATGATTAATTATAATAGATTAAATATAGTGCATGAATTTTTAAAGTTTTTCATTATTTTATTTTCTTTGACATGATTGATCCAAAATATAGGTTTAATACTTTACAACCAATTAACTTTTTTTAATTTAGACAATTTCTTAAACACAATATAATGTGATGAAATTTAAGAGAGATTTGGGGAGGGGGCAGAGAGAGGGAGGGATATAGTGAAAAAGTTGGAGGGAAAAGAAAGAGAGAAAGAGAAAGTGATGGGGGGGAGAGAGAGTGACGTGGAAGAGAGAGAGAGAGAGAGAGAGAGAGAGAGAGAGAGAGAGTTGGAGTGGGAGAGAGAGGGAGGAAAGAACAAAGACATAGAGAGATAGAGGTGGAGAGAGGTGGAGAAAGAGAGGAATGAGAAGGGAGAGATGGAGAGAGAGTGAGGGAGAGAGGAGAGGAGGGAAGATAAAGAGGAGGAGAGGATAGAGAAAGGGAGAGAAGGGGAAGGGAGAGAGATGGAGACATAGAGATGGAGAGGGACAAGGGAGGGGAGAGATAGTGAGAGAGTTGGACCCATGAGAAAGAGAGAGAGGGAGAGTAATTTGGGGGGGGGGAGATAGAGGGAGGTGGGAGATAAGGGATAGAGAGGAAAGAAGATAGAGATGAGGAGAGAGAGATGGAATTGGAGGGGGAAGGAGAGGTAGGGAACAAGAAAAACATAGAGGGATAAAGGTGGAGAGAGAGAGGGGGTGACAAGGGAGTCATGTAGAGGGAGTGAGGGAGAGAGGAGAGCGGAAGGGAATAGAGAGAAGGATATAGATAGAGAGGGAGAGAAGGGGAAGAGAGATATAGACAGAGAAGAGGAAGAGAGGGAGAGAGTGTGTGTGTATGTTTGGGGGGTGAGATAGAGAGAGGGAATAACAATGAGACACAAATACAAATACAAATATTATATATTATTATCTAACAAACCTAGATCCATATTAACCCTATAATTATCAAGTGCCAAGAGGGATCCAATCTATCGAGGTGTAAACATTTCCTCAAGTTTTTCACTAGAAAAAAAAGTTTGCACCTCGAGAGATTGGATCCCTCTCGTGCTTGATAGATCTGAGATTAACATGGATCTAGGTCAGTTAATATGAAATTAAAGTAGTTTTTATTTGATATTATAGTCATAAAAAATAAAATTTATCTTCAAATTAATTTCAAATTGGAACTAGATCCAATTAGATTCAATGAATAGATTTTTTAAACATACATAAAAGATTTTCTTTTATTAATTTTTTTTTTAAACTAAAAATTATTAGAGATAAATAATGCAAAGTTGGCTCACCTATACACCATGTGAGGATGAAGAAGTGTTTAAGGAGGGATAATCTTTCAACCAATCTTTAACAACCTTTCAATCCCTATCACTTGTAAGTTTAGATTGCTTGACACAATTAAGATGACTAACATAAAAAATTGATTCACATTATTGTAGTACTTGTTAGGTAGTTGTATTTTTGTTCTTAGACTAAATTAGTCATTCATGTTAGTCATTTTTAATTGTATTACTTATTAGCTAGTCACATATTTTAACCTGCGACTAAATTAGTGACTTATGTTAGTCGTTTTTAGTTCGGTCACTTAAGGTTGCTCATTTTTGGTAGTTATCACTTGGAAAAGTTGTGGTGACTAATGCTTTTAGTCACCTAGTTGCTAATTTCTCAATTTCTACTAGTGAGACTACGTTGAGACTTTGCTCTAGTTTTTAGGTACACCTCCATTAGATCCATCATTTCTCTTGATACTTCATTAGGATGGAAATTGTGCTAGATGGATGTGAAGGATTCTTTCCTCAATGGTGTGATTGAGGAAGAGGTGTACATAGAGAAACCTCAAGGCTTTGAGGTATACGAAAAATAATATCATGTTTTCTGAAGAAGGCCTTGTAAGGACTTAAGAAAGCTCCAAGAACTTAGTAAGATCATATTGATAACTATCTGATGAGATTGAGATTTACCAAGTGAGATGTTGATCCAAACCTTTACTTTAAGGTTGTGAAGAATGCACCCGTGATATTATTTTTATATGTTCATGACTTGTTTTTGATTGGTGCTAAGCCTCTTATCATTCAGTGAAAGAACAAGTTCTCTTCTGAGTTCAATATGAAGGATCTTAGGTTGATGCACTATTACTTGGGACTAGAAGTATAGCAAAAACCTGACAAAAGGTATTCCTTGTTCAAGGAAAGTGTGTGTTAGATATCCTTCATATATTTGGTATGATGGATTGTAAATCAATGACGACTATCATGGTGACTAAATTGAATAAGTTAAGAGGCTCTGACTCTATATTGGTAGATCCACCTATGTTCTAGTCGCTGATTGGTTTTTTGACATGTTTGGTTAACACCGGGCTAGACATAGGCTTTTCTATGAACACATTGATCCAATTCCAGGTTGAACTGAGACATGAGCATTGGATTGCAACAAAGCACATTTTGTGATATTTGCATGGTACATTGAATTATGGCTTAATACATGTTGCAAATAAAGAGGTATAGCTCCAAGATATACAAATGTTGATTGGGTATGAAGTGTTGAGGATAGGAATAGTGCCTTAGGAGTATGCTTTAGTTTGGGATCTCCTACAATATTGTGGGTGAGATGGATGTATATGTTGATTGCACTCAACACTGCTAAATTAGAATACATCATAGCTAATGAGGCTTGTACTAAAGTAGTATGGCTTTAGACGTTGTTTGCAAGATTGTTTGACTAAGAGTTGGAACCAATGGTGACACAAAGTGATAATCAAAGATGTGTAAAGCTTTAGAGAATCCTATGTTCCATATAGGTTGAAGAATATTGAGATTAAGTACCAGTACATTCATGACATGGTGCAAAGGAGAGAAATAAGGCTCGAGTACATCGCCACTGATGAGAAGACAATTGATGTCTTGAGGAAGCTATCACCAAGAGACAAGCTCATGTACTTCAAATACAAGTTGGGGCTCGTGGAGATTACTCATCTCATTGAGAGGGAGTGTTTATATGTCTACAACAAAACTAGACATTCTCTTGAAAGGGAGAATGGGTCCAAGAGACCCAGAGGACTCAATATGAAGATTTGAGTGAGTGTCTCTTAGAGGAGGACCCTCATCACACACTAGGAATGGTGGACTGAGGTCCTAGACCCTGATCACACACTAAGAATTGTGGAGTGAGGTCTTGGACCCTTATCACACAACACGCACGGTGGAGTGAGTTCCTTCAGCATCTAGACCCTGATCACACACCAGGGAGGGTGGAGTGAGGTCTTGGACCTTGATCACACACCGAGTATGGTAGGGTGAGGTATTTTTTAGCATCTGGACTTGATCACCAACTAGGAAGGGGTTGAGTGATGTCTTGGCCTAGATTTCTCAACAAGAAGGGTGAGTGAGCGTTTGATATTTCAGGATCTCAACATTTTGGCCTAGCTAGAGGCCACGAGCACTAATCACTCTAGAAGAGTGAGTCATAATATGTTTATGACATTGCCATGGGTTTGGTACCACCCTGAATATGTCCACTAGGAGATGTTGATGATAGATGATGATGATGATAATGATAGATAACCTTTTCTTTAGATACATTGGTTCAATTTGATAACACCTATGATGGTGATTATGAATACCTCCCTAGCTAAGAGGGAGTGTCAAATTTGTAGATATGGTTGGTCTTCATAATGTACATTTGGTTACATGGTTTCATTTATCATTGTAAAGAATATTTATAATTATTAATTCAAAGGAATTTATTTTGAACCAAAGTCCCATTGAAACTTTTTAAAGATGAAATTTTGAATTTTGAAACATAATTTTTGGCTCCAAAAGTGACAAGTCAGCTTCCCACCAAGTCAAGTCGGCCCTCGCTCTAAAAGGCACTCATTCGACCTATACATATCACTATATAAAGGAAACACCTCCTACTACACTTGGTCATTCAATGTCTCACACACAAGACAAGTTCTGAGAAGCAAGTGAAGGACAAGAAGGACAAAGAAGGATGAAGGAGGAGGCCCATTAGAGAAATTTTGAGGACTAAAATGGGCCTCCTAAGAAAAATGTACAACCAAAATAAAATTTATAATAACCAATAGGATTCAATATGATGATGTAAACCATGGGCGATGATTCACCATTTTTGGGGTAAAATAGTAAAAATATTAAAAAATAATAAAATAATAAAACTACCTTTTCAACTTGTATTTTCAACTTATCTCCCTAATGTTTTACTTAAATTTTGAGTGGGAGTACTAGTTGGATGAAAATTTTGATTCCTCATTCAAGGAGTAGCCACGTTGCATACTTTAGATGGACCCTGCTACATGAAAAATGAGAAATACATGAAAAATCGTGATTGCAATCACATTTTTAATGTATTTCTCATTTTTCATGTAGAACGGTCCATCAAAAGTATGCAACATGGCTACTCCTTGGATGAGGAATCAAATTATGCATCCAACGAGTGTTCCCGCCTGAAATTTGATTAAATCCATAGGGAGATAAGTTTAAAATACGAGTTGAAAAAGTAGTTTTTCTTTTTTTTTTGGTAAAAAATTTGATGATGTAATATAATATTATTTTATTATTTCCACTATTATTTTATAATTTTTTTAGGAGGCCCACTTTAGACCTCAAAATTCCCGTAATGCAAAATCTCTTCTTTCTCTCTATCTTACAACTCATACGTGTGGATTGATCTCTCTCTCTCTCTCTCTCTCTCTTTGTGGTTTGCATTTTTATGGGGAAACTAATGCAGGGGGGCGAAATTTTTAGGTAACTAGGGAAACTGTTGCAAGGCTAAAATTTTTGGGATAACTGGATATTGTAGGAGGGCTGAAATTCTGAGTCAGATAGGTAGAGAAAATGGCAGGATCATATTGGATGACTTGAATTGGAGGAGAAGACTAGGTTTGACCATAGGTCTAGGTGTGTCTCTCATTGAAGAAGAATAATTTATCTATTGAAAAAGGTTGTTGGGGTTTTCCCCTTTGTTGGTTTTTCTAGGGTAAATCTTGTCTTCTTTTGTGTATTGTTCTGTCTATTGTTCTACTATTCTTTATGGCTGAATTTCTGAAGTATAATTTCTTAATGATACATTAGAATAAGTTAAAATAAGATCTACATCAAAAGTGATTATCAAAATTTTAGAAATATTGTGCTCACCGAAATGGCACTAAGAATCAATGCCCCCTTTCTCGTTACCACTTACCACTATGGCATCCCCCCCTCACCCCCGCAGAAACCACTATGGTTTTCGGGAATGTGGAACTAGAACCATGCATTATATCTTTGAGTTCTGGAACCTTGCAAAACTTTAACAATCCCGAGGATCTGATACTGAGGATATCACAAAACTTAATGGGAAAATATCTGTCAATCAACTCCATTAATTAACGTATCAGCTAGAGGTGTTAGATTGATTGAATCAGGTTATTTTACGAGAACAACAATAAAGGCAGAGATTTTAGGTGTCACATTAATTGCTCTAAATAATAAATAACAACTCGAACCAAACATGGATTAAACTAGAAACCCCAAAAGAACTATCGTTGAAAATCTTTGAATTCACTCCACCTCATTACTTACAATCCTTGAGGAAATACTTGCAACCACTCAATCCTTCTTACGGGTAGATTAGAGGGAATCCTTGTTGTGGTGGGATCATAATACACATAGATTATAATTATGAGAGAATTCAATCGATAAAGTTTTAAAACTACAAATATCAAAACACAATGAATACATATCAAAACATAATGAATACATAGGCATAAACTTAACTCGTGAAATTTCAATTACTCAAAATAACATAATTACGGAGAATTTTACAACCTCACTCTTCATTTCGTATGGGCCCTCGTTCTCTTCCTCGAGCTACACCTTTAGCTAATCTCCTTTTAAAATACTTCTATTACAAAATGGAGGTTATTAACTCACAACACTATCAATCCAATGACATATATCCTTCCTCTAGAAACTAGATGTCACTTTATCCTAACAACTAGCTCCATCTTTTCACCTTCTAGAAACTAAATGCCACTCTATCCTAACAACTAGCTAAAAATGTCCCTCTAAGGGCACTTCAACATAACTTACTAACCATGCAAATAACCATACAAATTAAAATATTACAATTTGAAAAAAACCTAAAAAAGAACCTCAAAATAAAATGCTCCCTCACCATTATAATATTTTTTTTTTTGCTAAAGCAAGAGTCGGTCCTTCTATTATCTTGTCATTAAAAAATATATTACATAAGATACATCGATCCCAATGAAGAAGAGGGCTAGAGTCTTAGAAAACACTTCAAGCTTTGGGAGAAGAGTTAATTGCTTGAGAACTGGGTCTAGTGCCCAAGAAAAAATAAAACTCATTGCCTTTACCTCCCAAACCAAAAACAGAGGTCAAGCGGTCAAGGTGCTGAACATAACTAAAACAAGAAAACCTGAAAATCTTTGAGCGGACCCAAAGAGGTTAATAGGGACTACATAATAAAGATTTTAGGTCTGCTAGGGATCGCTTGAACCCACTAACCTGCTCGTCGAACCTAAGCCCTCGATTTGTTGCTACATGATCCAACAGCTAAGGGAAATATCGGGTAGAGAAGAAGCCGAAAGCATACCCGCCCGATAGAGGTGGTATTCTCTCTCCTCCAAAAGAGATGTGTTGAATGATGAGTGGCATCAGAGACATTTCCAATAAACCACTTTGGGTTTTGAGGATGCCTAATAATCTGGAAACCACTTGACACCCGATAACCTAGTAACCACGGATACATAGCACTAATGTGATCCCTTCGACTGCACCACCTATTTGAATAGAAGACTCGTAGTTTAGATCAGTTTATCACCATTCTTCTGATTTCCCTCTCGCCTGCAGAACCAATGAGAAGGTGACTTGTATTATTCCACTTTGAAACCCAAATATGCCAAATCTCAGGTTGACTTTCAATCGAACCCCTATTGTCCATTTGATTAAAGGTCATCTGGCAGATTCCCTTTCATGTGATGATAATGCTCCTTGTTTGTGAGGGCTAGAGTGTGGCAGTCCTCACACATTTGTCCTGCAGGAACCGAC
The DNA here is from genome assembly GCA_031772625.1 of Pinus tabuliformis. Taxonomy (NCBI): domain Eukaryota; kingdom Viridiplantae; phylum Streptophyta; class Pinopsida; order Pinales; family Pinaceae; genus Pinus; species Pinus tabuliformis. The sequence goes on along the minus strand of CM062810.1, from coordinate 209,589,029 downwards.
TCCCACAAGTAGCATTTGTTGTCTTTTATGCATCTTACCCCTTCATTAGCAAGCCAGTCTACTACTCTATTGGCATCTCTACGCACATGAATAAAATTAAGAGTTCTTAGAATTATTAGGTGCTATTGAATTTGGTAATAGACCTGAAAAAGTCTCCAGTGTCTCGAGACTTTGCCTGGTGCAGTGCCTGTGCCCAACCACTTGATTGAATTAATTACTAATTCTGAGTCAGCCTCGATGATTATATTGTGTAGATTGAACTCTATTAGAATCTCTAAGCATTTCTCCACGGCCATGAGTTCTGCGATATTGTTAGTGGCCCTCCTAAGATGACTGCGAAAGATGATTTTTATGTTGCCCTCTTCATTTCTTATGACTCCTCCATAAGCAATGTCCCTCGAGTTACCTTTTGAGGCTCCGTCTATATTGAATTTAAAAAATCCATGAGGAGGGGGTTGCCAAAAAGCATTTCCTACTGAGATTTGCTTTGTTGTCTTATTAGTTCCCTGAGGGACATGAGACTGGAGTCCCAACAGTTCTAGAATGTGAATGTCCCGATGAACTGGGGGCTTCTCAAGAGGTTTCTCTTGAAGGGCATTGACAGTTTCTTTGAGTTGTTTTAGGATTTGAGCTATGATACTTTCAGCTGAGCAATATTCATCTTTGAAGATCCTATTGTTATGTTGTTTCCAAACATCCCAGATTAATTATCCTAGAATCAGAGCCTAGGTTGTGTTGACTGTCTCGTTGTCTGAGAAGCCCTTCCTCCAGTTCTTTAAAGTATCAGTGATATCAATTTTGTTCCTGTCTGTTTGCTTGAAGATATAGGCTATCCAACTCCATAAGGTGGAGGTGAAAGAGCAGAGGTTGAGAAGATGATCCATAATTTTTCCTATAGGCCACATAGTTGGCATGTCGACGGCCCAGAAAAACCTCTCTTTCTGAGATTTTCCCAAGTTAGAAACTTTTTGTGCTGAACTAGCCACCTGAATAGATTGATCTTCATCTAGTGTGGTTTTTTCCATAGGTCTTTCCATGTCTTATCAAAGCTTGGGTAGTTTAGACCCGTGGCTATTCTCTTAGCTTCTTTGAGGTTGAAGATTCCCCTGTTGTTTCTACCCCATATTAGTATATCATTCAAGGTGGAGGTCAAAATTTGTCTCTTTTTCGAAATATCTTCCAGAGCTATAGCTTGGGTCTTCAATGGGGTCTCTTCACTATAGTCTGGTACCTTCCAAATTCTCCATTTACGTGTCCCTTGACTGATCCCAGTAGTCACTTACTTTTTTTAGTCCTTTGTTAATGGTGTCGTTTTTGATGATGTCCAGTCCTTCTCTACAAAGGTTATGTTCCTACTGCCAGTTGTCCTCCTAGAACCATGCAAGCTTCCCATTTTTGATCTCCCAGAAACTGTGTTTCTGAACTAAGGCTCTGTTCTCCCATGCCTTGTTCCAAATCTGGGAACCTCTAATGTGTATTGCCATTCTAATGTGGTCCGTTTCTTGCCAGTCCATTGCATATTTTTGTTTCCAGAGTTTAGCCCAGGGGTTTCTTATTTCCTTAAGCCATCTCCACCAAATTGTTTCCCCCAAAACTTTTCTTAGGATGTCTGGGTCATGGAGACCCAAACTTCCATGAGTTTTGGGTTTGCAGAGTTTGTCCCAAGCAACCAGAGCCCATTTCTTTTTTTCTTCCCCTTTTCCCCAAAGAAAATCCGTTTGAATATTCTTGATTTACTATAAGACTCCTGTTGGTGCTGGAAGGGTTGATAACATGTAGATTGGAATGGTTTGTAGCACTGCCTTTGTGAGAACTAACCTTCCTGCTAAATTCAAGGATCTGATTGTCCATTTGCTGACTTTGTCCTTCAAATTGTTAATTACAGACTCCCAAACATCCTTGCTCGGAGGTTTTTCTGTAAGGGGTATTCCCAAATAATTCAAGGGAAGATGATCTCTTTGAAAGCTGAGAATTCTGGAGAGATTTCTTTTTATTGATATATCAGTGTTGAAAAAGAAAACTTTAGATTTGTGAGGCTTACTTTAGTACCCGCAGCCATTGCGAACTCAAACAGGATTTGTTTGAAAGCTTTGGCTTCCTTGATTGTGGGTGTGCCCTACAGCATAGTGCCATCCACAAATTGTTGATGGGTTAAAGTGTCCCAATTCGGAGTGAGTTTGAGTCCCTAGATTCTTCCTTCCTCCTTGGCTAAGATGATCGCTCTGCCTAATCCTTCCATCATGAGAATGAAGAGGAAGGGGGAGAGAGGATCTCCTTGTCTGAGGCCTCTTGATGGCTTGAAGGTTCTGGATGGAGAGCCATTAAGAAGAATTGAACAACTGGCAGTGGTGACAAGAGCCATGACCCATCTTATCTAGTTGTGGTCAAAGCCATATGCTTTAAGAACTTCCCTGATATAAGACCACCTTATATTATCATAAGCTTTTGCTATGTCTAGCTGTATTATCATGCTCGCTTGCTTATTAGTCTTGAGGGAATGCACCACTTTGTGAGCTTGAATAATATTATTGAGAATTTGTCTACCTTCCACATATCCAGTCTGCTCCTTTGACACAAGTGTTGGAAGAACAGGTTTGAGTCTGTTAGCAATTACTTTGGAAATGATTTTGTACACCAAATTGCATAAAGTTATGGGTATGAATCTATTTGAAGTCATGGATTTTTCCTGTTTGGGGATTAAGGCTATGAAGGATTCATTTAGTGCTTTCAAAACTGATTTTGATTTTCTCGAGTCCTCCACCACCTCTAGAATGTCACGTTTGACTATTTCCCAGCATGTTTTGAATAAATCTACATTGAAACCATCTAGGCATGGAGCTTTCCCATTGTGAATTTCTTTGATTGCTTCATTGACCTCTTCCTCCATTATTGGCCTATTGAGATTATAATTGTCTTCTTTGGTTACTAGTTTTGGATTATGCTGAGTAAAACTTTTTATGAATTGAGATCTGTCTTCCATGGTCTCCTCTGCTATATTTTGAAAATGTTGAACCAATACAGCTTCCATTTCCTTGTGAGTGTTTTTCTCTCTTCCTTGAGGATCTATAAGTTTTGTTCGCTATGTTCCCTATACTCCATGGTAGACTTGTGGAAGAACCTAGCATTTCTCTCCCCTTCCTTAATCCATTGCACTTTGGATTTCTGTCTCCAGAATATTTCCTCCTGCTGAAATTTGTTGTCCCATTATCGTTGAAGTGAGTCCACTTGCATTTTTCTTTCCTCTGTGAAGCCTTTCATGATGAGAATTTGATTAGTCTCCTATAATTTTTTTTCCACTTTTCCCTTGGCTTTGAATATGTTTCCAAACTCATTTTTATTCCATTCCTTGAGCTTTCTTTTGATGTGTTTGAGTCTCTAATGTGGGAGGAACATTTTTGTGCCTTGGGTGGGTATTTCTTCAGCCGACCAATTTCCAATGTTAGTGATGAAATCAGGGTGAGTAAGCCAGACATTTTTGAACCTTAAAGGTCTGTTCCTCGGGGTCCCAATAAAGGAAGTTTCCAGCTGAATGGGCCAGTGGTTTGAGCCTACGAAAGGGAGTAAGAAGGTTGTCATCATATAGCCGGTTAGAAGGAGATCCGCCGAGATTATGAATCTGTCTAATCTCAAGGCTACTTGGGAAGTTCCTCCTCTCTTGTTGTTCCATGTGAAGATGCCATTTATTGTGTCTTTATCCACTAGTCTCATATTATTAAGGAAGTTCTGAAAGGCTATTGAGTCTCTACCAAGTGTTTTGGTTCCCCCTTTTTTCTCTGTGAGAGATCTAATCATATTGAAATCGCCTCCCAGAATCCACAGTAGTAATGGATGTCTCTCTCTCAGCTCCTCCAGAGACGTGAGGAGCCTGAGTTTTTCTTCCAGAAGTTGACAGCCATAGAAATTTGTGATCAAGTAACAATCCTTGTCCCCCAAAGGTTGGATAACCATTGAAAGGTGGTTTTTGGATGCCTTAGTATCCAGGATTCCAAATTTTTGAGGATTCCATAGAGTGAGGATTGCTCCAGCTAAATTATTTTCTTTGATTTCTAGGCACTCATACTTAATAAGCCATTTGTTGTGCATTTCTCTAATTTTGTCGACTGAGAATTTTGTTTCCTATATAAACACCATGTCTAGTTTTTCTTCTTTTATTCTGTTACTGAGATTTCTTTGTTTCATTTTACTCCCTAGTCCTATAATGTTCTAGGTTGTAAGCTTCATAATGATTGGTTTGTAAAAGAGTAACTAGTGAGATCTTTCATCTTACCTAAATTAATCATGAGTTTCCCACACTCTGTCAGTAGTTCATTCTGTCTCTTTCTTCCTCTTTTCTTGCCTGGGTTCTTGTTGGAGTGTCCTGTTATTATCTCCATTGATTTGACCCCCCTATTCTCCTGGCTATCGTGGTTCCTTTTGACTCCTACTACCTTTGTATGAGACTTTCGAAGGAATAGTTGTTGTACTCTGTCAAACTCCTTTTGTGGTAGAGAGTCAATTCCTTTATTTATTCCCTTCTCTAGAAAATTTTCTAGTTCAAGGTTCTCCCTCTCAAGTGCTCCCAATAAGTCCATCTCTACACATATGCGAGCAAAGGAGGTATATTTCCCTCGTAGGGTCGCCTCTAATATCTTTATGAAATGCCCTAATTTGTTACCTATAGATTTTAAAGATTCTGGCAACCAGTAATATAAAGGTAAGGAGTATAATCTAATCCATACCGGGACCGATGTGAACGTTTCTTGCTTCGGGACAAAGTTCATCACCCAAGGTCGCATGTAAAGGCTTGCAGTAACATAGAAGTAGGATCCTCCTTCGAAAACTCTGTCTTTGTCCTCTAGGTTAGTGAAAACCACTGTGAAGAAACCCTTGGAACTAAGATGAAGAGTTATTTCTCCCTTTGGTTTCCAGTTTTTTCTTATCCATGTATACAATGCTTTCTCCGTGGGCCATATGCCCATGAACTTGCATATGACCGCATAAGTCACCATATGGTCTATGTGCACCTGTAGTGCAGGATCATTTAAGACCACTCGGGGTTTAAAGTTAGTTTTGGGCTTACAGGGTCCCGTCGCAGACATTTTCTCAATTCTTTGAATGCTATCACCAGGATTCGTTTCCCGCCTAGCTTCCTTGTGGGTCCCTTCCATTTCATGGGAATTGCTATTTCTCGACTTGTGAGTGCTAGTTGTCATTGTCTCTGCCTCTGGTGGTTTCCAGAAATTGTTTAAACTCACCTCTTTGTTTTTGTTTGAAACCACGTTACTATAGGAGGGAGTGGAGCTCCCTCCTACAAGCTCCTCCATCGATACCCACTCGTTCCTGCTGCCCCCTGCTCAAAACCCTAGTTCGTCAGAGCTCCTGATCCCCCCCTCATCATTATAATATTAATAATATCTATCTTACATATTTATGTGATACTTTTTTAATATTAAAATGATTATTTCATGGAATAATTATCTCATATGTAATATCTCATGTTATCTTCTGTTATGGTACCATGTCTAAATCTTGTGATATCTAATATAATGAGTACTTTTAATGTAATATTTTGATAGTTGAGATAAAATATAAGCTTTATTCAACTTCAATAAAGTGAATATCCTCATTATAATATTTTAAATTACCTTAAGTTATTAAGGTAAAGTGGAAGCCTAGAACAACTTTGGTGGAATAAAATACTTTTCCTATAATATATATTTAAAATTGGAGAATGTTATATTACCACTTAATAATAATATAAAGCATTATGAGAGAATTATAACTCTCTAATAAATTTGGAGGAATATTATACACTTAATGTGATATCCTTAGACTGGGAAAGCTCTTAAAGTGAAAATACCAAACATCTTGAAATTCTTTACCTTCATATTTTTCATTCACATATCCCTCTTAACTTTAATTGATTTTGGAGACACTTTGAATCATTAATACTATGGATAAATACAATTTAAGCATTGCTCATAGGAAAAATATTAGAACCATATGTCCCTGATAACTTTCATGACTTACCACACAACAATAACATAATGCACCTTAAACTTTCTTACCTTACTTTTTCATCATTGCATTTTTCTTGAATTTGATTTCATTTATTTTCCAAAAGAATAGGAAACATTTTGAATTTATTTACTTTTATGTTTTCTTTTTCATTTCGATCCATCATAATTTTTCTTTCTTTTTTTTTCTAAAACATTTTATCTCTTATACTTCATTATCTAAGCTTTTATACTAAAGTTATTTCTAGAAATTTCACCATATTACTAAAGTTAAAATTGCTCTACAATATTAATACAAACATTTCAAACTTCTTTACATTAATTTCCATTTATACATGCATCTTCATCTTGATTCATTTTTTCTCAGAGGCATATTATATTAAAAATATTAAAATTCATAAAAACAATTATCACATAATAATTACACTGATAAGCGTCCCCTCTATTAGAATTGGACACTTTAATCACTTTCTTAATTACAGATTCCAATCATATGATTGAAAATGAAGGATATTTGTGTATTCTCATCGTCGCCACTACATCAATGAATGGAATGGATGGAGGTAGCTTCCTTACATATCTAAATCAAGTGATTAAACTTTGTTTAGATTATTTTTTTTACCAAATCATGATAAAAAATGTATTATCTTTAATCATTGGCCACTTATAAAGATTAATAAAAATTATATTCACATCATTGAAATGTGGCTTACTAAAATGCGCACAACGTATTTTGAAAACTTGTCATCACTCTTGAAAATAAGATTGAATTATGAAAAGTATCCTTGTGCCAAATGTCAAGGTAGCTCATGGTAGTCTAATGGACATGTTATCGCCCAAGTTTTTACAAGTGTACTATATAATCGACAATATAAACTAACAACTATGGTTTTTAGGTTTAACATTTTTTTTAATTTATAGTATGAAACAATATTTATAATTATTATGTTGAAGGCATTTTTATTGTGAAGTTCTATGAGGTAACATTGTAGAGATTCTAGGCCGACATTATAGAGAACTGTTTAATGTTGTCGCCCTCCCTTCTGTTTAATGTCGTCACCCTCTACCCTCCATTTAATGTGGTCAATGTTCCTTTGCATTGTAATGTGCAAATACTAGTTATAATGTGTTTTTGCACTATAATGTGCAAATACTAGTTATAATGTTATTGGGGTTTAAATTTATAACGATTATCAAAACATTTTTATGGTTTATATGTGTGGGGAAACGCTTTAGGTTTAATGTTTATAGGTTTAAGTGTTTAAGTTTATAAAATAATGTAATATTTTAGGTTTTAATATGAGTTGATATGATTTTTTTCTTATAACGTAAAAGTTATATTAATTTATAATATAAGTTTTTATTTTATAATAATCATTGGTTTTAGGTTTTAATACTAAATTTTAATATATAGTGTAACATTTAAGTTTAATAATTAGTTAGGGGTTTTAATATTAGATTTAGATATAATATTAGGTTTAGGAAAAAATTTAATAATATTAAATTTAGATTTAATAATAATAATATTTATTATTATTAATAATATTTTAACATTAAATTTGAATAATATTAAAATTAACACTTACATAACATTAAAATTAACACTAATATTATTTATTTATTTATTTTTAAAATTTTCTTTCTATTATTTTTATTTATTCTCTCTAAATTAGTTAATATTTGAGGATTGAAATAATTTTTTTAATATTATATAAATTAAGATTTATTAGGGTTATATAGGGTTTAATAAATTAATTATTATAACTGCTTTTAATATTTTCATAAAAATAATAAAAATTTTAAATTATTTATTTACCTTAACTTTTTGTCAAATATTTTCTCTACCCTTTCTCAAACTAGCCGTTATTTACTAATGGCTAGTAAATAGCTCTCTACATCTATTTATTTCATTGCCCAGATCTGGTTCCTCATCTTATCCTGAAGATGAATCACACTGGTTGGTTCGAAACACGTCGATAAGAATATATCTTATGTGATTTCTTTTATTTTTTTTTTCCGAAAGATGCTGCTATAATATTATGGATCATAGAACGCTTAGCTTAAAAATATTGATAATATTAATATTAATTTTATAACATTACTAATAATATTATTATTAATTATGTAGCAATGTTAGATTAAATATAAATATCGTTTTGTTGCGTAGCAATGTAATTTATAGCTCCTCGCAGTTCTGCAGCTCCTCGCGTAAATTAGTTCTGCGGCTCCTCGCAATTATCTGCGGCTTGGAGTGAGGAAGAAATCACGCTCTGCTGCTACTCGCGGCCCCTGACAGCTAGATTATTTCGCGGCCCCTCACAACTAGATTATTTCGTGGCGTAAATTAGTCTCTGCGGCTCCTCGCGATTATCTGTGGCTTGGAGTGAGGAACAAATCATGCGCTGCTGCTACTCGCGATTACCTGTGCCTTGGGCTTTTTCTTCACATTTCTAGTGCCGGAGACGAAGGGCAGGTCACTTGAGGAGATCTCTGGCGAAAACGAAGATAGTGATCAGGATCTGGTTAGTCACCGGCATCTGAAAATTTTGAGTGAATAAGTTTGTTTGCACATTTTGGGTTCTAGATCTAATCTTCTGCGGCTAGATCTAGATCTAGGCGGCTAGGTTTTAGATCTAATCTTTTGCGGCTAGATCTAGATCTAATCTTATCTTCTGCCTTATTTCTCTGTGGCTGGGTTCTACGGGCAAGTAAAATATGGCTTCAAGCTTCGTGAAAATAGCTGCTGGCTCATCAGCTTCTGGAGGGCAATCTCCTACCCATATCGTCAGTGAAGCCCCATCTCCCACTGTTCAGGTGGTACAGATCTCACTCGATGAGGCTTTGAAGTTTTTCAAAAGTGCCCTAATCTGCCAGTTCAATGGTTTTTGGCCGCGGCTAACAGCTCTCCACAATTGGATCTTGGAGGTATGGAAGCCTATCATTTCTGATGAAATTAATATCTACCCATGTGCTAGGGGTTTCTTTATAGTAGATTTTGAAAATCCTGAAAGCAGACAATGTATTCTAGATTCTGGCCCTTGGTTTTGGGAAAAATCAGGCCTATTCATGAAGCCATGGAACCCATCATTCGATCCCTCTACAGCAGTCATAACTTCAGCACCAGTTTGGGTGAGATTTCCAAGCCTACCCTTGCACCTCTGGAATCTCTCCTCGCTAAAATCCATTGGAAATGCAATTGGGAAATTTTACTGCAAGTATCCAGAAACAGAGGAATATGCCAGAACCACCTATGCACGCATCTGTGTGGAAATGGACTTCAGCGTTGGATTCCCAGCTGAAATAAATCTAACAAGTAAAGACTATGTGTGGAACCAGAAACTCGATTATGAAAGTGTCCTCTTTAGATGTCGATCTTGCTTTGAGACAGGCCATCTAGCGAAAAATTGCCCAAAAGCCTCCAAGAAAAATTCTGCTAGAAAAAACCACCACAGATCTACATGGTGGGAAGGAGCACAAAAATAACACTACACTATCATCAAAGAAGAATACTCTAGAGAAAACTCTGAATCACAAGAAATCAGGCACGAAAGAAACAACTCTCAAGACAAGCAGGGAGAAAGCCCTGCCCAACAAATCAATAGTTATGAGGATTTGAATACCGCACAAAATAAATCTCCATTTAACAGCAAAGCAGATCTCCTAGAGCAAACTTCTTCTCCTACTATCTTCAAAAGGACGAACATAATAGATCGTGAAGCTAAGACACCAATGTCTCAAGAACCAGAAGAGATGAAGGAGATGCAAGATAAAGGAAGTTAGAAGACCGTAGAGGAAAAAAGAAAGCTACAACACCAATCTCGCCAAGAAAGACGAGGAGCCAGATAATTAAAAACTAAGAAAATTATAGGTCTGATAGACCAATTTGGTCTCAGTAGACGTTAACCACCACCATCATCATCATCAATAATTTTAGTTCTAATCATAATAATGTTTTATTAATAATATTATGTTCAATATTAGTTTTACTTTTAATCATAATATTGCATTAGGTTTATAATAATATTTGGTCATTATAATAATGGTTAATAACATCATTATTTATGACAGCTTTTTCGACGTAAATCACATGATATTTCATTTGTTGATGCATTTTGAACCAACCAGTGTAGTTCATCGTGAGAGACAAGTTGAAGAATCAAATTTAGTTGGCATGTTAAATAGTCAGAGTAGAACATCCAACGGCTATAATTTCGGAGGAGTCTCTGCATCTTTTAAGAAACACTAGATGTTTCGAAGTTGAAGTCAGATCTAGCATTTCTTAAAAGATATAGAGACTCCTCCAAAATTATAGCCGTTGGATGTTCTGCTCTGACTATTTAACATGCAAATTGGATTTGATTCTTCAACTTGTCCTGACGATGAACCACACTGGTTGGTTCGAAACACGTCGACAAATGAAATATCATGTGATTTACACCGAAAAATCTCTCATAAACTTGATATAGATCACAGAAGCCTCAATTCAACAACATCATTATTTCTTATTATTAATATTATCATTCTTATTATTATTATTATTATTATTATAATATTAAGTCCCATTAATATTAATATTAACATTTTGATAACATTAATAACAATTATATAACATAGAGACTTTGGTTGATCATGTTAGACCATTCTAATTATGGTTGACCATAGTTAACCATTAAATTTAGGTTTATAATATAATATAATATTTTTAGGTTTTTTTAAAGATATTATAATATTAATTTTTATTTTTTTGTTTATGAGAAAAATTTATGTTATTTTATAATATAACTTTTTTTGATTTTAATATTGATGGTTAATATTATTATTATTAATGTTTTAAAATTAAATTTCACTAATATTAATATTAACATTTATATAACATTAATAATCATATTATACCACTAATAATGTTAATTATTATTAATATTTGTTTAGAAAAATATTGGTAATATTAGTATTAATAACATTATTGGTAATTATAATAACGTTGAATTAATAATATTATGTTTAATATTAAATTTATGTTTAATAATAATATAATAATATTATTTAAGGTTTATATTAATATTAGGTTAGTATAATAATAGTTAATAATAATATTATTATTTATTATTATTATTATTTTCGAATTAAACCTCATTAATATTCCTATTAACATTTCTATAACATTAATAACCATTATATAACACAAAGACTTTGGTTAATCATGCTTTTCTATTATAATTATTGTTAGCTATTAGATTTAGGTTTATAATATAATATAATATTTTGTAAGTTTTATTTCTAGAGTTTAATGATTTTAGATTTAGATTTATAATATAATGTTATGTTTTTAGATTTAATATTAGATAATATAATAGTTTTGTTTTAAGTTTTATTTTCAAGGTTTAATGATTTTAAATTTAGGTTTATAATATAATGTTATGCTTTTAGATTTTAGATTTAGTATTAGATAATATAATATAATATTATTTTTATTTTGTTTATAATAAAAGGTTAGGTTAGTTTATAATATAACTTTAGGTTTTAATGTTAAGTTTAATTATTTTTTGTTTAGAGATTTAATAATATAAGGTTTAAAAAAGTTAATAATATTAAGTTTAATATTACTTTTAATCAAAGATTTATAATATTAATGTTAGGTTTAATATTTTTTTATTTGTTTGTCAAGTTATTTATGATCCTCCAGGCTTGACTGTGGCTTGAGGAGTCGCAACTTAGGGGCATCTAAACTGCCAAAGTCACCCAGGGATTGCACCCAGCCTAGGCCACACCAGCCCTTAGTTGACTAGATTTTTTAGCATCTCTCCTCCCCCTAGCACAGGGCACAATCATCCTCCGTGAGGTTTGATCCTCGGTCGCCTTGTTAACGAGGCCCATCGTCAACTAGTTGTGCTAGTAGGACTTGGCAATATTCATTTTAATATTACCTTTAACAAAAGTTTTATAATATTAAGTTTGATATTAGGTTTATAATATTAGAATCAAGTTTAATAATAATAATATTAGGTTTATATTTAATATTAGTAAAATTAGGTTTAGGTCTAATAATTATAATATTAGGTTTAAGTTTAATAATAATATAATAATACTACTTTAGATTTATAATAATGCTATGGTAGTGTAGCAATGGTTAGTAACATTATTATTGATTGTTTTCAATAACATTTTCACATTAAATCTCACTAATATTAATATTAATATTTGTGTAATATTAATAACAAATATATAACATAGAAATCTTGGTTGATGATTTTTGACCATTCTTACCATGGTTGACCATGATTGGTCATTATGAGTCGGTAGAGAATAGAATGTTTAAGGTCGACTATGGTTGGCTAGAGATGAACATGGTTGATCATCATTGATGATGGTTGGCAATAGAGTCCTTGATCATGGCTAACCATGGTTGACCATAGAGACATTGGCCATGGTTGACCAATTATAACTATGGGTGATCATGGTTGACCATAGACATTGATTGACCATGGTTGAGCATGGTCCACAATGGTCAATGATTGTTAACCATGATGACCCATAGTCAACCATGATCGACCTTGGTTGAATAAGGTCAATCATGGTTGAATATGGTCAATGATGGTCAACATTGATTAAACATTGAATTTCATCAATAATGACCAACCATGATCAAGGTCTCTCTCCTTGAATTTGGTCAATCATGATCAACCATCGTCAATTTTTATGAGCACTGGTTGAATATGGTCAACCATGGTTGAATATCATCAACCATGGTCATAATGGTCAATCAACATGGTTAAACCATGTTCACCCATAGTGAATGTTTAAAAATGTTTAATAGTATTAATATTGATATGGTTCAAAACACATTGGTTTACTAATATTGCTGACTATGTTTTCCTCTGTTTGATATTTAAGACTCTTCAACTTTGGTCAAACATAATTTCCTATTACTAGTATTCGTTGATATTAATAGCTACATATAATCAAACACATTAGTTAAGAGTAGTCAAATAAAGTCAACTTCTACAATCAATGTTTAAATAGTTAACCATGATCAAAATTGGCCAACCCTATGTTTACCATATTTAATGATAGTCAACCTTCCTCACTCATAGTCATCCTGAGTCAATGTAACTCAAACATCTTCAATTATAGTGAATGATAGTTAACCAAAGTGAAGCATTATAAACCTTAGTCAACTAAGGTCATCCTTAGTTAATCAAAATCAAGTTTTAATGACCATGGTTGACCAATTATAACTATGGGTGATCATGGTTGACCATAGACATTGATTGACCGTGGTTGAGCATGGTCCACCATGGTCAATGATTGTCAACCGTGATGAACCATGGTCAACCATGATTGATCTTCGTTGAATAAGGTCAATCATGGTTGAATATGGTCAACGATGGTCAATGATGATTAAACATGGTTGAAGTTCATAAACAATGTATTAAAGGAAATGTAACTAGGTTCGGTCTTCATAAATGTACTTTTGATATTTGTATTTATTCAAGAAAATAAATATTATTTTTATAATATATTTCAATGAGTTTCTTGCTCATTGAAATAGGTCTAGTAGATGTTAAAGTGTTATAGGTGAGTCAAAGAGTCAAAAGAATTATGTTGAAGGCCTTAAGGGCATGTTACTATAGGTATACTTATGTATTAGGGTCAAAGAAGACATCTCCAAACAAAGTCAAGTATCCTCCAAGCAACGACACCATCAAAAGAAGCCATCTGAAGCAAATAAGACAAGTTAGCCTGCAATCTACAAGTCGGCCTTCATGTCAGCCTAAAGGAGGGACAATCCTCTATATATAGAGGTTTTCCAATCCCTCATAACATCATAACTAATCTCTAAAATCATCGAAGTTAAGGAAGCTAAAAACGTGGGTGAAAGAAGCATGAGGAATGGGTCTCCAAGTGTAGCGAAAAATAAGGGTACATAACCGAGCCTAAGAGGACTATTCTAAGGCTAGTTGTAGCTACACATGTAAGAAAAGGAGGGATGTCTCTGTGGTTATGACAACAACAACTCACAGTCAACCATCTCTCATTGTTTGGGGTTAAAACTAGGCCTACAAGGCCTCCTACTCAAAAAAATAAGAAGGAACCTCAAGTGAAGGAAAGAGAGCCCATAACATCATGTAAAACTCTCACACATGCAAGAACTTAGGGTTGCAAGACAATCATACCAAGTCTACACCTACACCTCAAGGAAGAAGCTCATTTGGTCAAGGAGAAGGAAGGGATCATCACAAAGAAGGAGTCTAATCATAGACCAAGAATAAGTGCCTCTTCTAGAACAAGTGCAACAAGGTTTAACAATAGTTGAAAGAAGAAAAAAGTGCCAGAAGGAGGAGGAAGTGCTGAGGAAGGAAGGGTCGAAAGAAGGAAGTGTCAGGGAACAAAGTGCAAAAAGGAGGAAGGAATTGACTTGTGCTTGGAGGATATTCTTGTCAAGGGTCTAGGGTTTGGAATTGATCAATACAAAGATTCAATAAGAGAAATTTACCGAAGGGTTTTCCTCTCAAGAGAAGAGAGGTTTCAGCCCTCGCAGAGAGCCAACATCTTGTGTTCTTGTTCTTATGTTTTTGGTAGCAGTTTGATGAAGTACACACACATGCATTAATAATAGTAAGAAGAAGATTGAGTTAACAAGAAAAATTAAAAAGAATCCTCAAATTGTTATCAAGTCAAGAAGAATCACACTACACCTAATTACCCATAATTCTTCAACATGGTATCAGAGCTAAGGTGACACATCAAGGAAAGGGTATCTCAACAACACTCATCAAGGAAGGACATCTACAAAATTTGAAGCATCAAGCCAAGAAGACTCAATCACTTCAAGGTAAAGAAAGTCTACCATCCATCACTCATCAAGGAAGACTACAAAGTAAGAATAAGAGTCTTACATAGAGGCACGTACAAGAAGAGAAAATCAAAGAAGGGCCTATATCAAGCTACAAGTCATCAAGCAAGCCCACTTGGGAAAAAAAACTTGAAGAACATCAATATCTAAGGAAGGCAAGCCATCAAGTCTTCAAGTAGAAAGAAAGTCCACTACATCTCAAAATATATCGAGTAAGTATATTTCCCCTTTTGAATATACATCAATGTCTTTTTACAAGGAAAGAAACAAAATGGTAGGTATCAAGAACTCTCTTTCATGGAAGAAGAGGAATGATTTACTTCTCAACAAAAATGAACCTCTAGAACACATCAAAGTGAATAACTCTATCCCTACTAAGGAGCAAACCCAAGCCTTAGCTAAGCATAATAAGGATGAGAGAAGAGCATAAAGGATTCTAATAGAATCCATCAAAGACTCTCTCATTCCTTATGTCTCCAAACTTGAAACATCAAAATAAATCTATGACAAACTAGTACAACTATTCTCAGTAACATAAACTGGAGAAGTGATATATCTATAAAATTATTTTTACAAAATGAAGATATCAAAGGAAGGAATAGCTCCCTACTTCATGAAGATCTTTGAGATGAGGGATCAACTTCAAGAGCTAGGGGAAGTCATGTCCAACAGGGAAATGATAATTATAGTACTCAATGCTCTACCTGAGGATTGGGGAAACTTCACATCAAGCATATATGCCAAAAAGGAATCCACCCCACTAAGTGAAATGTGGTCTCTATGCAAGATAAAGGAAACACTACTCAAGGAAAAGAAATATGTGGGATCAAAGCAGCAAGAATTTGCTACCATGGCCAAGAGAAAGGGAGAATTTGGAAAATTTGGTCCACGAAGAACAAACAACAAAGATATGTCCAAAGTTCAATGCTTTGGATGCTAAGAATATGGACACTACAAAAGGAATTGCCATGAACTAAAGAAGGACAACAACAACAAAAGAGAAAGGGAAGAAGCTCATGTGAATCAAGAAAGGAAATAAGAAGACAAAAAGCAAAAGAAGGAAGATCCTCTAGATCTCTACTACAACTAAGTCAAACTCTTTACTTAAATTCTTCTTTCAAAGTTTTGAGTAGTATAGGAGCATGTAGGAATATAATAAAATTTCATGGATAGAAACATCTTCTAGAATCTAGAAGCATGATTTACATAGAGTTCAAAATATTCATGTAGAAGAAGCATTTATAAATGAGAACAAAATGCATGGTTAGAAATATCTTCTAGAATATAGGAGCATGGTAGATATAGCTCAAGATATTAATGTAGAAGGAGCATATCTAGTATAGGACCTCATCCACAATGAAATAAAATTGATCATGATTAATAATCTTAGAAGACCTCCATCATCAAAAGAAAGAAACATTTGCAGAGAAAGGGTCTTCAAGATCCTCTGATGGAATCTTCAAAATAAGATTCAAAATCAAAAGCAGATGTCTCATTGGGAGTCCCATTCATGGTATTCTAGAAAAAGGATGGTATGAAGGCATGCTAAGATGAAACAAGAAGGGCCACACCATTAACAATCAATTGAAGATAATATGATCAAAGGAGAATCAAGATAAGGTATGTATGCATCAAATTTTAGTCATGTTATATGTATATTATTGAGTCATGGGAATAGTTCTATGACATGATCAAGTATGAAAGAATATCTTTCACCAATGACATGCTCAAAGTCATGTACTACAATGCAATGAAGGTCAACAAAAAGAAATTCTCAGAAAATGAGTATAAGATTAATGACTAAGAACCAAGTGAAGAAGGAACGCTGACTAGTCCTAGAAGAAAGAAATGAAGAAGTGCTCCCATAAGGAGCATAAGGTGGTTGATCAATCTATTCAAGAAGAGGCAAATGAAGAAAGAGATCAAGCATGTTAAGGAAAACATGATCACAAATAATCAATATCTAACAAGATACTTTGAAGATATCTCCTGAAAGAAGGCATGCCAACTCTGACAAAGGAAGAAAAAGATCAAAGGACCCTTGACACCTGTGAAGGACTTGGAGATATGAAAGGTGTAGATAACTAATTCTACTCTACAAATATGTCGTGATGAAGAAGCCATCCAACAAAAGCATCATTTAATGTTGAAGCAATATCAGGATGAAGTCATGGAGGGCTACTATATCGAAGCATGTAAACAAGAAAGTACAACGAAGCATCCATGAGAAGAGTATTCCAAAGCATGGAAAGATGACAAAGAAGTATCTAGATGAAAAGAGAACTTGATATATGGAAAGAAGGCCACTTTCCACGAAGGAATAAATGACATGACAAACCAAGAAGGAAAGTGATCGATTGATGGTTCCCTACCAAGAAGAAGTTCAAACAAAGACTTCATGACATCAAAGGAAAGAAGGATATCCAACAACTGGGGAACCCACAAAGAAGAAGTTTTTGATGAATGGAGAAGTCCCTAGCTAAGAGGGAGTTATAAAAAGTTCCCAATTACAAAGGGACTTGGACAAGTACCTTGTCAGAGGATACTTGGGCATGTGTTCCTCAATTGAGAGGAAGAGATAGACACAACATTCATGTCTTCACTTGAGAAGAAAGAATGGGAGAATTGGGTGATCATCTGGAATCTGTTACTCTTTGAGGATGTGTAGGGCATCTAAGGCATGAGTAGGCAAGAGGACCAATATTATTGAGGGCTGGGAACCCAAGACAAGAATAGCCCTAGAAGATCATACTCAGTGAACACCTAGGTGGGTATGTACCTTGAGAGACAATGATTAAGGTGTCTATAATTGATTGGCCTCGCCAACATTATACTCTGATCTATTCAGAGATAGAGTTGTCAGTCAAGGGATTGATGTGGAAACAATTTTGGTTACTATGATGTTATAATAAATGGATTACCAATCCAACTTCTCTTATATGAATTCTTCAAGATTGAAAAATAGTCAAACACCTTGTAATGTTGAATGAATACCTCCCTAGTTAAGAGGGAGTGTTGAAGGAAATGTAACTAGGTTCGGTCTTCATAAATGTACTTTTGATATTTCTATTTATTCAATAAAATAAATGCTATTTTTATAATATATGTCAATGAGTTTCTTGCTCATTGAAATAGGTCTAGCAGATGTTAAAGTGTTATAGGTGAGTCAAAGAGTCAAAATAATTATGTTTAAGACCTTAAGGGCATGTTACTATAGGTATACTTATGTATTAGGGTCAAAGAAGACACCTCCAAGAAAAGGCAAGTCTCCTCCAAGCAATGGCACCATGAAAAGAAGCCATATGAAAGTCAGCCTTGAAGTCGACCTAAAGGAGGGACAATCCTCTATATATAGAGGTTGCCCACTCCCTCATAAGTTCATAACTAATCTCTGAAATCAGCTAAGTGAAGGAAGCCGAAAATAGGGTTAAAGAAGGAGGAAGAATGGGTTTCCAAGTGCAGCAAAGAAGAAGGGTACATAACCAAGCCTAAGAGGATTTTTTTAGGGCTAGTTATAGCCACACGTGCGAGAAAAGGAGGGTTGTCTTTGCGGTTATGAAAAAAACAACTCACATTCAACCATATCTCATTGATCGAGGTTGAAACTAGGCCTACAAAGCCTCCCACTCAAGCAAAGAAGAAGGAACCTCAAGTGAAGGAAAGAGAGGCCATAGAATCAAGTAAAACTCTCACACATGTGAGAAATTAGGGCTGCATGACAATCATACCAAGTCTGCACCTACGGCTCTAGGAAGTAGCTCATTTGGTCAAGACGAAGGAAGGGATCATCATAAAGGAGTCTCATCATAGACCAAGAATAAGTGTATCTTCTAGAACAAGTGCACCAAGGTTTACCAATATTTGAAATAAGAACAAAGAGTCAGAATAATGAGGACGAAGTGCCGGAAGAAGGAAGTGTTGGGGAACAAAGTGTAAAAAGGAGGAAGGACTTGACTTGTGCTTGGAGGATATTCTTTTCAAGGGTCTAGGGTTTGACATTGATCAATAATAAGCTTCAATAAGAGAAATTTACTAAAGGGTTTTCCTCTCAAGAGAAGAGAGTTTTTTGCCCTGGCAGTGAGCCAACATCTTATGTTCTTGTTCTTATGTTTTTGGTAGAAGTTTCATGAAGTACACACACGTGCATTAATAAGAGTAAGAATAAGATTAAGCTAACAAGAAAAAGTAAAAATACTCCTCAAATTTTTATCAAGTCAAGAAGAATCACACTACACCTAATTTCCATTGATTCTTCAACATAATGACTAACCATGATCAAGGTCTCTCTGCTTGAATTTGGTCATTCATGATTAACCATGGTCAACTGTGATGAACAATGGTTGAATATGGTCAACCATGTTTGAATATGTTCAAACATGGTTGAATATGTTCAAACATGGTTTAATATCATCAACCATGGTCATAATGGTTAATCAACATGGTTAAACCATGCTCACACATAGTGAATGTTTAAAAATCATTAATAGTATTAATATTGATATGGTTCGAAACACATCGGTTTACTAATATGGTTGACTATGTTTTCCTATGTTTGATAGTTAAGACTCTTCAACTTTGGTCAAACATAATTTCCTATTATTAGTATTCATTGATATTAGTAGCTAAATATGGTCAAACACATTAGTTAAGCATAATCAAATAAATTCAACTTTTACAATCAATGTTTAAATAGTTAACCATGATCAAATTTGGTCAACCCTATGTTTACCATCTTTAACAATAGTCAACATTCTTCACTCATAGTCATCCCGATTCAATGTAACTCAACCATTTTCAATTATAGTGAACGATGGTTAACCAAAGTGAAGCATTATCAACCTTAGTCAGCTAAGGTAATCCTTGGTAAATCAAAATCAAGTTTTAATGATGTTTAAAAATAACAATATTAATATTAATAAATTTGACTAATGGTATAGAAATCAAACTAACACGGCAATATGAAAAAAATTATCACAATGTTACATTACATTGCAATGGAATATTACAAAATTAGTCAAACACTGCAATTTATCCATTATTGCAATGCAACTTTGCAAAATTAGTCAACCACATTTAATAATGTTGTTAGATATGTTCGACTATGTATGACTATGTTTCTCTAATGTTTAATAATATAAATATTAATATGGTCTACATTATTAACCATAATATTTTTTTTACAATTATTAACATAATAACATTAATATTTGGGTTTATGATGAAGTTGTGTGGCAAATGTCACAATGTGACAAACATTGTCGCATTGTAACATAAGCATATCAAACATCACAATGTGACATTGTCACGTTGTGAAAACCATTTTCACAATGTTATATTACAATATAAATTATATCAACCACATTTACTAATGTGGTTGTGCTAAGGTTTATAACATTTGAGCTTATAATCTGAGGGTTTTTAATATTGAGTGTAATATTAGGATTTATAATATCGAGTTTAATATTAGGTTTTATAATATTATGTTTTAAAATATTGAGTTTAATATTAAGATTTATATTATAGTTTATAATATTGGTGTTTATAATAATTAGGCTTAAAAATTGCATTTATAATATAACTTGTTTAGTTTAGGGGGTTTATTATATAGGGTTTAATATATATATCGATATGTGAGGGTTTAATATTAAGACTTCTAATTTATAGAGTTTACTATATAGGGTTTATTATTTTTGGTATATAATATTGGTACTATAAAATTAGAGTTTACAATATCAGGTTTATAATATTGAGTTTAATATAATATTAGGGTTTGAAATTTAAAAATGACTATTTAATTTTATTATTATTAAAAATAATATAATATTAATAGACTTGAATAATAGTAATAATAATATTCTGATGTCTAAATGGTACATGAATTTATGCAATCTTGCAATATGCTAGTCTTTGTCAAAATATTATATTAAATTGGAATTTATCCAATTTAATCCTCTATTAATCCCTTGGAATTATAATATTAATAATCTATTGGGTTTGATAATCCCAATGGTTTATAATATTAATTCCAAGGGTTTATAATATTGACCCCTTGGGCTTATAATATTCATAATCCCTTGGGTTTATTAATCCCTTTAGTTTATAATATTAATCCCAAAGGTTTATACTACTAATTTTAGGGTTTATAATCCTAGGGTTTAATATATTATTCTTAGGGTTTATAATATTAATCTGAGGGTTGGCTCGATTGGAGGCTGCTGAGAGAGTATCGAGCTCTGCAACTTGATCTAGGTTTGGCACTAGGGTTTTGGAGTTGGGCACCATGGCGAGACATGCAGGGGGGTGCTGCTCCCTCCTACAGTCAAGTGGTTACGGATAGAAGCAAGGGCGCAAGAAAGTAGAGTTTCAAGAAACCTCTGGAGAAGGAAACAAAGGCAAGAAACACGGAAACATTGGGAAGAAGCAAACCTCATGAACAGGAAGGGGAGTAGCAGGAGGCTAGTAAGGAGAAGGAAAAGGGGGTAGCAGTAAAAAACCTACTTCCATAAGGAAAAATCGGGGCTGTAAACCCAAGTTGAACATCATACCTTAGGTTATCTTAAGCCACCCAGTGCTACAAGTGTATAGGGGTCATATGATGAAATATGTAGTCATATGCAAATTCATGGGGTTCTGGCCGACGGAGAGGGCGCTGCATGTATGGATAAGGAGCCACTCGAAGAAAAAGGGGGGGATACACCTTCATCTGGGATCTAAGGGCTTCTTCAAAATAGTATTCAAAAGCCTAGAGGATAAAGACAGAGTCTTTGAAGGAGGACCATATTTCTATGTTGTGGCAGGCCTCTACATGCGACCATGGGTGATGAAATTTGTCCCAGACTGCAAGACATTCACATCGGTACCGGTATGGATCAGAATATACTCTCTTCCTCTGGATTATTAGCTACTGATATCTATGAAAACAATAGGAAACAAACTGGGGCATTTTCTAAAAGTCTTAGATGCGACTTTGAAAGGAAAATATACCTCCTTCGCCTGGATATGTGTGGAAATGGATTTATCTAGAGCACTCCCGAACGTGATAATTTTAGAAGTATATGATGAAGAATGGGTGTAGGTGGTGGACTATAAGCACATCCCATTTAGATGCCACAAATGCCATGAGCATGGGCATCTATATAGAGACTGCCCAACGAACAATATGGAGAGAAATGTGAATACCACTATGGATAAAAATCCCGAGGGCTTTACCAAGGTTGGGGGCAAGGGGAAAGGTAGAAGTTGATCGCAAAAGAAAACCAATGAGGAAATACAATGGAGCCATAATAGCTTTAAGATCCTAGAAGAAGAAGAAGGAAACAAAGAAATAAACCAGGAAATGGAGAACATTATCACTGAGAAGGAAAGGGATGGCATCATGGAAGATATCATAGATAACAGCCAACAAAAGGAGGATCTGCCAAGCAGTATGGAGATAATAGGGACCATGAGATCACTCCAAGTGAGGCGGGAATGGAGGACCATGAATGGCAGGAGATTCTAGATAGGGAAAATCTAGATCTAGAGAATTTTTTGGAACAAGGGACGACTAAAGGAGTGAATTCCCTGCCAAAAGAGGAATATGATAGGGTTCAATAGCTCTTCCTATTGAGATCACAATCGAAGGGATCTGGAGTTAGAATAAATCATGAAAGCCAGGAGCATAGAGGGGTCAAGATGATGGAGGATACACAGGCACAATCTTCAAAGAAACCAGGTAGGAAAAAAGGAAGAAAAAGACAGAATGAGTTGCTGAACGAATGTGGGAAACTATTGATTAACTCAGGTAAGATGAAAGATCTCACCAGTTATTCCTTTACAAAACTTTCTTAATGAAGCTCACAACCTATAATATTAGAGGCATAGGAAATAGAAGGAAACAAAGAAATCTCAGTAATAGAATAAATGAAGAGAAACCAAACATGATTTTTATCTAGGAGACAAAATGTTCAATGAATAAGATTAAAGAAATTCATAATAAATGGCTAATCAAGTAGGAGTATCTAGAGGTTAAAGCAAAAAACTCAGCAGGGGGGGGATTCTCATGCTATGGGATCCTCGAAAATTTGGAATCCAAGATGTTGAGGCATCTAGGAACTATCTTTCTTTGTTATGTCAACCACTAGGTGATAAGGAGATATACATGATCACAAATATCTATGGACCTCAAAAGCAAGAAGACAAACTCAAGCTTCTCACCTCCCTTAGGAACTAAGAGCAAGACACCCTAATATGCCCTAGATAGTTGCAGGAGATTTCAATATGATAAGGTCTCTTATAGAGAAAAAAGGCAGTATTAGACAGATATGCAGAGACTTCATGGCCTTCTATAACTTCATAATGAACATGGGGTTAGTGGACACTAAAACAATAAATGGGACCTTCACCTGGAACAACAAGAGGGGAGGGGCTTCACAAGTTGCCTCTAAACTAGATAGATTTATTATTTCAGAGGACCTCTTTCTCTCAAGCCCTGCCATGACAGCTTCTATTCTTCCCTTTGGAGGTTCATACCATTGGCCTGTACATCTGGAA
This sequence comes from Pinus tabuliformis, assembly GCA_031772625.1. NCBI lineage: Eukaryota > Viridiplantae > Streptophyta > Pinopsida > Pinales > Pinaceae > Pinus > Pinus tabuliformis. Next base: position 209,565,647 of record CM062810.1, on the reverse strand, counting down.
GCCACTTTTATGGGTACACCAAGAAACATACCTTTCAGGTTTGAAAATGCCTCGCTCTCTCACCCTGAATTCACTAGTAATATTGACAAATGGTGGAGAGAGGATCTGAACATTCAAGGCACTAGAATGGTCGTACTTCAACATAAACTTAAACATATCAAATCTAGGCTTAAATATTGGAACAAAAAGGAATTTGGAAATATCGTAAAAGCCAAAAGAGAAGCTGAGCAGAAACTCCAGGAAATCAATCATATCAGCATCAAAGAGGGCTTTACTGAGGAGCGGAAAAAGCTAGCTGATTCTTTGCATGAAGAATGGGAAGATAGATAACACATATTTCATTAAATTGGAAATTTTTTATTACAAGGACATTAGTAGAATTGAGTTTTCTAGTTATTTTGAAATTCTAGATCCATTATTTTATTCCAAATTTAATGAAATATGTGTTAGATGCTTGCAAGAGGAGATTTTCTTGAGATAGAAATCTAGGATACAGTGGATTAGAGAGGGAGAAATAAACACAAATTTCTTTCATAAATACACCATGGATTACAGGGCACATAACAGAATCACAAAGCTCAGAGATTCTCAAGGGAGATAACTCGTCTCTCACAAAGACATGGAAGATGTCTTGGTACAACATTTACTAAGTATAGCAGAGGAGACTCTAGAGGATAGAACCATGTTCATCAACTATTTTACTTAGTATATCCCTCAGCTGGTCACTAGAGAGGACAACCACAATCTTAACAGGCTAGTGTCGAAACAGGAGGTTAGTGAAGTGATCAATGAAATGCAAAGTGGAAAAGTTCCAGGCTTGGATGGTTTCAATGTAGACTTCTTCAAAGCCTACTAGAAAATAGTCAAAAAGGATATCCTTGAGCTGGTGGAAGACCCAAGAATATCCAAAAAGGTTCTGAAGACTTTTAATGCTTCCTTCATACCTTTGATCCCAAAACATGAAAAATCTATGACCCCGGATGGTTTCAGACCCATACCTTTATGCAATGTGGTGTATAAAATTATTTCCAAGGTGATTGCCAACAGACTCAAGCCCTTTGTACTAGCTCTCATCTCAAAGGAGCAAATGGGCTATGTGGAAGGAAGACAAATCCTCAACAACATCATCCAAGCGCATGAGGTGGTACACTCTCTCAAAAGCAACAAGCAAGATGGTATGATCATTCAGCTGGACCTAGCAAAAGCCTACGACAAGCTAAGTTGGTCTTATATAAGGGCACTTCTAAGAGCCTATGGCTTCGATCAAAATTGGATAAGTTGGGTTATGTCACTAGTTACCACAACTAGTTTTTCCATCCTATTTAATGGCACTCCTTCAAGACTCTTCATACCCTCTAGAGGTTTTAGACAAGGGTATCCACTCTCACCCTTCCTCTTTGTTCTTATGATGGAAGGGCTAGGCAGAGTGATTAAAATGGCAAATGCTGAAGGAAGAATCCAGGGTATCAACTCACCTTGGATGGAGCGGCAAACACTCATCAACAATTTGTGGATGACACAATGTTGTAGGGCATACCCATAGTTAGGGAAGCCAGAACGATCAAACATATTTTGAATGACTTTGCTATGGTAGCTAGCACAAAGGTAAGCCTCAACAAATCAAAAGTTTTTTTCTTTAATACTGACATTACTATTCAAAGAAACATCACTATAATTCTTGGGTTTCAAAAGGACCAACTACCTTCCAAGTATTTGGGCATACCTCTCACAGATAAACCTCTAAGCAAGGAAGTTTGGGAGCCAATAATAAATAAACTTCAAGAAAAGATCAGAAAATGGACATGCAGGTCTTTAAATTTGGCGGGGCGCCTTGTGCTCACACAGGTTGTCCTGCAGGAAATTCCCATGTTCATGCTCTCAGCTCTTCCTGCTCCTAAATGAATTAAGCAACAGATGATGAGCATACAAAGGGATTTTCTATGGGGCAGAGGAGAAGAGAAAAAGAAGTGGGCTTTAGTAGCCTGGGACAAGATCTACAAACCCAAGAGCCATGGTGGATTGGGGCTTCATGATCCTGAAACCCTCAGTAGAGTTTCGAGAGCCAAACTCTAGTGGAGGTGGATCAAGGAATTAGAAACTCCCTGGGCTAAGCTTTGGAAACAAAAATATGTAAAGAATTGGTAGGAGAAAGATCACATTGGAATGTCAGGGCATATTAAGGGCTCCCACATTTGGAAACTTTCCTAGGAGAATAAAGGCATTGTTCAACAACATAGCTTCGAGGAGATTTGAGCTGGGAACATAGCATGATTTTGGGAGGATAATTGGCAATAGGATCCCAACTTGTACAAGGAGGAATTACCAGCTCTCAAAAATGACACAGACAACAAAGGTCTACTTATGGTAAATGAATTTTGGGACCAGGTACGGAACAATGGAAAATGGAGGATTTGGAAGGATCTAGGCCACAGTGAGGATAGTCCTCTGAAGGCCCACGCATAATCTCTTTGTTAGGATCTAGAGCATAGGAGGATTCTGGTATGCTCCTTTCTTGATCAACTAAGATGGGGAAAGAACACCGAAGGAAAATTTAACCTCAAAGAAGCTAAATAGGTAGTAACAGGATTTAACCACCTAAACCCTGGTCAAGTTTGGAAGATTCTTTGGCAAAGCCCTCACTGGATGAAAATAAAGTTATTTATTTGGCTAGTTCATCAAAGGGAAATTTTAACTTGGGAGAACCTCCTGAAAAAATGCTTCACTGGACCTTCCGAATGTTACCTTTGTGGCTCACAAGAGGAGATGATGGATCACCTCCTCAACCACTGCCCTTTCATCTCTACCGTGTGGGATTAGGTGGCCTCAATCTTTAGGCACACTGTTAGGGATAGGATCAGAATCTCCAACACTTTAAAGAATTGGAGGAAAAACTTCTATGGAATGAAATCATTAATAAAGCCTGGACTATGGTTCTAGGATTTGTCATCTGGGATTTTTGGAAAGAATGCAATAATCATATCTTCAGGAACAAAACAAGCAAGCCCGAGCATATAATTAACCAAATTTTAAGGCAGCTCAAAGACATAGTCAACATCTTGTTAAGGAAACTTTCTAAGAACCCTCCCTTGCCCCAAGATGTAGGTATTCTACTGAATTTGGGCCTCCAGTTTATAGGCCCATAGGGCATATGCAAAGGTGTGAGCCAAACAAATGCAGATATAAATATTTGGAAGCCTCCTCCACATGGATTCTTAATGGTCAACATAGATGGAGCTTCTAAGGGAAATCTAGGGTTAGATGGTTTTGGGGGTGTTATAAGAGATGAACAGTGACAAATAAAGGAGATCTTTCCTAGCCACTTGCGGAAGGCCACTAATAACATGGCAGAACTCATGCCCTTAGAGAAATGCTTGGAAATCTTGGTGGATTCAAATTCACACAATGTCATCATTGAAGTAGATTCGGAATTGATTATTAGAGTGGCCAAGAAAGTATGCAATGGTACTTCACTAGATAAAGTGTCGAAACACTGGAGGCTAATGCAGGTCTTTCATCATATCTACACTCACGACAAACCCTAAGAACTGTAAGCTTTGTCCATGTGAAAAGAAAAGCTAACATGTTAGCTGATCGTTTGGCAAATGAAGGAGTGATTAATAAGGAAAGGGACACTCAGCATGTTTGGGAGATGTTACCACCAGGCAAACTATTAGAGGATTGTCTCTGTCAGGCTACCAAAGATAGGGAACGATGGATTGATAGGATGGATCAAGGAGGCTTAGGAGATAGGCAGGAGGATAGGTAAGCCTAAACTGTTTGCCTATTGTGTGGTAACAGTTCGCAATTTGTATTGGCATGAGGACCGATTCTAGAAATTTTGCAGGTTTGATCGGCCATGGATCACTGTAAGGATCGATGGTGATCCTTCGTTTAACGAAAATTTGTTATATATGAGTGTCTGTGTGTTAAATGGAGTTGGGAAGAGAAAATGGGGTTTAAGAGTAAATCCAATGTCTAGCAGAAGATCAGCGGCATAGGCAAAGAGAAATGAGAACCATCCGATGGGATGGATCGAAGGTCTTCACATGATGGAAAATCACGAATTTTAATTCGTGAGGGAAGTGGTTTCTCGAAAAACAAGTGTTATTTCGAGTGGGGTCTAAGTGGTAACTGGTTTTTCATGGAAGGCCTTCAATCCACTCATCAAGCGACATGTAGTAGTGAGGACGAGAGAGGAAACAACTTTTCGGGTGGTTATTCCTTATGTTACTTGTCCGCTCGAAATCATCGTGGACAGTTGGATCCAAGAAGTGTACATGAATTATGGAGGTTACGTCACGCAAGTTGGCTAATCGGTAATCGGGGGAAGGAGAAGGAGTTGGTTTGTGATTCGCTGATTTGCGTTTAGGCGATAACCTGATAGCCATTGGATCGATGAAAGCGATGGACAACAGGGATCAGGCCGATCAGAGATCAGTGTTGGAAGAGTGCAGTGGAAAGGCGTTGGACCGGAAGTGCAGACCCAATGATATTTATGGTTACAGGTGTAATTTGTTTGAATTCTGACCTTAAGCTTTGTGGGTTGGGTTTCTACATTTTTCCTGTGTATTCCATTTATTCTGTTAGAGTGAATGTTTCCATGTTTTAAGGGCTTAAAGCCATTTACACTTCAGATAGGTTTTTTGGACCATTTCCCACAGGCCTCTAGATCAAGTTTTGGTAAACGCATGGGTTTTTTTTTACCCTGTAACATATGTAATGTACTAGTTCAGTTAATAGAAGGCTCCATTCTTACTTGACCAAAAAAAAAATTTATTAATCTCAGGGTTTACAATATTGGGCTTTATGATGTCAAGTTTTATAATATTCAGTTTAATATTAGGGTTTAATACCATGATGCTTGAATGGTACAAAAATGTGTCCAATACTGTATTGTGACAAAATTTGTCTCAAAACGATAATCAATCTGAAAATGGTTGTTGCAATGTTACATTACATTGCGATTTATTCAATGCCACAATATGAAATTACAAAATTGGGGTTTAATATTGGGGTTTTTAATATTGGGTTTTATATTCTT